>CM052891.1:9344730-9386463 GCA_028534135.1 Potos flavus | reverse complement strand
GTATGTCACATCTTCCATGCAGTCTTCTACTTAGGAAAAGAGACTTACACAGACATGAACCTTATTCAGTTTTGCCAATTTCAGAACTTATCAGCATTGACTAACTTCTAAATTTTACACCTGTCCCAACTTTGGGCAAAGATTTTATTAATGGGCTACAGGATTAAGGCCAGTCACACAGTAGGTAATATTGCTTACCTTTACTAAAAACATGAAAAATCCAATTAAAGTGTAGAAAAGCATTGAAATCGTGCATAAAATTAAACTGGGTTTTTCAAATTCAACTGATAGGACGTTGAGTAAAAGTAATGAGATCTAGAAGAAAAATAGACAGAGGCATTAAAATTTTCTCAGTCATATATAATATTTTAAGTTATTTCCTGTGAATGATCTGTTTTCCTAGGAGATAGTATCATTTTCTATTTTGACCTTATATATAGCAATCTTGTTAAGATTTCCTCTTTAGGAAGCATGAAACTATAATTACAACTGAAACACAGGATTATACTACAGTCTGACATATATATCTAAAAGATTTTACATTATCTGATATGGATGGAGAGCAACAATAAAAGGGGATGTAACATTATTTACTTTGTCACCTCATATCCTCAAATGCTTTCACCATCAGGATATAATTAAGAACTAACCGATGATATGACTTGGGAACTTAAAAGATAAAAGGACAAAATACATATTGAGGTGGGTATTTATTGCCATATTTAAGCAATTTTCCATGTTGATACTAATGTAGGAATATTGAAAGGTTTAAAACATCCTCAGAGGAATGAATAAGTCATGGGGATAAAAGGCACAGCATAGAAAACAGATGACATTGTAATTGTATTGTATGGTGACAGATGGTAGCTACATTTGGGGTGAGCATAGCATTATGTATATACTTGTGGAATCACTATATTACGCACCTGAAACTAATGTAACATTGTGTGTCGACTGTGCTAAAAAAAAAATCCTCAGAGAAAAATAACGGCACTGTACATAGCAGCCCATATTCCCACTCAGACTACTTTGGTAGTTTCCTAAGTGGACACCCTATCTCCAGTTCTCCTTCCATTACAAATCCAGGGGACATTCTGAAGAATGGTTCGGTTTGGTGTGAATAAGAATCACTTTCTTTTACACATTCCATTGATTGTTAAGTCCTCTGATTGCAAAGACTGTTTTGTTCAAGCAAAGTGTCTGGCATATAATGGAGAAATGCAACATCAGTGCATGAATATTGGGAAGGCAATTAGTAAGGAGGATTTCTCCTTGTTATGTTTTTTATTCATCAATCAAAAAAGATACATATTAAGGGTCCAACTTATGCAAAACACTTTGTTAAGTGGGATTGTAGTTACTGTAGTTGTAAGAAAAGAGGAGAAAGAGAAGAGGATAGAAGCTTCTATAGAGTATCTATGGAGAATTTACCGTTTACCAAGTACTTGGATGAACTATTTACTAGCACTGTGATAATTAACGTGCTTTGAAAACCTCAATCCTAACCCTTTAGAGTACTATTGCTATTGTTCATATTTTCTGAGGTTCAGATAACTGAAGTAACTTGCCCAAAGACTTCTAACTCTTCTGTGCTAGATCAAGGATTCAAACTGGGGGCTATCTGACTCCAGAGCCCACACTCATAACCACTACAGTTTTTGTTCTATGAGTCACCTGTCCACACATCAAGTCAATGTACAATATGTTGGGTATCAAGATACACATGAAACAGATAATAGAACAAAAAAGCATATAAATAATGTTTCCTCCTCAAGCACCAGAAACATTTTCTGAAGGAAAAAGCCTAAACTGAAATAATCCTAAGGTTCATTAGTTTATTTTATAGCTTTGTATTAGAATCTCCTTGAATATTTATTGCCCATACCATTTATAATGATTAAAGGTTTTGCTTTAACAAAATATAGAGCAATATATCTTAAGTTTTAGAAAACTGAAGTCAAACTTTCTAATTCTATAAATGCAATGACATAACTTGTCTTTGACCGCCCTACCTCCTTCCTCCTATTTCCTTTCTTTCCATTATCTCACTGCACTAATTAGCTCATCTCTCTTGTCCCAAACATCAAGAAAATAAAAAAGAATCCTCCCATTAAATCTTCCCTCTGGCAAACAATAGCAACAAAAGTACATTTTAAGGAGTTGTAAAACACTTCCTCTTTCTACTTCCCCCTTCTATATTTACTCCTCCATCTGCTATAAACTAGATTCTACATTCAGGGCTTTACAAAACTGCAGTTTTACAAGTTAGTGGTAGATTCTATATGTATAAATATGGAGGAATAGATATGCTAAAAAGACCTTACCCACACCATTTAAAACAAATGTCCTTCAAACACACTGCTAGTCTCAGAAAAGCAGTGAGGGAATTCTTTAAGGGCAAAAACAAAGTCTGAAACCTGACTTGGACCATTAAGTAAACACTAAATCTGAACAACCTGGGAACAAATGCCTATTCCAGTTCGAGGATGGACAGGCAAAGACTTCGGCCCTCCTTAAGGTCCTTCCCTCCAAGTAACTTCAATAGAATAAAAAGTAACCCTCTTTGTGAGTATTCCTTGCAAATCCCATATTAAGGCTTATGCCTAAGATGGCTTATGCAATTCTATGTGGGTTCTACACTACACTTCTTGTGAAAGTAACTGAAAATTATTTTACGATGATGACATCTCTTATTTGACATCTTGAGAGTTCCATACTTACAGGTCAACTAAATATGTGCTCCCACTTTATAAAATACATATGGGTATTTTTCAGCAAATACAGTACTGAAAATGTATCTTCCCTTCCTTATGATTTTCTTTTTTTTCTTATGATTTTCTTAGTAACATTTTTTTCTCTAGGTTGCTTTGTTGTGCGAATACAGTATATAATATATGTAACATACAAAATATGTGTTAATTGACTGTTTATGTTATAGGTAAGGCTTCCAGTTAAAAGCATAAATTTTGGGGCACCTGGGTGGCTCAGTGGGTTAAAGCCTCTGCCTTCGGCTCAGGTCATGATCTCAGGGTCCTGGGATCGAGCCCCGCATCGGGCTCTCTGCTCAGCAGGGAGCCTGCTTCCCCCTCTCTCTCTGCCTGCCTCTCTGCCTACTTGTGATCTCTCTCTCTCTGTCAAATAAATAAAATCTTTTTTTAAAAAAAGCATAAATTTTGGGGGAGTCAAAAGTGATATACATATTTGGGACTGTATAGAGGGCCAGGGGGCCCCTAACCCCCATGTTGTTGAAGGGTCACCTGTAGTCTCAAAATATATAAAGCAAAAATTGATTAAATAAAAGGATGAAACTGACAAATCTACCTTTTATTGGGAAACATAAAGGAAAAAACTAAATAGATCAAGGACTAATTCCAATAGTTAAGGAGGCTTTACCTTGTTAGGACATTTGACTATTGTAGCACAACCACTTATAAAATCGATCCAAGGAATGATATGATTAGGTATTACAGGGAGGACGCTTACAGACTAAGAAGCAATTTAGTAGCTTCTAGGATTTCTGCTGGCATACTGAATTCTCCAACTGGTTGTATTTGTGACATTCTTGTCCACACTAAATCCAACCTTTCGATATTTTCCACAAAGACCAGCCACTGTGACTATAACAGCCCCAAAGAAGTAAGATGTTGTGTCTCTTTACCACTAAACCCTCCATCCTGTCCCTATGATATACAGGAGAAAGGGAAATCCAGAAGAAAATGGAAGAATAAAAGGTTAGACCTTGCTCCCTTTCTCACTACCGGTTCCCAAACTAAGGACATGCCTGAAATGGGGTTGGGGACAGAGCTATACACTGCTTATGGGATTAAAGTTATGATTTGGACGTGGCTGGCTTTTTAGTTCTTAAGGTGAATCTTAATTAACTGTTTTAATATCTGAAATGGTCAGAAAGCTATGTTATCTTCTCAAGATGTCAAAAAGGCATTTTATTAATTAAACTTTTTCATGTTTGTTTGATTATGTTACTAGTCAATACGGCCACCTATCATACTTCTTTTTATTTATTTATTTTTTAATAAGTAGAATTATTCAGGAGGAAAACTACACTGAGTGGAGAGGCTTGGGTTCAGGTATGATTCTTTTAAGTTTTTCCCATTCTGTAATATGAGGGAACTGTCCTAAGTAATCTAGTCTTTTATGATAGATGAGCCATGCCAAGATTTCTACAGATATTTTGCTTCTCTGCAAAGAAACAGAGATAGAAAAGAAAAACCTCAAAGAACAGATGGAAAATAGAAGAAAGAAAATGAACAATATTGAAACCAGGAACATGGTCCAACAATAATGGAAGTACTAAAGAAGTAATTCCATTCTCTTCTAAGTAAAGTATTTACACTTAACTTCCCATTTTTAAAAATAAGCTTTAAGAAA
Source organism: Potos flavus (assembly GCA_028534135.1). Taxonomy (NCBI): domain Eukaryota; kingdom Metazoa; phylum Chordata; class Mammalia; order Carnivora; family Procyonidae; genus Potos; species Potos flavus. The sequence continues at coordinate 9,382,074 of CM052891.1, read as the reverse complement.
ATTTAATATAAATGTGCATATTGCATAGACAGATACTTACAATAAGAAAGCCAAGAGACCAAAGCCACTATTCTTTCTCATGTTGTGAAAGATGAATGAAATCACGTATGTGAAGAATGTAAGAGAAGCTGAACAACCAACTATGCAAACCACCTGCAAACAATGAGGTCAATAGCAGGATGAGAGCTGGTTGATCACATGTGGGACAGGGAATGGAGAGATAATTGGATCATAAGGCTGTGTAAGGCGATTTTCATACATATGCCTTTTATTAATGATACAGTGTTAACGAAAGTAGATTTTTGTTGTGATTCTATTATTATATTTGGCCTGGTGAAAAAAAATGATCACTTACAAGAGCAAACATGAGTCCCAGTGAAAAGCTGAGTTCCAAAATCATGAAATAGGTAATTAAGAATATTGAAAGAAGAATCAAGCAGTATAATGGAATGTCCACCAGAGCCTGTCCAATCCAGTATGCTGAAGGATACAGGCCTGAAATCCATAACTGAGACTGAATTTTTTGCTGATAAAGAAACAGAAGGGATACAGAAGGGTTTTAAATGTTAGGTAGAAAAGGTATTTTGTTTATGCAAATATATTAAATTTTTTATTAACTTTAGAAATAGCATGTTGTAGTAGAAGGTAGGTGTTTTGTTTGTTTGTATTTTTTGGTCTGTATTCTTTTATACGGTGGATCTGAGCTTCAGTAACTTTCTAACCCAAGTTTAGGTAAGCAGGCCTCAGGACAACTAAGACATTAATACTATCTCAAAGAAAACAGTGTCTTTGTGACTGGAAAATAGCATTCTCCTAAGTATGTGACACTCAGTGTGGGAATGTAGAGCCAATGGCTCAACAGGAAAGATCTGACTTACTTGCAAAGTTGATTTACCCTTTGCTGTCGATAAATAAAAATGACTATCACATAAATTTTTAAAGGCCAATTTACAAAAGCATAGTTAAAGCTTTGGAAACATGGTATATCTTATTTGTAAAAATACAAATTCCCTTTGGAATTGTGAAATATCAACATGACATCAAAAAGTAGCACATTTTCACCTCTAGAGTTGATTTAGTATGATTCCCTTTAAAGGTGAGGCAAGTTCACTGTGTTGAATAGTAAACTTTCTGACCCTTTTGACATCATGATTAACCGTTTAATAGAATCTATAACGAGATTAGAGCAACAATATAATTTATGTGTGTAAACATATTTTTCTTGAAGACCTATCCTGAGTGCATGAAACAGTGAAATTCTAACTACTAAAGTCAGATAAAATCATCTTTCTCTACCTCCCTTCCTCTTTCCCCTCTGCCCTCTCCCTCCGCTCCCCTTCCCCTCTTATTCTGCAATCTCTGATGCTGCTCATGCCAATGTAAGGAGAAATACAGTTTGCAAGCACCAACAGAAATACAGGTCGGGTCCATTCAAAGAACCAATGTCCACCATCAAGACATTCTGGAAGTTCAAAGCTCATCTGTAAGCTGTCAAAATTGTTACATGTCATACAATCAAACATAGTTATATGTTTTTGAGAAATAGTGAAAAGTTCACGATGGAAGCATATACCTAATTTAAGAAGCAAACAAAGAGAGAAGGAACCATACTTTGTTACCCCTAATAGCAGGTCCCATTCCCAGGAACTGCATGATATCAAAAGGAACTTTAAAAAATCTGAATTTTATAGGCATGTATTTAGAGAGCATGAGCAGATTCTCTTTCATATTTGCATCTAGTAATTGTTAAATGAAGACACATACTTTTTGGAGCTCCACCAATATTCTCGGAAGCTGCCCTTTGTTTCAGTTCCCTATTTCCCAGCAGATGAATTATAGATAACAGCCTCTAAAACTCTAAGAGTAATTGTCTTGAAGCTGTTCCTATGTTCTTGTCCCTAGCTACAAGATATAATTAGAGAAGAGCAAATCTTTCCTACATAAGTAATTTCTTGACTTCTAAAAATGTTTAATCTTTAAAGCATAGAGGGGTCTAACTATAAATCTAAGTTGTTGTCCAGACAGGGTAATTTATTACTGTTATAACAATAGGCTAAAAAAAAAAAAAAGAGTACAGGGTGCCTGGGTGGCTCAGTTGGTTAAGCGACTGCCTTCAGCTCAGGTCATGATCCTGGAGTCCCAGGATCGAGGCCCACATCGGGCTCCCTGCTCTGCAGGGAGCCTGCTTCTCCCTCTGACCTCTCCCCTCTCATGCTCTCTCTCTCTCTGTTTCAATTAAATAAAATAAATCTTAAAAAAAAAAAAAGAGTACAGAAATTGCCTTATTTCATATGCAAAAAACCAGATTTTTTTACTGTAAAAATTTCATACTCTAAATTTCATTCTCTCTCCACTATGCATATATAAATTTCCACAATTTGTCCTTTTTTTAATCTACCATAATTAAACACACCTGTTAGGAATTATCTGAAGGCTGAGAATGGTTATTAAAATTGTATATGATCAAAAATTGCACTGTATTCCACAAGTGATAAAACATAAAAGAGCCAAGACCCAAAAGGACACTTCAGAACTTAAAATGATGAGAAAATACTATGGAATTGTTAAATCATAATTTTAGAGTTGGGCCATACATTCTCATAAATTTCACACACACTCTCCACATTGGCTTTAGTCAATGTGTATCACATACTCAACAAATTCCCCAGGAAGATGTGATATAAGACTAGGGATTTGCATTTGAGGCTTTGCTGGTGTTCTAGATTGCTAAGGAAATCCATTCGTTCACTGATTTCAGCAAATATATATTGGGTACCTGGGTTAAGTGTGAAGAACTATTTAAGACAGTGAACCAAACAAAGCCCAAATTATGATTCTTTAATAAGTCTATTATTTTTCTCTATCACTTTGAAGTTTTCAGTGTCCTTTTAATGTTCTCTGTCTTGGGAAGCTGCATATACTTTCTGATTAGACGAGATTTTAGACTAGAAGGATGAGGCCAGTGATAAAACAAGTCTATAGTGTGGTATCAGGTGGTAATAAATGGAAAAATAGATCAGCAGGAAGCATAGAAAAATGATTAAGTTATATTTAATTTACTAAGGCAAGAAATTTTATATTTGTTTTCTTCCATTAAAAATTTGAGATTAAACATAAAACTCTTTGAAAAGTTCTTGATCTTTCAGAATAAGCAATAGCAAACATAGACTGAATGCTAACTCTCCTTGTTACAAGAATGTAAGCTCCATAGAGTGGAAATTTTGTCTATTATGTTCATGCTGTATCCCCAGCCCCTGAAAATACCAGGTAAACAAAATGTATTTGTAAAATGAATGAAAAATGTATGTCAGGCTCTGTTCTAGGTACTTAGGAAACTGATTTAATCCTTGCAATAATCATATAATGTAGGAAATATTCCCATTTTACAGATGAAGACAGAGAAGCAAGGAATAGCTAAGAAACTTGCTAATAAATAGTAGAAATAGGATTCAAACTCAGGTGGTAGGCTATAGAGTTCTTGCCCTTTATCCCTCACTAAATTGTCTCTTATATAAATCAGTACCATACTTACAAAAGGCAATGTGCTTTGCTCTGTTTTAACAAGCTCTGTAAAATTAAAAATTCCAAGAAGGACATTGCTAATAATTCCCATAAGAACAGGAAAACAAGTCATTCTCTTAGTATTACATGCAACTGAAAATCTGTAATCCTTAAAACACACACACACAAATGTAGGTTCCAAATTCTTAAAGTAAATGTACTTATTGTGTAATTTATAAATTACCAGGTGGAATTAGGGTGAGAAGGAGACTATTAATTTTTCTTTGACACTTCAGCCTTTTTTTTTTTAAAGATTTTATTTATTTATTTGACAGAGAGAGAGAGATCACAAGTAGGCAGAGAGGCAGGCAGAAAGAGAGGGGGAAGCAGGCTCCCTGCTGAGCAGAGAGCCCGATGCGGGGCTCAATCCCAGGACCCTGAGATCATGACCTGAGCCAAAGGCAGAGGCTTTAACCCACTGAGCCACCCAGGCACACCAACACTTCAGCCTTTTTGAATTGAATTACCATAAGAATGCATTCTTTTGGTAATCCAAATGACTTCTTCTATAAATGAAATAGATGAACATTCACTAACATGGGAAGATGTCAAAGATTTAGATCTTATGTGACAGAATTGTAGGACCCTCTAATACAATTCCAATTCAGAAAATATATTTTCAAATATAAGATGGTTCTATAAATAGTGAGTTTGTGTTTTTATAAAGGAAAAGGGTGTAGAAGACATTTACCAAACAATTAACAGAAATATAATATGGAAAAATTAAGGAATAAAATTAGGGGGGTGCCTGGGTGGCTCAGTTCATTCCTTAAGTGTCTGCCTTCCTCTCAGGTCATGATCTCAGGGTCCTGGGATCACTCCCCCCACCCCACCACTGGGCTTCCTGTTCTCCCTCTCTCTCTGCCCCTCTCCCTGCTTGCTCTCTCTCTCTCTCTCAAATAAATAAGTAAAAAAAGTAAAAAGAAATGAAATTAGAGAATTTTACATTCTATATTATATATTCTAGTAATGTTTTAATTTCTCTATTAAACATGCATTTTTTTCTGCTTTACTGAAGAATATTTGACAAACAAAACTGTAAGATACTTAAAATGTACATCATAATGATTTGACATACACGTACATTATGAAGAGGTTTCTCCCATCTAGTAAACATACCCATCACCTCACATGTATATGTATGTATGTATGTATGTGTGCACATGTATATATATATGAGAACATTTATATTCTACTCAGCAAATTTCAATTATACTATACAGTATTGTCAACTATAGTCTCCATATTATACATTAGGTCTTTAGATCTTATTCATCTTACAGCTGAAAGTTCATTCCCTTTTACCAGCCTAACCCTATTTCCCCTACCCCCTAGTCCCTGGCAACCACTTTTCTACTCTCTATTTCTAGAAGTTTGAGTTTTTTTTTTTCCTACTTATAAGTGATACCATGCAGTATTTGCGTTTCTCTGTCTGGTTTATTTAACTTAGCATCATGCCTTCAAGATCCATCCACGTTGTTGCAAAATATGCATTGCTTTTACAACAAATAAAATCACTAATAAAAGATGGTGCCTTTAAGAGAAAACATGCCCTTCAAAGGATTAAAATTTCATACCTTACTCAAAAAGGACTCAAATTATACTGATATAGGACAGCCGAGTTGCTTTTCTCTAGATATAAACTATCAGAAGGTGGCAAAATCCCATTCATGATAAAAGAGCACATGGAAGCAAACATACCTTCCGGTCACCAGACACTATGATGGCTCCATTGTAGGAAGGATCATCTGAGCCATTCCTATTTCTGAACTCATCCACTTCTAAAAGTATATCCTGATGCTTCACTGCCTGAACGAAGTCTTCAATATTTGATCCTAATGTAGTCAATGAAGGAAGGCAGAGTAACAGCAAGAAAATCAACATCAAAACTTTAAAATACGAATGATTTCTTTTCATGTTACGGAATACCCAGAATAACATGGTAAAGACCTTCACTCTCTGAGAATAGGCTGAAATTAATTCTGATGCTGGGACATGAAATCTAGTCTACCATCTTCAATGTTAACAGACTCCTTTCAGAAATATGTTAATACATTTTGTAATTCTTATAAAGTTAAAGGATTAAAAGGTTTATTGCAATTCTTACAGAAATAAAACTTATTAGTGATTTTTATGAACTCTACCAGAACTCTGTTTGTAACTACAATGTTTGTAACTACAAATACTACATACAAAATACATACCTCATAACCTGGGCTTGTCCTACTGATACAAATCAGTCCTACTCATTATCTAAACGGCTATGTCTGGCTAACCTTCCAATATTTACTGTCCTGGTAACCCATTCAAAACATCTTCGTGAAACTAAGTCAATTTGATATTTTCCATTATGTCCATTGTTTTTCTTGATTTGAAAGCGTGCCCATCAATTTCCTTAATTTGAAAATGAAGCAAGCTGTGGAATACACACCACTTTCTCCCCCTAGCTTCTCAAGCTATTTTTAATATGGGTTCTTTTTGCTGCTCAGGTTTTGTTTCAAAAGATCTTTGATGATAAAAATCAAGAGTAAATTGAATCCTTATTTCTTGCCTGTATTATTGATGACCAATAGACTGGTAAGAGGAGTCTGTGACCATTGTTTCAGAGAAAGAAAATACATACTTGATGAAAGCTCCCAACAATGAGTGTAATTAGATACCACATTCACTATCTTCTCGAAAATGGTGGGGGCAAAAGGAATACCAACTACCAGCAACCTAAGTAAAAGAAAATTTAAATGCAAGTCTAAAACATTTTCCCTCTAAGTCACAAACATGCTATATAAATGCCAACCTATGGAAATTCAACATACAAATATGGCCTTTAGTTACATAAAGTGAAAATGAGATTAATCTGAAAACAGGCTCAAAATTTTCCATAAATCATTATCACATTGCAAGATCCCCAAGAAAAACAGAGTATCAAAAAGAGAAGGTGAGATCCAAGTGGGTTCTTCTGTGGGTGTGATGGCTGACCAGGACAACAGGAAAAAACGGTTTGATAATTTGACGGGATACCAGGAGCCTCCAACAGCCTGTCTATGTCATTTTAAAGGGAAAGAAATCCGATTTCACACTGCCCTCAGACTTATGATGTGCACGATTTCAAGTAAAATTTCAACTTTCATCAGCGGTTGTTTTATATATACTTTAATTTTCACAAAACTAGATGCCACATTTAATGCACTATTTCAGATCCTAGAATTCATTTTTTCAGCTCAAACAACGAATAAAAGTCTTTCAAGTAATCTTTTTATTTCTCTAATAAGGTTGTGAGTCTAGTCTTTTTAATGACTACTTTCTCATCAGACCTCAGGCTCTACCTCCCTCTTCCTCACTCTCAGCCTCATATTTCAGAGGGAAAAAATGAAGTCCATCAGACAGAACTCCCCCTGGTCTTATCATCTCTTCCTCCCCCCCCAAAAAAACAGAAAATATATCCATCCTGTCAGTGTTCCTCTCTGTTGTAACAGATGCTGTCTCTGTTCCCTATCAAAGTCAGTTCTCAATATTGCTCTGGATCCAGACCTTTGTCACCCTCTCTGAGACCCTGCTCAGTTAGCTCATCTTCAATTATTTCACCCTATGGCATATTCCCATCATCACTGAAGCATGTTCGAATGTCTCCCATTCATTAAAAACCAAAGAAAGAAAAAAAGAAACGTCCTCCTAATTTCAATCTCTTTTCAGCTATTACTGCTCTTTCTACTTCTCTCCGTGGTCAAGCACCTCAAAATAGTTGTCTATTTTCAGATCTTTTCTTCTTAAAACCTTTAATGACTTCCCTTTTACCAAATACAATTGATGCTTTCTGCTGTACACTGGTGTTTTCCCCCTCTTATTTGCTTGGCTTTTCCAATCTTGGCTCAAATATAACCATTTCAATGAGGCCAACACTGACCACATTATTTATAATTATAATGAACTCTAAACTTCCACCAGCCTTTCACATCCCCTTACTCTATTCTGCATAACTACTATATAACTTAGTTTTTATATTTGTTATTTGTTACCTTTTCCTCCCAACCAGAAGGTAAACACCACAGCACCTAAAACAATGCCTAGCACATAACAAGCTTCAATAAAGATTTGTGATATAGTGAACAATTAACATATTTAGTGGATATATTTCATTGGTATTTTTCTCCCCAGAAGATGTAAGTTGAAAAGGCCTTGTCAACTGTGCTCACTACTATAGGAAAACACTTCCAGGCACTCCAAAAACTTTGTTAAATGGGTGAAGAAATTAATAGATGTATTTTCTTCATATTTAAACTTTTTGGCATATACTGACTAGAGAGATTTAAAGTCTGATATTTACAAGGACAAAAGAGTTTTCCTTTCATGCCTTAACTTTAAGAAGTGAAGCCTTGCCATGGCACAGACCTGTTGTTTCCAGAGATTTCCAGTACTGATGACCTTTCTCAATCCAGGAAGAGAACAAGGAGTCTGCTGCATTTCAGACTCAGTTTCAGTATCTCCTGTCTCGTTGACTTTCTCCTGTTTCTGAATGCCAAAATCTGCAACCATGTAATAAACCATTATAACGGGCTATGTTATTTGCACTTTCTCCTTACAAACTTGAAAAAACACTAGAATATTTGAAACAGCACTTCTAACAAGTTAAGCTACTAATATCCATAACTCATATTCAAGTCCTTCGGACAACTATAATTCCAATAAGTGTGTAAGTTAATTTTTGAGAATGGTTTAAGGCTTCTTGGGAAGCACTTATTCTTTCATATCAATAGCAGTATCTCTTCACTAAGGGATTTTTGCAGAGCAAGGTTTATGCAAAAACACAAAAATAACTGTATCTAGCTGAATTTCTTTCTTTTTTGTGGATTTATTTTATTTAGAGAGAGAGAGAGCACACGCACAAATGTGGGGAGGGACAGAAGGAGAGGATCTCAAGCAGAGTCCATGCTAAGTGCAGAGGCTGACGCAGGGCTCAACCCCATGACCCCAAGATCATGACCTGAGCTGAAATCAAGAGCTGGATGCTTAACCCACTGAGCCACCCAGGTGCCCCTATAGCTGAGTTTCTAAAAGGTCTCCTCTTCATCTAGAACTCCTCCACAGGATTAGTTCATCATTGATGAGTGACATCCCAGTGACTATTTCAAGATACTGGTTTTAAATAATAGAAAGTCCAGGAAGGACCTCCTATTTGAATCCCACACATGCCTCATAGCAGCTGTTATGGTTCTGACTAATCACTTTTTTTTTTCAAATCTCAGTTTTCTTCCTGCATAATGAAGTTATGGGAATTAAGAACAATGTAATCCAACAGCTGAGCACAATGGCTGGCACATAGTTAGCTCCTACATTCTTCTAATTATTAGTTTTACCAACTAAACTAAGGGAAGATATCATCTTATTGATTTATTCTTTATGAATACATCAATTAGAATTAATTTATTGCCCAAGTAAGAGTATATTTTTATAGGAAATGGCAAATAAGGGACGAAGCCAGAACTCATGGCATTAGCTGAGAACTATTGATGATATGGGGAAGTGGGCACTTCAATAGAATAATTACCTAGCACCAAGTCTGATTATGTTAGTTATAAAACAGTTATGATACTTTTAAAAGTGGGCAATCCTATTTTATATTTAAAATACACTCTAGGGGGCGCCTGGGTGGCTCAGTGGGTTAAAGCCTCTGCCTTTGGCTCAGGTCATGATCTCAGGGTCCTGGGATCGAGTCCCGCATCGGGCTCTCTGTTCAGCAGGGAGCCTGCTTCCTCTTCTCTCTCTGCCTGCTTCTCTGCCTACTTGTGATCTCTCTCTCTTTCTGTCAAATAAATAAGTAAAATCTTAAAAAAAAAAAATACACTCTAGGGAGAATTTCACATAAAAACCTACAAATATGAATCAATACATGGTCATTTTCTGTTTTCTCTTTCTAATTTTCTGCTAGACACACATCAGTATACCTGGCTCATCAATTGTTGATTTGCCTTCTAAGTTCACGAAGACTTCATTGAGAGTTGTCATGGAAACACCATAATTCATTATGCCTGGGCAGTACACTTTTCAAGGTCACTGTTAAGATCTAAGAAGCAGACAGTAATAAAATGATGCAATTAGAATTGCTAATAAATACACTAAAATACAAAGCCCTAAAGATTACTCAGAATACATAAATCTAAACATATTTTCATATTAAAGCTGCCACAATAATCCAATAAAAATATTTCCATGTTCTCTTGTCCTTCGAATCAATTTTATTATTTTGCATCTCTTTTCTCTTTCATAAGATTTAAAATTTCTTGCATCACTATGGCTATGTGTATGTTTGTGTAAGTATGCATGTCTACCTAAAAATTCATTAAGCATGGGTAAATTATATTTCCTTCTCTGTATTTTCTCATTTTTCTATACTAAGCATATTACACTTACAATTAAAATAATACTTTACAAAGACCCTGTCGACCTACTGCCAAGTGTTTTAAAAAAAAATAAGGCCTTGTTTAATCAGTGTCTCTAAAAGAAATGAAAAGTTTTTGCTACTTCAGAAAAGATACTTCAAAGCTTCATGTAATTCTGACACAGAGAGCAAATCTGGGTTTTTCAGTGAAATACATTCATGGAAATTTTAGTTGCTCTCACATTAAAACCATGTATCTGATAACTGAAAACAGGTGGCAGAGGTCTTAGGAATAAATAGTGTCATGTGTATAAGCTTTTAAAAACCAACTGATGGAAAACGGAAAATGCAATCAGACTATCATGGACACTTAGCTGTATTCTATGTGATCATACGGTAAGTTACCTGGAAATTTGTTTGTTCTTTCCAAGGGCAAAATATACACAAGTTTTTCTTCACTTTCTGCTGTTAACTTGGCATCAGAGATGTGCTGTCTGATGAGGGATGTAATTCTTTCTGGATTACACATTTCATTCCTGTGTAAACTAACATTTCAAAAGAAGCATAAGTCTTTTGAATTCATCTCTAACACCACTGCTCATTAAAAGACAGTTTTCTATTAAGTAATTTGTATTTATTAGAGGCATCTCCTGTTATATTTGGTAATCAGTCCCGAAAATAAGATGTTCTATTTCCAAGTGCTAAATGGTAGACTTGTTTGAATTATTTTAAATGGGAAAAAATACAGTGCATTACATGTCAACCCCAAACTTCCTAAAATGTAACTAAAGTAAGTGGAAATTTCAGTATACATACTATATGGATATATGGATAGATAGACATCAGGCTAGCATGTAAACACATATATTGATTATATAGAGATGTGTGTTTATATATACATAGAAAATCATAGTAGGATGTAAAGTACATGAAACATTACTTCTGAATCACTAGAAAATTAATGACATTTTTAATAAACAGTTGCTTTCTTGCAGCAAAGGGCTTCTATTATGCCAATAGCTCTCCTGTTGATATGCCATGCTTTCTAAATTATCCCATGTAATATTCTGACATCAAAGTTGATTCTGATGTATAAAGTAGATTTGGAATACAATTTCAGAACTTTAGGGCCAATTGTTTTGTTAAAAATTATCAGTTGTTTTTTTTTTGAGAGAGAGAGAGTTCAAGAGTGAGTAGAGGGGAGGGGCAGAAAGAAAGGGAAAGAGTGAATCTTAAGCAAACTCCACACCCAGCACGGAGCCCAAGACAGGGCTCAATCTCACTACTCTGAGATCATGACCTGAGCCAAAATCAACAGTCAGACACTTAACCAATGGAGCCACCCAGGCTCCCCATAAATTATCAATTGCTTTTTGAAAACATAATTGTAAATGTTTCCGATATATTAGCCAAAAAATGTTGTACTGAAAGATATATACACATTTAGAAATTTACATGTTTAAAACCAAGAGATAAATATCAAGGCACATGTTAATGAGAGAGATACATTGTACTGCTTATTGTACACCAATTTCCACCAAATATTAAGTTGGCTTTCTTATATCTCTAGAGGATTACATGAAATGCCACCCCTCGTATTGACACTCATATTAAAAAGCTACTCCCAAAAATGAAGGGGAGGACAGAAGAGGGGGAGATGAACCCTGAGAGACTATGGACTCTGTGAAACAAACTGAGGATTTTAGAGAGGAGGGTGTTGGGGGGATGGGTGAGCCCAGTGATGGGTATTAAGGAGGGCACATATTGCACACAGCACTGGGTATTATACACAAAAAATGAATCATGGAACACTACACCAAAAACTAATGATGTACTGTATGGTGATTAACGTAACATTAAAAAAAAAAAGGCTACTCCCAGAATACATTACCTTAAATGATATCCAATACCCCATTTTCGCTTCAGAAACAAAGATGACCCTGCACATTTCAACTTCCCATTAGACAGAAACGGTTTCCTATCTGAGCAGAAAGAAAGAAAGAATAAATTATGTGAATTCTTTATATGGGTATATTCTCTGCTCTGGAGACCAAATCACCAAATGAATTTTTCAGTATGAATGCAGTCTTGATATAATTGAGTTAGTTGGTGCAGCACCACCTCTCACCCTCATGCCTCCTTTGTAGCAGGACTCAGAAAGTCATTGCATCCCTCACAGCTTATCCAATGGCATAAAACATTGCAAGGATGGCCTAATTTTCCCACTCTCCCTTTACCCACATACTTTGCTATGTAACTTTGCAGTGCTCTCTCACCATGGGCAGGGAGACCTGCTTCACCCCTTAATATGTGCCTCCACCACATGTGGCCAATGCTTTGGCCAATGGCATGTTAGCCGACTTTGGCAAGTAGAGGCTTGAAATGGGCTTATGCACTGGGACTCAGTCTCTAGAGCCTCAGTCATTGCCATGAGAATGCCTGGGGCAGTCTGCTGGAAGATGAAATATACCTAGACTGTCACCTAAGCCACCTTAGGTCACCTAACTGGACTTGCCAATGGGCACTCAACCACCAGACATGTAAGCGAACCCAAAGACCTGAAAATCTTTCAAGTGAATCCACCCTAAATTGCCAACTCTCCAACTCATGCACTCAATAAATACTTCTTGACTTAAGACAATAAGTTTGGGGATGGCTGATTCATAGCTTTTTTAAGGCAGGAAGACACTGACTCAGAGGTAAAGTATATTTTACTTCAGATTTCATGGAGGAAACTCAGAATAAGTTTATAATGCACATTAGACAGCAAAAATTTCTCTTCACTGAGTCCATTTCTGATTTCATTTTTTTAAGATTCTGCCTTTCACCCTTTCCTGGCTTACATCTTCCCCACCTCCCACTATGTCTAGGCAGAACATTTGTTCCATCTCTAATTCTCCAATCTTGCTTGTTCACACTCAACACCTTGCTTAATGAACCAAGAAGGCAACAAAGGGTTGTAAATTTAAAAACAATTTTCCCAGCTAAAAGTTTTTTCTATCCAACAACAAAAATCTATATATGAAATATTGGAGTTTAAAAACTTTTAAAATATACTTGTGATTAATGTAGACAGTGAAGAAAGTTACAGACAAGAAGATACATAAAGCATGGGCCTAAGAACTCACTGGGGGATTAGAATTCCTCCAAAGCAAATTTCATCTTTACAAGCCAGTCACTCACATGGATTACAAACAAGATTCTCTACTTTTAAAAACAGATTATAGAGGATATCTCTCATGTTCGATCCTTAAATAACTATTAGAAGAAAGAAATGAAGAATCACCAGCCACGATGTCAGCCTCATCCATGATCTGCGTACTAAGAAGGATTATGCGGTTTGTTTTATGTTCCTTCAGGAAGGTCCAAACTTGGTGCCTTGAAAAAGGGTCCAACCCAGCAGTCAGTTCATCCAGTAGCAAAACCTACAGAGTAGGAAGAGTATGAAAGCATCTTCCACTTCCAAATGAGTATCTTTAGAAAATTGCATGGACGCCCATATGATTTCTAGATTCAAATACAGCCCTCCACTGGATTCCTCAGAGGCTTTCGTGGTCCTTTATTACAAATTTTCTTTTGTATTTGGTAATTAGAGTTTGGACTTTAATAATAGCTTGATATACTTCAATACAAATTAATCTTGGGGCACCTCAGTGGCTCATTCAGTTAAGTGTCTGCCTTTAGATCAGGTCATGATCTCAAGGTCCTGGGATCAAGCCCTGTGTTGGGCACCCTGCTCAGCAGGGAGTCTGCTTGTCCCTCTCTCATTGCCCCCCACCACTCATGCTCTCTCACTCACTCCCTCTCAAATAAGTAAATAAAATCTTTAAAACAAAAACAAGTTAATCTCAAAAAATATTTTTTTTCTCTTACCCGAGGATCTCCTAAAATGGCATTGCCAAATGTTAGTTTTCTCTTCTGTCCACCACTTAATTTTTTTAGCAATAACATCTTTAGCAATATAACTCTTTTTATCTATTGAAAAAAAACTCTATATAATACAAAATATTTTACTTTAATCAACTCTTCTAATAATTATGAGAAACCTATTCTAAGAACTTCATCAATTAAGCTTTATTTATGAAAAAATAAAGTAATAGTTCAACAAAAACATGGTCGAGAGCAAAGTATATTATTTTCAAAGGCATTAGTTCTAATACCTTCACCTACCTCTTGTTCCACTTCCTCTGACTAAATCCCTTTTACTTTAGCAAATAGCCTGAGGTTTTCTCTCACAGTAAGAAAGTCAAATTGAATATCGAATTGTGAACAAAATCCAATGTTCTTTCTCCTTTCTTCCACGTTAGTTATTTCAGAGAGTAGTAGAGTATTATAAATAGTGACTGATCCTGTAAATAGAAATTTTAAAGTATTCAACACCAGGATAGTAACTCTAGGAAGAGTGGTAAGATAGGATATTAATTGAAGAAACTTCACATTTCATAATTGCATAATTAATACATTGAGAAGTTCAGATTATTCTTAACATAAATATCAGGGTCCACAGCAATGCAAAGTGGACACGGAATGACAATAGCAGAGTGGAGATGCAAGCTTTCTCATAAATTTATATAAATATGAAATAAATAGTTCCTATTCTAAATTACTCAACTGTGTAAAAAAGCCTGCTTTAGAGAAGTTTTTGTTTTACATAATCTGACTGAGGAACCTGCTTTATCAGCCAACTTGCTTTTCTTCTTCTTTTTTTTAATGTTATGTTAGTCACCATAGAGTACATCATTAGTTTTTGATGTAGTGTTCCATGATTCATTGTTCATGTATAATACCCAGCGCTTCATGCAGTACGTGCCCTCCTTAACACTCATCACTGGGCTAACCAGTCCCCCGACCCCCTCCCCTCTAAAACCCTCAGTTTAATTCTCGGAGTCCATAGTCTCTCACGGTTTGTCTCCCCCTCGGATTTCCCCCCCTTTATTTTTCCCTTCCTTCTCCTAATGTCCTCCATGCTATTCTTTATGTTCCACATATAGGTGAAACCACATGATAATTGTCTTTCTCTGTTTGAATTATTTCACTTAGCATAATCCCCTCCAGTTCCATGTATGATGATGCAAATGTTCGGTATTCATCCTTTCTGATGGCTGAGTAATATTCCATTGTCTATATATACCATATCTTCTTTATCCATTCATCTGTTGAAGGGCATCTCGGCTCCTTCCACAGTTTGGATATTGTGGACATTGCTGCTATGAACATTGGGGTGCATACGCCCCTTCTTTTCACTACATCTGTATCTTTGGGGTAAATATCCAGTAGTGCAATTGTAAGCTCAGAGTGTAGCTCTATTTTTAGTTTTTTGAGGCATCTCCACACTGTTTTCCAAAGTGGCTGTACCACTTTGCATTCCCACCAACAGTGTAAGAGGGTTCCCCTTTCTCCACAACCTCTCCAACATTTGTTGTTCCTTGTCAATTTTTGCCATTCTAACTGGTGTAAGATGGTATCTCAATGTGGTTTTGATTTGAATTTCCCAGATGGCTAATGATGTCGAACATTTTTTCATGTGTCTGTTAGCCATTTGTATGTCTTCTTGCTTCTAAAATTATTTTCTTACCTTCTGTAGAACCAGACAACTCACTCAGAATGTTTAGCAGTGTTGATTTACCAGCTCTGCTGTGTCCAAGTATTGCAGTGATCTGTCCTTCATATATGTCAAGAAATATGCCTGTTTAAGAATAAAATGTGAAAATTAGACTTTAGATTATATTCAGATGGAATGGACCTTACAAAAGTTTGTAAGAGTCAAATGTATCCCAGTGCTTCATTTATTGGTATTCTTACATGCCCCCTCTAAAATTATATATTTAATTGTGTCTATTTATGAAGATAACACTTTAATTACTCTGGGGAAATTGGATCAAGACTGAGAATATAAATTTCTACCTTCCTCCTTACCCAAATCCTTCGAATGTCATAGAATATATTAATTTGATGTTAAGGAACAGAGCAAAGGCTACCAGGAATAAAGCAGAGTGAGCAGAGTATTTGCTTTCTGGGCCAAGGAAAGCATTGTACCTGAACAAACAGTCTCCCAGAGGCTCCCAGAACTGGGACGGAAGGGCTAGGGATAGAGGCAAAGGGGTATGTATCCCATATCTGGAGGGAGGGAGCATGGGTTAAGGAGAGGATGGCAAAATTTCCCCTGGCACTGGTCATTGCTCTGTTCTATATCAGAAAAATGTGGGCATGGTTTCTAGAGGGATCTGTGGGACCCAGAACATGTCACAGGCATTTTTCGATATGAGTGCTTAGGACTTGATAATTTTTTTTCTTGAATATTTGAAACATTATGTAACTCCATGGAGAAAAAATAGAGTTCCATTAGCACCCTAGAAATTTTAAGGGATGCTCTGAAGACAGACAACATGTGGAATTACATTGTTGGAAAACCAAAAACAAGACAAACCACAGCCCAAAAAGGTGAAGAGAAGTCCTGTGAAAGGAAGAACAATTCCAGTGATAATGCAAACTCAGTCTGACAAATCCAAGTCAAAGATTATAAACCAGCATAAGCAGTACAATCTTATTTTTACAAATGTTATATATATGTAAATATATTATCGATGACTATCCCTCAGAGTAGAAATGTGGGCTTTTAAAAATTTTTCTTTTTATCTAGACTCATTCTCTAATTTGCCACTGTGACTGTCTGTAACCTCAGGAAACCAAAAAAAAATTTTTTTTAATTAAAAACATCATCAAAACAATGAAGTCTTCTCTTTACCTTGCAATGCTTCCACTTTTTCAGGCTTTCCATCATACTCTTTTGTAACATTTCTGATTCTGAAAGAAGATTAAGCAACTTTGAGGTAAGTACATTTTCTAATAACAGATTATGTTAACCGTCAATACGACAGTTTATGATTAATCTTGAACCACACAAGGTAGGGTGTCACCCTCATAATGGGATCCAAAAGGGCAGAGGTAAAATCTCACACCACCCCCAAAGAGACTTGCACACACCCTCATCAAACTTGGCATTTCGTATATGCCAGCTATTCCTCTCAGTTGGCAAATGAAGAGAGAGCTACCATTGAAAAAAAGGAAGGAAAGAACAGGAGAGAGTGAGGAAGAGAGAGAGGCTTTCCCTCAGTTCTGCACCCCTCTCTAGCTATTATTTAATTGTTGTTCTCCTCCACAGGCAAATTTATCAAAATATAGTCTCTCTACTCTCTGTTTCCAATTTTTAAAAGATTTTATTTATTTATTTATTTATTTATTTGAGAGAGAGTACATGAGCAGGGGGAGGGGCAGAGAGAGAAGCAGACTCTCCACTGAGCAGGGAAGCCCAAAGACACAGGGCTTGATCCCAGAACCCTGAGATCATGACCGGAGCCAAAGGCAGCCACTCAACCGAATGAGCCAGCCAGGCACCTTTATATTTCCATTTCTTTATCTCACATTTATTCCCAAACTAAGGCAACATAGCTTCTGACCCTATAACTCCACTGAAACCATCCTCAGTGAAGACACCAATGACACTCTATGGAATCCAACGGACACTGACACTTTCCAGTCATTGTTTAATAGACGCTGTATTAAACAATTGCTAGCTCCTTCCTTCTTGCGAGGCTTTATTTCCTTGGCTTCTGCCCTCTTGGTTTCCATATCCTTCTCTTACTACTCCGCTCAGCATACTTTATGGATTCCTTAAACTGGATTCCACACTTAACCAACTATTTTTCTTATTCTCAAATCTTTGCCATATGATATTGCCCACTCTCATTGCTTCAACCTTACTTAGATTCTAATGATTCCCAAATTTGTGTTTTTAGGCCTTTCTTCAAAGTCTCAAATGTATATATTCTGCTTTTTGCTCTGCATCTGCACATAGATACCACACAGGGCATATTATTTTTCCCTGTAAACCAGCCCCACTTCTGTTCTCTATCTCAGTTGGTGTTTTCAGCATCCACTCAGGAATGCCAACTAAATGCCTAAGAAACATCCTTGATTTTTCTCTCTCTCTCACCTCATCTTGTGGTCCACAAAATTACTATAGTTTAACCTAATGGATTCATGAATTTAACTTTATGAAATCTCTTTGAATTTATCCCTTTATCACTTGTCTATGACCTTCTAGTCCAGATTCTTATCATCTCTCACCTTGACCTCTGAATCTAATGGTGTTTTCCCTTTCCATCAACCTAGCCCCTTGTCTCCTGCAATGCAGAGGACATACCAGGAATTACACTTCCCAGAAATCCTTCTCTGTACTGGACTTGGGGAGAACTTGGGCAAGATTTGAAAGCAGAAGTGAAAAAAGGTCATTTTTCTCTGAAGGTCATGGGGGCAGACACATGGGCAGACTGTAGGTTTGTAGCAGCTTCTCAGACTTCTTGACATGCCCTGCTTTGCTGCTGGAGATTAAGAAACCTGGTGGGAACTTTCCCAGAGAATCCCAGCAAACTTAGTGAGACCCACCCACTTCCATGCATCTGGATAGGGTCCTCAGTGGCTGTTTCCCTGACTTTTTGGCTACAACTTTCTTGACCTTCCCACTTGCATTCTTAGTACTTTTGAGAATTACTACTTCCCATACCAAATCCCTTTACTTATACAATATTTCCAGCAACTCACTTTTCCTGACCAAACCCGGACTCTCACAACCTTTGGAACATTTCCATTTCTCCAGTTGTATCTCCTTCAAATCCATTCCAGAAAGCTATCCAAGTGATCTGCCAAAGGTCTAGCTGTCTAATTTGCCTCCCTAAAATCACTTGGTGATTCCCCCACACTATACTGGACAGCCTGTCCTTCTTGGCAAACAAAACCCACATGATCTGATTTGGCCCGTATCTCTTAATATTTACCTCTCCCCTTTCTAGCCTTGTGCTTTGAGCTCAGAAATGTCAGCTTCTTATCATTCTTCAGACACACACACATTGTTTCTTGCTGTGCTAGGCTGGTTACACTGCACTGTCTGTTTGGAAGAACCTTCACATGCCCATCACAATTTATGTGACCTTTTCCTTCCATAAGACTGACCTCAAGAGTTTATCTGCTTCTGACCTTTCCTACCACTCTTAGGCTGGGCTGAATGATCCTTCCCTAGGTTTGGTTATTCTCTGCATCATCTCTACCACTCTTTTTACTAATTATCTATTTAAGTTCCTGTTTCCCCCCAGGCTTTGGCTGTCCTGAGGCTAAAGACTCATTCATCTTTGAATCCTAGTTCTGGCAGAGAGCTTAATGAATGATGAATAAATGAAGTAACTAATTTGCCAGCAGAAGCAGTCTGGTCCAGAATGATCCAAGGAGCTGGTTTGAGGCATGCTGGGCTAGCAAGCATAAAAAGAGGGGCTGTCAAGGAAGAGGACAGAGTGTGCAGGTTTAGACAGGTTAGAGCTGTTGTATATATCTGGGAGTACACTCATTTCATGTTAAAGTATTAACAGCAAATTGGATCTAAGACTACTGAATAGGACGACTGGTGGCATCCACTTCGGAGAAGTGCATGACCACACAACCACACCCGTCTTCATTGCCCAATGGATGAATGTGAGTCAGGGTTAAGTTTCTGGGATTTATGGAACCATGCTGCTGAAAGGTGAGCTTTAGGCCTGACTAATGTGATTTAGTCCTGATTTAGCTTGTTCATTTAACTGAATTTTCTGGTGTCAACATAGTTACTGTAAGTTAATGGGAAGGAACATGATAAACTGAAATAGCTATATAACTTTTCACGCAGGAGTTAGGGCTTGAAAAACTACTAGAAATGGTAGAATTTGAGAAGTTCCAACTCCAGGGAAGAGAGGGTTTTCTCTTTAATCTTTCTGTGTCAGGTTATAGTTTTTTCCTTCCTCTGTTGTCTCTCTGCTCATTTCCCCTTCTCCCAGATACATTTGCCCATCACATTTGACCTAACTGTTTCAAAATAAGTGAACTGATATAAGAATATCTGACTGAATTTATCTGGGATATTCCTAATAGCAAAGAGTTACTGAATGCCTAATATGGGCTAGGCACTATTCTAAAAGCTTTACTCATGGTAGCTCATTTACTCTTCATAACAAACTTATTTCCAGTATCATGCCCATTTTTAAGATATAGAAACTGAGACATAGGCAAGTAACTTAGCTGGGATTACACAGTCAACAAGCAGTAAAGCCAGGATTCAAACCAGGTGGTTTAAATCTATGGAGCACATTGTAATCACTATGTTCCATTTTGTCCTCAGAATACACTTCCAAAAAATTTACTTCACATAAATGGAATGTCATTTAGGAGTACTTCTCAATAATCTCCTTCAATAAAATAAGCAAACACCTACAGAAGCATGCACTAAATTATGATGAAATTGAGAATTAGGCAGTCACTGTCTATACATCTTCCTGCTTTCCCTTAAAACCTTTACCAATGCTTTTCTCTACATTATTTCTTATTTATATACCCTTTCAATCAACCACACCCATATGGATAAAGATAACTAACATTTATCCAGTTCCTGTTACCTAACAGGCATATTTAGTTATCTCACTGATTCTTTAAATTTCTCAAGAAGAAGTCATTGTACTGTTGAATTATATTACACATTTCTTAGAAATGAAGAAAATGATGTTTAGAGATCTCACATGGTTCAGCAAAAAGTTACCAAGCTACTAAATTATGGAGAAATCTTTTGGCTTCAAAACTTTAATCCATATACTCCCTAAAGGCAGATAATCAAACAAATGTGTGTCTATTTTATATACTATATGTGTACATATATACATATCATAATATGTGTGTGTGTGTATTGGAAGAGAATGCAGAGAGGAGATTATAAATGGTGGGGATAGAAAGTAAAAGATGAAGGACAAGAAAATGAACAGGGCTACTAAATTCTGCTGCTGACAATATCAAAAATACTTACTTTTAAAATGATGAATGAGGGGCGCCTGGGTGGCTCAGTGGGTTAAGCCTCTGCCTTCAGCTCAGGTCATGTCTCAGGGTCCTGGGATCAAGCCCCGCATCAGGCTCTCTGCTCAGAAGGGAGCCTCCTTCCCCCTCTTTCTCTGCCTGCCTCTCTGCCTACTTGTGATCTCGCTCTCTGTCAAATAAATAAAGAAAAATCTTTAAAAAAAAGAAATGATGAATGAAAGTTTAGAATGATCGCAGAAACACCTGAAAGAAAGAAACTTTCAAAAAACACATCATCTATAACATTTGACCTGTGGCTGACTCTGTTGTACCTTAGTTTATTAAACTTTTACCTATAAGTATGCATAATTTGTTAGTTACCTTATAGCTTCTTTTCCATGGAACTCTGGAGGCACAGGTTCAAAAGAATCATCAGAGGAATGCTCAGGATTTATTTCAACCTCAAAGACTTCATAATGAGTGTTTTGATGTTGGGACCAAAATGAAGACTTCAGGAAAAACAATGTGAATGCTGCGGCCATCTTCATCTGATCAATCAAGACACAGTTAGCTATTGAATCAATCATCTATGTCGGTAAAGAATGATATCTGTCCTAGTGTAGCTCGATACCAATTTTTTCTACACATTAATGATTTAGTTTTTCCAGTTTTATTTAGAAATAATTGACATCTATAACTGTATACGTTTAAAGCATGATGGTTTGATTTACATATATTGTAAAATGATTACTACGATAGGTTCAGCTAACATCCATCATCTCAATAGATACAATAAAACGAAAAGAATAAAAAGAAAAAATGTTCTCCTTGTGATAAGAACTCTTAGGATTTATGTTCTTAACAACTTTCCCATGTATCACACAGTGGTTCTGACTATAGTCCTCATGTTGTACATGATATCCCTAGTACTTATTTACCTTATAACTGGAAATCCTTCTTCCAATTCCCCCTTCCTCCAGCTATAAATCCAATCTCTTTTTCTATAAGCTTTTTTTTCCCCCTGGGTTTTGTTTTGTTTTTTTTAGATTCCACATACAGAATTTGTCTTTCTCTATTGGTATCAATTTTGAATTTAAGTTCTTAAGTTGGGGAATTATATTTATAACGTTATAAGTAAAGTATTATAAGGATTTTAAAGTTAAAACAGTGTTTTGATCTTTGGTGAATTTTCAGCTCTGGTTCATTAAAAAAATAAAAAAAGATGGGGACGCCTGGGTGGCTCAGTTGGTTAAGCAGCTGCCTTCGGCTCAGGTCATGATCCCAGCGTCCTGGGATCGAGTCCCACATCGGGCTCCTTGCTCAGCAGGGAGCCTGCTTCTCCCTCTGCCTCTGCCTGCCTCTCTGCCTGCTTGTGCTCTCTCTCTCTGACAAATAAATAAATAAAATCTTTAAAAAAATAAAAAATAAAAAAAGCTTATCAAAGAAGATAAAGTGGTAGCTGTTGGAAATCATATCAAACATTCTTGGGATTTCCAGCTACTTGGATGCTTAAAAAGAGAAGTTATACAAGCTGATTTCGGCTATAGTATATGAAGAAATATTATTTTGATAATATAGGAAAGTGAACATTGAAAATAATGAGCACATTGGTCACTATAAATCCAAAGTCAAAATTTTCAAAAACTTAAGGATAAAAGAAAGGAGAAAAAATAGTCATTAAGAACAGGAAGGTGGACAAAAGACTGGATATGTGCTGGCATATAGAAAAAGGGGAGAAAGGAAGAAAATTAAAATTAAGGGCTCAGAAGTGGAAGGATGGGACATATTAAAAACTCATTAGGAAAATGAAATACAAATCAAATTATTTCTGCTACATCTTCATTTGTTTTATGTAGTTTTTTTCAACTAGATGGATAGATAATCCTTAAAGTTTTGAATGGCCTTATGAAATTATACAGGGATTTTCATCAAGGTAGTTCATATCACTCCAAGGCCAAATGGGCTGTATGTATAACTGATTAAAAATTGTCTAACATTTAAATGGACTTATAGTTTAATGGTAAGAAAGGAGAATAGAGCAATAATTAATAAGAAGTTTGGCTGTGGATCTTAAGAGCCAAAGGAAATAAAACGAGATGACATTTTAATGATGTCACCACAAAAATGTGAATTTATTAGTGATCAGAGGAGGAAACTTAATAGATTTTTCAGAGACTATAGGGTAATTTAAACAACTCAGAATCTTCATATGTGATGTCACATGACAAGCTATTATTGTAGGCTAATAAAAGGGGATACACTTGAGTAAGTACC
The DNA here is from genome assembly GCA_028534135.1 of Potos flavus. Lineage (NCBI taxonomy): Eukaryota > Metazoa > Chordata > Mammalia > Carnivora > Procyonidae > Potos > Potos flavus. The sequence goes on along the minus strand of CM052891.1, from coordinate 9,359,003 downwards.
ACCCCAAAAGAAGAGCTAAAGAGAAAGACATACAACAATATATAACTTCTAGAAATATGAAAACAGAAAATGTTGGAGGCATAAAGAAAAACAGATGGAAAAGGTATAGCTAGAAATTGAGTGTCTTCGAAAAGAGAAATGAAAAGGGTCATGTATTACGGTCCTAGAGATATAATGTGGGAGAGCAGAAATGCTCAGAGTGAAAATATGTAGAAACATCTACAGCTGAACTAGCCAGAAAAGGAAATTATATCATGAAAAAGCAAAGGAAATTTTTCAAAAGAAAGGGAAATTAAAATTGAGTAATAAATTAATTTCATTCATAGAATCTATAGCATTTTAAAAAGTAGGCCAAAAATTGAATGAATTTTGGATACTCTTGTTTTGCTGATACTAACCTAGTTAAGTGACATTTTCTCTACCCCCTAGTAGCCAAAAAGAGAAACAAAAGCCATCCTCATCCCCTCTCTTTCTCACTACCTCCACCTAATATATAACTAACCACCAGGTCAGATTGTTTCTATCTCCTAAGTACCTCTGGAGTCTGTCCTACCCTCTGTATTACACTGGTCCTCAATCTGGTCCACTCCCCTCTCTAACACAAATTATCATGTCCACCTGCTTTGAGCTCATCCTCTAAACAGCTATCAGAGTGATCTTCCTAACATAAATCTCACCAGTGAAAGGTCCTATATAGATTATATCAATCTGTCTCTCTTTCCTGCACCCACGGTTCTAAGGTTCTTGGATTTCTTGGATGAATAATATTTTTTAAATAAATATACTGTGTTCTTTAAGTAAATAAATAAAAAAAAAACCTCCCATCATGCCATGATCACAATTGCAAAAGAGAGAAAATATTTTCACAATGAAAGTATAGATATTTAAAAGCTATAATCTCACAATATGAAAGACAACTTCCAATGAAAGAATTAAGGTATTTAAGTTTCACATTGTTTTTCTCATTTCAACAAAAACAAGAGAAAACGTTGTCAGGGATCACCACCAATACTGGAACTGACTAGGGGAGAGAATCCCAAATTCTGCATGCGATCAATGGAGTTAGCAAGAGCAGGCACCTACAGAGGGACTTAATTGGAGGTGAACCTCAGCCCCATTGAGATCTTTACATGCTATATTGCCCTGTGCGTAGCTGTGCACACATGCGTATTTGGAAAAAATCTCCCCTTTTAATTTCTTGTTAGCTGGTTATTAATTCCTACACTAGAACCACATCTGACACCCAAACTATGCACTTGCTCTACCTAATAACTTTTCATTTCCCCTACACTACAGTTGTTTTCCGTTACTTGGCACACATGCTATTCCTTTTGACCACAAAATTTTTTGTGCACTATTGTCCGCCAGGTAAACTTTCTTATCCTTTAAATGCAGCTGAAATTCTTTCCTCCCACCAACCTGAGGACTTACACTATCATAGAACCTTGTGGTATCCTCTCCTATCGCACTTCCTACACTACATTTAAATAGTGATTTGTGCTATTTGTGAAAGCTATTTGTGAAAGCTTTTTGTGAAATAGTGCTATTTTCCAGTGCTATTTGTGAAAGCCTTGAAGACAGACTGTTGACCCACATAAATTTAATCAGCAGTTATGTATTAGATACATAAATGAAATCTGATATCTAATTAGTATCAATTTTATGGGAAATTTTGATTCAGAAAAAGAATTATGAATGTAAACACATTTAAATATAACCTATTTTAAAAATGTGGATTTGAAAGATGTTTATGAAAATTTGGGTTCAAGAATACATATTGTACCCAAGTAAGGGGAAGTGAGACTAAATCAAACTTATGGGAAAAAGAAAAAAAAAAATGAGGAGGAAGAGAAGGAGGAGGAAGACGAAGAAGAGGAGGGAGAGGAAGAGAAGGGGGAGGAGGAGAAGGAGGAAAAGAAGAAATAGATTTTTTATTTGAAGCTCAGGGGAAAAAAGAGGACATTCTGGTATTCCTTCGTCAAATATTTATTGAGAGCTTCTTTGCACCAGGTGTCTCTAGATGGAAAACACATTATCTATCCTGAAGAAAGTTCAAATAAGAAGACAAATACATGCATTTATGTAATTCACCAGGAATTTTTTGAGGAACCTACTATGTGACAAAGACTGCTTTAGATGCTTGGAGATATCAGTGTAATAAAACACAAGCATGTCTTCCTCAGGGGGACTTATATTCTAGAGACAAAAGACAGGAAATAAATAATAAATATAATGAATATCAAATTCAGTGGGGAAAAAAAACTCAGAAGGGGAATATTAAGTCACTGTCAAAGTTTTCATCCAAATTCTGCTAACCTTGTTCTTGGGCTAGTCATATAACCTCTCCAGACCACTGCTTTGGCATGTCTAAGATGTGGGGCTTGTACTAAATGCTGAAATAAATACTCATTGGTAAAATTTTCTGATTATTCGACTACATAGAAACAGAAAAAAAAACTGAATTCCACTTTCCCAGAAATAAATACTACTTATTGCACCTTCTCATAGTAGAGGGTGGGGGTTAAGAGAGTATTTGAAAAGTAAGCTAATTATGAATGAGTAGAGAACTTAGAAGAAAAAGTGGATATTTACCACTTAAAGTACAAATTAAATTTTAGATGGAAATATTAGAAAAAAAATTTTAATGCAGAAAAAAACCAAAACTTTAGAAGACGACAAATAGGTAATATGGCACAGAGTTGTGACGGGAAACTTAACTTTGGAGCATTAACTATGCCTTCCTCTATTCCCAAGAAAGAATCAATTTTATCTACTAGATTCTGGGGCCTGAACGGCTAAAAACAAACTGGCTTGATTTATATACAAAGGGTTATAAACAATGGGCAAAAGAGAAAATAAGAAATTCCAAAAGGAAAAAGATAATGAGAAAGTAGAAAGATCCTAGCCCCAGTTTAGCTGCGGACACTTTTAAGGGTTCAGCAAAAAGGAATTCTTAAGACCTTTGTTATGTATACGAACAAGAGAGTGAGTGTACACCAGGAGATCAGATCTGGGATTTTAATTTCCATTTTGCAGGTTTGAGATGACAGTAAAATTTTCTAATCATTTGGACACTAGAGTGCTGATTCTTGTCTATGACCTGCGCCAAGGCACACATGTTACCTTGGTTTCATAGGTTACATGTATTATATGCCACTTTTTGTTCAACGAAATTTCATTTAATTTTAAGAAGTTGTTTATTCACGAGAATAATTTTGCAAAGTAATTTTCAAGGCAATTTGCTAAGTCCATAAGAAATGCATTATTTCAAAATGATAGACTATGAAATTTTAAAATGAAATTATATTAGTGGAATGAATAAGAGGCATAGGGGATAAAATCCTAAAATAATAGTGTAATGGAGATAAAGAACATCAAACAAATAAAGGTCTAAAAGAAAACTATACACACTTTAAAAATAGAATACTTGAATTAGAAAACGTTTAAAGAAAGACGCCAGAATAATAGGTTTGAAAAGGACAGACCTATTTAGATTCTGATGCATGAGAAGGAATTATGTATGACTAAAATTTGTGGATTTTATGTGGGCAGAAAGGAATATAAGTATATTAGTTCCTGGGATGACATCTGCATTCTATATAGGAATTTAACAATAATTATTAAAAAATTTTTAAACTAATTTTATGTAATTTTATGAGTTTATTTTACTAATTTTTATGACACTCTATAAGGCATTCTTGTTAGGCTGATCATCCCATAAAAAGAAAGAAAAGAAGAGGATATCCAATAATTTATACTGTTCCCTTCTTCATATTCTTGAGATGCAGAAAAACAAGTTTTCTAGAGCCAAATACTAGCAAGAGCTGTTTAATGAGCTATTTTAATGTCCATAAGTTCAATTCAAATACTAAAAAGCATCATTGTGTTCAATAGCTATTAGTTGTTTCCTTCTCCCTCCCCACCTACAACCAACCAACACACACACACACACACACACACACACACACACACACACACCCCATACCTTTATAAAAGATAAAAACCAAAATATTGAGGAGGGCACATATTGCATGGAGCACTGGGTGTGGTACATGAACAATGAATCTTGTAACACTGAAAAAATAAAATAAAAGTATTTGGGGAAAAAATAAAAATAAAAAAAGATTAAAAAAAAAGAAATACAAGTTATTTTTAACTAAATTGCTTTTACCAAATAATTCTGGTCAGACCATTAAGTAATGAGATGAAAATGAGGAGATTCTATTCGTTTTGAAACTGTTTCCTTTCCTCTGCCACCAAAAACGCTTCTTAAATTACAAGTAAACAAATAGTAAGATATTACCTTACAAGAAGCAGAATGGCTTTAAATTCAACTGTAACCACACTATGACTTACCAGGCAAAACTCGCTCAAAATATAACGTTAATATCAAATAGAGAAGAGTATCAAGTGCCAGAATGAAGAAAGTAATCATCATTATGTATGACTCTCCAGATGGATCAGGAAAAATAACGCCAATCAAGTAATAATCCATGTGTAAAATCTGAGATTAAAAAGAATAAAATAACAGATGATAAACCTATAAGGCTAAAGGTTTTTTTTATTAAATGGTGCTGCTAGACAAATATAGTTCATATTTTAATAGCTTTTTCTTCAAAAAATGCACAGGGAAGTTGTTAGTAGTAGTGCTGCTTTTTACAAATAAAATTATGGTCCCGAAAGTGGGAAATGCTATCTGAGAAAGTAAAACAATTGAAGAATAGAAATTTAACTGACTAATTGATTACCACATAAGTTTTAAAGAAGGGGATTTAGAGAAGTGGTCAAGGAGCCAAAAATAACATATTGTAGGAAGAGAAACTCAGAGCGGGCAGTGAAACTGGAAGACGTATAAAGGAAATATAAAAATACTAAGGATAAGACATTGCAGAAACACTCAAATATTAAATAAGTATTGAAGACTTGAAGAGATTCATTTTAAAGATAAGAAAGATAATAGCTCACATTCATACAGCATGTGTCAGGAACTACACTAGCATTATGTGTAGAGAATAATACAGTCAGCCCTCCCGTTTACCCCCCATTGAGGTGATTTCTACTGACATCCCCATTCTGCAGAAGAAGAAAGGAAGGCTACAGAAATCAAGTGACTTGCCCAAGGTTACCCAGCTGGTATGTGGGCAGAACTGAGACTGATTCATGCATTATTATTTATTCACTATTACTCATACCTCCATGTTTTACTGCTTCTTTATATGGGGATATAAATCAGACAAACTGAGGAGTCAGATAATGGACAATTATTTTTCTTCTTTAAATTTTCTAGGATTTTACAAATGATCTATCTGCTTTGCTTATTACTTTGATGAGAATTCACAAGAGAATGCAGCAGAACTTCTTAAAATACAAGGTGATTGATCACTAAGTTTCATGAAGTTACCAAACTCTTCAATAACTTTGAAAATCTAATAAATAAAACCACAAAATCACTGTGCCCTTTACGTGGGCCATTCCAGCAATGAAGGCAAAAGGGCTAAAAAGATCTAATGTCCATCCCAAAGATGAAGGAAGTTGTCTGTACAATACAGTGACTCCCAGACATCCCCAAATATAGAGAAGAGAAACCCAACCAAACCGGTAAGGATAGGTTTCTTTATCAGCACACTCAGGAGGGAAGCCAAGCTATCTGAAGGAAGAAAGAAGAGTTCCAATTGGTATATTTGTTCCTTTGAGAATCATTTTTAGCAGTATTAATCAATTTCTCACATTGTCAAAAACCTTCTCAAAACATATAGAAAACAAGATACCAAATTAGTGACTATGCCATACCAGTATCCTGAAGAAACATCATCTACTCATAGATCTGAGATGTAAAACAAATTAATAGATATGTTTTGCCAACTCACCAAAGACAGGCCATATGGGACAAAAAAGTGTGAATATCACCATGAAGCCAACAATTACTATAATTTGGATAGATGTTATGATCAGAGCCATAAAAATAGACAGGATAAATACAAAACCAGCATACATTAATCCCCAGGAGAACCTATGGTAGAAACAAGGTGTTACTTCAGAATGTCACACACAGGTAAATGTCTGGAGAGGCAATATGCAAAAACAGTTATGAGTACAAGTTCTGAAACAAACACACCAGAGTCAAATTTACGATAAAACTGTAGCTTTGCACTTTCTAGCCATGTGGTCATGGGTAGGACTTTTCCTTTCTCACCCTCATCTATGAATTGGAATTAATTGTGGTAGCTACCTCATACGGTTGTTTTGTTTTAAGATACTGTGTATGAACTCTTTTTTTTTTATTGTTGTTCAAATCTTCTTTATTTCCCCAAATATTTTTATTTTATTTTTTCAGTGTTACAAGATTCATTGTTTATGAACTCTTTAGCTGAGCTGTTATTATAATTACTTTACAACTGTTGAATGAATTTAAAAATTCATATAATTACACATAATCTGATTCTTTCAGTCAAGTGACTGACTAAATACGGAATGGAAATACAATAATTTCACCTTTAAGCTCTCTTATACTAATTCCTTTTGGTATAACATTTTTCTTAATGTTTAATTGAAATCTCGCTGATTTAAAGAAAACCCATTTCATTTTTTATCCTCATATGGTTTTTGACATTAACCATTCAGAGTATTGTTTTTAGAATTTGGAATACTACAGTGCAGCGAGAAAGCACAAAACTAAAGGAAAGCAAAAGGTGTCGTGGGCGTTAACAGCTATAAAACAGGGATCCTGTGTCACAGTGGTCAAACTCTGGTTGTTTTTGGAAATTTGAGGAAATAGATGGAAAGATATGTTTAAATAGGAAAATGGCTCTCACTTTTAAAAACTGACCTTCACGAACACACTAATAAATTTCCAAGTACCCTCTAAATTTACATAGGGCTTTCAGCTCAAGTGTGGAACTTTGTACAGATAATGCATTTGAAATCCTTTTATATCATCTTGTGCAGTACATAAATTAAGTTGTTTTACTCTCACAAGCAAACAGCATTTTCATGTATACAAACAGTAAGCTTAAATGATTGTAGTTTTCCTAGTAAGGAGATTCCTCAAAAAATTACAAATAGAACTACCAAATGATCTAGCAATTCCACTTCCGGGTATTTTTTTTTTTTTTAATAAAGATTGTATTTATTTCTTTGAGAGAGAGGGAGTCCAAGTGGGGAGGGGCAAAGGAAGAGGAAGAAAGGATCTGAAGTGGACTCCACATGAGCACGAAGCCCAGCTCAAGGCTCGATCCCACGACCACTGTGAGATCATGACCTGAGTCGAAACCAAGAGTCAGATGCTTAACCGACTGTGCCACCGGGGCACCTCTCTACTTCTGGGTATTTAGCTGAAAGAAATTAAAACCCTAACTCAAAAAGATATATGTGCCCCCATACTTACTGCAGCATTATTTATAATAGCCAAGACACAGAAGCAACTTAAGTGTCCATCAATGGACGAAAGGATTAAAAAAAAGTGATATAGATACACACAATGGAATATTACTCAGCCACAAAAAGAAGGAAATCTTGTTATTTGCAATAACAAAGATGGAACTTGAGGGCATTATGCTAAGTTAAAATAGACAAAGATTAATACCATATAATCTCACTTATACATAGAATATGAAACAAACAAACTCATAGATACAGAGAACAGATGGGTGGTAGCCAGAGGCGGGGGTGGGGAGCAGGCAAAATGGGTGAAGGTGATTAAAAAGCACAAACAAGTTATAAAATAAATCATGGGAATGTAATGTGCAGCACAGTGACTATAGTTAATAATACTGTATTGTCTTTTTGGAAGTTGCTAAGAGAGTAGATCATAAAAGTTCTCATCACAAGAAAAAAATTGTAAATCTGTGTGGATGACAGACATTAACTAGATTTATGGTGGTGATTATTTCACAATATATACAAATATTGAATCATTATGTTCTTCACCTGAAACTAAGATAATATATCCATTATATCCCAATTAAAAAAAGATCAAAGTTTTCCTCTCTCATGCTCTCATTATTCAATTTGAAATTTTAAAAATATTGTACAAAACTAAATACCTAACAATCTTATTCAGTTAATTTTTTGAAGGTAGGGTAAATCTTTCATATATGAAAACATCTTCTCCTAATAATAATAATTTTTCAAAAGAGCTGGTCACAGATTAAACTAAAGAGTGCATGAAATATGAAGATTAGTTAAGGAGAAGAACATATTACATGGAGTACTGGGTGTTGTACATAAACAATGAATCTTGGAACACTGCATCAAAAACTAATGATGTATTTTATGGTGACTAACATAACAATAAAAAAATATATAAAAAATGTACAACACTATGTTCAATGAATTAATAAGAATATTAGACAAATAAAAATTCCAAATATATGTATGATAACATAAGCCAAGTCAAATACAATTATTTTCTATGCTTTTGTCATTTATACATTGCTGGTGGGAGTATAAAATGGTGTATCTACTCTGGAAAATAGTTTACCAGTTTCTTATAAAATTAAACCACCATACAACCCAGAAATTATACCATTGGGCATTTATCTCAGAGAAATGAAAACTTATGCTCATAAAAATACCTGGACATCAATGTTCACAGTAGCTTTATTTGTAATACTCCCAAACTAGAAATAACTCCTACCTCTTTCAAAGGTTGAACTAACCAAACAGAGATATTGCTACCACGGAATAGTCCTCAGCAATAAAAAGGAGCAAACTATTGATAAATACAAAATAAGTACAACTATTGATAAATAAAAAACTTGTAAGTACCACCAGGAAATTATACTTAGTGAAAAAAAAAGCCCCAAAACGTTATGAACTATGTGATTCCATTTATATAGCATTCTTGAAATGTCAAAATTATAGAGATGGGGAAGAGACTGGTGTTTGGCAGGGGTTAGGGATGGGGGAGAAGGAAGAGAGTTGAGTGTGGCTATAATGATGGAACAACAGAACTGTCCTATATCTTAAGTGTATCAATGTCCACAATGAGATTGTGATATCATAGGATAGTTTTACAAGATGTTATCATTGGGGAAACTGGGTAAAGGGTACGTGCAAGCTATTTCTTAAAACTGAGCTTGTATCTACCCCAAATAAAAATGTTTAATTAAAAAAAATAATTAGTTCCTTGTAGAACTAAGACTAAATGATGTTTTAAAAAGGAGAAAGAGTGGTTTGTACCATGTCAGTATAGATTCAGTAAACTATAAACAGGTGGGAGGACTGGGAGAGCATGTGGGAAAAAAGTACTTTAACTGCTTTCAGTTACATTGAAGTAATACTATTAGTATTGTTAGACATATTATATGTATATTTCTGGATAAAACAAATGAATAATAAGGGATATTCTAATTCTCAGATTCTCTGTATCTCTCCTGGAGAACCAGAATTCTCAGTGCATAGGAAAAGAGATACAGTTGTAATATGGGAGAGGCTAAGTAAAAGCTCTATAGTGCTATATTTGAATTGTAAAGTATCAATGTGAATTCATAAGGCATTTATCTTTAATATGTGTATGTTATTCCATATACAAAATGTAGAAAATACATCATGATTCTATCTCTGCCATTGAAAAAGCCTAGAAACAACGACCAATCCAGCAACAAAAAACATTTCTAGTATGCGATGCTCCTGAAATACTTTTTCTAACTAAAAGAAATCTTGCCACACAAAATAGCAATGTACCTATTTTTTTTTTTTTTTTCCAAAAACCCACTTAGAATCTTGTCAAAAAGAATCAGAAACCAACCTTCAGCTCCCTCTGAACAAAGACGGGACAATATGAGTTTCAGTGAGAATAATAATTACGATGGTTTGAAACCTATTAGACATGTTTAGATCCATGAGTTTATAATGGTATTTTAAAAAAACAGTCATCTTTGAAGAATGTTAGGCAAACAGCTAATTATCTAATAAAGGAAAAAGTTAAGCAAAAGTTCTGTTTTCAATCATTTTCTTTGTTTTCCTGTTCCACCCTTAAAAAAATTTGCCTCAATAGGAGCTAATCATCATTCATATATATTTAAACCAAATTCCCTTAACTGTTAATATAATTGTGGTTCATAGAACTGAAATTGCTAGAATTTCATGTAACAGAAATGTATAGTTAGAAAGGGACTATAAATAATTCTCATGATCTAGTCACGATGTTTTATATAAGAACTTACTCTTGAGACCCCTTGAAAATTCTGCATTCTTTTATTGTTGTTGAAAATTGAAAATTCTCGGGGCACCTGGGTGGCTCGGTGGGTTAAGCCTCTGCCTTTGGCTCAGGTCATGATCTCAGGTTCCTAGGATCGAGTCCCGCATTGGGCTCTCTATTCAGCAAGAGAGCCTGCTTCCTCCTCTCTCTCTCTGCCTGCCTCTCTGCCTACTTGTGATCTCTCTGTCAAATAAATAAATAAAATCTTAAAAAAAAAAAGAAAATTGAAAATTCTGCATTGGTTAGCCTTATCTGGGTTGAGTAGATTATAGCAAAATTTGTGAGCAATCAGGAAGAAAGTGGAAGAGTGTAAAATATACAAGAACTGTGGGGACTTTATGAGAAATATATTGGTTTTACCCCAATAACTGGGATTTTTTTTTAAGATTTTATTTATTTGAGAGAGAGAGAGCATGAGATGGCAGAGGGTCAGAGGGAGGAGCAGACTCCCTGCTCAGAAGGGAGCCCAATGCAGGACTCGACGCCGGGACGTCAGGATTACGACCCAAGGCGAGGGCAGACACTTAACCAACTGAGCCACCCAGGTGCCCCCCAATAACTGGGATGCTTGATTGCATCTGGTAATGGTATTTTCTTCAAAGTTAAATTGTCAAATCCATACTTTTTTTACGTATTATTTCATTTTAAAAATCTCTTTTCCGGGGCGCCTGGGTGGCTCAGTCATTAAGCGTCTGTCTTTGGCTCAGGTCATGATCTCCAGGTCCTGGGATCAAGGTCATGTCAGGCTCCCAGCTCAGCAGGGAGTCTGCTTTCCTGTTTCCCTCTGCCTCTCCCCCTGCTTATGCTCTGTCTCCCTCTCTCTCTCTCTCAAATGAATAAATAAAATATTTAAAATAAATAAATAGGGGTGCCTGAGGGGCTCAGTCATTAAGCGTCTGCCTTCAGCTCAGGTCATGATCCCAGGGTCCTGGGATCAATCCCTGCATCCAGCCCTGCATCGGGATCCCTGCTCCGCGGGGAGCCAGCTTCTCCCTCTCCCACTCCCCCTGCTTGTGTTCCCTCTCTCGCTGTGTCTCGCTCCGCCAAATAAATAAATAAAATCTTTATAAAAATAAATAAAAAAATAAAAATCTTCCTTGTGTTTGAAGACACGGGATATTTACACACTCTCCCCAGTAGCATGCAATATTAACTAATTTTTAAAAATCTCTAGCCAATGTAAATCCTGCTAACTTGGACAGTTCTCTACCAGGAAAACTTTTGAGCTGTGTTTTTCTTCAATTTGAGACACTTAGCAAATTGGATCCAAATGTAATGTTTACCTCCAAAACACTGAAGACAATATGGTATACATTTCTGCTGGTACATTTTCATAAACAGCTTTATCAGGAGAAAAATATCACCTTGTCACTAATTTCATTTTATTCGGCTTTTTGAGTTATGTAGCACGGTGGTTAAAAGAAAGGGGTTTCTTAGGCAAAAATCTTAACTGTTCTGTGCCTTGGTTTTCTTGTGAAATAACAGCACTATAAACTGTGAGTGATCCCTGAAATACAGTTAGTTCAATGTTTGCTACTATTACTGTTATTATTGTATACTATCTCAAAGTCTATGGGGAAAGGGATAATAAATGGAGAGACAGAGAGAGAGATTCATTTTTACTCTGTGCCTTGTGTCTTACAAGCAGCAGCACTGTGCTAAGAAGTTTAGAGATACTGTCTCATCTAATCCTTAGTCTAACCCAAAGAACATCTTTATTGACTAACTGCATGAATTGCCTTTCATAACATTATGGTAAATTAGTTTAATGTTCAAACTTTTCAATCCCTTCTTCCCTGCTTTGCTTTTATAAACGGATAATTACCTATATCACCGATCCTGGGGTTGGCTCTTTGACTTGCTTCGGCTTTATGGTGGGCAGAATATACTTTTTTGCCCCTTGACTTTGGATTTGTCTACATGACTTGCTTTAACCAATGGGATTTTATCAAATAGGACTTGAGGAGGAGCTTGAAATACGTGGTGCAGCGTGACTTGCTCTCTTGAACTTCTGTGATTGAAGGAGGAGAATATGTCCAGCTATGCTGCTGGAGGATGAGAGCCACATGGGGCTGACTTAATGCAACCTGTAACTCGCATCCAAGCCCAGTCAAGCCCAGACTAGATCTGCCAGACTCCAGTCATGCCACAGACAAATGAGAAGGAATAAATGAGTGTTGTTTGACATTATTGGGTTTTGGGGTGGTGTTTTATGCAGCATCTTTCTGGCCAATAGCAAATAGATACAAGCACCATATTTCTATTTTCAACTCATGGAAGCATAAACACAATTCTTACTTCATTTCTACTACCAGCATCCTAAGATGTAATATGAGTAAGCTAATTAAATTGAATGCATGCAAAAAAACAAAGAAACAAACAGGGGTGTCTGGGTGGCTCAGTGGGTTAAAGCCTCTGCCTTCAGCTCAGGTCATGATCTCAGGGTCCTGGGATCGAGCCCTGCATCAGGCTCTCTGCTCAGCAGGCAGCCTGCTTCCCCCTCTCCCTCTGCCTGACTCTCTGCCTACTTGTGATCTCTCTCTCTCTCTGTCAAATAAATAAATAAAATCTTTAAAAAAACAAACAAACAAAAAACCAACTCTTGAATGCATCTATTTTCTTTTATAACCTAACGGGTTTCTCTGTTTATTAATGTGATACACAGGAAAGAGGGCAATTTAACTCACCAGAATGCAGACGCTTGGAGACCCATCACTGTCATCAGTTTCTTAAACTTTTTTCTTTCCCGTGTAACATTTAATGATGTGAAGTACACAGAAGGGGAGAAATAAACCACACAAATAAAAGTAAACCATGTATTTATAATATCTCCGTTAGAAATGAAAGGCAGCATCCTCATATTGATTCCAATGACTGATGTCAACTTTTCCATCACAGAATGATTTGTTGTGACCTAAACTGGGATATTAAATAAACTTATTACATTAACTATAGAAAAATATACTAGAAAAAAGAAAAATATGTTAAAAAAAAACCATACATGTTTTGTTTCTTTTCATTTTCAGTACTTACATATTTCCATCATTTTAAAATATGGTGAACTATCATCAGAACAGTCTTGATGACTTCTGGTATTAGTAATGTTGACAATATTTATAACAGTTATTTTAAAAATTACTAGACGTCTATCATGCCCAATATACTGGGATAGGTGGTGGAGAGAGAGCAGCGATCCATAGGAACGCTCCTCACTCTCATGGAGCTTTACATTTCATGGTGGAGCAGAAAAGGAAGGCGAGACATCAAACAACCCATTGCACAATCAATAGTTTGATTATAATTGAGCAACTGCATTAAAGGAGAAGTAGAGGGTGTTCTGAGAACAAAAACAAGGAAGGCTTCCCTGAAGAAATGACATTTATTTATACAGTGATCTTACCTAAACAAAGCTTGGGCAGGGAGGGAAGTTGAGGATGGAGAAGAAAAATCTGAGCAGAGGAAACAGCATTTGCAAAGGAAGGAAGGGGTATGGTGCATTGGAGGCACAGGAAGGAGGTCCTTAAAGCAAAACTGACAGGGAGAGAGGGAGGGAGGGAGGGAGAGAGATGAGGCTAGAGAAATAAACTACTCCCACAGTTCAGGCAAAGGATGGTAATGGCTTGGACTAGTGCTGGTGGCAGAGTTGAGAAGCACATGGATTTCAGTTTAGGATTAACAGGGCTGGTTGAGGGATTGGAGGTAATGGGTAAAGCAGAGGAAATTTTCTCTGATAATTTCCTAGTTTCTAATTGGTCAAAGGTTGGTAGTCTTGCATTCACTAAGACAGGGAAATTTTTTTTCTTTTTCTTTTTTAAATTTATTATTTTTTTTTAATTTTTTAATTAATGCATAATGTATTATTTGCCCCAGGGTACATGTCTGTGGATCCTCAGGCTTAACACATTTCACAGCACTTACCATAGCACATACCCTCCTCAATGTTCATAACCCAGCCACCCCATCCCTACTCGCCCCTACCCCCCAGCCACCCTCGGTTTGTTTCATGAGTTTAGGAGTCTCTTATGGTTTGTCTCCTTCCTGATCCCCTCTTGTTTCATTTCCCTCTCCCACC
>CM052891.1:9023384-9344230 GCA_028534135.1 Potos flavus | reverse complement strand
TAGTTCATTTTTGCTCTTGCTTCCCTTGCTTTTGGTGATGTTTCTAGGAAGAAGTTGCTGCGGCTGAGGTCGAAGAGGTTGCTGCCTGTGTTCTCCTCAAGGATCTTGATGGATTCCTGGCTCACATTGAGGTCTTTCATCCATTTTGAGTCTATTTTTGTGTGTGGTGTAAGGAAATGGTCCAGTTTCATTCTCCTGCATGTGGCAAGACAGGGAAATTTTTAGAAGACTCAGTCACATGAAGAGAAAAATACCCACATTCAGTTTTGAACATACTAGTTTAAATCGTTTAGGAAGCATCAAAGTAGAGATATTTGGGAAACAGTCAGATATGGAACTAGAGCAGAGGGTAGCGACCAAATCTGGTCCACCACCTGCTTTTGTAAATAAAGTTTTTATTGGAATGAAGCCATACTCATTTCTTTATGTACTGTCTATGGTTTCTTTCATGTTACAACAGTTGAGTTGAATAGGTACCTTAGAAAAAAATTTGGCCCCCAGAGCCTATAATATTTATTATCTGGCCCCTTACAGAACAAGTTTGCTGGTCTACAAGTTGAAGTAGGGTTCTTAGAGTTATCAGCACGTATATTGTAATTAAAGTTATGGAAATAAATAACCTTGTTTAGAGAAAGTTAGATAGGATGTGGAAATAAATAACCTTGTGTAGAGAAAGTAGATAGAGAAAGTAGAATGTGGAACTACATATTTAAAGAAGCACGAGCGTGGAGTTGGATACGCTGGCAAGAAGACTGAGAAGGAAAGGCTAGACAAGTGCATGAAAATCAGCTGAAGGATATGTTATTTAGTTAAAAGATCAGGTAAAATAAGGAATAAAAAATGTCAGTGTCAATTGACATGAGAGTTGTTACCAACTTCAGAAAAAGCCATTTGGGCGGTGTGGTTGGGGACAGAAATCATTCTGAGTTGAGGGGAGCCTCAGTGAAGACAACCTTTCAAGAAACTTAGCTGTTAAGAGGAGAGAGCTAAAGTACTTGCCTGAGGAAGAAATAAGGAAAGGTCCTAATAATATGTGAAGAAATCAATACTTTCCAATCCCAAAGAGAAGAATCTTGTTGAAAGAGGGAAGTTGAAGAAGGAGGAGACAGAAGGGAAGATCCATTGTGCAGCCTTCCTGATTATGACGGAAAGAACAGGATCCAGCCTATGAATTGACGAAGGACATCAGCGATGAGGCAGAAGGAAAAGGATGGGTGTAGTAAGTAGTAGGTCTGTAGTTCAGCAGGGTTTGTGTTGGGAAGTGGGGCTATTCCCATCAGTTTTTTGTTTTTTTTTTTTCTTTGAGAATAAGAAGCAGAGCATAATCTCCTAAAGTTGTAGGGGCAAAGTCGAGGAAGAGGTGGAGACTGAAGATAGGGAGAAAATACAGAAAATATAAAATAGATTACTTAAGTTAAGCACTTACTTCTATAATTGCAGCGTTAGTTGCCGTTTTTAAACCCATTTTGCCAGTATCTTGTCACGTAACAAATAATTTAATCATCAGAATCCCAACAGTGTTCTTTAAGGAAGGAGAAAAACATGCCTGTCATTATGCAATGGAATCAATCAATGGAATTAAAACCTTAACTTTGGCTCTAAAGTGGAAATATCTACCTGCCTATTCAGAGCCCATGATTATACAATCTAGAGCATTTTTAAAGCATTCTGCAAAACTGGAAGAACAAAGCATATTATTGAATGGTGGACAAGACTGTAGTAAAGACTGATCACTAAGTTCAGGAATAAAAAGTGTATTACTTCTTTTCTTGATTTTACTAATGTTTCTATCAGTCATTCCCAACTGGGGATTTGATGAAGTAGCAAAAAAGATTGAATCAATTCTTATATAGTTACCTGCGTATTCAGAGTTTTCTTCCATCTTTGGGAATGGAATCCCCAACTAAACTTCAGCTGATATGAAAAAGTATCATGAAACACAATTCCCACCATTTCATGATGGTTTTCTGAAAGTGCTGTGTCCATCATTTCTTTATCAGCAATCCTCATGATTGTTCTTCCTGCCATGTATGAAAAATCAATAATCATATCAACTCATCACTAGAGAACACAAAACCAAGTTGCAATTATTTAGGTTTACTGGTGTCACATGCTATCTCTAGGTAGGTGTCTCTAATTTAGGTACTGAAAGTCTTTTCTATTATTTTAGACTCAATGTAAATATGTGAAAAGGTATAAATGACATGTCTTTTAAAAACCATTTGCGGGGCACCTGGGTGGCTCAGTCAGTTGAGTGTCCAATTCTTGATTTCAGCTCAGGTGCATGATCTTAGGGTTGTGAGATCAAGCCCCGTTTTGGGCCCTGTGCTTCCACGGGGAGCCTGCTTGAGATTCTCTCTCCCCCCGCCCCCGACCCTCCCCTGCTCTAAAATAAACAAACAAATAATTCTTTAAAAAAAAATTTGCAGCATTTTTTAGTGTGATCCCATTTTAGTAAAGAAACTGAATCCGTGTGCCCATATACATATATGAAGATATATGTCTGTATATGTGACCAGGTGTATGTATGTGTACATATTATCCTAAAAAGAGACACACAAATTTAAATGGGAGGTATGGTAGGGAAGGAAGTTGTGGCTAGGATAAAAGCAAAAGCTCTCTTTTTTCTTTTCTTCAGTTTTTATTGCTTAGCTTTTTTTAGTGTGGTGTATTACCTTGGTAATTAAAGTAATTAAAAAATTAAAAAGAAAAAAATATTTAAAATAATCAATGGAAATACTTGAGAATTTGGTGGGTTTTTCTTTTCCTGCCAAGAGTACTAATTTCTATCACATGCAAATACTATGTTGGTAGAAATAAATTACACCCAAATAATCAGAGTATAAAATCACAAGTGAGGTTACAGTCCACCTACAGGTTCTTTGGAGTCAAGAACACTCCTTAATCAATCAGAGAAAAACAATTATCATATGATCTCTCTGATATGAAAATTTGAGAGGCAGGGCAGGGGGTTGTGGGGGGTGAGGGAGGGAAATGAAACAAGATGGGATCAGGAAGGAGACAAACCATAAGAGACTCCTAAACTCATGAAACAAACTGAGGGTGGCTGGGGGGTAGGGAGGGTAGGGATAGGGTGGCTGGGTTATGGACATTGGGGAGGGTGTGTGTTATGGTAAGTGCTGTGAAAAGTGTAAGCCTGATGATTCACAGACATGTACCCTGGGGCAAATAATACATTATATGTTAATAATTAAAAAAAAAAAAAGAACACTCCCTAGAATTGAGTTCAAAACATTCATAATGGATGAGTTCATAATCTGCAGAAGGAACCCACCCAATAAGTGGTTAATTGATCCATTATAAATGAAAACCTTGGAAACCTCTGAGGTCCAATATATGACCTCCTTTTTAAAAGACTTTTTTTATAATTTCATGTATTATGTTCTAATATTTTTACTGATTTTCACACAGTATTTAAATCTCACTATCCATTATAAATGAAAACCTTGGAAACCTCTGAGGTCCAATATATGGCCTCCTTTTTAAAAGACTTTTTTTTATAATTTCATGTATTATGTTCTAATATTTTTACTGATTTTCACACAGTATTTAAATCTCACTCAGAGCAATGTCTACATGAAGAAGGAAAAGGTATTTATTTTCATAGTATAGACATATCTTTCAAAACTATTCATCCTTCCAAACACAGAATAAGGTTGTGACATTTTTTTTTAAGATTTTATTTATGTATTTGACAGAGAGAGACACAGCGAGAAAGGGCACACAAGCAGGGGGGTTGGGAGAGGGAGAAGCAGGCTCCCCACAGAGCAGGGATCCCGAAGCAGGGCTCGATCCCAGAACCCCGGGATCATGACCTGAGCTGAAGGCAGATGCTTAATGACTGAGCCACCCAGGCGCCCCGAGGCTGTTACATTTTTATGAGGACAATGCTAATTTCACTGATTTTCTCTGGCAGCATACAAATACTGTCAAGGGCAAAACATGAGTATTTGGGCTGAACAACATGAGTCAGACAAATGTAGAATAATACAATAGAAGAGGGCTTGACTGGGAAAGGCTGGCACGGCAGGTGCCACATTCAAAAAGGATAGACTCCCATGAGCCATGGGACCCCAAGAACAGAAAGCAACAGAGAGTATGCACTGTGCAGGCATGGAGACCAGTCCCTGTGGCTTTTGTAAATGCTTCCCGAGTTAAAAAGACATGTGGTAAATGATCAAATGGGGGAGGCACGGAAAACCAGCTCAAGGTAGATGGAACACTGGTCAGTCAGAGCACATGGCCAATGTGGGTAAGGGGCACAGGCAAGGGAGACAGGCAGAAGTCAGAGATCCAGAAGCTGCAATGAAGAATCACAAAACAGAAGAAAGTGGTCAGGGATAAAAGGTGAAAGAGTTCAAACTTTTTTTTCTCCTATTCCAACCTTACTTTTTTGGATTACACATCATATAATAGTAATGACTCACAACAGCATAGATTTCAAGGATGAGAGGGGCGTGTGATTTAAAAAGCCCCCAGTTGGGGCGCTTGGGTGGCCTAGTCATTAAGCATCTGCCTTTGGCTCAGGTCAAAATCCCAGGGTCCTGGGATCGAGCCCCACATCGGGATCCCTGCTCTGTGGGGAGCCTGCTTCTCCCTCTCCCACTCCCTCTGCTTATGTTCCCTCTCTTGCTGTCTCTCTGTCAAATAAATAAATAAAATCTTAAAATAAAGTAAAATAAAATAAAAAGCCCCCAGTTAAGTCTATATTATTTCTCATCCACCTACACTCACCTGTAGCCCCACACCAACCCCTACATGGCCTGTGGAGTAAGGGTCCTTGCCCCAGTTGAGAACAACCAAAACACAGGCTGAGCAAATAAACTCAATTTGCAAAATGAACTGTCTAGTTTAACATGTGCAGGTTGTATAATAATGAAACACTGATGACTGGGCAACACACCTTTCATAAAGGAAGCCAAAGCCATCTTCTCCATTATCCTCTGTGCCATGTTAGTGACTGGGGTATATGCCACCGCCAGATCAGAGTCGTTAAATTCATCCATACAACCCAGGACATGAGGAGGCTGTTCCGGAAGATGGGTTGCTCTGAAGGGTTCCGAAAAGATGCACAAATATAGCCCTAGAAGCAACATTACTGTCCATTCCTCCAGCACACAAAAGAAAAATGCGTCATGTTATAATGTGGTCCAGATATCAAGAAACATTCAAACACATTTTAAGACAGAAAGTATTGTCATTGAGCGTTGAGCTTCATTTCTCCCTGGTTTTTGCCTTTCCCAATTACTACCTATCCTTTAAAGAAAACAGCATTTCAAAAACATACAACTTTGAGATAATATCAAATGCATCCGTTGATCCTAACCCACTTATACAGCAACCCCAACAGTAAACCACTATTGAATGCATGCCCTCATACGTAATGTAAGTACTTAGCATCAAATATGAGATATCCTGCCAAAAATGATCAACCTGAAGTTAATCCTGTCTTTTTTTTTTTTAAGAATTTATTTATTTATTTGTCAGAGAGAGAGTGAGAGAGAGATCACAAGTAGGCAGAGAGGCAGGCAGAGGCAGAGGGAGAAGCAGGCTCCCCGCTGAGCAAGGAGCCCGATGTGGGACTCGATCCCAGGACTCTGGGATCATGACCTGAGCCGAAGGCAGCCGCTTAACTAACTGAGCCACCCAGGCGTCCCTAATCCTGTCTTTCAATCTAATTTTCTGTTTAAAGAAATGTAAGCAGGCAATGGAATGAGTTAAATGACAGCATGAAGAAGGAATCAGATAAATACAGAACATGAATATTCAACAAGATATGACATGGTCTCATTGGTTCTGGGCTTATCAAAACGAACTTTAAAAGAATTTTTCAGGGACACCTGGGTGGTGCAGCCGGTTAAGCATCTGGCTCTTGGTTTTGGCTCAGGTTGTGATCTCAGTGTTGTGAGATTGAGCCCCACGTGGGGCTCTGCGCTCAGGACAGTCTGCTGAGAGATGCTCTCTCCCTCTCCTTATGTCCTTCCCGCTCATGCTCACTCTCATTCTCTCTCTCAAATAAGTAAATAAATCTTAAAAAAAAAAATCTTTTTTTCAGGAAATTTAGGAAATTGAACTTGAAATGAGATGATTATATGCAATTTTTGCTAATTTTGTGAAATGTATTAGTGGTTATAGAGAATAGGTGTTTAATTTCTGTAGATTCTAGCTAAAGTATGACAGTAAAGTGTCATATGTCTTGAAAGAGGAGAGACACAGAGATGAAGCAAAGATGTCAAGAAGTCAACACTTGGCAAATCTGGGCTGTGGGTGAATAAGATAGGATGTGGCTTTATTGGATCGGTATTTCGACATTTTGAGATTTAAAACATTTTTGATAACTTCTTTTAAAATTCTAGGTGGGGCACCTGGGTGGCTCAGTTGGTTAGGCGACTGCCTTCGGCTCAGATTGTGATCCTGGAGTCCCGGGATGGAGTCCCACATCGGGCTCCCAGCTCCCTCTGACCTTCTCCCGTCTCATGCTCTCTCTCACTCTCTCTCAAATACACAAATAAAATCTTAAAAAAAAAAAAAAAATCTAGTGGGTGATTATTATACATGTACCCTCCATCAACATAGCAGTTAAAATATTCTAACTAAATTGCTTTAAGAGCTATTGCAGCTTGGGTGGCTCAGTGGGTTAAGGCCTCTGCCTTCGGCTCAGGTCATGATCTCAGGGTCCTGGGATCGAGCCCCGCATTGGGCTCTTTGCTCGGTGGGGAGCCTGCTTCCCCCTCTCTCTCTGCCTGCCTCTCTGCCTACTTGTGATCCCTCTCCTCTCTGTCAAATAAATAAATAAAATCTTTAAAAAAAAAAAAAGAGCTATTGCAGAGAATGGAAAGAATATGTGAACTCTGCTAGCTCCCAGGGAAATGTTATTATTTTTAAACAGAATACAGTCTCGATGTGGCCAAGGCAGCCCCAGACATATATCAAGGAAACAAAGCAAATTTCTTTGACCTAATGTCCATGTCCTTATGCTAGAACCCAACAGAATGCAAAGATACTGACAATCAGAAATCTGGCTCCCTAAAACCACTCTATGTTTACCAAAAAGCATAGCCTTGAAAAGAGATCCCAAAAAAAGCTCCGTAATTTTTCCTCATAGAATTTTTTCCCCCAGCCCTCTCAATTAGTAGAATCTTCATCAAAATGTCCCCCATAGAGTGCTATCATTTACTCATTTAAAATCTATTTCATTTTTTTTCCGAACACTGAAGTTGGCTCAAAGTAAATCAGAATGACTCCATGAGATCCAAATGGAGTAATTATTTGGAGAATGGCTAGTTCTAAGTTAATAAAATGTGACTTTGCTTTTCAGGAGCTGTCCTATGAGTTCTTTAGTTGATCTCATCAATTTGCCACAAATATTATCCTTTTCTGCATTTTTCTTATTCCACAATTTTTGCAAAATATTGTATCTAGAATTCCAAATCAACTAACTTGTGGAATTTGTAAATATAAAAAAGCAATAAAAATAGCATAACACTAAAGGATGGATTTTCATATGGAAAAATAGATATTGTGAACCATACCAATAAGCTCTCTTTTTTCATTCTCCATTGTTTAAGAAAATTCTTGTATAAAAGGGCCTGAGTTTGGTGATACACACTTATCTCTCTTTTAATAATTTTCTCCTGTTCATGGAGAAGGTGAAGTAAATATTGTACAGCAGTAAACTAGAAGAAAAAAAAAGACCAAAAAAAGTCCAGTTACGAAAAAGCTTCTGAACACTTTGAAAACGTGCCTTCAAATGCACTAACTTGATGCCTTATTTGACACTGCAGAAACATATTCAGTAGGGGTATTTGTGAGAGTATAAAGTATTAATGAATGTAAACTATCCTGTCAGCCAGTATTTCTCTCCAGGCTCTGACGGCTATGGGTAACGAGGGTAGTGGTGTAGGAGGTCTTTCCTCTCTTGTCTCAAAAGTAATCTTTTTCTGCCAAATCTTGACATTACAATAATCTAAAGTAAATCAGGGAATAAGATGTTAGCAATGTTTGGAATTCAAAAAACACTTTGCCCTTCACTTAGTTTAAGAAAAGAAGTATGACAGGGGCACCTGGGTGGCTCAGTCTGTTAAGCATCTGCCTTCGGCTTGGGGCATGATCTTGGGGTCCTGGGATTGAGCCCTGCAATGGGCTCCTGCTCAGTGGGGAGTCTGCTTGTCCCTCTACCTCTGCCCACCCACCCACCCTCTGCTTCTCTCTCTTTCAAATAAATAAAATCTAAAAAAAAAAAAAAAAAAGTATAATAGAAATATATCCAGTTTTTTGGTCAGAGAACTGCCCACAAGCAGTCTACACTTTGAATGGCACACTTTTGCATGCTTATTTAATATCTAGGTAACCACTGAGTAAAGCAAAGTCAGATAACATCACAGTCATTCTTAGAATCCCAAAGAGCTAATTTCTTCTTTTAAATCCATGAGTACCCCTTTTGAACTAAGAATGTAAGACAGATGCAGATGAAATCCAAAAACATATTAGTGGATATGACTGAGGTAATTGATTTGTAGATCACCATGTGTAACAGGGATCCTTCTGTTTTCAGTTTGAAATTCCAGAGATGATTTAGTATCACAATTCTGGTTACTTAAGTTCATTTGAATAAATGTTGATGTCATAGACAAATTACGATTTCAGAGCAATTTGCTCTGTTTTCCTTTTTGACAAAAGAAAAGTTAAAGTGACCAAATATCAAAATAATTTCTAAATTCTAATTTGAGAAAGCTTCTAAGTCAAAATATTCATCTTCACCTTATGGCTATACAGGTCTGTCTGAAGCTCAGTAAGCTACCCAAAAGACATTTTAAAAGAAAAAAAAAGCCACAGAGAAAAGTAACTTGTCCTAATGCTTACGTTTGCCAAGAACTAAAACTTTACAAATTCTCAAAAGGCTACCCAGGAAGTATAAACTGACCAAAAGAAATTAATTATATTTGTACATACTTCTGAGTATCCCTTACATTTTACTATCACACTAAAATACTATATAACTGAGTTAAAAAATTATCACTTATTAGGTCTATAATATAAAACATACATTAATTTAGAAATATCAGAACGATAGAGTAATTTTAACACAATATGTTTGGTATTGGCTATATGTACTTTATGTCTTACCTTATGCAAAGTGAAAGGTAGAAATAAATTTCACTTTCAGGAAAATGAGTGAGGAACTTAGTAGCACCTCTGAGTCACTGTTTTCTTTTTTTTTTTTTTTTAGGAGAACAGTTAAGATTCCTTTAAGGGCTCTTCTGCAAATGTTTGCCTCGCTTAAAACTGTTTTTATTCAGTTTGGCGTCTGAAAACAGGACATAGTCCGTGTGTAAAAAGCCTGCCAAACGTTCTTTACTTGTTAAGGTGGTTTGTGTTTGTTTGTTTTGTTTTTTTTCCCCATGTCTTTCTTGTCCAATTACTCTGCAGGGACCATGTAGCTGTGGATGGTTGGCTAAGCATGACACGTGGTATTTATTGTTCTTTCTGGCATTCATAAAAAGTGATCAGATTCCAAAAGGAAGGAAAAAAACCCACGGTGTTGGGTAGGTCTTAATTAGCTTTTAATGATTAAAAATTAAGACAGTCAAACCAAAAAAGGGGATTAAAAAGAAAGGGAGTTGAGCAGAGTAAGGGAAAATGAGGCTCGATCTTCTCAGAAATCAGAATAAGCCACACAAGTAGTCTGTTTTCACCTAAAACTTAACTGCACTTCCGTTAGGTGGCTCCTTGTGCTGATGGAATCCTGTGTCCTAGAAAGTATGCGGAAGGGTTTATAATGAATTTCCTTGTTTACTACTGAAAGCAAACCTATGAAATTGGTACTATAGTCACAACCATGTTATAGATTCGAAAAGTGAGGCTTACAGGGGGAAGTTATCTGCAGATGTTCAAGTAACAGCAGAGCCCACATGTGAGTCCAAAACCGTGTTTGGACTCCAAGCCCCTTGCTCTCAGTGACCACTATGAAAATTATGTTAATCAAAACAATATCGAATACCCATTTTCATAGTTTAATAGTTTAGACGAGATGGTGGAACTTTAATGATTGTGTTACTTTTATTTCTCAGCAAATAAATGGGACATTCTCAGAATTGTAAATAATCCCTGCTTATCAATCTTGAAAATCTCATTCCATGATTTCTTACTGTAATTAGTACATTTCCTAGATGTATACATGAGTTGATAGCTATTCATGTATCATGAAAGAGGACAGAAACACCAGTAAGACAATTTCAGTGACTACCATTTTCATCAAGACAATGGATATAAACATAGTCTTTGACTCTAATTGTATCCATCCATTGTTGGTGGTCACCTTTCTCCTCTTGTTTTGCCAGTCACTACTAGAAGTAAAAGTCCATGAACCAAACAACACCAAATATTTAACCTGGTTCCAATCCCAGACATTAATGATGAGATTTATTTTATATGAGTGAGAAGAAACAACAAAAATTGTATTGTAATACATACACACACTTTCTTAGTAACTAAATTTAAAAGCTAATTTGTTTTCGTCGTTTTAGAGATTTTAATCTCCTAGAGGGCACAGGGAAGTGCTTAAAAGGTACAAGGTTAGAAGTCTGAGACCTACATTCCAAATCTGTCACTCATCGGCAGAATTCCCAGACCTCTGTTCCACATGCATTACAGGGGCTGGACCTTTTCTGTTCCGAGCCTCTGCACATTGATACCTGGGTGTTACTGCTTCTGGGTCCCAATGCTGAACTCCTCCAAACTTGGATTTGTGAGGGCCCATGTCACATCAAACCAGACCTCCTCAGCACACTTCACAGATCTTTTAATCTACTCCTTTGTCTTCCTACTCTCCCTGGGTCCTCAGCCCTACTTCTGCTGAACTTCTGTTTCAGTGCATAAATTTACCGTTTTACTGAAATCTCAGAAACTGCTGGGTGGAGGCTTCCCTCCCACCATCTCTACTTCACGTGAACTTCCCAGAAGAAACTGGGCCAGTCTTTGCTAAACTCAATCCCACTGCTCAATTTCTCAACCCAGTCTTATAACCTACTCTAAAATCCAGCTCCCTCTTTATGACTTCTAATATAATATCTTCTCTCCTCCCCCCTTTTCTCAGACATGCCTAATAATTAAACATGGGGAAATATTTTCCACTGGCTGCTGTCACCTTTCTTAAGCTACTTAATCACACTAACTTCATATACTAGCTCATCTCACATTCACTGCGCAAATCCCCATGGTATTAAGACTTTCAGGGGCACTATAACAAGGTGCCACAAGCTGGGTGTGTTAAAACAAACAGAAATTTATTCTCTCACAGTTCCAGAGGCTGGAGGTCTGAAATCAAGGTGTCAACCTCAGGGCCATGCTCCCTCCTGGCTCCCAGAGCTTGCTAATCATCCTTTGCATGCCTTGTCTTTGCTCTGCCCCCATCATCATGTGGTGGTCCCCTCTGGGTCTGTTTTGTCCTCTCTTAGTATACAAGGAGACCAGTCATATTGGATTAAGGACTCATCCTACTCTAGTATGAGATTATGTCTATTAAAGACCCTATTTTCCAAATAAAATCATATTCACAGGTACCAGGGTTGGGACTTCAATGTATCTTTTTGAGGCATACAATTTAACCCATAACACATAGGCAATACATAGTCAACATCTCAATTTTTCCATCTGATGGTCATTTGTTAGTGTTCCTTACCCTTGTACGCATACCAACGAAACTAAGCTCTCCAATTTGCCAACAGCTTCTAACGTCTTGACATTGACATCTTCAGTAGCATTCTCTCCCCTTTTTTTTTAACCTTTCTGCAGCAACTGACAGTGTTAAGACCCACTGCTAGGAACTCTGTGTTATAATTTACTCTTTTCTTTCCTGACTTCTCTTTTTCTAAAATCCTGTTTATTTATGTCCCTTGGTACTTTTTACTTCAAGTTCTGACCTTTCCTTTAATAAATATATCCATCCTTTCAGCTTTATCCTAGATCTATGTTTCCAGCCACGACCTCCTTATACTGGATCTATCTATCCCATTTCAACATGTCAAAACTCAAGTTGATAACTTACCTTCCTAATACACTTGGCTCACTCTTTCTTTTCTCTTACTAGATACCCAGTTCAGAATTTTAACACTTGTCGAATTGGATAAAGAGGTGCTGTACATACACAATGGAATATTACTCAGCCATCAGAAAGAATGAAATCTTGCCATTTGCAATGACATGGATGGAACTAGAGGGTGTTAATGCTGACCGATGTAAGTCAGTCAGAGAAAGACAAATACCATATGATTTCATTCATATGTGGAATTTAAGAAACAAAACAGATTAACATTGGGGAAGGGAAGGAAAAATAAAATAAGATGAAAACAGAGATGGGGGTAAACCATAAGAGACTCTTAACTCTAGGAAACAAACAGGGTTGCTGGAAGGGATGGGGTGGGGAGAAGTGGTACCTGGGTGATGGGCATTATGGAGGGTACATGATGGAATGAGCACTGGATGTTATATGCAACTGATGAATCACTAAATTCTATCCCTGAATCTAATAATTCACTATATTTTAACTATATTGAATTTCGTTTTTTAAGATTTTATTTATTTACTTGACAGAGAGAAAGCGAGAATAGGAACACAAAGAGGGGGAGTGGGAGAGGGAGAAGCAGGCTTCCTGACAATCGACGTGGGGCTCGATCACAGGACTCTGGGATCATGACCTGAGCTGAAGGCAGACACTTAACGACTAAGCCACCCAGGCGCCCCAACTATATTGAATTTAAATTAAAAATTTAAAAATAAAAGAATTTTAGTATTTGTTGTTATCTCTCTCTCAAAATATTTTTGCATTTATAGTTTAACAGAGTTCACTTCTTCATAATGTTGAATTTCCCCTCCCCCACGACATGATGAAACTCTGCTTATTTGGGTCACTTCTACATCCTTCAATAAACTCTGTATGTTTTAATAGTCTTCCATGTCTTTTGCAAGGTTTCTTGCCATAGCAAAGAATTTCCATTACTAACTTAACAGATCTATTTTTAAATATATTTTCTACTTAATTTTTGCTTATATACAGAAGCATTATTAACTTTGTATGTTAATTTGAACTTTGCTGAATTATTTATTCTAATTGTAAACTCTTAAAATTTTCTAAACAATAAATTTATCTGCAAAAAGTGAGTTTATAATATCTGTTTTCTAACAATTCTTATAATTCTCTGAAGTTGAATTCCCGGCATAAAACCCACTTGTTCCTAATGTAGTCTCATCCTCTGACTGTTCTTTTTTATAGCACCCTGCTTCTTTTTATGGTGCTGCATTAAATCTCTCATAGTTCATATTTCCTTATACAGTCTCCCTGTCTCCAAATTGCCTTTTGTCCTGTTTATTTGGTCATTAATTTTAAAAGCACACAACTAAGCTACACTCAGATTCCTGACCTCCAGACACTGTGAGTTGATGAATGTTATGATATTTTAAGATGCTAAGTTTTGGGGTGATTTGTTACACAGCAATAGATAACTAACACACCCATCTATTTCTCTGTATTTCCTAATATACTGGAAGCCCTTTAGAGTCAGGACTGTATCGCTTACCTTGTATCCGCAGCTCCTAACCTAGTGTTTGGGCCACTGCAAGAATGTAAAAACAAAAGACGTTGAATTGAATCACTGACTACTACGCATGTGACCAAAGTCAGTCCAGTCTGGGGGTGGCTTGCTATGCACCAGGCCCCCTTTCCCAACACACACACACACCTCTTAGAATATAAAACTCCTGTGCCATAAAAAGTCAGTCTTCCAATTATGCTCTCTTCAGAGATTTATCTTTTCTAATCTAAATGACTCAATAGCTTTAGAGTGAAAATCAAGTAGGGTTAATTTTCAGAAGACCCTCAGGGAAAGGTGCTAAACCCTCCAAAGTCTGTTCCTGAACTGTCTCCTTCCTTAGACCATTCACAACTTTTGTCCAGACCCCTCAGGTGTCACTGTATTCAGGATTTCTCAAAGCAGGCAATTCAGATACCCAATTAAGTTTGAAAATGACTGTTCAGATAATGCAAATTCTCATTTCTCTATGCTTTTCACAACTGACCACTTTTGACTGATTATCCTCAACTGACCTTGCAGGAAGACAAGGCAAATAAAATTTCGGTTACTACCAGCCATTTTTGGCAACACACACTCTCATATGTGTGTGGAGGTATGGGCACACCCAGAGAAATCTAACCTACTACACACATTGCTTTAAATGACTGAATTCAATATAAGAGCCATAGGACAGAAGCCAGATCCCATGAAAGGCTTAGTGGCACTCTCTCTAAAAGGAAGACCTCGAGAATGTAAGTTCTGAAGTCAAATCCCAGCTGCGCTACTTAGGGACTCAGTGTCACTAGGCAAATCACTTAACTTCTCTGGCCTCAGATTTTCCAGCTATCAAATGGAGGGTGAAATAAAGATCCTTATTTCTTAGGGTTGTTGTAAGGATTAAATATAATACTCAACATTGGTGAATACATGCTCCAATGTTAGCAAGTATCAGGATCGCCTGGAGAGTTTGCTATAATTACACACGTGGCTGGACCCCACTCTTGGGAGTTTCTGATTTGGTAGCTCTGGGGTGACCTGAGAATTTACACCTGTAACAATCCCCAGCAGATTCTGATGTGGCTGGTCAGAGAACTGCTCATCTATAAAAGATGCAGAGAACAACAGAATGATGCCCTGCACAGAGTAAGCCCTAAATAAATGTTACCAATTACTATTTCTAAAGCTTAGTTCTTAATATATAGAATCTCTTCTAACAGCAGGAATTGACTTACCTTTAAAATATTCCAATAAAATGACACTTTTTTTTTAATCATCTTGATACTTTTGCCCATCTGAGAATTATCATCGAAATTCTTAAGTAATTGCTTACATAGGAAAAAAAGACTGAATTTTCTCAAATATGTATCACTGGTCTTACAATTTGAAACAAAGTAAGAAGTAAAAATCAGATTAGAGACTGTAGTTCTCTTTATTAACCTTGTTACCCTAAAACATCTTTTCTGGCAGTTTCTTTTTACCATCTCTGCCCATCTCCCTCCCAATTATCCCAGTTATCAATAAAATTTACTTCCCAGGTAAGACATAACATAGGATTCCCTGTCCATCTTTTAGAGAGTACCTGAAAAGTTTTGGATTTTGTGGCTCCTTAAAACGAACAGAAGGAGGGATTTAAAAAACCACCCTGAATCTCTGTCTACCACACACTTCAAGGCCTTTCTAACCTCTGGCTGTTCTGCATTCTCCCATTTGATGAATGGCTAGAACTGTTTTCTGGCTCCTCCTTCATTTCTTATTCTTTGCTCAGACATCGTGAACCCTGCTGTCTCCTCACTACTTCCCAATGAACTAGCATAAAGATGACCATTTGACTCAGTAGAGTTCAGCCTCGGGCTTCCCAGACTGCCTTGCTGGCTCTAACTTGGGCTCTGGCCATTGCTCAGATGGCCCTACTCCACCCATTTGTGATCCTGGGAAAATGCCCTTTAAACACAGCCCTCTGCTGCCATCTGGTGGTCAAAGGGGTTCACATTTTGCTGGGGCTTTCCTAGGCACCTGCGGCATGTTAGTTAACTGTGCTGCTTGTTGCCTGGCAGGATTGTCACGGGTCTCTGAAGTGAAGCAGGGAGCGGGGAGGGGACAGGATTGGGGGGGTCGGAGGGGGCTGGGAGATTGAACCTTAACTGTAAAGTATGAGATAAAATGTTTTGAATAAAAAACCTGCAATGTGAGATTCATTCTCCCCTAGCACAGAGCTCTACGTTTAAATTTTAAGTTATTACTCTAAATTCTTTTGACTTTCATGCAAAATGACCAAGAAACCTCCAGTGGCTTTTTTATGCAACTCAGTTCTCATCTTTTTTTCCTCAGTGATCTGTTGGATAGGCTTTGTATCTTCAACTGCATGGGTACATCCATGAGGGCCAAGACAAGACCCTGGGTTTATATCCTGTAATAACAATATATATATATGAGTGTAAGGGCCATAAGGCAGATAGCATTAGTAGAATTTCTTTAAAGTTTCTTACCTTGAACTTCAAATTGTAAGCGAAGTGATACCAACATGTGGAGATCTGCCATACTGTTTTCACAGATATTTATGTTCAAATCGGGAACTCATTTCTAATATTCATAATACAGGCTTGAAAATAGGGATGCCACCTCCCCAAAAGAAACAGTCCTAAATTGGGAACCTCATTAAGAAATGGGTTAAGAATAGCAGATAAACAACATGCTATAAGAAAAATCACAAAATAATCAAAATCTAAGAGTAACTCAAAATAGCAGTGAAAACTTCATTATGCACACAAAGATCTTCAGAATAAGTTTGCAAAGTCTATCAAACCCTGAATGTTTATTTTAAAAATTAGACTTTAACACCTGAAACTAACATGACATTGTATGTCAACTATTCTTTAATAATAACTTTTTAGAAGAAGAGAAAAAGTTAGAATTGAAAAACTGTGTCTATAACTCGATCTGAGTGAACCAGAACCAGGAACCCGTCTCCCTTGAGCACAGAGTACGAAACATTACCTGTGTATGGAAAAAACACAGAATAGTGTTAAAGACAACTTTTCCAATGAAAATTTTGGGTAAATGAATTCAATCTACTTTCAACCCAAATCTATGCTTTAAATCAATGTTCTCAAAGAGGGAGATCTTGCCTTCAAGGGGACATTTGACAAAATCGAAGCATTTTTTTTATTGTGCTACTGGCATTTAACAGAAGAGGCCAGGGATGCTGCTAAATATCCTACGAAGCACCTGGCAGCCTCTCACCCCACCCTCAACACACACAACATAGAAGGATCCAGTCCAAATGTCAATAGGGCCAAGGTTAAGATACTTGGCATCAAACAATCATAAATCATCTTTGTGCAAAATTGGTAGCAAAAAATCCAGTATATTTTGGACGGTAAAGGGAAAATGAGAAAATTTTATCCTCCAGTAGAGCATTATTTGTGTTGCATTTTGCTATATCCCCTCTGAAGCACAACATCTCACCAAGGCCTCCAATAATATTAACCACTTCCTGCTCATCTACTCTGATGTCAAGAGTTGACAGTGCCATGTTCTTTGGGATATCCAGCTCATCCAAATCTCTTTGGAATATGAGGGTGGGAGAACTCTCGCCTAACCTTAGGGCAAGATTGAAACATACACTTTCGACCATCCCATATTAATGCAAAATCTTCCTGATTCTCTTTCTGATTGGAATAGAAAAAGCATTCATCAAATAAATCAGTGGTTGAATCCCATATGACAGAATCTGTTCTCAATCTGCTCTTGCAAAACAGCATTATCTGGCTAGGGTGCTAAATAAGAGCCACTATTTGGTTGAGTTTGTAGTAGATTGCCATCCAGAATCTGGTTTTTGCAGGGGCAAGATTAGTATATTAAAATGGAGATGTAATAAAGGTCACTTCTACCTGCATCTTTAATGTCTTCTATTCTCTCTCCATTCCCTACTCCCAGAATGAAATATTGTTTTTATTTCCTATCCTGGCTGAGAAGAGGGCAGTTTTAGAGGCTTCCGTTTGGTCTTCCCCACTGTGCTAGTGGGGACTAATGTCCCTTTCCCCTCAAAATTCTTCTTTCCTGAGACCTATTTCTAACTGGGGTCTTTGCAGATGTAACTAGTTAAGATGGAGTAGGTTGAGCCCTCAATCTGAAACGACTGGTGCCCTTAGAAGGGAACACACATCAAGACAGATTCACAAGGAAGATGGCCATGTGACAAGACTGGAGTTACGCAACTGCTAGCTAGGGAACTCCAAAGACTTTGGGCAACTACCATAAGCTAGAAAAGAGACAGGGGACTGACTCTCCCTCTGAGCCCCCAAGAAGGATCCAACCCTGCCAATACCTCGAATGTGGACTTCTGGCCTCTAGAACTCTGAGAATAAAATTTGTTATCTTAAGCCACTCAATTTGTGGCATTTTGTTATGGTAGCCTTAGGAAACAAATACACCTATCGTAAGAGTTCTTATCCAAGCCAAGAAAACATGTACAAGTTATGCCAATTCTCATGTCTATTCCAAGTATATATTCAGAGACTAGACATGAACACGAGATGGATCTACAGACTAGCAGACTATGAAATGGATCTAGGCCAAGGTTTTATTTTTTACCCGGCCCTCAAATGCCCCAACTGTGACACAGGGGCCATGATGATGCTTTGGGTCTCTGTATCAACTTCTATCCTGTGTCCAACAGACCTTAAAATGTTTGGGCAATCCCCTTTTCCCACTGTATAATTACCTGGGTTAATGGCCAGAGATCCCTTTGGAGGAGGTCTATGGAGATAGATACCACACACATTTGCCATGATATTGCTATTTGTGTGCCTAGTGATGTAATGTAATGACTGCAGACCATCAGCTCAGGGGACATGTTGGTGATGTTGGTGTGCCCCTCACTAGCACATTCCTTGTTGCTTTTAACCTTTGTGTTCTCCAGTCTCATAGTAAACTTCATGCATGCCCAATTTTCTGAATCTTTTCACTCCTTTCACAACATGTACCATGGCTTTTTGGCATTTGTGACAATGTATGGGCCACTGCTTTTTTTATGCTTCTATTATTTAGCAGCATAGTCACACCTTTGGGGGTTCTTGCCAGAGTATTAAAAATCCTGCATGCCCAAAGAGTGCTACCAAATAAATATCCTTTCTTATCTAACTTCATGTTTGGCCACACTTCACCAAATACCCTTGGAATACAATCCTATGTATACTGCCCTAGCTCCTGTGGGTAGATGTGGTGAGGTCCTGCAGCTCCTGCGAAGGACAGCCCCTTTCTTCCCTCAGCAAACCCTACATAACTTTGGCCAAGTTATTTTATGACTTAAACTTTGTTGGATGAGTGAACAAAAAACATGTATCAACTACATAATAATTACACAATAAGAATAAGGTGGTGAAAAAAACTACTAGCCAAAACATAAACAAGAAAATCAGCTTTCAAAGTATCTTCTCCTACAAGTATGTGACAGACTTTATATTAATAGACAAGAATTAGATAAACTGATCCAGAGCAATGATGTCATTCTGTTAGTAAAATGCCAGAGTATTATGGTTAATGCACATATAAGAACTACAAAAAAGAAAGGAAAATAAAATTGCAACCCACGTGAGGGATTCATTTAGCTAGTCTTTAATTGAGAAAGGTATGCTACAGTTACACCATAGAACTTGAAAAACCCCATTATCATAAATTTCAGTGAAAACTAACACAAAACTTTAGTGCTATCTTGTCTTAGAGAAAAATATTGGGTTGCGAAAACTGAAACTTAGTTAAGGCACAACTGAAAGCTCAGAGGCAAAGCTTAAACATGAAAGAAGGCCACCTGAACAGCTGCCAGTTAACTCATAATCCAGATTTTATGCTCATATTAGCATTTAGTTTACTTCATAGGTAGTCCCTAATCCATTCCAATCATTAAATGAGCAAACCACCATTCATGTCTTAATTTCTGGTTATCAGGAGGTAAACTTTGGTGGCCTGAGATGGCCCTTTTATTAGTAAATGTGTAACCTGGGCAGATAGATGTGTAGAGATGGTGAAAAAAAAAAAATACTTCAAATTATTATATTTGACACTTTTTTTGAATCCTGCATTTATGGATGTGTGGAGCAAGCCCTTCTCATGTAGTTTTGGGGTGCCTGGGTGGCTCAGTCATTAAGCATCTGCCTTCGGCTCAGGTCATGATCCCAGGGTCCTGAGATCGAGCCCCACATCAGGCTCCCTGGTCAGCAGGAAGCCTGCTTCTCCCTCTCCCATTCCCTCTGCCTGTGTTCCCTCTCTCGCTGTGTTTCTGTCAAATAAATAAAATCTAAAAAAAAAATTAAAAAATCATGTAGTTTTGTGCATATTGTCCATTTTTAAGATGTTTGAAATTAAGTTATTTGCTTAATTTAAAAAGGTGATTAGATTTGCAAACATATCTTAGGTTCTTGGGAAGAATTTGTCCATTAAATTTAAAAATCTTGTCCAAGTGTCTGGGACAATCAAAGTTATTCAAAAATTCTAAGGAAACTGATAAATATGTAAGTAGTGTTAAGCATTTGGGAATGATTTAATCTGTTAAATGTAATAAAATGTACATGAAAATGGTTGCTTTATATTTTCACAAAATAGAATTGAGATAAAAAGATGTACAAGAATACCCTGTTTGGGGAGTCTGGGTGGCTCAGTCAGTTGGGCGTCTGCCTTCAGCTCAGGTCATGATCCCAGGGTCCTGGGATTGAGTCCCACGTCAGGCTCCTTACTCGGCGGGGAGCCTGCTTCTCCCTCTCCCTCTGCCTGCTGCTCCCCCTGCTTGTGCTCTTTTTCTCTCTCACAAATAAATAAAATCTTAAAAAAAAAAAAAAAAAAGAATACCCTGTTTAAGCTTAAATTATAAATGTGAATTAAAACACAAGTACTATCAATGTTCCCTCTGTACTTGGGAACTCCCAACAGATACTAAAAAAATAATTACTAACAATTTTAGTGCCAGGTTTTTTCTTCATTTTTAATGAGTCACTCATTATTCATTTATTAACGCTATTAAATAAGAAAAAATCCATTTTAGTGTATAAAATGAAAGGTTATCTTAAATGTTTTGTTCTTAAAACTTACTAATAATACTATTTATTTTTCTTAAAGAGTAGCATTGAGAATTACTTACATATAACACATTATGAATAAAAAATAAGTAAACTTTACCTTAGAAGAGCAGCTGATATAAAAATTATTCACCTGAGAAATAATTCTTTCATTGTATGTAATATGTTCTTTCAGGAGAGAAAATGAAAAATGGATGTTAGCAGTATTAAAAATACATTAAGGATAAGCATTCCTATTTTTCAAAAAAATAATGCCTATTTATGTGTTACATGAAAATACAGAATGTATTTCATCAAACTCATAGTACAATCAGAATGAAATGTATGATCAATAGAACAACAATAAAAACAAGGACACATCTACCCTAAGTAGAATTAATTGTGCTCCAGTGAAAGTGTTAGTACCACTAGCATTTTATACCATATATACCATTATAGTTACATAAAGATTGATCTTTCTCTTTAAATTTACCACACCATTTAGCTGTGACTTGCTTTAGAAAATGCAATGTGCTATTTAACTATCTACAAAGGTAAAGATTTTCTTTCAGATGCATCTTCAGTTGTATTCATTATGCAGTACTAAAGTTCAATAAAAGTTACAACTTTTACTAAAGATGTAAAAGTGAGATTCTCAGGTGAAGAATCCAAAAGCTTGGTATTATGAGGCAAGTGGCTGTTAGTTGCTGATAGAACATTAAAAACTGTGCCAAGTAAATCTTACAAGGAGAAATAACTTAGCTGTGGGTTGTAAAATCCAAGCACAGACCATAAAATACCTCATTTAGATGAGTGACAGAGTAGATCAGATTATCTCTGACTGACAAGCTATCAGAGATAGCTTGAAAAGTAGGTATCTTTAGGGATGTGTACGCAGTTGCCAAAACAATGGGGGACGTATCAGTCATGGACCTTGGGCTCAGAAAGGAATGCTATTTTAAAATCAGCTGCTAGAGCCTAAAACCATAGATGTTTTATTACACAGTAGTGTTAAACGTTCATTAAGTTTACCTAAGTTAAAGAGTTAACAGTATTTCATTAAAGGATATGACTATTTAAAGTAACTCAGTACCAAATTATTGTTGATGCTGTTGTGGTTTTTTTTTTTTTGACTCTTTATAATGCAATAATCACACTCTCAACGTATTTGTCTTTGCAAGTGAATAACTTTCGTTCATCTGGTTGAAACAGAATGTCAGCTGGTATTATTTGTATTACATTATACCTATAGTACACACATGGGTTCTACAAGGAAGTATTTCCAAGATTACATTAACCATAACCTTACTTCAACTCTGACAGAGTAAAATTCTGGTTTCTCATTAAAGTGAATTATGTATAGTTTACTTCTAATCCTTAACCCACAAAGGTTTATTTATCTCCCACCATGTTTCAAAGTGAATCTGAGGTGAGTTACTAAGTAAATATACACAGATAAACTTTAAACTCTATAAAGGAGAGATTTAAATAATAAAGTTTACCAACAAAAATGATTACCAAATTATTTTATTCTATAATAAAATATAATGTGCCCTTTGGGAGAAAGATGACCAAAAAATTTATATATTCCATGAGGGGTACAGGAAAAGGTATGGCCGATTCTTCCAATTGTGTAGATGGATGTCATTCTAACCGCAATCAGGTTATTACATAGTAAGACTCTAGACAAAGTCTTCCTTTAATTATAATTTAAAAACCTGTGAATTTTATTGTAAGCAAAAGAAATGTTTCTTCAAAGATCTAAATCGTCTATGTCTAACATCACCTAGTAGAACAAGGTCTCTTTCACTTATTATGATGACTGAGTGCCACCTAGCGGATGTCATCTCCTGCAAACCTCCACCTCCATGGATGCCAACTCCACACAGAGTTTCTTTAGAAATTAAAAAGGAGAAGCAAGAAACTTTTGCTTTATATTTCTTTTCTATGTATTATTTATGTTTTAGTTCTTTTTATTTAGACTGGGATATCACATACTTACGTAAGATGGTATAAATTTAAAAATAAAGATGTTAAAGATAAAATTATTCTATCACTATTTCTTTAAATCATAAATTTAAAAGCATTGTTTTTGAAAGGTAAAAAAGTAAGTATTCAACCTCACATACAGACTGCAGATCAATATACTTCATGTACAAACATGTAGTTTCAATTATTTATACACAAGTTTTATTTAAAGAAAAGCAAAACACAAAACCACAGCATTTCAATCAAGGAGCTTAGGAAAATCCCAAGTGCTTTCATCGTTCTTCAGTCACCATCTAAATAATACACCTTTTAAACCAGAGTTAAAATAAAGAAATTCAGTAAGCAGACTGAACTGCTTCAAAACACTACTCTGTCTTCCTGTGTTCTTTCCCACCAAAGTGTGCTGTTTAAGGTTCCACAACTGCTATCTTCTTCCTCTTGTTCTTTAGTGAGTTCTACAAAAACCTAAGTGAAAGTAAATAAATGAATACAGTATTCAGTATGGCAATTATCTCAAAGAATGTTGAATTAAATCAGAAACAGTGTAAGGTTACATCTACATACATTAACCATTCAACTATCAAGAGATATGTTGGCATTAATATTACTTAAACAGAATAACCTCCTTTAATCACAAAGTTGAATGCTATGAGGATTAACAGATTGTTTTTTGATAAATATATAAGTAGCAGCCATTAAAAATGACTTATAAATATTTAAGCAATGTAACTTCAGATATATGAAATTACATCAACAACACCCATTTTCTTTATTAAAGAAACAATACTGAGTTTTTCAAAATAAGTAAATGGAGAGCCTAAAGTTGTTTAAGATTATACAAAGTTTGGGCATATTGTGTAACAATTTGTCTCTGGTTTATAAACACCCTCCCTCTCCAATATAAATCTAAGTAATTAGGGGCACCTGGGTGGCTCAGTCGATTAAGCTTCCAACTCTTGGTCTCAGCTAAGGTCATGGTCTCACCGTCATGAGATCATTTCACTTATTATGATGATTGAGTGCCACCTAGCGGATATCATCTCCTGCAAACCTCTACCTGCATGGAGACTACATGGTGGCTCCATGCTTACTAGGGAGTCTGCTTTCCCTCTCCCTCTGCACCTCCCCTCACTCACACACATTCTCTCTCTCTCTCAAATAAATAAATCTTTAAAAATAAACAAATCTAAACAATTAGATATCACTTTTTTATATAAAAGAATTTTTAAAAATTTAACTTTATGGTACCTGTTCCAATGTTGCTTGAGAAAAGCTATATTCTTCAATGGCAAAAGTATGTTTAGCTGTTAAAATATGAAAACAATATTTTACTTATTAATATTTCTAAAGAATAAAAATGGCAGTAACTACTAAGTGGTAAACAATCTGTTTAAAAAGAAAAAAATTCTGTAATCAACTCATTTAAATTTCAAATTGCCAAAACATGTTACTTTCCTCTATCTTGGTTCCCTCAGGCACCCTATCTGCAACGTTACTTGCCTCACCTCGCCCTTTCCAAGTATCTCCTGTTTACCCTCCTCTGTCTTCCTTACTATGCCTTTTCTCATGACTTCTTTGGCTCCCTGCTCCCTATCTCCCATTCCCCAATTTCTGTTACAGCCTGTTCTGAACTTCTTGAACTAGATTCTGGATATAGTTCCTATGGCCATATACTTTCTTGTATTTATTTCAGATCCTTTTGCAATTTAATCTAACATCAAATTTTCTGGCTTTCTATTCATTCCTGTAGTGAAATTCTCCCTAAGCTTTATTAGGTTGTTTCATAATTTATAAATTCCAAAACACAATTTGTGTTTTGAACACCTGTTCCATCCAGGAGCTTACTTCTTACCACTTGCTACCAGGGTATCTTTATTCTACCAACCATTTATTTTAAAAAATGTCATGTTTCAATAAGCTTCTTTAAGCTTTCGTGAATGTTCACATCCCCACACTATGGATTTTCCCCTCCTCTCTTCTGCTGCCACTGAAGTTTTGCTGCCATTGCTACTTCTAGGGCCTGATACAAAATGAGGGCTCTGGAAACTCAATGCTCCTACTTCTGGAATGAACCACCGCGTGCTAATTAAACTGAACTTTCTCACAGATGCAATGTGAAAAACCATGGTGATGTCAAGAGTAAAAGGTTTACACTACAATATATAGCTGACCTACCAAACCTCTACGATGTCAGTGTTTAACCTATATCTTACATTAAATTAACAAAAGGTTATCTTTTTATTTACAATAGCTTCCACAATAAACAGTCCCAATTTCTAAACTTTTAAATAAAATTCTTTTATAAATTGAAAGCTACCTTACAACGTTTTTCAAATCTTACCTTCTTCCAGCTTAGAAAAAGATTGTGAAAGGGATGGAACATCTTCCTTAGGAATCTTATAAGCCAAAACAGAAGAAAAACTGGAAAGAGATAAAATATAGAAAAATTTAAAAATGACTACTAATATGTTCTAAAGCTAACGTTCAAACTTTATTTAAAGTTCAAAATTAAACTCCAACAACTTATTTTGATACTTAGAAAAAAATTGTTTTAAATTTTAAAATATTTCCACGCAAAACTCTCTCATTATTACTGATATGAGAACTTCTAAAGGTTTAAATACTATTGAATATTGCAAGATCTAATGCTAAATTAGATATAAAACCCCAGTTACCAGACTACATTAGTCCAATACTGGTGATATGAACAGACCTTTTTTTTCTAATCCTTAAAGCAATAATCAATTTTTACGATTATTGCTCTACAAAAAAAATAACAACTAAATTTTTAAAATCTTTACCTCTCCTGACGGCTTGCATTTGGGAAAATATACTGAATTTCTCTTTGAAGGCGGTCTACTTCCAGGTTTTCTATCCAGTCCTTTAGCTTTATTTCTAAAAAGTAGCCTTTTCCAAATTTACTCTTCAGATGCTGGACAGTCCCAATACATCTGTAGTGATTTTAAAAGAAAGCTCAGACATAAAATGACTTGACAGTTTCAAAGAATGATTTCTCAAAGGATGACTTATATTAAATGTCTGATGGGATACTTTTAAATGTATAGAGAAGTTGCAAATATAATACAGAGCGTCTCCATATACCCCTCACCCAGT
Source organism: Potos flavus (assembly GCA_028534135.1). Taxonomy (NCBI): domain Eukaryota; kingdom Metazoa; phylum Chordata; class Mammalia; order Carnivora; family Procyonidae; genus Potos; species Potos flavus. Next base: position 9,318,489 of record CM052891.1, on the reverse strand, counting down.
TTCAGTTTCCCTAATATTATGATCTTATATAACCATGGTACATTTGTCAAAATTAAGAAATCAACACTGATATATAACTATTAACTTTATATTTGACTTTACAATCAGAGAAAGACAATTATCATATGATCTCTCTGATATGAAGAATTCGAGAGGCAGGGTGGGGGGTTGTGGGGGGTGGGAGAGGGAAATGAAACAAGAGGGGATCAGGAAGGAGACAAACCATAAGAGACTCCTAAACTCATGAAACAAACCGAGGGTGGCTGGGGGGTAGGGGTGGGTAGGGATAGGATGGCTGGGTTATGGACATTGAGGAGGGTATGTGCTATGGTAAGTGCTGTGAAATGTGTAAGCCTGAGGATCCACAGACATGTACCCTGGGGCAAATAATACATTATGTGTTAATTAAAAAATAAAAAAATTATAAAAAATTAAAAAAAAAAACCTTTATATTTGACTTTATTTGGATTTCACCAGTTTTTCACTAATGTCCTTTTTCTGTCCCAGGATCTATCCAGGATACACACTGTACTTAGTCCCCACGGGTCTGTGACAGTTTCTTACTCTTTCCTTCTTTTTTTGCCTTTGACAGTTTTAGGAATTGGTGAAGTGTTTTGGTAGAATGTCTCTCAATGTGGAATAGTCTGATAGTTTTCTCATTAGACTGGGGTTAGGAGTTTTGGAGGAAATGCCACAGAGGTGAAGTATCTTTCCTATCAGGGGCACATGATATCCACACGACATTGCTCTTCTGTGAAGTTACTATTGCCCTCTTTCCATACATTAGAAGAGTCTGGCTAAATTCAGACTACACTTAGGAGGTAGAGGATTACCTTCCCCTCCCAGAGGGAGCAGTATCTACATATACTGTTTGGAATCTTTCCCATAAGGAAAATCTACTCTCCTCCCAAATTTATTTATAAGAGTATGAACTTGAATTATGAATATAGTTATTTTATATTTTGGATTATAACCCAATACAATGCCCAGCAATTTTTTAAAATAACAAATATCATGCATGAAAAACAACATTCTAAGTTATTGAACCATTAAACCAATTACATTTCTTAGAAATAAACTAACATATTTCCAAGTAATTCTACAGCAGAAAGCTAATATTCAAAAACTCAGGTAAGGACACTTTTTTTGGCATTTAAATTTATTATTGTAAGTTTTTGAAATGATTACTCCCCCCCTTCCCCCCCAAACAGTATGCCTTTCAGACATTTACCTTAACTGTCCAGATACCATGATGGCCACTCGGTCACAGACAGCCTCTGCTTCCTCCATATAATGAGTGGTCAGAATAGCAGCCCGCTTTTTATTTTTAAATGCAGTTCGAATCGCTCGCCTATAAAACATAAGTAAAACAGAGTAAAGTATCTGAATGTTAATGGAAATCCAACTATTTGGTTAACTAAAATTTATTAATATCTATTGCTATAGTTATTACAAACTGCCCAACTATGATTCTTCTAACTTCTTTTCCCTTTTTTTGAAAGTTTGTCAAATAAACAGAAATTCTATGATTTCAAATGTTTTTATGCATTAAAAAATAAATTATAAAATTTGATGATTTTTCATGTTGTAACTAAAATAGCCATAAAATCATAGGGAAAACGTAATATGTTTCTACCCCACACCTCACACATTATAGACATGGAAACATAGGTTCAAAGAGTTGGGCAACTAACTAGCACCATGAATTCCTAGGCGTTCCAACATAAACTCAAGCCAATGTTATTATGAGAATTAAAACTTAAGTTAAATGACTCAGAAAAAAATCTTATTTTAAAAGTTATTCAGGCAGCAGTACTCTTTATCTTAATAATTACCCATATATTTATTTTTATTCTGGAATAAATATTATTAATATTTCATGAAAGTATAAAGTATGATAAAGTTTAAAAGTTTATGGCAGGGGCACTTGGGTGGCTCAGTCAGTTAAGCACCTGCCTTTGGCTCAGGTCATGATCTCAGGGTCCTGGGATCAAGCCCCGTGTCGGGCTCCCTGCTCAGTGGGGAGTCCATTTCTCCCTCTCCCTCTGCCTCTTCTCACTGCTCGTGCTCTCTCTCAAATAAATAAAATCTTAAAAATAAATAAAATAAAAGTTTATGGGATTCTCTAGAAATCAAAATATTTAATTTTTAATTACTATTTTGTCATTTGTATAAGATTTTAAATATGTACATATAACTAATATAAAACCATTAGTTATAATAAAATAAATTGTTATTTTATTCTAAAGTATGATGTAGTGTAACGTGTCTCAAGTATCTTTAATGTCATACTCACCACATGTGCTGTTTGGCTTTAGGATCCATACCTGTAGATGGCTCATCTAGGAGGGTAATGTGAGGAGTCCCCAGCATACTCAGGGCAAAACACAACTAGATAGAAAGAAAATGGGGAGGGGGCTAATATTTGCATAAGAAATTTTATCAAGACTGTATCAGGCTCTAAACTATGAATAAGCACACATCTGTTGTTTAAAAAAAGTACCTTTCGCTTGATTCCTGCAGGTAGTTTCTTTATAGTTTTCTGAAGATGTTCTTTTAAATCAAGTGCGTTTGTTATCCTGCAAAATAGGTAATACAAAATGACTATATTATCACTCACTGTTTGTGATCATTGACAGTCTTTTTTTCCAGGACACTCAGTTGGAGCTTACTATAAATTAGACCTTCAATCTACATGATCTTAAATCACTATTTTTTTGTTTTTGATTGCACAGTTTTATTTCCTTTTTATGGTCTCAAAAAAACTTTTTTTAAATTAACACATAATGTATTATTTGCCCCAGGGTACATGTCTATGAATCATCAGGCTTACACATTTCACAGCACTTACCATAGCACATACCCTCCCCAATGTCCATAACCCAGCCACCCTATCCCTACCTGCCCCTACCCCACAGACACCCTCAGTTTGTTTCATGAGTTTAGGAGTCTCTTATGGTAACAAATCACTATCTTGATAAAAAGGTTCACTTTAAGTTTGACATTTACAAGTACATTCATTCTGTAATTAAAAATAGAAAAATTACCTTTTTATTTTTATAACTATCATAATTCTGTAAAGAATATATGAAAAAGTAATAACCATTTTCTATGAACAGTATGACCCACAAAAAATGTTTTTAAAAATTAAACTTTTAAGATGTGAAATGTAAACCTTTCTCTGGGTAATAAAAAGGTTTTAGTTTTACCGATTTATGACTTCTTTCACGTCACTTGAACTCATTCCTTTCACAGCTCCATAAATTTCAAAATGTTCCCGCAATGTAATATCTGGCCACAGTGGGTTTATCTGAGGACAGTATCCCATATACTTAATGGAATCATCATCTTCAGTTGGCTCTGAAGAATAATTTCCAAGAAATACCTACAGAAAAACAAACTGATTTTAAATAACTTTTGACTTAATTTACATTGTGAAGAAGTGGTAAGTGAATTAATTCAAACTTTCCTAGAACAAGGGTAATAGTAAGTCAAAATTTTATTCCTTTTGATGAAGAAGGGACATACAAACCTAAGTCAGAGTTCAGTGACATGGCCCAAAAGGGCGATCAGGAATGCAGGTTGATTGAAAAGGCAAGCTCCAATTTTAACTAGGATGATCAAGGGACCTCACTGGAAGGTATTATTTGTGCCATGGAGGTAAAACAAATTAAATCATTTAAATTTCTACAGAGTAAGGAACACTAAATATAAGGAGTAGTTAAGGCAAAAACCCAGAAGAGTGTGCCTGGCATTTTCCAGGAAATCAATGGACTGGTGTGGTTGGTGTAAAGTAAGAAAGGGGGAGAGGAAAAGAAGACAAGATCAGAGCAGTTTTGCGAAGTTTCCACAAAGTGGTGATATGCTTAAAGTCAAAGGCTAATTAATGGCAGGGTCAATATTAGCTCCTATATCTCCTAAAGTTGATAAGACTGTCTTCCACAGATCAGGCTGGCAGCAGGTCTGTCCACTGAAACCTGGCAGGCCAGAAAGGAGTGGAAGGAAATATTCAATGTGCTGAATGGGAAAATATGCAGCCAAGAATTCTTTATCCAGGTTGTCATTCAGAATAGAAGGACAGATAAAGAGTCTCCCAGACAGGGGTGCCTGGGTGACTCAGTCAGTTGAGTGTCTGACTCTTGCTTTTGGCTCAGGTCATAATCTCATGGGTCATGGGATCAAGCCCCACATTGGGCTCCACATGCGGTGGGGAGACTGCTTGGTGGCTCTCTCCCTCTACCCCTCCCCCACTCACTCTCTGTGTATCTCTCTCTAAAGTAAATAAATAAATCTTAGAAAAAAAAAAAAAGGAGTTTCCAGACAAACAAAACTATTTTTATTAGTTCATGACTACTAAACCAGCCCCACAAGAAATTTTAAGGTAGACTCTTCGAGTGGAGGAAAAAAAAAAGGCCAAGAGCAACAAAGACTAGAAAGGACTAGAGAACATCACCAGAAACACCAATTTTACAGGTAACACAATGGCACTAAATTCCTATCTTTCAATAATCATTCTGAATGTAAATAGACTAAATGCTCCAATTGTAAGACATAGAGTATCAGAATGGATTAAGAAAACAAGATCCATCTATATGCTGCCTATAAGAGACTCATTTTATACCTAAAGCCGAAGTAGTCATACTTCCATCAAACTAGATTTTAAAACAAAGACTGTAAAAAGAGATGAAGAAGGGCATTATATCATAATTAAGGGGTCTATCCATCAAGAAGATCTAACAATTGTAAATATTTATGCCCCCAACTTGGGAGCACCCAAATACACAATTCAATTAATAATAAACATAAAGAAACTCATTGATAATAATACAATACAATAAGGTGACTTTAACACCCCACTTACAGCAATGGACAGATCACGTACGCAGAAAATCAGTAAGAAAACAATGGCTTTCAATGACACACTGGACCAGATAGACTTAACAGATATATTTGGAACATTTCATCCTAAAGCAGAAGAATACACATTCTTCTCGAGAACACATAGAACATTCTCCAGAACAGATCACGCACTGGGTCACAAATCAACCCTCAACAAGTACAAAAAGACTGAGATCATACCATGTGTATTTTTAGACCACAGTGCTACGAAACTTGAAGTCAACCACAAGAAAATATTTGGTAAGACCACAAATACATGGAGGTTAAAGAACATCCTGGGTTAACCAGGAAATTAAAGAAGAAGAAAAAAAAAATACATGAAAGCAAATGAAAATGAAAATAGGACAGTCCAAAACCTCTGGGACACAGCAAAATCAGTTCTAGGAGGGAAGTATATTGCAATACAGGTCCACCTCAAGAAGCAAGAAAAGTCTCAAATACACAACCTAACCTTACACCTAAAGGAGCTAGAAAAGGAACAGCAAATTAAGCCTGAAGCCAGCAGAAGGTAACTAACAAAGATTAGTGCATTAATACACAATATAGAAACAAACAAATAAACAAAAACAGTAGAACAGATTAACAATACTAAGAGCTGGTTATTCAAAAGAATTAATAAAATCGATAAACCTCTAGCCAGACTTATCAAAAAGAAAAGAGAAAGGGCCCAAATAGATAAAATCATGAATAAAAGAAGAGAGATCACAACCAAAACCACAGGAAGACAAATAATTATCAGACAATGCTATGAAAAATTATATGCCAACAAACTAGGCAACCTGGAAGAAATGGACAAATTCCTAGATACCTACAAACTAACAAAGCCAAAACTGAAAGAGTAAGAAATAGAAATTTTGAACAGACCCAAAACCAGCAAAGGAACTGAATCAGTAATCAAAAATCTCTCAACAAACAAAAGTCCAGGGATGAATGGATTCCCAGACATTTTAAGAAGAGTTAATACCTATTCTCCTCATACTATTCCAAAAAATAGAAATGGAAGGAAAACTTTCAAACTCATTCTATGAAATCAGTATTACCTTGATTCCAAAACCAAAGACCTCATTAAAAACGAGAATTCCAGGCCAGTATCTCTGATGAATATGGATGCAAAAATTCTCAATTCAAAACTAGTGAATCAAATTCAACAGTACATTAAAAGAATTATTCACCACGATCAAGTCGGGTTTATTCCTGGGTTGCAGAGGTGGTTGAACATTCGCAAATGAATCAATGTGATACACCACATTAATAAAAGGATAAGAACACTATGATCCTGTCAATAGATGGAGAAAAAGCACTTGACAAAAATACAGATCTTTTCCTCATAAAAACCCTCAAAAAGTAGGGATAGATGGAACATACCTCAATATGGCCTTTGCATAAAGGCCATATACGGAAGACCCACAGCTCACCCTTGATGCGGAACGAGACTAAGATGTCCACTCTCCCCGCTACTATTTAACATAAGCCTTACCTCAGCAATCAGACAACAAAGAGAAATCAAAGGTATCCAAATTGGCGAGGAAGAATTCAAATTTTCACTATTTGCAGATGACATGATACTTTATGTAGAATACCTGAAAGACTCAACCAAAACATTGCTAGAACTCATACATGAATTTAGCAAAGTTGTAGGACATAAAATCAATGTGCAAAAATCTGTTGCATTTCTATACACCCATAACGAAGCAGCAGAAAAGTAAATCAAAGAATCGATCCCATTTGCGACTGTACCAAAAACAGTTAAGATACCTAGGAATAAACATAACTGAAGAGGTAAAAGATCCGTACTCTGAAAACTATGGAAGATGCTTAACATCACTTATCACTCGCCATCAGGGAAACACAAATAAAACCACAATAAGATGCCACCTCACACCTGTAAGAATGGCTAAAATTAACAACGAGAAACAGGTGTTGGCAAGGATGCCAAGAAAGGGGAACCCTCTTGCACGGTTGATGGGAATGCAAACTGTGCAGCCACTCTGGAGAACAGTTTGGAGGTTCCTCAAAAAGTTAAAAACAGAACTACTCTGTTAATAATAATAATAAATAATGTAATAATAATATAATAATATGTAATTAATATATATAAAATAAATAATAATAATAGTAATAATCCAGAAATTGTACTACTAAGTATTTACCCAAAGGATACAAAAATACAGATTCGAAGGGGTACATGCACCCTGATGTATATAGCAGCTTTATCAACAATAGCCAAACTATGGAGAGAGCCCAAATGTCCATTGACTGATGAATGAATAAATGATACACACACACATACAATGGAATATTACTCAGCCATCAAAAAAGAATGAAATCTTGCCATTTGTAACGATGTGGATGGAGCTAGAGCATATTATGCTAAGTGAAATAAGTCAGAGAAAGACAAATACTGGATGATCTCATTCATACGTGGAATTTAGGAAAGAAAACAGATGAACATATGGGAAGGGGAAAAAGAAAAAAAGGAGACAGGGAAACAAGCTACAAGTGACTCTTAATGATAGAGAAAAAAAATGATAGAGGGTTAATGGAGGGACGTGGGTGGGGGATGGGCTAGATCGGGGATGGGTATTAGAGAGAGCGCTTGTGATGAGCTCCAGGTGTTGTATGTATGTGATGAATCACTGAATTCTACTACAGAAACCAATATGCACTGTATGTTAACCAACAAAATTAAAAAAAAAGAAAAAAGATTGTCTTCCATTAAGTAGGTAGACAAATCACCCATGCATGTAATAATTATAAAAGAAATACTGTGTGTGCATCTGCATGTGTGAAAATTTTATTATGTACGTTATTTTCAAAGATAACCAAAAAGATCATAATTTGATTAAACTATACCAAAAAATTAATACTATAAACATAAAATCCTAATCTGCCATTAAGAAATTTATTTTAACTAAAAATGTAAATCATAGTCAGCATCTCCCACACCTTTATGTATCATACCTGGCCTGAAGTTGGTTCAATATCACCAACCAGAATATTGATAACTGTGCTTTTGCCTGCACCGTTTGGACCCAGTAGCCCCAAGATCTCTCCTAAAGAAATTGAAAGAAAATCATCATATGCAAATCAAACTAAAAATGGAAATTACTCTTCTGGAAAAATTATTTAAGAAAAAACAAATACCAGCCTTTTTTCACACAGAAAGAGACATATTTAGTTGCCACTTTCTTTACTTTTCTTGTAAGAAGAAAATCTTTCTTGTCCTCATATTCTTTATGCAAATTGCTGACCATAATGGCTGGCTTCTAATAAGGGAAATAGGATTTAAAAAGAGAATAAATCAGATATACCTATCATGAAACGACAGGCTGCCCACAATTCGTGTCCATATATCATAAGAACTATATTCACTAATAAGAGATGTATGATGTAAATAAAGATCCATTTATAACTGAAATAATGGCTTATTCAAAAGTAAGTAGACAAATATATTTTTTCAAAGAAAAGACTTTTTTTCATATTGATTCATGTGAAAAGTATTTTTCGGATTAATTTCTATGCATGAGGAACTGATGACTGCACATATAATAAGACTTATGATAAACACTAAATTACCTCCTCACAACACTGGCAACTCATTAGCTCTTTGACCTTTAGTCTTTCAGCTTTGACATCTTCATCTTCATCCTCATTGTTTGGTGGTTCTGGATACTTCCTATTTTTGGACTTTGTTGAAAGAGTCCTACATATATAAAGATAATAGATTTTCAAATAATTAACAGTAAGAAATTCAAGCACTCCATGGAGAAAAGAAAGGTGGAATTACAGAGCTATTTTTCACTCATGGATCCATTTGGATGATGTTATCAAAATTCATTCATTTTTCAACATTATATATGACTGGTATGTGTCATGTACTATTTCACGCAAACATAAAAAGATTTAAAAAAGCATACAGCCAACCCTCAAAGAATTTACAGGGTGGGTATAAATGACATTGTCCCGGCCAGAGTGGATATGGAGAGCTGAACTCAGAACTCACAGGAACACTAGAAAAGTAGGCAGAGAAAAAAAGTGCTTCGAAAGGAAATTTTTAAGTGTAAGAGAGGTAAAGAGGTAAAAAAAGAGTTGACATTATGGGGGCGCCTGGGTGGCTCAGTGGGTTAAGCCTCTGCCTTCGGCTCAGGTCATGATTTCAGGGTCCTGGGATGGAGCCCTGCATCGGGCTCTCTACTTGGCAAGGAGCTTGCTTCCCCCTCTCTCTCTGCCTGCCTGCTTGTGATCTCTCTTTCTCTCTCTCTGTGTCAAATAAATAAATAAAATCTTAAAAAAAAATAAAGTTGACATTATGGACGACAAAGGAACAAGAGAAAAGTATAAATAAGGAGGAAGAAGTCAATCATACTAAAGTACCACTTGACGTGAGTATGTAGAGCCTACTTGATGAGAGACAGACGATATCATTAGTCACCTTACTGAAAATAGCATCAGCAGAGAATCAAGTCCAGAAATCAGATTGCAGGGAGTTAAAGAGTGAATAGCAGGTGAGGAACTGGAAGTAGAAGCTTCTTGGCTATGAAAGAAAAGACATATGGGACAAGAGCTAGGGGGATTCAAGTTTAAATGAGATTTAGGAGTTCTGATTTCTATTAGTTTGTTTTATATAAGAAAGGTAACTCCCTCCCCAGAGAAAAATACCCTATTTAGATCCAAACGGGAAAGATACAGAAAGAGAAAATAAAAGTAACAGAGCAACATCCTTGAGTAGACAGAATAAATGAAGACATAGATAAGAGGAGGGGTGCCTCTCTCTCTGGGACGAGGAAAAGGCAAAAGTGATAAAAGAGGTGGATAAGTGTGTAAAAATTTCTAATTAAGCGCTTCTGTTTTCAGAGACAGCAAGATCATCTACTAAGAAGTAGAAAACGAGGTGAGGTGAACTGGAGAATTTGAGGAATACAAAGAAGGCTTGGGATAACTATCGAAAAGAGATAGGAAGAAAATGGAGTAACAAGTGTTAAAACAAAGCTGAATTTATACAGGATAAATCCATTGTATTAGCAAGCTACACTGTTATGTTAATTTTCTCCACTCTGTAATTAGACTTACCAAAAATTATGATTTTTAGCAGACAAGTCAAAGAAACACAGAAGTTGAATACAGGGTGCTGAAAGAGGGTGAAAATGATGAATCACATGAGTGAAGCTGAATAGAGAAAAGGTGAAAACAGTGATTAGTAGATACCTTTGAAGAACAGAATAAACTCAGGGGTAGAAACCACAGCAGAAAAGTCCAATAACACTAATAAAATAAGAAAGCTGGAAAGATGAAATGTTACTGGTAGCATGGGACACAGATGAAGTGAAGAGCAGTGATTGCAGGGCTCTGACCCAAATCAACACGTGAGTGCACAGAAAATCAGAAACTGAAGGACAGGTTGTTAGAAAGGTTATCTCAGTGGATGCTGATTCTCCCCCAAGATGACTGCAGGATAAAGAAGGAGAGACAGATGCTAAGTCCCCAGGGGATAATAAATATGTTCTCAGCACCATTATTCATAATGGCCAAAAAATAGAAACAACTCAACTGCCCATCAACCGATGAATAGATAAGTCAAGTGTGTTATTTCCATGCAGTGTAATATTACTAAGAAAAGAAAAAAGTAATTAAGTATTGCTACATCATGAATCTTCAAAACATTATGGTAAGTAAAAAAAGCCAGACACGAGAAGACTATATATTGTATAATTCTATTTATATAAATGTTCAGAATTGGCAAGTCTATAGCAACTAGATTAGTAGATTAGTGGTTATACAGGGCTGGGGGCATGCACAAGGGGGAGGGGGCCCACTGATAACTCTAAGGGTTTTTTTTGAGAGTGAAGGAAATTACCTAAAACTAGATTATATACTATGTAAATATACTAAATATACTAAATATAAATATATATACTAAATATATATACTAAATATACTAAATATACTAAAATATACTAAAAAACATTAAAACTTTTTAAAAAAATTAACTGACCTGAAAAAAGGATCCTTTCTTATTGACTTGCCTCCATATTTTTTCTCATAGTACTGTAAGAGGAAAATCCAGAGTACACACTGCAGGTATGGCTACAAGAAGAACACATAAGAGCGCATGACTCAATCGTCCCCCCCCCATATTAATAGAACAAAGATCACATACTTCAGGTTCCTTACCATCACACCAAAATAATCATTATTTTCTTCACATGTCATTATGAGTTAAGAATTTTAATGCAAACCAACATAGATTTTTAATAAAATAATCCTTCACATATTTTTCTACCTCTATAAAGTTCATTGGTTGTCAGCTTCATAAAATATAATCAAACGAAAAAAAGTCGTTTTTGTTTCTGAGGAAGCCAGAATTACAATTAAATAGAATAACATAAGAGAGCCAAATATATTAAAATGGACATATTCAATAAAGGTATTACCACCAAAATGCATATTGGATAGCACTAACTAACCCACCTGACTTTTCGAGGCACCTTCTTTCTTATGCAATGCAGTAAAAACTAAAAAAGAGAGTTAAAATCATACAACCAAACTGCTCTGAAGGTAGCATGCTAAGGCCAACATTTTTGTTATTTCTTACCGATATAACAGCCACCAAAAGCCTATCCCATGGATTATAGGTGTCTTCATTTTTTCGAATATTCTTCCAAGAAATCTAAGATAAAAATTTTTGAAAATTGATATGCTGCTGTGATAAAATGATACAATGGTATTTGGTCTTTGACCCACTTCCCGGGACACAGCTTCTAAATACCCTTGGAATTTCCTGAGTGACAGAGGTGAAAGGAGCATCTTTTGTTATTTAAAATAAGCCCCAATCAACCAAAACAGTTTATGCTACAGAGGTGACTCTTGGAGGAAGGTGCTGTTTGCCCGGGAATCAACCAAGTGATTAGAAGGTGGGACCTTCCAGCCTCGTCCACTAATCAAAAGGGGAGAGGGGCCTGAAGACTGATTATCCCATTGTGCCTCAGTCATGAAACCTCCATAAAATCCTCCGTGTTAAGTACAGGGTTTGGAGTTTCCAGGATGGTGAACACATCTACATGCTGGGAGGGTGGCACACTCAAAACTCCATGGGGACAAAAGCTCCAGTACTTGGGACCCTTCTGGACTTTCCTTCTCTATCTCTGAATCTACTTACTTGCATATCCAATATAATAAACTGGTAAAAGTACATAAAGTATTTCCCTAAATTCTACAAGCCATTATAACAAATTATTGAACCTGTCAAGTTGTCATAGGAACCCTGGATTTGTAGCCACCTCAGACACAATAAGCATGGGTTACCTGCAGGCCCACTACTTGGATCTGGCATCTGAAATGAGGGGGGCAGTCTTGTGGGACTGAGCGCTTAACCCTGAACATAGCCCTGAGTCTGCATCAACTCCAGGTAGTTAAGTGTCAGAATTGCTTTATGTGAGGGAAAAACCCATACATTTGATGTCAGAAGTGTTGCAAGTAGTACTTTTCTTATAGCTGCAATGTGTAGGAATATTTAGATTAAAATGCATTTTGTTCAGCAAACATGTATTCTCTATACATAAGTTAGCTATTAATATTAATTGGCTATGATTTGTACTTAGATTAAAATCTTCCCCACACCAAATATTTCTATCTGGGGATGTATAAATTAAACATATTAAACTGAAGCAAAAAAGAAAGTGGGGGAGGGGAGAAGGGAGGGCCAGTGTGTAGAATTAAGTCAGCAACCATCCTAAATCACTAATTCATTATTTTTTTAATCACATGTAAATTTTTTCAATTATCCAGGCTTAATAAAACTGTTTAATTTTTTCTTTGAAAAAAAGTCTCTTACACTTTATTTTCTCTCATCCCTCTATAGTACAATACATTATTTTATCCCTGAAAAACTCCCCCAAAACAAACACTGACTGAAGTCAGATCATACTTGGAATTTATGTACATCTTTTTGGGAATCAAAGAACAGATAACCGAGATTTTACAGCTTAAAGGCATGCTTGAAAAGATTTCACAGTAATCTTAAACTGCTGCTTAATAACATTCAAATGAAGTAAATAGCAGCTAAGCTGTTTTTTTTTTTTTTAACTATATTCAGTATAAGAACTAAGATCTCAAAGATTAGGCAGTATTTATGCTTTACAAATATTAAAACATATAACAGACCTACCTTTATGAAACAAATTAGACAACCTAGAAGTGGATAGATTGGAATGACTATGGAAAAGGTATAATGAAGAACAGCTGTAACTGTGTATCCCATAAAGAACGTTATTTCGGTGATTGCAATGCAAGCTAACGCAGTCTAAACAGAAAAAATGAGAAAACAAGTGAAAAAGTGTTTAGCAATTTTATACAAACTCACTTCTAAGTTTGTGCCTCGGCATTTACTATGTTTTCAATCCTCTAATGAAATATGGAACCAGAGGTGATACTTAAGCCAGGAGGCACCAGGCCCAGCTGCTTGCCGCCGGCATCCTTGCCATGTAATTCTTAAATGCCTTCGGTGCCGTCCCTTCATGGAATGGATGATGCAGAAGACAAATACACACACAAAGAGATGCTGCTAGCTATCTACCTAAGTTCTCTAGTAGAAAAGACACTAACATTTTGAACATAATCCTGAAAGAGTTCATGACTTTCAAGTAAGCTACTATGAAACACTGGGGTGAAATAATACAAAACATGACTTACCACGGAATAGATAAACGACCAAAACTCTTTGGTATTCAAAATTTTTTTAAAAGTGAAGGAGGTAACATAGGTAAACAGAATGACTGATGGAACATAACCAATAAGGCAAAAAACCTGTAAAACAGAAATGTGTATTTTTATGTAAAAGTATGAATAGCTAGCTATATATAATATAAAACACCAGTTGTATCAAAATATTAAGGAATGATTATTCTTCAAATTTTATTGCTCAATCACTCCAAAAACTGAAATTGTAGTTACTTGAGGAATTACCACGCACATTTTTCCTAAATCAGTAAAACTCATACTTTTAACTACCTGTTAACACAATCCTGAATAAGTAATTTACACTGAACACTGTTTCTAGTTCTTTTTTATTCCAGCCAAAATGCTGTCTCTAATCACGTTATAAAATCAAGTATACTAGCTGGTTACATCTTTATCCTTCTCAATCAACTATCAGCTACTATTTCAATATACAGCATTCAATGCATTTGTTAAATAAGAAAAACATTTGTTAATTTATAAAACAGAAACTAATATGTAAAGTCAGTATTATCTGTGGCAAAATGATAAAATTACTTTCAGAAACCCCAACCTCAACTAGTTCTATTTTCCCTTTTTCCTAATATAAATTATTCACATGAAGGGTCATATACATGTGAACATGAATGCAAGCCATACTCTCCCTTAGTATTTTCAGCAATATTTTAAATTATGGAATATAAGAGCTTCTTTGTGAAATTATTTTCAGGCATAGAGACAAGGGAGACATTTTAAGGAAGGACTGGTTAATTATTCCTGATTATACACAAGTATGCAGTCTACAGAAAGACCACCTCAGTCTCAAGGAATTATTTTTTAATGATGGCTAGTTGTTGTTTTTTAAAAAATCACTTATAGTAATATAAATTGCATTATCAGTATCATATACAATGATTAAAATAGATACTGGTTCTACTTTCTATTAAAAAAATTAATATCCAAATTACTTGAAGAACCACTTGTCATGTTTATAAATACTTAGTTTTTTAAAATAACATTTCATTTATAAATAGCATGAGTACAAGTAATGTTAACTTACCACAGAAAGGAACTTTATAGCATAAAAATATAATCCATAATGAAATGCAAATAAACTTCCTAGCATCAAAATAAGAACAAGAAAAAATAAGGGGATATCAACAATAGCTTGTCCAATCCAATATGCAGATGGCAAAAGTCCTGAAAGTTTAAGCTGGGTATAAGCTTTGATCTACAAAACAAAAAGAGGGAGGAGGGAAAACTGATTATAATTGTAAACATTTTACACACAAAAAATTCTAGCAAAAAATTGTGGAACTCTTAATTTTACATCAACAAAACAATACAGATCACATTCCAGGTCTCTAGGTAATAAGAACCTTCCTACAATTAAATATAAATTCCATATAGTCTTTAATTTGGCTCAGTCCTGAGATGTAACAATTTTCACAAAATTTTTCAGAACGAAAGTTCAGTAGAGTTAAGAAACACAAAACTAAAATAAAGCATAAAGTGTCATGGGGGTTATAGCCGTGCAACAATAAGTAGCCAAGACAATGTTGCTTTTACAACTCTGTGGAAGTAGATGAAAGATATGTTTAAGCAGAAAACAGATTCTCATTTTTAAAAATTAATATTTCATGAAAAATGAATAAACTGTCAAGTGTCTTCGGGATTTACATAAGGCTTTCAGCTAAAGTGTGAAACTCTGTACTGATAATTCATTTTAGCCTTTTGTATCCTCCTATGTAGTACAAAAATGTATGTTGTTATTACTACAAGTAATTAGCATTTTCATGTATACAAACAGTAAACTTAAATGATCTCAGTTTTCCTCTCTCATCTTCTCATTATAATTTGAAATTTCAAAAATATTTTACAAATCCAAATACCTAACGATTTTACTCAGTTGATTTTTGGCATCTATAAAAACATATACTCCTAATAATTAAATATATCATATGAAAGAGCTAGCCAGAGAAATAACAGAAGCATGAAATATAAAGATTAGTTAAGGAGAGGAAAAGTGATAAAAAATGGACTTTTGTGTTCAATGAATTATAAGAACAAAAATATAAACAATATAAGCATGAAAACATAAACTAAGTAAAATAGAGTTATTCTAGCTCATCCATGCTTTTGTCATTCATACAATGCTGGTGGGAATGTAAAACAGAATATCCACTCTGGAAAACTGTTTGACAATTTCTTATAAACCTAAACACGGAATCACCATATGACACAGCAATTGTACTCTTGGGCATCTATCCCGGAGAAATGAAAACTTAACATTCACACAAAAACCTATACACAAATGTTCATAGCTGCTTTATTCATAATAGTCAAAAACTGGAAACAATCCAGATCCACACCATGGAATACTATGCAGCATAAAAAAGAATAGGCTACTGATACATATAAACAAACTAATGAAAAAATCTAACCCCTCCTAAAAATACGTTATGATTCCATATATACATTTTTGAAATATCAAAATTATAGAAATATTGAATAGATTAGTGGTTTCCAGAGGTCAGGGAGGGGGTGGGTGTGTGGGCTTGAAAATAGCAATAGGCTCTTTTCCTAGGCTCTGTGGTGAAGCCACTGTTCTCTATCTTGACTGTATCAATGTCAATATCCTGGGATTTTACTATTATACCACAATTTTATAAGATATTATTGAGGTGAAGTGAGTAGGATACAGAGGATCTCACTGTATTATTTCTTAACACCTAATATGAATCTACAATTATCTCTAAATAAAAATTTGAATTAAAAAACATTTAAGTTGAAACAAAAAAGAAAAATGCAATTGTCTAGTAAGTTTTACATGTGAGTTGTGGTGTTATGGGTATTTTTAAATTTTCATACGCTTTCCTACATTTTTTTTTTGAAGATTTTATTTATTTATTTGAGAGAGAGAGAGAGAGAAAGAGCAAGCACATGAGCAGGGGTGGGGAGGGGCAGAGGCAGAGGGAGAAGCAGACTCCCTGCTCATATGTGCCTCGTGGACATGTTGCCATTCGGGGCTTGATCCCAGGACCCTGAGATCAAACCTGAGCTGAAAGCAGATGCTCAACCAACTGAGCCACCCAGGCATCCCTTTCCTGCATTTTCTAAATTAGAACAATGAATATATATATTGGCAACAGAAAAAAATGAATATATTTTTAAAATATCTCCTGAGACTCATGTATCACTTTCCCACTAAAGAAAATTATTAAAATATGTAATTGTCTGCTCTGAGACTTCATTATTTGTCACACTGGGTAAATTAATTTAGACAATCTGTTTCTACTGAACTAAGAAGACATATGGAGAATGAGAATTTTGATTAGAGGACTAAGAGAGGGACAATGTCTGCAGGGTAGGACAATGTCTGCAAGAGCACCATGTGCCTGAGGACAGGAGAGAAAGGAGCAGAAAAGAAAATGAAAGGATACCGAACAACCTCTGTACACATAGCAATTTTTCCTAGGCTCTGGTGATCACGATCATTATCTACCTATTTTTTTTTCATTTCGCAAAAATTAAGAATCTTGTACATTCAACACATTCCATTAAAGGTTAAGGGAGAGAGGAAGGTTAGTGTACCTATTAAGAACATAAGGATTCACTACTTAAAGATGAGACTACATAAGCACATGATATGACGACTCCCATCCCCACTTCCTGACCTACAAATAAAGTCAGTAACGTAAAACTTACATCACAATGTTGTAAGAATTAAAGTATGTAACTTTTAAAGCATGTGACAGGGACTCAGGTAATAAATGATAGTTATTACTATTACTATAAAATATGTTTATTCTCCATTTACTTACTCCTAAAATATAAGTCTTGCACTCATGCAAAGCAGGTTATTGTTTTGTATGAGATTTCTTATTAACAAACTTTACCTGTAACTTTAACTCAATCATTACCTTATGATTCTCTGCATTTTCCATGGCAAAGTAAGGCGGCATTGCAGTAACAATGATTCCCAGTAAAGCTGCTTGAAAATACAGCTCAATTTTAAAAACTATGTCTGTAATTTCCTGAAAGACAATCACAGAGTAAGAAATGAAACTGAGAATCACTTTATATCATCTTAGTACTTGCCAAATAAAAGACTATCAAAACCTCTGAAGAAACACACTAGGATTCTATCCTAGGCATAGTCTGTCTGAAAAAACCGGTGGCAGAGTTAACAGGCAGGGAGTTACAGGACCAGCTCTGCCACTTAATAAGTAGCTATATAATCCTGAGCAAATCATTGTGTTTCCTTTTCTTATCTACAACACGGAATAATAGGGCATTTAAATTAAGCTTTACCATTTAATTAAAAATAATAATGTACATGAAAAAGCAGTTAACATGTCCACCAGTAGTCCTATGCAATGAACAGAACTATGTCAGAATGATTTTTGATGCATTCATTAGTTGCTGGGACTGTAAGCCATTTGGGATCTCGGGGCCCTCTTCCTTTTGAAAAAGCTGTACTTTGGAACAAGCTCAGCCTCCTATGGAAACACGAGTTTCTTCTCCCCAGCAGGAGGGGGCTCTAACTCCCACAGGCCTCAATGGTCCCTAGCTGCCCCAAAGATTCAAGTACAGAAGGAAACTTTTCCAGACAACTAAACAGCTGGTGGCCCAAATACAAACTACCCAGAACCAGTGTACTGTATTACCCCTGCCCTCAATGGGTACAAGGGTTTTCTGGAAGGTGGGAGAGATAATGAAATCTAGAACTGATGTAGTGATGGATGCAGAACTCTATGAACATAATAAAAATCACTGGATTGAAATAAGTTAATAGGGGCACCTGAGTGGCTCAGTGGGTTAAGCCTCTGCCTTTGGCTCGGGTCATGATCTCAGGGTCCTGGGATCAGGCCCTGCATTGGGCTCTCTGCTCAGAAGGGAGCCTGCTTCCCCCTCTCCCTCTGCCTGACTCTCTGCCTACTTGTGATCTCTCTCTCAAATAAACAAAATCTTAAAAAAAAAAAAAATGAGTTAATAGTGTATGAAGTACATCTCAAAAAAACTGTTAAAGTATAGCAACAGAAAGTAAAAAATGCTATTACAGAAAGATATCTGTCCATTTATCTTTCATATGTGAAAAATAAAACATAAGGGTGAGAGAAAAACGTTGACTATTTTTCTGAAGACTTAATTTTCACATTTATAACCCAAGGAAAAATGACTGTATGAGCAACTTCTCAAGTTTCTTTCAATACCCCAATAAGAGATTTTAGATGAACAATATTCATTTTTAAATTATCTTAATTTTTCTTGTATGATTAATACAAAAAATACTTATGCTTTATAAAAATATCAGTACCAAAAAAAAAAAAGAATCACTACCAAGAGAGAACTTCCTTGACCCTGAAGCAAACTAATAATACTGGGCATGCCTAAACCCAGATGTAAAGCATCCTCAACTCAAGTTTTAATAAGACTAAAAACTGTCACATGATGAACATCTACAGATATCCTTTGTATTAGGACTTGGCTTTTATTACACACATGTGCACGTGCACGCGCGCACACACACACACACACTTTTTAAAGTTTGCTTACTTGAAAGAACGGGGTATTCCAGACCTGGATGCTTTCGGTCACATTTAAATGATAAAGATAATAATTACTGATAATATTCATCAATACAGGTAAAGAACAAACCATAGTACTGTTGAAAACAGCTGTAAAAACATAGTCCTATGATTTAAAAAAAAAAAGAGAGTGTTATTACATACCATATATAAATACATTGCTACTATGTACTAAGCTTTTCTCACAGACTAAGGGAATCCTCACTAACTAAAAGTTGATTGAACAAATTATAGAAATAATATTCAATAGATAAAGACAGACAGATAAAGATGACCTGGTTTGCAGTCTATAAATATTTTGGTATTTTAAACAAAAATAGAACACAAAGATTAAATTAAATTTTTTAGAGTTTTATATATTGGTCATCCACCAGATCATAAGATACATTATAAACATAGCTAGATATGCCCAAAAGTAAACTCTAATTTCCAACTAATGAGGTCAAATCAGCAAACGATTAACTTTAGAGAAAATATCTTAATGTTCTATAACTTTCAAATAGGTATTCACTCACATATATTACTCTTACCTTTTCCGAATACATCACATTTAAAGCTGCACTATGGGGAGCAGCAGACACATGGTCACTGTCGTTAAACATTGTCACCATTATGTTCTGGCTTGTGAAAAAGCTAGTAAGATCACTGATATCAGAGTCTGGTATGAAAAATAAGCAAATAATAAAGAATCAGTTTAAATAAGAAACAGACCCAGACTTTTAATAACATTGGAAAGAGCTTTTTTAAAAAAAGATTATCTTCGTTAGACAAGACATAATTAAGAACACTGGCACTGGAGCCAGTCAGCCTGGATTCAAATCCAAGTCAATACATACACAGGCCCTAAAAACAGAACCTGGCACAGTAATTGTACAAATTTTAGCTCCTGCTGCTGCTACTATTGTTACGTTGAAAGTTTACCTATGATTCTCACATGAAATTTGGTTAAACTGTGAGAATAAAAATCTGGCAATTTTATGTAATAAGAGAACCTGGTAGGCTCAGAAAGGTAGAACCAAGGAGGATGTGGAGTCAGGTAACATCACTCCTTAGAAGATTTCTGTGTGCTTTGAACAGACAAATTTTATAAATGTCAATTGCCTCAACTGCCTTAAAATATTAAACCACATAATCAGGTCTCCATCTACATTCCTTAAATTGCCTAGAGCCAAGGGAAAGATGATGGGTCCTGTCTGAGGTTTAAGTCTATACCAACAAGTCTGATGAATGGAAACTGCTCCCCTTCCATCTTCACAAAAGCCAGAAAGGACAAATGTGACTTTGAGAGAAATCAAAACCAAGCAAAGGAAACCAGTGTCAGTAATTAAAAATAGTATGGCAGGTGGATCAGACTCCACAACAAAACTGAGTATCAGAGGGAATGGTGCTTTTAGGGCTTTCACTGGAGCTTTTTAGATACTACATTTACTCCTTACCTAGTATCTCAACTGACCTCTCTTCTCTAGTTTGTCATTGTGGCTCTGTACTCTTGTAGTACATGTAGTAATGTAGAGAGCTACATTATAACTGAAAGAACTATATCACCCCTGATACAAAAAGCTTTCCAAGGAGGATCAGATACAATCCAATATAGACACAGAGAGGCCAGTAATTTCCAAAGGAAACATGGCTTTATTTAGGACCAAAAAGGTCTAGGAAGATATAAGGTACATAAGTAAGCAATTCTAGAAATACTAAAAAATAACAAAAAGGACAAAACTATGAAAATACTAGTATTTCTGCAGATCAGTGAGAGTGAACTCAAAACAAAATGATTTCAGATACATATACAATTACCCAAACACACAAAAAATGCCACTATAGAAGAGTATAAGGCTCTATGCAGCACTATATTTTACCAACATGAAATGTGTATTAAAATCAAAACAAAAATTCTAATGAAAGAAATAAATTATAAAGCATCATATTTTCTACCCAAGAGTAGTTTTCTGTCATGAAATACACTCTTTCTCCAAAGAATAAAGATTATATAAAAAGCTGAGAGTCACATTTTAAAAGCGATGATTTTAAGAATAATTTATAATCATCCCTAACTGTGATTATTATCTAACACTAGTCAAAACTCTTCAGTTAATAGTGACTCAAAAAGGAAAGATACTAGAATATAGGTAAGTGTTGGAAAATCTTAAACCCCAAAGATTTTGTGAGTTATACAAATGATTATATTAAATGCAATTTTCTAACCTATTTCAGCAAGATAAGCAAATAAAGTTGCCTCCCTTTTGCTGTAAATTCACCATAGTTAGCTAACCTTGATCTACTCCTCAAGAACCTTAGGACTATATCCATGCAGATCAGAGATTTTGTAGGAACAACTGTTCATATATGAATGAAATTTTGTATTAGGTTTTATTATTATTATTATTTAAAGATTTTATTTATTTATTTGACAGAGAGAGATCACAAGTAGGCAGAGAGGCAGGCAGAGAGAGAGGGGAAAGCAGGCTCCCTGCCCGGCAGAGAGCCTGATATGGGGCTCAATCCCAGGACCCTGAGATCATGACCTGAGCCGAAGGCAGAGGCTTTAACCCACTGAGCCACCCAGGTGCCCCTAGATTTTATTATTTTGAAAAGCAGAATCCGATGTCAGTTTTTTTTTTTTAACTTGTTCTGACCCTTGCTCAAGACCATGGTTCTTAATTTTCTTTCATACTTGACAACTATGTAATTAATAAGCAACAGCAAATTCAAAAATATTCATTACCAATTTGATATATTTGATTATATTTATATCTAATGCAATTTTTCTTAATTCTAACAAATTTTTCACAATCCTTGAAAAATTAAACATTTCTATTTAGACACCTAACTGCATAAATATTACATACTGTAACTTTTTCTAAAGGTGTTTCAACTTCTGAAGTTTATTTTGCTTATCACAAACTTTAATATGAAACACACTACTCTGAGAATAAGTTGCTATCATTAAAAAAGGAAATCTTAATATCATAAACAGTACAAGGTTAGTTTTAAAAACTGTAATCCACACTTAACCAAAATTTCAGTTCTGTAATATATTACTCAGCATCAATACATAGTTTTTTAAAGCTAAGATTTGTACAGACAGACCTATGCTTTTACCTTAGACATCTATTTCTAAAATCCCAACCTCTAACCATATCCCACACCCCATGCCCCAACCAACACACATTCACAGACCTTCACACACTCTCACCAGTAGAATTTTGAAGAAGCAGACTTGTTTTGTATTTATGAGGTTTATCTCCAGGTTTTAGGAAATATAAGTCTGGAACAAGTTTGATGGGAACCACAGCATCTTTAAAAGAGCGGTGCACCAAAAACATAAAAATCTGAACTGCGAAAAAAATTAAAAGCAGAAGCAACCTGAAAGGAAAAGAATAAAACAGCACAGGGTACATTAATATGTATATCTATTTTTAAAAATCCTCCTTCAAATAACAGTTAAAAGTACACATGTAAAAAAAAAAAGAGACAGAGAGAGTGAGAAAAAAAAAAACTGAAAGAAAGAGTGCTCGGGAATAGAATTTCTATTCTCCAAAATGATCTCATGACACTACTGGACAGAAAGCCAGTACTCAATGACAAAATTAAAAGTTATAAAACTAAGATCGAGTCATCCTGAAACTTTTATGGGGTATATAAACTTGTGCTTATAGCTTTTTAAGAACCAGACATTATGCCACATTTACACATCTATTGTCCTGAGGGAACTACTATATTTCCTGCTCTATGCCTTAACTATTTACTCTATGTTTTAGAAAAGATATAATACAAAAATATTTAAGATATAGAGAAGGAAACAAAAATACAGGGACCCTTTGTTTTGTTCTTAAATACAGTGAAATACTGAATGACTGTTATCTTTGAAATGTCATCCACGCCATATTAATTTCCCTTGTTCCTCTAGAGAGAGGCGAACCAAGATATACTACAGTCAGTTATAAGGATCATTATTTGCTATTGGTCAAGTACATAATTCTATTACCTATTCAAAATGCCCTTCTATCTGGAAGGCAGATATCCTTCTGTCTAATCCTACAAAATATTTGCTATAAATTATATGATAGGTGTCATAGCAAGTGGGTAGAGAGAGCTTAGATTATCGGTTTAGCATTTTATAATTTTCAGAAACCCCCTAGTTTTTTAAAAATCATTCTTATAAATTGTAAGTATATCTGAATCACCATTTCCAAAAGCATACTGCATTAAACCCTAGTTCCATCATCAGTTAATAGGTGTTTTACATTAAAAAATTCATGATTAAACAGTATTTAAAAACTCTAGATTTAACAAAATTGAAGCAATTTCTTTACCATAGAACCTCTCGTGTTATTTTCATATGCTAATAAACAACTCTTTAAGACAGGAAATATAAGATATAGTATTTCCTAAATGCACAGATGGTCAAATGCATATTTGGAATACTTTTTGTTAGGAATTGAATATTTGTGTCACTCTCCCCCCAAATTCATACTCTGAAGACCTAACCCCCAGTGTGATGGTATGACGAATAAGGCCTTTGGGAGGTAATCAGGATTAGATGAGGTCATGGGCATAGGGCCCTTGAGATAGGATTAGTGCCCTTCTAAGCGACATCAGACAGCTTGCTCTCTGTCTCCTGTGCCTCAACAAAGAAAGTCATATGAACACACAGCAAGATAATGGCCCATCTCTGCAAGCCAGAAAGAGTACCCTCAGGACCAATTTTGTACCCTAATCTGATTTCACTCTCTAAAACCATGATAAAATAAATTTCTGTTGTTCAGCAACCGAGTCTATGTTATTTTGTTATCACAGTCTGAACTAAGACTTTTATTGTTTTTCAGGGAGTATTTTAGGAGAGTAATGTTCAATTAAATAAACAAACATGCTGACTTAAATAAATATTTTTCTTTTAGTAATGCTGAGACTGGAATATATAAGACACTTGACTGACATTTCTTTGATACTGAATAAATGAGGGCAAAAAAAAATGAATTCAGCATATCTCAAGCACAGAGCAGTATTCTTGCTTATTAAATTTTATTTCTACTGCTGTTTTGGATCAAACAAGATCGGTGTATGCTATATGAAAATATTTAATGTTATGTCCCAATAATTGAAAGTCTAGTACCCATGGGAACCTGAGAGAGGTAAAGCAAAGTTGAAAAGATATCATTTTGATCCCAGTTCTACAAGCTATAAAGCCTTCTTTATATTTCCATTTCTTTAACTGATACACAGGGATAAAACTTACTTTTCCTGCTGTTTACAAAAAGTGGTTATACATAATAGTAATATATACTAAACAACTGCATAAAATATAATTGCAAAATAAAATTTAAATAGTGATAATTCAAAAATTACACAATTAAAGAATATTATGACAGTCCCTCATTTAGAGACAAAAAATGCTAGTTTAAAAAAAAGACTGAAAGCTCTAGTGGTATTCAAAGAAATAGCTAAATGCATAATTCTTCCCTCTGACATTGTGAAGTTATAGTCTTAATCTTTCAAAACTACAGAGATTTGCGTATGTCTACATTTAAAAAATTAAGATGACAAACTGAATTTGTAGCCTTAAAAAAACAACTCATCAGGCAGGAAAGTGATCATACTTACACTGATCTTACTGATTTACTTTCCCGTTTCAAGGTAAGCAAATGAAACTTTGCTATCGTATACACCTGCTGTTTCCAAAGGCTCATGGTGCTCACAAGAGAAGCCTTGGTTTCAGAAAGAATAAGTAAGCTCTGCTCCATTTCATCAAAAGATTTTGAATCCATTTCTTCCTCTGGTGGCTGCTGAGTAAATACACTATAATCTATTTGCCAAAACAAAACAAAGACAGAAAATTATAGGATATTCCTTAAGAATGAAAATCTTTATGAGGCATGTAAATTTTAAAGAAGCACACATCTGGTGGTGAGGTAGGACAAACAGAACTCTCATATACTTTGG
Source organism: Potos flavus (assembly GCA_028534135.1). NCBI lineage: Eukaryota > Metazoa > Chordata > Mammalia > Carnivora > Procyonidae > Potos > Potos flavus. The sequence goes on along the minus strand of CM052891.1, from coordinate 9,293,344 downwards.
CAATATTATTAAAGCTGAACACATGCATAACTTATGACCCCGAAAATGCTCCACTAAGTATAAATACAACGAAGATACATACATAGGTCCACCGAAACACATATACAAGAATATTCTTAGCTAACTACCTGTCAAGAATAGCCATTAACTGGGAAGAACCCAAATGCCTACCAACAGGTGAACACATAAGTTGTGAAATACTCCTGTAATAAAATAGTCTAAAACAATGAAACTGAATAAACTACGATACAACTAGAGTAAGTTTAAACCTTACAAACATATATTAGGTAAAGGAAACCAATCACAAAAGAGACATACTATATGATTTTTTTTAATGATTTTATTTATTTGACAGAGAGAGGTTGAGAGAGTGCAAGAGTGTGGAGGAGGGGGAGAGGGAGAAGCAGGGAGCCCAATGCAGGGGTCCATCCCAGGACCTTGGGATCATGACCTGAGCTGAAGGCATATGCGTAACCGACTGAGCCACCTAGGCACCCCCATACTATATGATTTATTCCATAAGACCAAACACAGATAAAATTAATCAATGAGGATAGGAAAAAGGATAGGTTATTTTTATAAGTGATTCAATTTTTAAAAAATGGAAAATAATGAAGAGATGAAAATTGGTTTCAGTATGAGGAGAGCCACAAAGAAGGACTTCTTTGACTTATGTTAAATTTAAAAAATGAGTAAACATTAAAAACTTTAAGAGTGGGATGGAATAATGCAGAAAATAATGATGAACCACAGCCTGGTTATCCTGGGACCTTAGCAACTCAACAGTTTAGATGAATGACTTACTTAGTAAGATGAACCAATCTAAACCCTCTCTTTCCCTGATACAATGGACTAAATCAAACACAAAACTGGGGCTAAAATACTGTATATCACAATCATGGTATTCAGTGAGCACCAATTTACCTTCTATAGAATTTGGTATTTTTAACCTTTGAAAAATAAAACAATTAAAATCGGCCAAACTGAAAGCAAGCCGATGTTAGAGGTACATTTATTCTGCATGGTGGACTTAAAGGTATATAAAATAAAGCCAGTAATACCTACACTGCACATAGCCTCTCATCTTTATCTCCCTACCCAACTCTACAGACTAATCATCAAATACCTCAAAGTATTTAGCATCACAGAAGCATCTTCTCCATCTAATTCTCTTCCATCACCCAAAGTATTACAAACTCACCAATAATGTGCTCTACATCCTGACATCTAACTTCCTCTATTTCTCCTATTTCCACACCTTTATCTCTACTCAATTTCATCAAACTGAACACATGTCCAAATCTGACATCTTGTTCTCTCCAATCGTGTAAGATCTAAACCTTTTATGTGAACTTTCTGACTACCGTCTGATAGCACATCCTCATTATAAACCTGACTTTTGTCCTTTCTCCATGTTTGAGAGAAACACCCTGTTTCCTTCACCTTCCTGACACACCAACACCACCACCATCTTGCTAACTTTCAATCGTAAGAAAAGTTTCCTCAACTCACATTCTCATCTTAAACTTCACAGAACTAGCTCTGACCTTTACCACCACCGAAATAGCTACTGTCAAGGTCACCACTGACTTCCACACTACCAAAGCCCTTACTGTCTTCCCTGTTACCAAAACCATCTTTTCTGTTCTTATCTTATTCTTCACAGCAATCAGCAAATAAGTGATCACTTCCTCTTTCCTAAAACACTACTTTGGGCTTTTACATCTCCTTCTGTGAAGAGAGAAAACGCAATGATGGGTCCTTCTCCGTCAGCCCTTTCTGGCCCCTCACTACTCAACCTCAGGGCTTGCCTGTCCACTCTTTATCTGTACTCTTTCCCTGAGTGATTTCACCCAAACCCATGGCACCATCTATCTGTGAGTAACTCCAGAATTTAAATCGTCAGCCCTAACATCTTCACTCAGCTCCAAATGTGTTAATCCAACTGCCCACTGTACACCTTCACTTAGAGGTCCAACAAGTATCTCAAACAATATACCCCAAAATTGTGCTGGGATTCCTCCTTTCCACAAACTTGCTCCTCCCCCACTCTCAGGAAATGGCAATTCCATTCCCGGTTCTCAAGCAAAAAGCTTAGGAATTGTTCTTTTTAATTTTTTTTTTAAGATTTTATTTATTTTTGACAGAGAGAGAAAGAGACAGTGAGAGAGGGAATACAAGCAGAGGGAGTGGAAGCAGGGAGCCTGATGCGGGGCTCGATCCCAGGACATTGGGATCATGACCTGAGCCAAAGGCCGAAGCTTAACAACTGAACCACCCAGGTGCCCCCTTAGGAATTACTCTTGATTCCTCCCTTTCCCCAACATCTGACAATCCATCAGCAAGTTATCATCAGTACCATGGATATAACCCAACTCTACTCTGTTTCCCTATTTTCACAACCACCCTAGCTCAAGCCAAGATTAAGTGTAATAGTTTCCTAACAGTCCTCCTGCTTCCACACTTCCTTTACAATCTTCTCATCATTTAACAATCAGAATGCATTTTTAATTTTTTTATTATTATTTATTTACTTTTTTAGGGAGGGGAAAGGGGCAAAGGAAGAGGGAGAGAGAGCATCTTAAGCAGGCTCCACATCCAGTGCAGAGCCAGACGAGGGGCTCTATCTCACAACCTTGAGATCATGACCTGAGCTGCAATCTAGAGTCAGACATTTAACCAACTGAGCTACCCGGGTGCCCCAGAATGCATTTTTTAAACATGCAAATCAGATCATGTTACTCCTTTACTTTAGACCTCTCAATAGCTTCACATTGCACTAAGAAAACAAACCAAATTCTTTTCCAGATGTTCAGAGACTAAACATGATCTGGGCCCTGGCCCTCCCCTCTAATCTCTCTTTGGCTCTTTAAACTCAATCCACAGTGGCCTTTTCTCTGTCATCAAACACATCCAACTCATTCCTTAATTAACAGTTTGCAGGGGCACTTGGGTGGTTCAGTCAGTTAAGCATCTGCCTTTGGCTCAGGTCATGATCCCAGGGTCCTGGGATAAAGGCCCACATCAGGCTCCCTACTCAGTGGGGAGCCTGCTTCTCCCTCTCCCTCTGCCTGTTTCTCCCCCTGCTTGTGCACATGCTCTCTCTCTGTCAAATAAATAAATAAAATCTTTTTTAAAAAAAGTTTGCAGTAGCAGTTCCCCTTATCTAAAAAGCTTTGCCATAAAATCCTCACATATTTAATTTTTTTCTTGCCATCCAAGTCTTAGTTTATCATCTCAGCACAGTCCTCCCTAAAGATGCAATCTAAGTTACCTGCCTCCCAAGAGCACCCCATTATTTCCTTCATAACTCCTACTGCTATCAGTAAATATCTCAATTACTTATTTACCTGTTTCCATCTACTCTATCTTCCTCTAAAAACATATTCCACATGTTTATATAATTATTCATCTCGTTTACCATCTCTCTGGGTCATTGCTTAAAGTTTTTTGTTAGTTTTGTTTTTACCTGCTTGGTCAATTTCTGCTTCAACTTCTAGCTTTAAGAACACATCTTCCAAAGTCGTCATTGAAACACCATAAGAAATTACACCCAAATTTGAATGAGTATCTAGAGCAGAAAATAAACCTTAAAAAAAAAAATGAAAGAATGTTGTGTAGTTAAGCATATCATCATGAATTACTCTAAAATACTCTTTTAAAATGGGATAAGAGTAAATTTACTCTGCTAGCACATTAGTTCTCAAACATTTTGGTCTCAGAACCCCATTAACATTTCTAAAAATTGCTAAGGACCCCAGGGAATGTTTGCTTATAGAGATATATCTAGTAGATATTTATCATATTATAAACTAAACCTAAGAAATATTTTACAGACAGAATGATAGGCAGGGTACACTAAAGTTGGCTTATGTAGTTCATTCCAGTTAATTAAGGATTCTTTTTTTCCCTAGGAAAAAATCAATTAAATTAATATAGAAAAACTCTATCTAAATGAGATAAATGTTATGGAAATTCTGCACAACATATCTGCATCAATAATATCCTTTTGGTTATTAAGAGATTCCCTAAAAAAATAAGGAGACTGAATAGGAATTCCTCATTATAAAGCAGAAAAATAATGCCACAATTAAAATAATTCAAGGATTTACCATATTATTACGTCCTTCATTATGGAATCATGAAACTATAAAAGAACTTGAGAACACATACAAACAATTGTGTGTGTGTGTGTGTGTGTGTGTATGTATGTATATTCTCTCATCTCATATGTATGTATGTATATCTCATATACATACATATATGTATATATGTATATCTCATATACATACATATATGTATATATGTATGTACATTCTCTCATATGTATCTATATACATACATATACACACACACTTGTTTGTATGTGTTCTCAAGTTCTTTTATACACGTATATATACACAGACACAGACAGAGACACACACACACACACACACATTCCCAGGAGGCCTCTGAGCAAAAGGAGCAATCCTTCTTGACAACAAAGCAAATACCTTTACTTAACATATTAGTTTCCTGCATAGTGTTTATAAAAAACGGGAAAAAAAACAACCCACGTTAGCTTGTAGTTTCTGATTTTCAAAAGTAAAGTAAAGTAGAAATTTAAAAGTAAAGTAAAGCCACCTGGGAACATGTAAATATTACACAGAAAAATATACAACAAAGTAAATCAAGGTAACCTATTCCCAATGCAAGATCCTGGTTCAACAATCAGGAAACTGAAAGTAATACCTGCAAATTTGTCCATGTCCTTAAAAGGCAAGCTATACACAAGTTGTTGGTCATTCTGTTGTAATAAGGTAGCTCCAGGTATATGTTGTTTAACCAGGGAAGAAAGAGATTCAGTGGCACAGTATCGGTCTATGTACATGCTAGAGAAAACCAAAAGTCATAGGTTTTTAAATAATTACTGAACAACCAAAAGTAAATTCTGAATGCTTGCAGTAAAGTTAGTGCCATAAAAATTGGCCAAAGCACATTATGGCAAATCTGAAAGACACTAACAGTAGATCAAGAATACTATAAAGTCAATCAAGAATTAATGATACCTTAGGCGGTAGCCAATCCCCCATTTACTTTTGAGAAAAATTGAAGAACCAACACATTTCAACATTCCTTGTGATATGACAGCTTTCCTATCTGCAAAGAGAAATTGGCATTTCAATTTTTAGTTTAGTAACAGGATTTGCATTTCAATTTTTTAAGTCAGTTGGCATTTATATTTTGTGAACTACCATATAAGACACCAATATCATCATTAAAAATTCACAACTTTATTAGAAAGAAACCAGATTATCACCTCCCAGTTTTTAAACAAGAACACTGAGGCAATGAGAAAACATATCATTTGCCTTTGTTTCACATAGCTATTAAGTGACAAAGCTAGACATTGTACCCACATAGTTCCGACTCTAGAGTCTACTTCCCTAAAACTGTTCCGAATATCTCAGACTCTTCCTAAAAGGCTATTACAAGCATGTTCACAATTTCCTTCATAATCAAATGTAAAAACAACAAAAAGCAACCAAAAAAAATGTCAGTTTGTTGGGTTTTTGAAATATGTATTTTTTAAAACAAAGATACTACTGAAAAAATTAATCTACAATGATTGTTCTGAACACTTGCTTCCTTCCAGGCGAGTGGAATTTTGGTATACGGCAGTCAGGAGGTGCCTCTATGACCAGCACCCAGTAAAAATCTTGGGCAGAGTCTCTAATGAGCTTTCCTGGTAGACAACACTTCACATATGTTGTTAACAACTCTTTGCTAGAGAAATTAAGCATGTTCTGTGTGACTCCACTGGGAGCGGATTTTTGGAAGCTCATGTCTGGTTTCCTCCATGTCCCATAAGCCTTTTCATTTTGCTGATTTTGCTTTGTATCCTTTCAGTCTTGTGGTAAGAACCTGTAAGTACAACTCTATGCTGAGTCCTATTGGTTCTCCTAGCAAATTACTAAATCTGAGATGTTCTGCAGGACTTCCAAACACAAAAATACATAATTTTTAAAAAGTTTAAAACACACAGCTGTGAATATCACAGTTTCTTTATTCCTCAGGATTTAGTATGTCTATGTCCATCCCCTATTTGGCCCCATCACCTTATCTTTCAAAAATAAAGTAAAAATCTCACCAGCAAGAATATCAGCTTCATCCATGAAATGAGTACTAAACACTGTTACCCGATTAGATTTTCCATATTTCAGAAGATTCCAAACAATATGACGAGAACAGGGGTCCATTCCAGCTGTTGGTTCATCTAGCAATAGTATCTGCATGAAAAAGAGCAGGAAATGGCAGAGAATCCTCAAAAAAACTAAAATACATAAAATTTATGGACACTGGGAAACTTTCCCATTTCTAATTATTATTTCTGACAAGAAGTATACTAAATCTGAGCTTTTCATTCTTATATGAGTGAGCATAAATTTTTTAAACTGTTTGGCAAGTGAATATTTTCCTTGTTTCAATTTTAAAAAACTAATATCAGTAACACATTAAGACATAAGTGCAGTAACAATCTGATACGTAAACTAAAAAACAAAACACTGGTGGGGGTTGAGAGAAAGATAAATTAACATAAAGCCAGGGGCGCCTAGGTGGCTCAGTCATTAAGCGTCTGCCTTCAGCTCAGGTCATGATCCCAGGGTCCTGGATGGAGGTCCTGAATCAGGCTCCCTGCTCAGTGGGAAGCCTGCTTCTCCCTCTCCCACTCCCCCTGCTTGTATTCCCTCTCGCGTGCGCGCGCGCGCGCGCATGCTCTCTCTCTCTCTGTCAAAAATAAATAAATAAAATCTTTAAAAACAAAACAAAAACATAAAAGCCAGAACCCAGAGTCATCCCAAGCTACAGCAGCAAGGAGAAATGTAGCAGGATGGCAGGGACCAAGAGGGCTCGGGCTGCAGCTTTTTAGCCCAATGCAAAGCATTGTATCAGACGGTTCTGTTTCTACAGGACAAAGAACACAGAACAGACACATACAAAATAAAATCAGCAGAACAGTGAAAAACTCAACTATTTCTTTGGTTTCTGTCTGTTTTTAAATTTTATTCGGAACTATTACGAACATATAGAAAACTACAGAGAGAATTAGAACAATACCGTTAAAGCCACCAGTGAAATGTAACAAATGCCATTTTTCAGGCCATATTTTCTGCAGATCTTTTTTTAAAGAAATAAAACATTGCAAATATAACTAAAATCCGTCCTTCCATTCCCCTTCCAAGAAGTAACCATATCTTAAAAATGTTTTATCTTTATAACTCGTGTTTCAAACCTTATTACTATAATCGCATCCATAATAATGTATAGCATTTTATGTATACTGAGACTTTACATAATGCATTATTGTACGTAAATACACATTATATTTGTTTATAATACATTAATATTTATTTACCTTTGGATTCCCAAGAACAGCAATTCCTAAAGACAGTTTTCTTTTTTGACCACCACTTAACTTTTTAGCTTGATTATCTTTGATAGCCTGCATGTCTAAATCCAGTAAAACCTTCTGCACCTGTAAAGTGAGAACAATGTTATTTTTTAAATTATACAATTTACATAATTATCAATATTAATTTTTAAGTGTCCCAATTTTAATATCAACTTTAAAATATTCTTTTAGACTTTAATTTTGACATGTATTCATACATAATTTTGAAATAACAGATAAAAAGATTCCTGATTGATAGGTCTGTTTTACTTTTGTGACCTCTTGGGTAGAGGTGAAGGGATCAGTTGGAAAGCTCTGTGTGTGTGTGTGTGTGTGTGTGTGTGTGTGTGTGTGTGTGGTGGAGGAAATGAGACAAATGTGAAAGGAAAGGAAGGAAAAAAAGAAAAACCTATATTGAGAGGCTAGTACCCTCTAGATGAAACAAGGACAATTTTATATGTGCTAAAACATTTACTCCAAATTCCATCCAATTCTTTATAATAAATTTCTGCTTACTGGCTCAGAACAGGTTTTTATTTAGATTTTCACGTTTTTTTACAACAGTTATTACAAATGGTTAGCAATTTATAAGGAATAAAGTAAAAATTTCTATATGAATGACATACTTCTTGTATTACATTATTGGCTGGTATTCCTTTGATTGAAGCCAAAATGGATAAGTTTTCTTCTACTGTCAAAACATCAAAGTGTATATCTAATTGTGGACAAATGCCAATCATTTTTCTTGCTTCAAACATTTCGTCTATTTCTGAGACTCTGTGTCCATATATAGATGCAAATCCTAAAAGCAAAATACATATTTAAATTTATACTAACTATATTAAGTATTGAAAAGTATATATGCCTTAATGTACACTAATAATTCAGTCACTTGTAGGTAGTAAATATATAAGGTATGAGTTAATATAAACTTGGAAGATACAACAAACCCTCATTTCCATACGATTGGTGATCTGCTTCCACCTTATTTCCAACCTCATTTTCCTTCATTTTCAGGTGATACTACGTAGTGAAAAGAGCAAGGAATCAGAGCTTAACACTAAACATAATTGCGTACTGGTAAATTATTTACACTTATATTCCAGCAGCAATTTGCCTTCATTTCCAGGCATTATTCAATAGTGGAAAGAAAGAAACTAAAAGCTTCCCCTAACTAGATGTGTGGTCTTGAGAAAATCAATCTGAATTCCAGCTTTTCTTTTCTATAAACTAAATACAAACATTTAAGAACTATTAAATCAATGTGATAATGTATGGAGAATTACAACAAAATCACAAATTCCTATTAAATGTGAGATATTACCACTATTACTAAAAAGTGACACAATTAGGCATAAGCAACAAAACAAACCTAATTTCAGAAGTTAAACTACATTTTAAGAAATGCAGATTCACTACATGGAAATTCAGCCTTTCTTAAAGTACAGTATTTACTGTACTGCCACTCTATTAGGTTATTGTGGAAATACGGAGTTGCCGTATTAAATTCTCACCTATAGGGCAATCACATACAACAATTATATATTTAAGGTATTGCTCTTACAATTCTGTTTTTGGAGATGGTGTTGATATTTATCATTCTTTCCTTTTGAACTGTTGTTGCATATTTAGAAATTTGTACCTACAATCTAAAATATCTACAGGTCTCATTTAATTTCCAATTACTTACTGATTTATCCTTCCTTGAAAATGAAAAAAAACACACAAATATCTGATAAAATAGGTAACAAAATCAGATCCTTTTTACTTTATTAAACATCTGATTCATTTTTGTTTTCTACTAAAAAACGTGTATAATAAAATAATAAAACACATTACAGACACTGAGGTTGGTCTCAAATCATTGGAAAAAATCAATCAGCACAAGTTTGGATAAATCAAGGATAAATAACAAATGACATATATTTGTATAAGTCAAGGATAAATAATTATTTTGTGGTACGTTGGTTAATAACACTAATAAACCGAAGCGTGATATTTTTTAAGTTGGAAAACTCTCACCGTCAGAAGGCGGGCATAGTCCACAAAGAATATTCATCAATGTACTCTTTCCTGTTCCACTGTGGCCAAGTAATGCAGTAATCTGACCCTCATATATGTCAAATGACAAATCTAATTCAGAAAATATGAAGATTCAAATGTGATTTTTATTTCTATTGAGCTATACGAAATACATAATACTTGAATAATCTTGAAGTAAATCAGTAAGTTTAGTGATAGATTTAAAGTTATTAGCATATTTAGTAGCATAATACTTAATATTATAGGATAAAAATTCCTTGTTACAATCAACGCTATGGGCAACAAGAAAAGTAAAAAAAAAACTTATTTTTTGTTATACTAACAGATTTCAAGAATACACAAAACATTGGGGAGGGTTTCTGTGAACCCAATTTTGGGACTTTCTAAGATAATGAAATAAGGGACAAACAAAAATTTGTTTCCAAGGATATTAATAAGGTTAAACATTGGCAAAAACCTAGAAATTAACCAATAGAATGGGGATGGCTGAGTAAATGCTTGAGAAATTCAATTTAAATAAAAGAAACATGGGGAACCTGGGTGGCTCGGTTGGTTGGGCATCTGACTCTTGATTTTGGCTCAGGTCGTGATCTCAGGGTTGTGAGACAAAGCCGCACGGCTCTATACTCAGCGGGGAGCCTGCTTGAGATTCTCTCTCTCCCTCTGCCCCTCGCCCACTTCTCACTCTCTCCTCTAAAAAAAAATTTAAATAAATAAATGACACATAAAATGAAGAAGTATCACTAGATAGACGTGTCAATGATTAAAGGATAAAAGACAAGGATCTGAAAACCCAGCTTTAAATCACTGTAGACCCTGATTGATGGCGAGCTGGGATTCTGAGTTATCCCTACAGCTTCAGGCCAGAAGCAAAAATAAATCCTTTCTGGAGGATGATCACATCATCCAGAGCATCAAATAATCTCCACAATTTTCATATGCAATACACAGCACTCAGTCAAAAACAACAAGACAGGAAATAGCAAGATCAAAACCCAAAAGAAAAAGCAGGTGACAGAAACAGACCTAGAGGAGATTTAAATATTGACACCATAAGATTCTAAAACAACCATGCTATCGTGCTCTCAAGAGAATGTTGGCAAAGAACTAAAAACTATATAAAAGAACCAAGTGGCAAGACAAAAACTGGAAAGGGTAAGTGAAAATTATTTCCATACATAGTTTAATCAGGTTAGGCCAAACTACAGAAAATTAGTAAATGACAAGAAATGTCCTAAGAAAATATCTAGATTAAAGCACAGAGAGAGACAAAACAACAAAAAATTCAGAAAAGAGAAAAAAAGGCAACTGGGATAAAATGAAAAGTCATAAACCTGTAATAATAAACCTAAAGGGAGAGAAAAGAGAAAATAGGACAGAAGCAATACTGGAAAAGATACGACTGAGAATATTTTTAAACAGAAGAAAGACGTCAAGCCGGAGAGTCAAGAAGCATTTATATACCCAAAGTGGAATAAATGTAAAATAAAAAAAACACCATCAAGGCAAGTAGTAGTAAAACTGCTGAAAACTAAAAAAAGATCTTTAAAATCAGCCAGGGTAAACATATATACCAACAACAGAGAAATAATAAAATTAACAGCTGTCTCTGCAGCCAAAATGATGGAAACGAGAAGACAAGAGATTACATTTTAAACTGCTGAAAAAGAATAACCGTCAAACTAAAATTATGTATTCAGAGAAACAGCCTTCAAAACTAAAGGTGAAAGAAAGATATTTGCAAACAAAAACTGTGAAAATGTATCATCGGTAGACCTGCATTAAGGGAAGCAGCAAAAACATCTTTTTCATGCACAAGGAAAATTATCCTAGATGGAAGGTCAGAAATGCTGGAAGTAATAAAGATAAATGATGTGGCAAGTATACAGGTAAATATAAATGGAACAGTCTTTTTAAAAAAAAGCTAATAACATTATCTCTGGTTTAAAATGTACATAGAATTAAAATACATGAAAACAACAGCATATAAGTTGGAATAGGGATAATACGGATACGTAAGGATAAAAGTAAGGTCAGGACTTCCTTTCCTTGCTTTACTATTCTACAAACACTATAAATTAATAAAGCACTAATTTATAAGTCAAGAATATATATCATAATAACAGGAGTAATTTCTTAAAAAGGGCATGTATAATTAAGACAACGGGGAAAATGAGAAATGGCACAATAAAAAAATATTCAATTGTTTCCAGTTCAATTAGCCTATTGAAGGATGAGAGACCATATAAAAAAAGGCAAATTATGCCACCTACAGTCCACTAGACCAACTAGCCTATTAGCTAATAATGTGCCCAGATCACCATCCAATCCCAGATAATCCACGAAATGACTGAAGAACTCCCCAGGCAAACTGGAGATTCCCTAGCCATAGTGAAATAATGGTTGCCTTCAGCCACTGAGCATTAGGGTCAGAGCAGAAATAGATAACTGATTCCATAACGAGAAGCTAGGAAAAGCAGAACAAATTAAACCCAAAGAAAGTAGTAATACAGAAATAACAGAGAGTAACACAGCTCAATAAACTACAAAGCAAATATATGATAAAGAAAACTAACAAAGTCAGGGGCACTTTGGTAGCTCAGTCATTTAATCGTCTGACTCTCGGTTTTGGCTCAGGGTTGTGAGATCAAGCCCCATGATGGGCTCTGTGCTCAGTGCAGAGTCTGCATGGATGCTCTCCCTCTCCCCGCCGCACCCCCACTCATGTTCTCTCTCTTGCTCGCTCTCTCTTGCTCTCTCAAATAAATAATAAATAAAATATTTTAAAAAAAAGAAAACCTTCAAAGTCAAAAGTTGATTCCTTGAAAGATTAATAAAATTGACAAACCCACTGTAAAGCAAATGAAAAAAAATAATCACAAATTACTAAATGAAAAGAGGGAACATCATTACAGACTCTACACACATTAAAAAGATAAGAGATTATCATGAACAACCTGTAACAATTTGGCAATTTAAATGAAATGAACAAATTCCTTAAAATAACTCACCAAAACAGACACAGTGCTGAAAACTTATAAACTGATTCTAATGTACTTTCATGTACTTCTTTACATGAGAATAAAAAGCGCCCAAAATACAGTATTTAAAATTACCAAAACTAACTATAAAGCTACAATAGTTAAAATAGAAGCAAGGATAGATAAATAGACCAGGGGAACAAAAGAGTTCAGAAGTTAAACCACACATTTATAATCACTTGATTTAATTTTTTTTTTTCTTAGAGGGGGGTGGTAGGCAGAGGGAGAGAATCTTAAGCAGGCTCCATGCCCAGAGTAGAGCCCAAAGTGGGGCTCGATCTCACAACCCAGAGTCACTTGATTTAATTTTTAAAGTAACATTACTGAGATATGGTTGACAAACAATAAACTGTACATATGTCAATCTTCTAAGTTTGAAGTGTATATAACCATAAAACCATCACCACTATCAAGGTAATGAACATATCTATCTCCACAAAAAGAGCTACTTTAAAATGTCTCCCCCTTTTTCCTGTTTTACCCGCCTCTATCCATCTCCAGATAATCACTGATCTGGTTTTTTTCACTAAAGACTAGTTCTGCCTCTTCTATAATTTTTTACAAATTTAATTATGCATGATTTCTATTTTAGAAATAGTGTATGGCTTCTTTCACCTAACAGAATTATTTTGAGATTCATCCGTACTGTAGCATGTATTAAGAATTCTTTTTTTTGCTGAATAGCATTCCATTGTATGGGTATACCACAGTTGGTTTCTGTATTCACCTACTGATAAGCATTTAGGTTGTTCTCAGTTTTCGTCTAATAAGTAAGGTATGATGAATATTCATAAGTCTTTCTATAAAGTTATGCTCCTGGCTAAAATGGCTAGATCACATTTTGGTGTATATTTAGCTTTTTCAAAAGCTGTCAAACTATTTTCCAAAATAGTTGTGCCACCTCACATTCCCTCCAGCAGTGCATGAGTTTCTTGCTGCACATCTGCACTGGCACTTGGTATGATCAGCCTTTTCAATTTTAATCATTCTATAGTGCTGTGTGGGGACAGACGGTAGCTACACTTGCAGTAAGCATACCATAACATATAGAAAACAATAATTTTAATCACTGTACTAAATATGTAGTGATATCTTAACGGTTTGCATTTGCATTTCCTTAATAAGTAATAATGTTGGACATCTTTTCATGTGCTTACTTGCTATCCTTATATCTTCTTTGGCAAAGAGTCTATTCAAATATTCTACCCCTTAATTGGGTTGTTTCCTTATTACCGAGTTTTGAGAAATCTTTATATATTCTGGATCAAAGTCCTTGATCAGACACATGATTTACAACTATTTCTCCCAGGTCTGTAGTTTGTCTTTTCATTCCCCTTATCAGGGTCTTACAAAGAACGGAACTCTTACAAAGAACGGAACTCTTTTTAATTTTTATAGTCCAATTTATCAATTAGCTGTTTTACGGTTTATGCTCCTGGTGCCCTATCCGAGAAATTTTCGTCAAAACCAAAGTTTCAAAGCATTTCTCCAATGTTTTGCTCTTTTTGAAGTTTCATAGTTTTAGGTTTTACATTTAGGTGTATGACCCATTTTTTAGTTAGTTTTTGTATATGGTGCCCAGGATAGACCAATGCTCACTTTACCTAACTGTTTCAACAGCATTTGTTTAAAAGTCCATCTTTTCTCTAAGAAGTTCTCTTTGCACCTCTGTTGAAAATCACCTATATGGGCCTATTTCTGTGCTCTCTGTTCTGTTCCACTGATCTATTTTTCTGTCGTTTTTATACCAAAATTATACTGCCTTGATAACTGGAACATTTATATGAAGTCTTGAAACAAGGAAATATTAGTTCTCCAACTTTGTTCTTTTTCAAAGGGGTCTTGAGTATTCTAGCTCACTCGCATTTTCATGTAAATTTTAGGGTCAGTTTGTCAAAATCTACAAAAAAGAGTCTAATAGGATTTTTAATTGTGCCTGAATCTACTGAAATTTGAGTAAAGTTGACATCTAACATTGAGTCTTCTCACCCATGAACATGGTATATCCCTCCACTTATTTACATATTCAATTTCTTTCAGCCATGTTTTTTTATTTTTCAGGGTACAAATCTGTTAACATCTTTTGTCAGATTTGACAATAAATACATTTTTAGATACTAAGATATATACTATTTTTAATGTTAATTTTTTAATAGTATATAGAAATATAATTGATTTTTCCATATTTATCTTATATTCTGTCCCCCTTGCTAAATTCACTTTTTAGTTCCACTAACTTTTTTGTAAATCTATCAGATTTTTTAAATGGACACTTATATCAACTGCAAATAAATATATATATTTATATATATATATATATCAACTGCACTTATATCAACTGCACTTATATCCTTGCTTCCTTTCCAATTTGGATGCCTCCATAATACTGGTGAGCCATATCCTATCAGCTGAAGGTTTACAGAGCAAAAACAGGTTTCCCTAAGAAGACAGAATTCTGCCTCAAGACTGTAGCATAGATTTCCTGAGTCTCCAGCCTGCCAGCCTATCTTATGAATTTTGGACTCAAGACTGCAACTTCAACTCTTGCCTCAGTTTCCAAGCTGCCATTCTGCCCTACAGATTTCAGACTTGCAGGGCCCCACAATCACGTGAACCAATTTCTTAAAAATAACTTCTTCATTCCATCCTTCCCCTATCCCTCCAGGTCACCTGCTCTCCATATGTATGTGTTCCTGTGTCTGTGTGTGTATATGTTCTATTCCTTCTGAAGAATCCTGACATATTGTTAAACATTCTACAAATCTCAGAATAGTTTCCACAGCAAGTAATTATCAGACTCAAAATGTCAGTAGTATTGTACCGACACTAAGAAACCCCGTGCTAGGTTAAAAGGGAAAAAAAAAATTACACATATACACATGCATAATAATAAAACAAAAAAGGACATAGACTCGTTCAAATAGTTGAATACTTTTTCTTTTTCTTTTTTTTTTTTTAAAGATTTTAGTCATGAGAGAGAGAGAGAGTACAAGCAAAGGGAATGGAAGAGGGAGAATGAGAAGTAGGCTGCCTGACACGCAGGGAGCCTGATGTGGGACTGGATCCTAGGACCCCAGGATTACAACCTGAGTCAAAGACAGATGCTTAATTGACCGAGCCACCCCGGTGCCCCAATAGTTGAATATTTTTCATCTTTAACAGATACTACTTTTTCCTTATACTATTTTGATGTCATTAATTTTATTATGAATATTAATCATAAATAAATGAAAGTACCCCTAAAAGAAAGAGAGAAAATTGTGGTAAAGAAGTTTAAATTTCCCACAAACTATGCAAATTATTTTCCAGTTTGCATTTTACAATTATAGACTAAATATAAGGGAAAGCTACTTACTTCTCAAAGCCTCCACATTTTCACCTTTCTTTCTGTATGTCTTCTGAATACCACTGATTCTGAAAAACATCATTTTCTACTTAAGTATTTAAAGTATAAGAAAAAAAATAAAAAAATAAAGTATAAGGATGTGTGTTTCCATGTGTAATATTTTTATCAAAGTTGTCATATTTAATAGGAATAATAATAAAATACCTTTCTACTAAAACAATAAACCTAAGAGAGTTGACAATAATTATAAAATTAAAGAAACTACAGAAGTATATACTCCTCTCCATTTTAAGTATCATTCATTCATTTTTCTTAACAAGCCAACTTCTAAAAATAAAGCATTTCACTCAAGCAATTTATAGATTTCTTTTCATCTTTGATACTTTTCTATTTATAACTTATCAAATACTTGTTACATAAGTTAAGAGAGATTAAAAACCGAACACTATATTTCACATCAGCACACATTTCAAACTATCTGTAAATGTAAAGTGGTTCCCTCACGCCACTTTAAATGTCTTAAATAACTTTTTAAAGAATGAATGGTTTCATTAACCAGTTTAAAATTTGCCCTTGAGAAGGGAGATCATTAGCCCACTTTTTATATCCTAAGTATTCGGTCTTCCTTGCTTTTATATATTTCTCTTAAATTTGAAAAACACTTTTTCTTCCATTTTTCTTTTATTTCTTTTCTCTTTCTTCTTCCTGTTATTTTTTAAATTTGGTTTTGATTCATCTAGAAAGGCACAGTAGTGAATTTCTTTGGTTCATAGAAATTAAACTGATACTTTAATTACCTCACAATACCCAAAAGTCTATGAAATTAACAAAGGACAATACAGATAACGTAGCCTGAATGAAATTATAAAGTTAATATTTATTATTTCAATCTACATAATGGAGCAAATTTGAAAACAGCTTAATTGTGAAATACTAGGTTTTGTTATTTTTAAAAATTTCCATTGAAACATAAAATCTCAAACCTAGCACCTTATTCTAAATGATTACAAAGAACGTAAGAACTTAAAAGATAAGTAGCCCATATTAATACTGTGTTTTAAAATCATGAGATGTGTACCAAATCTCTTAAGATATAATACTTATATACATTTTTTAAAAAACAAGATTTAAATGTAGCAAGTTCCATCAATACTTCTTATACCTAAATTGCCAAAGATTAAATGATACCTTATGGCTTCTTTTCCCATAAATTCTGAAGAAACAGGCTCAACAATTTCACTAAAACTAATATTCCCATTAACATTGCCCTCTGATAACTCCTTATAATTTCTTTTGCTCTTTGACCAATATGATGGCTTTAGAAAATATAAAGATGATCTCCGTAAGCCAAATTCCCCTGAAAAATAAAAAAACTTAATTATCATAACAAATTATTTCTTAAAACCAGGTTTTAAATCATAAAAGCAGTATGTGAGACATATGACCTAGATCTAAAGTTTACATATAAAGTATTAAATCAGCACTGTGTGAAAAATGTTTTATTGACCAATAATTCCAGTCCATAAACAGTTTGAGATACTTAGAGTGCATGAGAAAATAAAGGTGAGTGAAATGTATTTTCTGTTCTAAAGGAACTTGTGTCTTTATGGGTACACATATACAACAAGTGGCTAGAACACAATGCAGAACATGAAACATGTCATGCATGGTACTAATAAGAGTTCAAAAGAGAAGTTTATACCTAGACAGGAAATATATCCTGAAAGCTTAAATGTGTCTCATCTTAGAGAGTCAATGAAAACAGCTAGCATTTAATACTTAGAACAGTGGATGTAGTTCATGGAGAGGACTTTTTTTTTTTTTTTTAAGATTTTATTTGTTTATTTGACAGAGAGAGAGCACAAGCAGACAGAGCGGCAGGCAGATGGAGAGGGAGAAACAGGCTCTCTGCTGAGCAGGGAGCCCGATGCAGGGCTCGATCCCAGAACCCTGGGATCACGACCTGAGCTGAAGGCAGCCACTTAACTGACTGAGCCGCCCAGTCGCCTCATCATGGAGAAGACTTTTTAAAATCAGGAGAGTAACACAACAACAGGACAGGCATAGAAGACTTAGACAGCGTACACAGTAATGGTTGCTCAAACAGTATACAGCCATTTTCACCTCTTTCCCCACAAAAACCGATACTTTCCATTTTTTAAAATATCCACTCCTCTTCTAGACAGCCACATCTGATCTGATCCCAACTACAGAGAAGATCCTAACTGATCTAATCAGCATGTGGCACGCTCTGGTGACTGTTACTGCTCCAGCCGTGGGCATGTAACCAATCAGACAAAAGCAAAGGTTTTAGGTGGGGGGAAGATTCACCCTCCCTCTTTCCCTGGACACGAACAAAGAAGCATACCACTACAGCCATGAAGACAGCAAACCCACCAGACTCAGACACAGGTGGCCAAAGAATGGAGAGAGTGGGTCCCTGATGACACAGCTGAGCAAGACAACCAACTTAAGAGTCTATCCTATTTCTGGATTTCCTTTTAAGTAAAAACAGTCGATTTCTTTCTTGTTTAAGCCAATTAAAATGGTTTTCTATTAAGAGTAACTAAAAACATTCTGATATACTGGAGCTGTGTTTAAATAGGTAAATAGGATGAATATAGAATACAATAAGGAGGGAGAGAGTAAAAAGGGATTAAATATATAAAAGTATTGTGAAGGACATTAATACATAAGGAGTTTCTATTTAATTCACTGGGATATGCCCAGCAAGGTGATTTCTGAGCAGATTAACTTGATTAAAGGGAATGGTGAAGTTTTAGATAGACTGAAGGCAGGTAATGAGATGAGACGTATTACAATGCTGTAGACTAGGGCTGCCCAACCTATCCTTCTGCAGTGATGGAAATGTCCTCTATCTGACAGTACAATATGGTAACAGCCACACATGGCTACTGAGCGGTTGGAAGATGACTTGTGCTACCAAGGAAATGGACTGTTAATTTAATTAATTCTAATTCATTTAAATTTTAAAAGCCACTTGTGTCTAGTAGTCACCATATAAGTGCAGGTCTAGAACACAGACAAAAGGATAAAGAGGAACTCAAAGGGGAAAGTCAAGGAGTGTTAGATGTTTTAATAATATTTTGAATCTATAGGAGTTGGCTAGAGATACATGATAGATATGGAGATTAGTAGGAGTTACAAGATTACTTCATAATTTTGTACCTTAGAGGATAAAATAGTGAAATATTTTAGCCAAGAAATACTGACACAGGGAAGGACAGAGATAAATTCAGTTAGGGACTTAATGTTTTCAAAGCAAACTGCTCTTTTAAACGCAATCTCCTTATGTTCACTAGTGGTTAAGACACAGGTACAAAATATACTTATTTAAAATTAAGTTCAAAGCCTGAACAACAAATATGACAGGGTACTCTGGCTAGAAAAAAAAATTTTAATTAAGTTGATTCTTCTTTTTTTTTTTTAAGATTATTTATTTATTTATTTGAGAGAGAGAGAGAGAGAGAGAGATCACAAGTAGGCAGAGAGGCAGGCCAAGAGAGAGAGGGAGAAGCAGGCTCCCCACTGAGTGGAGAGCCCTTCGCAGGGCTCGATCCCAGGACCCTGAGATCATGACCTGAGCTGAAGGCAGAGGCTTTAACCCACTGAGCCACCCAGGCGCCCCTAAATTAAGTTGATTCTATGTGAGCAAAAAAACTAAAAATCTTTAAAGCAAAATCCAATAACTACCTGCATACCTGGAATGATTTGATCAAGATAGACAGCCAAGAGGACATAGAATATACTATTAAGTGCTAGAATGACAATAGTAATAATTAGAGGATATGGGCCTTCAGTCAAATTAGAAAATAAAGCACCTTCATTAAAATCTTCTAAGTGCATGACCTGAAAAACAGAAACACAAACTTTATTATATAAAAATGATAAAAATAACTGAAAGCTAACACCAGAGTTATTCATAATATCCAGATTGGTGGTAACCAAACCGGCCCTTTTAACAGATTAAACAATCTACCAAATTAGTATGAATTTACAAGGAAAACAACAGAAACTTTACCAAAATATAAGTTTATCACAACAATCCATTTCAATCCTTTTTAATGTTATGTTTCTAAAACTAGTATACATCCACTGCTGGGGCTTCTAATTCCAATGCAATGAATATCAAATGAAATAACAATAAAATATGCAATTAATACTAACTGATGCAAACAAATGGTCCACGGGGAAGTCAAGCAAATTAAGTATTAGAGGATAAAATTATGATCAGCATCCTTTCAATGCTGAAAAAGGAGAAAGTATTCTGATTTGATTAACACAGCTATTACATTGTTCATAGTAGATATATATGACAGAGCAGAAAGAAATATACTAGAGGCTGAGGCCTCATTTAGATCCTAGATCTGCCATTAGGTGAATAAACTTTAATCACACCACTCTGGATCTCAGTCTCCTCCTCCGTGAAATGGAAGATGAGTTAAATAAACATTGAAAGTCCTTCCCACAATCAACAAAACATATGAATCCGTAATTCTACCTCTCTAAATTGAAGGAGAACTCAGAGGACTCTTAAGATGTGTAAACAACAGTTCTTAGGTCCAATGTAATTAAAATTTGTTCAGCTCAATGCTCAAAAACAATCTACCTTAGATCTCACAAATCAAAATATTCTATCTGGTCAACATGAATCATCTCTTACATTAGTAATTACATTTTTTCTTTATACATTAACCAAATTTATGTTTTATTATATAAAGGAATTTCTCATAAGAATTTTTCCCTTAGAACCTGACTGCCCCTGTAAAGACTAATAAAAATCAAGTAAAAACTTTAAAAATAAATAAATATAAGTACTATTTAGGTGAATGACAATCCCATGAACCCTAAAGCAATAAAATCCGCCAGGTCTACTTATTTCACTAATACAGTCATGAAAATTTGTTTTGCTCCACACACAATTTTCTGCCAGGTACACATCCGAGATAAATTTACAAAAGTAACAATGTAACCAGGCCATAGAGCAATCCAGATTACCCGAAGCTTAAAATGACAATGTCTAACAAACTGAGTTATTGCAGTGAAATAGATTATTGAGACATAATAACGCACAGAGTAGAAAACTTATAAACAGATCATGTCAATGAAAAACTTAGAAACAGAGAAAATGTAAATAAAACCCAGATAAAATGTACTCCAGGATCCAAATAGCATTACTTTCTCATGTGGACATTTTAAAATAATTTCTTTGCAAATCCAAGGTAGTATGCACTGTAGTATAACAGGCTGCATGGAATTGGAGAAAAAAAATATTTACTGAAAGCAAGATAAATATATTACCTACCTGTGCAATACCAATCAAAAAAGTACACTGACAGAAAGGACTGAAAAGCCACACTAATGATTTGGGAAAACTTTCCATGAAGACTATCAAAAGGCCAACAAATCCAAAAGCCACAGTGACTAAAAATTCAACTATTCCCACGTGTTTTGATTTTTTAAAAAGAGGTGTCAGCATTAAAGCAAAAAATATCTGTAAAATACAAATATTAAGGTTAATGCATTGTTCATATACATTGGCATGAAAATAAAATTAATTTTGTAAAAGAACAAGTTATTTTCATTGGAAAATACATTCACTGAAATACTTTCTAAGTGCTATCTATGGTAAAGTATTTTATTTTCATGTAAATCATGATAAATACATAACAAAATTTAAGATGACAAACATTAAAAACTACAATTTACCTATATATAGGCAAACATGGTTACCCCACACTACAGAAACCATAAGCAGTCACATGTTTCTGCAGTTAGATATACACATACGTGAACAAAACAATAAGCCAACCGGCTTTTAAACAGAGAACCTATCTTTTAAACTCAATGTGTTAATGAGATACAAAATCAGTTAACTGTATATAGAAGTCTGAGTTGTTTGTAAATCATCATGCTAAAGAGCGAGACTGATCATCAAAAAATTTAACTGGTATAACATGGGCACATAAGCTAATCAAAATGGAAACTGGAATTACTGAAAACAAAAGCTGCATTTAGCCAATATACCAAATATCAACATCGCCAAAGAGCTATATTTACAAAGGCATACCTTTATAAATCATCACCCTATAACATAAATTAACTTGAAATACTCGGGATTTCATGAAAACAAAGGGTTTGAAAAAAAGTCTACTACTAGACAATCTTAATTATACACATAATTTGATTATATGAAGATAGTAAAAGATAGACTCAGAAATTGTATGTGAAATACATTATACGAAAACAAGTTAAATTTGAGAATATTTTGTACCTTTCCTAAAAATCTGGAGGTACAATAATGCTATATACAATTCTTTTATCAGTAATCTAGTAACAAATCAACTATAAATTAACCAAAGAATAATAATTCGCTATATCAATCAACTACTTTGGCAGTTCTTTATTCCTATTTCAAGTTAAAATACTCACAGACGATAACCCATACAGGAAAAAAAGTAGAAATATCACAACACAGCTACTTTGAGGGAATAACGAAGAAGCTGTTGCAATGATTGCCATAAGAAGGGACATAAGAAAAATCAAACTTGTATACAGAAGAACCCAGGAAAGCCTAAAATGAGAATATAAACACATTTATGGTTACATGCATAGGCATTAACAAAAATCATTTCAAACAAAACTTCAGCTTTATTTTAGCAATTTTATTCTTAAAATTAAGTTTATTCTTTCATGTATGCTCATTTACTAAAAATTAATGTTCTTACAACTAATTAAAAATACATTAGTTAAGTTAAAGGTAAAAGTATAACCTGACAGAGATAAAATAGTGATCATCTTTTTAAGAGTCAAAAAAACTTTACAAATTAATAGCAATTCATGACTAATTTAAATCTAACATTCTCAAAAGTTCAATAATGTACATTTCTGATTTTCTTAAAATACAAAAGAGTCTAATGACAATTTTCTTATGGCTTGGGCTATAATTAAACTTCTGACAGCTTTTGGTACTTTAAAACAACACTAATCAACTAATTAACACAATCACTAATCAACAACATACTTACTACATTTATACAGTGTAAGATCAAGATCAATAATAGACTCACTATATTTACTCAAAATTTATTCCCAAATCAGAGTTTAATGGAATTGCCACAGTACTTGGGTTTGTTTGTTTTTTTAATGTAAGCAGATCATAATTTATGTATGCTACCATAAAAGCAATGAAATAGGACTGAAAGATACCTACATTACCAAAACTGACTCCATCATTTTATGGAGGCAAAACTGAGGCACTGAGAAATTGATTTGCCTAAATGCTTCCAACTACCGCTTCCTCACAAAGCACTTTAATTAATTTAATGCATCTTAAAAACCAATCACTACTCAAATGACAGGGAAAAAAAAAACATGCAAAGAAAATACGTTATACACAATGACCCCACATGTAAAGTGATATTATTAAAGTGTTATAATTAATTGCTGCATTGGGCTAAATGGAATAAAATTTTATAAAATGAACTATAATAGCAACTCACATGCACAGCATTAACTTTTCCCCCAAAGTGAGGTCAAAATAAATCATCCTACTACATAGTGGGAAAAGTAAGGAAAATTCACTTAGAATTATTTATAAAAAGGCATGCCTCTATAACATCACCATTATATAAAAATGCAGACACATGAAAGCTTACATGTGAAAACATTTTTCAAATTCATTTCTCTATAAACTGTTTTGTATATTTTCATCTTAATTCACACAAATAACTTTTTTCCCAGGG
Source organism: Potos flavus (assembly GCA_028534135.1). NCBI lineage: Eukaryota > Metazoa > Chordata > Mammalia > Carnivora > Procyonidae > Potos > Potos flavus. The sequence continues at coordinate 9,269,716 of CM052891.1, read as the reverse complement.
GAAAATCCCATATACCACATATGCAAACTTCAATCATTTTAATTAAATTTTTAATAACATGCATATGCTATGATATTGGGGGAAGACTATAATATACAATTAATTTCAAACTTTCCAAGATCTCATATGTTCTATACACTGAAATACACAAAACACACCTCATCAATTAAGACAAAATGTGAAATAAAATTTAAACATGTTATATCAACATCAGTTTTTCAAATCCCACTTCCCTTATGGTAAAAATAAAAAAAAAAGCCAATATATTGCTAAAGCTTGTTGCCTAGTCTCATATTCCAAGACAAAGGTAATCATTGTAAGTAAACAGGATCAGCACCTCCTCAAGTTGAGCGAATAACAAAATTACAACACTGAAGATCTTTATACTTAATTATTAATCACACTAAATAATAAGCTTACAATAACATACCAAAAGGCAGTGTCATGAAGTCCTATTATCTTTAAAAACTCCTTTAACTTTTTCTCTTTTTCTGCTACAATATGAATTGCCAAAAAGTATCCAAAAGGTGAAAATGCTATAACTAGGTATATTAAAATTACTCCTCGGGGAAAGGTATCTATCTCAACCACAGAGGTTTCTCCCATAATGACAGCTTTAGTTGACTCCAGTTCCTTCCAAAGAGAAACATTGGTCTTCAGCTAGAATTGGAAAATACAATCAGTGAATTTAATTCCGACAGTGGCCCCCAATAAAAGGTGACAATTACACTCCCAAATTTAGTACAAACCTATTACAAATACAATCCTCAAAAACCACACCTGAAATAAAGTGGCTGACCACAATATCATGATATAGCATACATTATTGGTTTTATTCATTCTGGAAGCATACCATTAAGTCTATAGTTGGGAAGTCTATAAATTTTAATGAAATAACTTGTCGAAGAAAATAAAATTGAACAATTATCTTCTTAAGCAGACAATTATATACATCTTAACAAAAATAAGCATTTATAAAATTGAGAATTAAGGAATGATTATTAGTACCATGAAAGACTCTCTTTAAAAAATCTTTTAAATGGTATGTCCTATTGTTTTAAAATCTATATATGTAGCATGTATAGACAGGATTATAAAACTTTATGCCATATGATACTTCTATCTTGTCTAAAATAAAATCTGCTCTGCTTATCCATCCAGTGTGGTCTGGGCTGTGAATGGCTAAGGTCTCTGGCCAAAACACAAATAAGGAGTACAACACTCTCAATGCGATAGATCTTATATTTCACTGTCTTTACCTTAAACTTCTGTATTATTGAATTTGGGTAATATTAATACATTATACCATCTTGTAGGAGTTTATAAGACAATACTATACCTATCATTTGGTTCATACAACAATCCTGTCAAGTAAAGTATGACTGTAGTCAGTTTACTACACAGCAGTCTAACAACAGAGATAGGTCTCCTATTCAAGGTCTCCTATTCCTTTCTACTAAAATGTGAGACACTCAATAAGGTCTAAATGTCTTTAGATTATAACTGTAACAGTTATACACAATCCTAGTGGCAGTACAGTATTCAAACACAAACTTGGGAGCCAAAAAGCCATAGTTTGAATTAGCTTTGCCACTAATTAACTGAATTTTGGAAAGTCACTTAATCTCCCTGTGCTTCAGTTTCATTTTTAAAATGGAGGTAGTAATAGCACAAATCTCATATGGTTGCTACAGATTAAGTGGATTCATATTAGTACATCACTCAGAAGCAATGCTTGGCAGGCGCCTGGGTGGCTTGGTCAGTTAACTGTCTGCCTTCAGCTCAGGTCATGATCCCAGTGTCCTGAGATCGAGCCCCACGTCTGCCTCCCTGCTCCACAGGGAGCTTGCTTCTCCCTCTGCCACTGCCTCTCTCTCTCATGAATAAATAAATAAAATCTTTAAAAAAAAAAGAAAAAAGAAATGATGCTTGGCAAATAAGTGATAAATATTTATTACATAAAAAATGAAATCTACTACTATGATTAACATAATAAAAATACTCACTTTCTTTAACTTATTTTTATTCAAGGGGAAAGTCTGTAAATATACATCTTTCATAAATATTACCTATGGTCAACACAGATACAACAATACAGACATATAGAATGCTAAGTTCACATGCTTAGCAACCATCAAATAAAAGTGGGGTCTGAAAAATATTAAATCAGAAAACATGACTTCTTCCTTATCTTTTTTCTTAAAGGAGCTGTAATATGCATTCTGTACATTTGACAGTAGACAAACCGAGTCCTAACTGTAAAGACTTATGGCATAATTGTTAAAATATGGTTTGGCTTTCTCTCTCTCTCAAATAAATAAATAAAATCTTTAAAAAAAATATATGGCTTGGCTTTATTTTACTTCCTTCATCATAGTTACCTGTATAATGGCAGCATCTATGGATGCTTGTAAAACTGTGAACCCTGAGGTCCAGTACTGAGTAGCCTCACATGATGTTGAACAGCCAGCTGTGGGGACAAAATGTGAGACAGAAGTGTTTGCACAACATGCAAGTGCTTTCTTTTAAAGATAACATATGGAGGGTTACTAAAGTAATATAATTAATCTCCATAGGACCAAAGAAAATAAGGAGTTGCCCTTTGAAGGCAAAGATTAGCACATTTTTGATTATTTATTTGAAATTTCTGAAATAAAAGGGTTACATAGAAAGAAATCAACTGTAAACATGGTTATTTAAACTAAGTCACTTTTCTGTTTCAAGGTAAGTCATTCTACAGTGACTTAATCAGATTCAAAGTACATCCAGATGCCCGGACAAGTCCAGGTTAAAAGGACAGGAAAAAAAATTTTTTTTCTAAGGGACTTTTGGAATCAAGTCACAAATTCAGTACTCAGCATAAGGGACTTTAACATTGTTCAATAAATGTTTGTGGTTGATAGTATCTTCAGAGGTTTAAGCACTGAAGGCTGTTTTCCATGATATAAATATAAAACTAATGAAGGTCATTGGTCCAAGACCTTGAAATTTTGAAGATATGTAGCACACCAAATGTGAAAAACAATTACATGGAGAAAAAAATGCTGATTCAGAAAGTCATATAATTCAAGATAAAATTTTGCTGTTACTGTAATTAAAATATATATAAATGTATTAACATTAAAATGGATGTTATATAAATTACATTTCATATTACACGTAGATGTAGACAGATATTTGTTTATACATATATATTTATGCTACACTTGACTGTTTTCTTCTCTGAACAAGTAAGTACAGTTGAAAATGCCAATGTTGGACCCCATCAAATTTTGCGTATGAACTAAAACCAGCAAAGACATGCACTTATTTGATTTACGAGATTGCTTAGGACTATTTACCTCTTGAATCCACATAAATAGAAGATACTGGAATCATATCAGGAAAAAAACGGAGTTCATAGGACATGAAGTCTTTGAAAACCACGCCCACAAAGTTGTTGGGTTTAGAAAGACTGGATACTAACAATTCTTTTTCATTTGCATATTCTTCAGTAATTATGACTGTAAAATATTATAACAATAAAGTTAACTCACAAATTAAAAGTTTACTACCAAACAGACCCAATTTAGCATGATATTTGGTGAATATAGTATTTTATAAGCACTTCTGTTTTATTCTCTAACTTTCAAGAAAATAGAGCCATTCTACAAATATACTACATGATACTGAATAATGGTACAATTTCAGACACTATTTCTCAGCTGTCATCTGAGTACATAAATTATGTGTCTGTGTAACACATAAAAGTTATTAATATGATGAATTTTAGCATATACTCTATTATGCAATATATACAGTTCATTTATCTATTTCAAAGTAAACCATACAAATAACTCCTTGATAAGTAAATGGATATTTTATTTTCAAATATTTCTTCTTCTGAAGAAAATTCCATTATCCTTCTCAGAAACCAAATATGTACTCTGGTAACTAAGAAACAACTTCTCCTTTGAATAAAAATTGCCATTTCAACCCCATATTGCTTGTTCCTTTCCTAGAAGATGTATGGAGAAAATAATCTCTACTGAGATTCCTTTCACATCAGATAATCCCAATTTTTTTTAACATTATCTTACAGTTTTATTTACAAGCAACTAGTCTTCACTACAGAAGCTTCAGGACATGTGGTGAAATGGAAGAACACAGGATTATGTGCCTAACTGTGTTACTTACTAGCTGTGTGAGCAGAGATAAGCAATTTAATTCTCCGAACTTCAGCATCCTCATCCTTAATACCTAGCTGATCACACTGGTTGTTAAGATCAAACGCAATTACAAACATAAAAATGCTCTGTAAATTATAAAGCATTACTTCAATGTTAATTGTCATGATTTTCTGGACCTTTAAGGTGGACACAGATTTATCTGAATAAAGATGGCCTTAGTTCAACATCTTACCAGTCATGTTACCATATACGGATGCGTGTCCCACTTTCAGACAGTTCTGTTGTTAAAAAGACAGAACTTTTTAAAAATATCTATATATATTTCTACTATTTTAGCATCTAAGTTAATACACACTGACTTAGGTTTCTCTGGTGTACATGCTTTCCTTTAACTCAGAATTATCAAAGAATTTTGTTCTCGACATTTCTGATCAGTTTTTGAGGTGGTATGCTAAATGCTTATGGCTATCCATGCTACTTGTGCTCAGGTAAACCAATAAACATATACCAATAAGATATTAAATAGTAATAAGTCAAGAAGAAACCAATAGGGGAAAAGTTATCTGGCTCCTGATTGTATAAGCCAGTGATGCATTATCCAGAACTATGATGATACATACTAGAAGCTAATTAAAACTATCTGATTATATAAGACAACATGTTATTGAAGTTTGTTATCTGTTATTTTCAATGATTTAGAATTTCATTAAATTAATCATCATAGTATAAACTGTCACTTCCTCTAGTTCTTGTCTTGGATTCTCTCACAGCCAGCTTTAGGCTCATTAGTATCACATCACTTACACTGTTTTCCAGTCTATTTCTTGTGAGAAGTACAAACTGAGAGAAACAGACTTAGGTACTTAGCCACAGTCATAGTCTCCAAAAATAAGCACCACTTCTGTTTACACCACATACCTCCATAAATAATCATGGCAGTCTGAAATGATTACTGCTTTGTAATCTTTATACCTCCAGCGTATTATATGAGTCAGAATCAAAATGAAATATGCATTCAAATCTTTTATCCTGTACAAATGTGCTTATTTTATAAATGGTCTGAGAATTAAATATAAAATATTAAGACCTATAAAACATGCTTCAGCAGGATGGAATGATTTTAATAATTTTTATTAAACTATATTTTGGTGAGGGGACATATCTTTAAGTGTTAAGAGTGTAATTTACTCAATAAAGCATGCAGAAATACACTGTTATAGATAGAATCCATATGTAAGTTCACAATACCCTCAGGAAGGTGGTCAGTAGAAACTTTTTGCATGATGTTTCTTGTAGTATTAGTCACTGGAGTATATCCCAGAATTAGGTTAGAGAGAATAGATTTGTCCATAGGGTTAAGTTCTATGTCAGGCACTTCTTCGTATTTCTTATTTGGATGCATCATACTAATTAATATTAACCAAAATAAAAAAAATAGTGGAAAAAGAATTTCCTATAATAAAGGAGACAAACGAGATGGTTACAAAATATACCAATGGCACCAAATATCATCAAGATTTCTATGCAAATAATGTAATACTAAGGAAAAAACAGGAGGAATCTGGGTATCCTTTCTTAAGCACAAAAAGTAAAAGCAATTCTATCCTGAAAGAAATATTGCGTTGAGCATCTCACCTAACTCAACAGGAATATTAGACAATTTTTCCTTTATATTCAGTTTCACTGAAATACTTCAAAATCCAAGTCACATAATAAATTAAAATGACATAAACACTAATATTTAGAGATCTCAGATTATTAAATGTAAAAAATAATAAATTTACTTATATGTAACATTATTTAAATTAACTTACCAAATAGCCCTATTAGGGCTCACCATAAAAATGTCTTTATTCAAATCTAATTTAAAACTCATGCCTTAATTATACCTAAATGTCTACTATTAAAACTACATTCTGTTAAATTGAATAATCAGTTTTAATTGGGATGAACTATTTACTCTTTCACCTGTTTAATTGTTATACTGGTTTCAGAAAAGGAACAATATATTTTCAGCCTTTAGAATTATTAACTGGTTAGCCAGAGTTATTACTTTCTTTTATCTTTTAAAGTAATGAATATTGTTGAGAACAAATACGTGACATAATTTTAGTAATCTGGGATAATTCAATCCAGAGTTCAAATGATGGGAAGTCACTAGGAATAAACTGTGGAAAAATGTTCCAAAGTTTTCTGTGGAATTATTTTTTAATTCCATGAAACCTGGGAAATACATGTCTAAAAGTTCAAACTTAAGCACTGATATCAGAAATTAACTAAATTTAGGAATCGTTATTAAAATTTTTTTAACATTCAGAAAGCTTTAGGTAATTTAGGTATTTTACTATGCTGACACGAGTTTTTTTCTCAAGCATATTAGAGAGACCTAATGACATAAAATTATAATAAAAATGTATCCAGAAAAATAAATTCTCTTAAAGATGAAATATGTTGTACAAAAACGGCAATAAGGCATAAGAAAGTCATTTAATTTACCTGAACACTACTTTTTTTAGTCCTGCATTTGATTAGGTAATTCTTCAGTAGGAGTGTTCTGGTCTGTCTCCAAATTCCCACCTCCCTAATTGCAGTAGCCATGTTTTCTGAATCAATCTGTTAAAAGAGTAGATGAAAAAAAATGGAACCACACATCAAGCACATGCCATTTAATAGCAAAACAGATGTTTCAGTCTCAGGTTAGATGGAATTAAGCATACTCCAACTTGTCTCTCCTATCTGGACAGAATGCATGCAATAGCAATTTCAAGACCCTGAAAAGTAAAGAGCAGCATGTGAAACAAGAGGGAACTAGAATTCAAAATTCCCACAACAGTGAGCTCACCATTTTTTCTCTCTTCGTATCCCCCAAACTGAATGCACTGGAAGTAGGCACTGGGGCAGAGAAACCAAGGTCCAAAAGCTCTCTAGTTCTGGCTTGAGAACTCGGAAAGGAAAGTTTGCTCAAGGAGAATGTGAAACTACCCAAACTTTTTTTCTTTTCTATATTCTCCTAGGCCCCTTTCTCCAAGCAATCGCATGATAGCAGTGTCAGACTGCAGTAATGAAAGTTTAATGCAACCCCAACTCTGAGGCAGGGAAACCTTTCTCTCCAGTAAGTGGAGCTATACCTCCAATAGGGTGGGGCCAAATTCCGGGGTGTTCTCCTTCTCCTGCCACTGGGCTCTGGATGTGGTGGATGCAGTTGCACATGTGTGTGGCCCAATGGGGCAAATAAACCCTAGCATTCTGGCTGTAGGATGGAAATAAGAACCCATATGGAATTCGAAAGTAGTACGGAGAGCAAATAAAAAGAAGAGCTCAAGAAAGCAACATAATAAAGTTGTTTCTTAACTCCTGGACTAACTAACCCCAAAGCCGGGCACACGTGGATCTAATCCTATTCTGTGTACTGAAGACCTGAGGAACTGAACTAAAAGACAGACTACTGCCCAGATCCAGACTGATCATAAGGTGGCATACACAGGACAGATCCTAACTATACTACAAGGGCTTTTGAAAACTAAACCAAAATTAGAACCACAGCTCAAAGAATGCAGATGAAACCTGTGACCTGAACCTAACCAGGTTGACAGCATGCTAGAAGAAAGTATCAACACTTTCCATACAATCAAAACAAAACCCAGTCTCATCCAAAACAACTCAGCAGAAGTAGTGGGTGGAAAATATCAACTCTATTAAGAAAAGAAAAATCAACACATGCCAATGCCAAGATGACAAATTTTGGAATATTCAAACAAAACTTTAAAGTAGATATTTAAAAAGTGTTCCAGCAAACAACAGCAAGCACTCTTGAAAACAATGAAAAATAAAAAACCTCAGCAAAGAAATAAGACATAAAGTAGCACCAAAGAGAAACTTTAGTACAGGGGTTCTTGGGTGGCTCAGTCAGTTAAGCATCTGCCTTTGGCTCAGGTCATGATATCAGGGTCCTGGGATCGAGCCCCACCCGGGGCTCCCTGCACAGCAGGGGGTCTGCTTCTCCCTTTCCCTCTGCTGCTCTGCCTGCTCATTCTCTCTCTCATTTGCTCAAATAAATAAAATCTTCAAAAAAAAAAAGAAACTTTAGAACAGAAAAACAAAATGATAAATAAATAAAACCCATGGAATGGGCTCAACAGTAGAACAGAGATAATAGAAAAGTCAGTGAACTTCACAGACTAATAGACGCTATCCATCCAGTCTGAACCACAGAAAGAAAATAGGTTTTTCAAAAAATTAACAGTGTCTTAGAGAACCATGGACAATAACAAAGGTCTAATTCAAATTATCAGAGTTCCAGAAAGGAGAGAAGAGTGTTAACGATGAAAAATATTTTGAGCAAGAGATAAAAATCTTTAAGTTCCAAGAAGCTTAGTGAATCCCAAAGAGTATAAATCAAAGGAAATCCATATCCATACACACCATAATCAAACCATTAAAAATTAAAGACAGTAAAAAATCTTGAAAGCAGTCACAGAACCATGCATTACCTATAGAGGAATAATGACTTGAAGGAGAGCAGATTTCTTATAAGAAATTCAATGGCAAAACTGGAATACTCTTACACTGATGGAGTGCTGGTTCAACCGCTGAGGAAAAGTTTGTCAGCTCTCCAGAAAGTTAAACATAGAATTACCATATCACTCCACTGTTTCATTTCTAGATATATACCCAAAAGAACACTTCTAGGTATATACTCCGAAATACCGAAAACGGGGAATCAAACAAGTGCATTTTCACACTGGTTCATAACAGCCCTATTCATAATTGCCAAAGGCAGAAACAGCCCAAATGTCCACAAACAGATGAATGGATTAACAAATTGTGATATATACACACAATTAAATATTATTCAGCCACAAAAAGGAATGAAATACTGACATATGCTACAACAAGGATGATCCCTCTAAAACATTATGCTAAGTGAAAGAAGCCAGACACAAAGATCAAATATTATGTGATTCCATTTATATGGAATTTCCAGAATATATAAAGCCATCGAAATCAAATGGAGATTAGTGGTTGCCAGAGGCTGGGGAGAGAATAAAGAGAAACTGCTTATTGAGTAAGGGGTTTTACTTTGAGGTGATGGGAACAATTTCACCTTAAATTTTTTTTTTTTTTAAACAGTATGACCTAAGGGTACCTGGGTGGCTCAGTCAGTTAAGTGTCTGACTTCAGCTCCAGTCATGATCTCAGGGTCTGAGGACTGAGCCCCAAGGTCGGCTCCTTGCTCAATGCGGAGTCTGCTTGTCCCTCTGCCCCTCCCCTAGCTCATGCTCTCCTTCAAATAAATAAAATCTTTAAAAACAAAAAGAAAAACAGTATGACCTAAATCACTGTCACAGGTCCAGCATCCCTCTTCCAGTCTAACTTTACTCTTTGAATCTACTTGGAGCTCCTTCTGCCAGTGGACCTCTGTTGGAGCTATCTCAATTTTTCAAAGAGGTTATATTAAAGCTGAACTCAAGAGAAGTGGCCAGAGTCTCAACTGCAATCTCTGTGGTCATTATTCCAATTTGCTTACCCCAATAACCTAAAATCTCTACACACCAAAGGGTATTGAGACGGCAGCTTGAAAGAGACAACAAAAAAGTCCTGTTAGGCCATCTTCTAGAACATTAACTGTTGCCTTATTGTATATAAAACCTGTTTGATAGGGGCCACTGGTGTGACTTCCCTCCAAAACAAGAACAATCCATTCCAAGTTGGCTGACCATCTTTGCCTAGATAAAAAAAAAGCAGGCAACTTTTTAGAGGCAGCTTGTCTTACTCAAAAAAGTAAACATAAATTAAGTTTGGATTAAGTAAGTATCCTCTTTATGTGCACAAAGACAAGAGAGATTTTTTTGACAATGGAATTATAGACAACTTTTACTTTTTTTGTACTTTTTTTCCATTTTCTCAATTTTTCTATTAATATGTGTCACTTACATACTAAAAAAATTAGTGGTGCCTGGTTGGCTCAGTCAGAAAAACATGCAACTCTTGATCTCAAAGTTGGTAGTTCAAGCCCCATACTGGGTGTAGAGATTACTTAAAAATAAATCTTTTTAAAAAATCATACAATTAGGGGCGCCTGGGTGGCTCAGTGGGTTAAAGCCTCTGCCTTGGGCTCAGGTCATGATCTCAGGGTCCTGGGATTGAGCCCCACATCAGGCTCTCTGCTCAGCGGGGAGCCTGCTTCCCCCTTCTCTCTCCGCCTGCCTCTCTGCCTACTTGTGATCTCTCTCTCTCTGTCAAATAAATAAAATCCTAAAAAAAAAAAAAAGTAAATAAAAAATCATACAATTAGACATACTGTAAAAAATATTAAATAAGTAAATTAAAAACAGAACTAGTAAAGCAGTCAAGCATGGAGGATACGTTAAAAATAAATTCTTCCAACAGTCTCATTAATGTTAGATTAGATTCTGTAAAGAATTGATAATCATCTCTAGGCCAAAAAGAAGAAACAAACAAAAAAAGAAAAACTACACTCATTCAAGGATGATTTACTACAACACAAACCAAAACATTAACCAGTACAACAAGAACATTCTCATTATCTGCCAAAACACATTGATTTAGTGGGCACCAATGAATTATTCATTCAAATTGAATGCTGCATGCTTAAGTAAGTCTTCATTTTTAGAAAACAAGCTCTTCATAAAGTTGCTGATGGACTCACAAATATTTTTCTTCCTTGAGAACTGCCCCCTGAACTCAGGGTTTTGTCTTTAACAGGCTTGTCTGAAGTTCATGAACACCTGCAGCTACCCCACCACTAGTCAAGGCTTTTTACAGCAAAACTTACTTCTACCCTCTGATGTGGGAAACAAAGTCGGAAGGAAATGTAGATAAAATTAAATGTTCTTATGCCCACTGACAAATAACTTGAGGCAGACAGAGCATAACGTTCCTCCACAAAGCTCCCAACTGTCTTAACATTAATGCCTTGGTAGAGGGAAAAACTACCTCAGATGAACAAGAGCCACGCCTCCACTATCCTGAGAGTCTTCTTTAGCATAGGAAAATCCTTTTGAAACTTCCCTTTATCTCTACTTCCTCCAACCCCAAAGTATATAATCAGTTGCCCCCATAGTCCCAGGGCTGTGGGTCCTGCCCACAGATCCTGTCCCCATGCTTTAATAAAACCACCTTTTGCATAGAAGACATCCCAAAATTCTTTCTTGGCCATCAGCTCTGGACCCCAACACTACTCCAAAAACACATCACCTTCCACCCTCCCACCATGCCAAGAGACACACAAACCATTGCCATCCCCACCACTACCACCTCTACGGCTACCCCTGATCTGTAATCAATTTTCTCCTGGAAGTATGGAATTTTTAACTAAGATCCAGAGACTGGGAGTCATGTAAACAGTTACATTAATGCAAACATTTAAGAAAGAAAATTCAGGGGGCCTGACTGCTCAGTGGGAAGAACACGCTACTCATTGAGTTTGAGCCCCGTGTTAGGCATAGAGTTTACTTAAAAGAAAAAAAAAAAGAAAGAAAAAGAAAGTTCATGCATTCTTGGTACTATGCTTTCCCCTAAAGTATGATACCTCCTATGCCAAAACTTGGTTTTTCTTTTTTAGAGTATGTGAAATGCCCTATTATCCACCCAGTATATTTTATTTTCACATAAGCTAGCAAGAATCAGATTCTGTTCTTCACAACCACACCACTTAACTAATATAACAGTATAATGTGTTCTTAACTCCATAGTTAGAGTATTCATAAGGACAAGAGTGATTTTCAAAGTGAGTGTGTAAGGGGAATGTTAAAAACCTGTCTACCTCCCTTCCCTACTAAGTAAAGAATTCCACTGATACTATTGGGAGTGCCTAAGGGCAGGTAAGAAGTTGAGAACCACTTAATGATGTAGAGTTCTTCAAGTTACTTTAAAATAGTATTAACAGGGCAATGTTTCTATAGAAGAGAACACACAGTAACTAAACAAAGAAGTCACTTTGGTGTCTATCCAATTCTCAGTTTTATGTCCTTTCCTCCAAAGCACAAAATCCCTATAAGCAAAAGGTGCTTTCATGCTGTTTCCCTTCTGCTCCTGAGCTCTCTATTCCTTTAGGTAGATTTTGGAGTCCTTGTCTTTTTCTTTAGTCAAATCGTCCTGCATTATGTTGTACCCAGGTCTCTCAGGGAATACTTCCTACATACTGGCTAGATAATCTCATCAATATGAGGCTGAGTTGATCCATTATCATCTGTCATCCACCAAAAAAGATTCAAAATCAACGCAAACATAAACGGAACAGCTGTTTTCATATTTATAGAAAGGAAATTATCTACATTTAACTTCGATACTTTAAAAAGATTTCTATTTTGAATTAAAATAATACCTTTGTAAGAAGAGGTTAATTTATCAGGTAAAATCCCAATCTTACCTCTTCATCTACTTCCCTCTGGAAGAGTAGGTATCTATATTTAAATTGAGAGGCAGTACAAGCCCTCAGGTGGCTGCTTTCAGCAGGCTCTTACTATTTTCCCCTGCCCCAGCACACACACAATCAAAAAACAATAGGCCACAGTAAATTCAAGCAGAATCTTCAGACGCGCTGAAAGAAACTGGAATCAGAAAGCATTTACATAAAAACAATACCACCAAGAGGAGACAACAAAGTCTACAATCCCAACAACTAATAATGCAGTATAAGAGTGTGACCTCTGGAGGCAAACCAATTAAAATATGAATCCAGCCTCTGCCACTTACTAGCCTTGAGACTTTGGGTGAGTTATTTAACTTTTCTGTTTAAGTTTTCTCATCTGTAAGTGAAATAATAATAGTATCCACTTCATTGGCTTATTAGAATGACTAAAAGAATTAATACATGTAATTAAATACATGAAAATGGTGTCTGGTCCATGGCAAGTTGAAATACACGTTGAAAATCAGTGTAACTAATATCCTCAAAAGGATAACAAAGAATATCATATCCATGAAACAAACACAAGGCAATTTTAAAAAAGCTACCTGGAACCTGGAAATGAAGCAGACTGATAGAAATAAAATTCTCAGTAGATGGGGTGAACAGCATCTGAAGCAAATCAGTGAGTTAGAAAGAACGCTGAGTAAAGAAATCCTCCAGAATGGAAGGTAAAAGTGCAAACGGCCAAAAACAATTACAAAATCTATTATAAAATTATAAAGATGGATCAGTATGACTGACTGTAGAGAGCAAGATGGAGTCACCTATGTCATGCCGGGGCCTGCGTCAAACAAGAACACAATCAATTAAGGGTAATGCAGCTATAAGATATCACCAAAATCAGCATCAGCTGACGACACTCCAGAATTGATAACAAGCAGAAGCAGAGGAGATCTGCAGGGCCCAAAACTGATTAAATCCCTTTAAAAAGGGAGGATTTTTGCAGCAAACTGTCAGACTCTTCAGACTTGACCCCTCTATGTCTGACCACTTAAAAAACGCAGCTGCCGCCAAAGGCTCTGTCCAACTGATCTCTGAAAGGAACCAAGATTCTTCACTGCTCAAACACAGTAAGCAGTAAGTGCTGAGAGCTGACCAGGACAACGGATGCCTTATCCCAACTGTGAGCCTACACACTGACTTCGTTTTTGGTTCGTTAACTTCCTACTCTCTGTGTTATCTTGTTTGCTGTGTGACTTGTCATATGTTCTGCTTTGTGTGCTGAGTAAGAAGCCAAGTTAATCACATGGTGAAATGTCACTGAGTTTGGAATCCTGTAACCGCTTTATAATAATGTTAACCTCACTTTATGACTGAATAAAGCTGACATTGTGGAAAGACACAACTTGGTGTGTGCGCCTTCATAGTGTGCTCATGACACTGGCCTAAACAAAGTAATGTTTCTTATATTCACAAGCTCTAGTCTTATCATGTGAAAATGTTAAATTTCAAAAACCTTGAACTTCTATCTATGCAACTTATTAAAACATCTTAAAGAAAATCCAATTGGCTGCTTGTTTCCTAGGTGACATGTAACACCTGTTTTGGCTGTTTAAAAAAACTGAAACATTCTTAACATCGATTCTTCACAAACTTTTTAGTTTAATGTTTATCTAAACAGTAATTTCAAAGCTATAGTCAGGTTTTTGTAAACAGACACACCTATGGACCTATATGTCCTCCTCACCCTCACAACTCACAGTGCCTAAGCAGGCCCAAATGAAAGGGGCCATGGGGATAAACCAGGCAACGTCTGCTCTGCATAATAATGTGAAGCACTGACTCTACTGTAAAAGGTTCCCTGCAAATTATGGGTGTTTGGGAAAATATTTTGCTTCCTCTTTCAGTGTCCAGACCATATTGGCTCTGAGAACGTTTGCCCTTTGAGAAGACAGAAAGAAAAATAAAAGAGAGGTCCCTGCGACTCACACTGGTAGGGGAATCACAAAAGTCCCTTCTTAACCTCATCCCCCCACTCTTCCACAGGGTTTCAAATGGGAAATTAGAGTGGAGGAAAGATGTGGGAAGGCAGTGTTTTCTACACTGAAGCCAAAGATAAAGAGATGATATCTGAGATGAGACCAACTCCTATGGGTGGGTGAATGAGTTTTCCTGAAAGAAAGGTAGAGGAGATCCATCCAGCAGAGGTGACATAAAAGTGGTGCTTCTGACAGACGGAACTGAAACAAGGCTGCAAAGTTAGAAATGAAGTGTGGCCAGCGAGGGGACATCTGTGAAGAGTTTGTCAGGAGCACTCCTCTAAACCTTAAGAAAAGCTGTATTTAGCACAGGGCTCTAAATGTCGTCTTTATGCACTCTAATTCTCTTTAATTATCTCAAACTTCATAGCCTTATAAAGGCATTCAAAAGAACAAAAGGAAAAGGCAAGAAAAGATGCTTAGCCAACCCCACATTTGACATTGTAAGTGGGAACAGGATCTCACATCAGGAGTTCACCCAGTAGTAATGGAGTTCATGAAAACCATGGCAGAGTTGTGAATGGTGGAGAGGACTACGCAACATCAAAAGGAGCTTTCTGAGGAGACAACACCTAAGACTTTCTCTTTTGCAGCATGTATTAGAAGAGGATCCTTGAAAGCACAGGCTAACGACTGAAATACAATAAAACTTCTAATGTCATATTTTTAACAAATCATACTTTTTGGAAAACTTATTAATACCTGATATAGTTCCAGCACAAAGATGTACCAGACCAGTATCCTTAAAACTGTCTAACAAAGCCAATTCTCAAAATAATGCTAAAAGCAATGACTGACACACAGAAATAAGAGTACACAATTATTCTAAACATTTTAAGTTACTTTCCATTGCTCCACAGCATACCTGGGGAATGCATTAAGTTTGTTGTAGAGCTTTTAAATAATTAGGTAAATTTTAAACACCTAATATCACTAAAGTTTCAAATATTTAACTTTCCTAGATAAAAACAATTCATACTAAATCTATAAATTGCAAGAAAATTCAAAGCCCACTAAAGCTCATCTTCCTTTTCTAATGTGTTGATAAATGACTTAAGACTAGACGTGATATAATCCAGTATTCAATATTAAATATTCATTTATTCAAGAAATACTGATTACTACATTACACCTGCTGTGAAATATATTTTACCTTTCTCAAAGCAATAAAAAATGTGCAGGACTATTAGAAAAAAATGTTATAAATTATTTGGAATGTATTAGTTTTATTTCTGAAAGAAATGAATCAAGATTATATCCTATAAATTAAAGAAATTGAGTTGTCCTGGTAAGAGATGTGGTCAGTCACCTTTTTAGCAAGCTTCAAAGATTTTTGGAAAGGCTCTTTGCTGAAATTGTTCCCCATCTCCAACAGATAACTGTCAGAGGTTACTCCTAGTCCAAGCAAAAATGATTATCACTACTTTCTTCCACTTCCATATCCAATAAATAAATTAATTGCAGTTACCATACTGTGTCCTCATCATTATTTGTTTACATGTCTTAATCTTGAACTTGACCATGAGATTCTTGACCAAAAAAGACTGCTTTATCTTTGCTTCTCCACCACCAATGATAATCTTATAACCAAAAACTTCTTACTGCAAATTCCTAAGAGTCCTTATAGATCAAAGGTCTGCCAACTATAATGAAGGAGCTAGGAGCTAAATCCAGGGCAGAGCCTGTTTTGTACAGCCCATGAGTTAAGAGTGTTTTTCACATGTGTTATTCGAACACAGCCATGCTCACTTGTTTCTGTGTTGTCTATGATTGCTTCTGTGCTACAATGGCAGAGTTAACTGATACAGAGACCATATAGTCCACAAAACCTAAAATATTTACTATCTGGCTCTTTACAGAAAGTTTGCTTACTGCTGTTATAGATTAAAGGAGGGAGAAAGAAGAAAAGTGGCACATTAATTTAACACTTACTAAGAAATTTATGCATCAAACATAATGGGAAAAAAGACACTGTCAATGACTTTGCAGATAGATAAAATTTACTATAATGTAATAAGTCCAATTGGGGAAAGAATGGAATGGAAATTTCAGGCAAAGAGAAAAGAAGGGGAAAGCTATAATCCCCAAAGGGCTTGATTTGTATAAAGAACAGGGATTCCTGTTGGCCGAGGCATGGGCAAAGTGAACTAGGGCAAAGAGGGCAGGTGTATTGCTCTAGATGACACTGAAAAGACAGGCCCTGGAGATGGGTGGTTAAACACCCAGTATGCAAAATTAGATTAGACACCTTTACCTGTGCACCCATATATATAGCACTCTCTATTTCCTCTACTTTTTTTTCATACCTAAGAATAATTGTTTTAATTGCCTGGCAATTGTGTATTTCACTAGTCCATTCACTCTCAACCCCAAACCTCCACTCACTTCTACCAGCAGCATCACACTCAGATTAAAACCTTGATTCCTACTTCACTGAAAAAACTGAAGCAATCAGAAGAAACTTCCAAACGTCCACTATCCTTCCTATCCTTCCACCTACAACTATACCTATGGTAATGCTAAATATTTCAACAATATTCCATTTCTGGCTAACCTGATAACTCTGTTTTTGTTAAAAATCTGAACCAAAAAAGCTTAAACAGAAGCTAGTAGTTAAGTTTATTTTTCGGAAGAAGAGGTTAAGAATATACCTGGCAGATGACTTGAAAGAAATTCCTGCCAAATTACATCCCTAGTTTCTCAACTAATAAAAGCACCATAAAATTTAACTTAACAGGGGGGTAAATCATAAATACTCTCTTTTCTCATGTTTAAAATTTACTGAAGGTAAAGTAATAATAAAACAAAATACTGATAACATGATTTAACCTGAATTTTATGACAGTATTTTTTTGTTGTTGAACAGGAAAACAATGCAATGGTGCCCACATAACCAGCTTTCCCATGCCCCCCCCCTTTTATTTGACAGAGAGAGAGAGAGAGCACAAGCAGGCAGAAAAGCAGGTAGAGGAAGAGGGAGAAGCAGTCTCCCGGCTGAGAAGGGAGCCTGACCAGGGAATGGATCCCAAGACCCTGTGATCATGACCTGAGCAGAAGGCAGGCGCTGAAGGACTGAGCCACCCAGGCGCCCCTCCCATCCCTTTTGTTACATATAATAAAATATATGTAATATATATTTTTATATAATTATATTTATATAATGTAATATATTATATATATTTATATAATGTATATACAATTTACAAAATATAATTATATTTATATAATGTAATATATTATATTATATAATGTGATATATAAATATGTAATACATATTTTTATATAATTATATTTATATAATAAATATAATAGGTTCCTAAAAGTTTGAGCTCACTACTATTTTAATCCAATTAACTCGGATGCTAGTAGAGATTATGATGTATTTATAATTTATGATTATCATAATTATTTATGGTTGTTTATAATTTATGATTATTTATAAGAATATTGCAAAATTATTTTACATGATCATCCTCTCAATCAGAGGGCAGAGATTATAAAAACCCTATTCATCTTGGTACTCTTCCCACATAGTAGCTGGAATACGAAAAACATTCAAATAAACATGCGTAATATTAGCAAATTTGCTTTGACCCGGACTGTAAGATTTCTTACACCAAACCCTGTTTATAGGGAAACAGACTCGAACAGCACAGGGTCAAGGATTATTGCCTCATTAGTTTGATTTCTACTCAAACATCCCAAGAGCCTTAACTGCCCTCATAGTGTTCTCTTGTGTGGAATCTTCCCCGAAGATACCCATCAAATCCCTTGGGCAGCAAACACCAGAATTTAGAGTCAGGCATCCTTGGGTTAGAATCTTCGCTCGACCTTTTCGCTAGTTGAGACCTCTGTAAATGACCTAACCTCTTTGTGACCCATTTTTCACCTGTGCCCAACCTCAACGGGTTGCTGTCAGGATGAAATGAGATTAACACGGAGCCTGGCTCACAGCTGGGAGTCCAACACCTCTCTTCTCCCCTTCTGTTCCTTCAGAACGTCCTCGACAGAAAGCACAGGATCATCTACAGTCTTTCTGACTTATTTGTCCAAAAAAGGGGCATGTTAGCCTCAGGAGCACAGGAGAAACCCCCCTCCGAGCTGCGAGCGCCTCAAACCCATACATGGATACCTCCCGCCTGACCAGCTTCCTGGGACGCGGAAATCTTTTGGTGCCCGAGCTCTGCCTTGCGTTTCGGAATCAGGGCATTTCCCCCCAAATCCTGTCATGAGACCTGCGCGTTCTCCTCTCCCCCAAACTCTCCTTCTAACACCCAGGGTAAGGAGCTGCGCGAGAGTCCCAGGGAGTGACCAGCGCTCGGCGCCTGAGGCGCCTGGAGGGAAACGTACTCGCACCACACTTTCCCTCTCTCGTCGCCCTGCGAGGGACCCGACCCCGTCGCGCCCAATGCAGCCCCGTAGCCGTCCCGCGGCGGCACCCGCACCCGCGCGCCACACCCGGGCAGCGGCCACCGCAACCCCCGCGACCCCGCCGCCCCCCCCCAGCAAACCGCGCTTCCTCCCACCTGGGGGCTCCTCCCGCCCCCCTCAGCTCGCCGGCTGGGCCGCCACGGAGGCCCGCTGCACCCCGCCCCTCGGCCCCCTCCCCGCCACCTCTCTCCCTCGCCCGCCTCTCCTCCGCCTCTCACTCCCGAAGGGGCGGCGTCCCCGCGGGCGAGCCGCCAGCGTCGCTGCCCTCCAAGCCCCCCTCACCTCAGGGCCGAGCCGCAGCGCGGTCAGGCAGGGACACGCTCCGCCTGGGGAGACACTCCGCGCGGGTGACGGAGCTCGGAAATTGGAGTGTGTGTGAGAGAGAGCGCGGCTGCGCGCGCGCGCCCCAGAGCCGCAGGGCCCGCAGCGCGCCTGTCAGGGGAGCGCGCAGCGCCGGAAGCTTCGCCCCGCCTCCTGCCAAACGCACCTGGGGGCGGGGCTCCCGAAGGACCGGGATCTGCGGACACGCGCGCTCCCGGCGCTTGGCCCCGCGCGTCCCGGCGCGGGCTGTGGGGCTGACGCGCCTGCGAGGTCTGCGCACCTGGGGGCGGGGCTCCGAGGGGGCGGGGCGAGCGGGGCGCGCTGAGGCCGGGGCATGCGCGCGCGCGCGCCCAGCCGCAGAGCTTGAGTGTCTGTGGCGCCGGCCCTGGAGCTTGGGATGTGTATGGTCTGCGGAGACCTCGGCATGCTCTCCCTCGAGGCACAGTCAAAACAACGGGCCTGCGGCTCGCAGCTCGCGTTTGAGTCCAAACGCTGCCGCCTCCTAGCGTTTGACCTTGACTTGCAGCCCTTCCATCAGCCTCCCCGGTGGCGTCTAGTTTTAGGAACACTTTCTCGTCTGTTTCCCTGCTTTTGAGTGGCCCTCTCCCAGGACTGCATTTCGATTCACTCCGCTGCCCCTTGCCCTCCCCGCTGCAGTGTCTGGGTTGCAGTGTCCTCATTCTCTCCTAACTGCTGCGTCGTTCCCCCATCAGACACCGACTTGAGACATCTGGACCCTGAGGACGCTTTTAGTTTCTGAAGGATCCTCGGGAGAGTCTGGGAATGTGGCGGGTCGTGAATTTTCCAAACGGCCTGACACACAGGCATCTGTGGGAGATTCTAAACCGCACTTACTTTTGCTAAAAATATAAACCGATGTTTTGAATTTTATTGCCCAAAGTGACGTAAATGGTAGTCAAAAGTTACTGTAAAGGAAAGAAAAGCTCAACGCTAGCGTTACAGACTTTCCTCTCCAGATTTCTGTATGGTCACATTTCTTGCACAGTTCTTTACTTGGGGGAATTTAACTATTTAAAGCCTTTTTTAAAAATTCTGTTAATCCTGTGTACACCAAACTTCTCAAATTTAAACCAAATCTCTCCAACCGTCACTGCTAAATCCTACCCCCCCCAATATCAAGGAATCGCGTTTTGTTTCTCCTACCAAATATGGATTAAATGAGAGATTCAAAGAGGGTTAGCAGAATCCATGATGATAAAAAATCTGGCAGTGGGAGTGCAGGAGAGGAAATAGAATGTCCTAGAAACGATGCTGGAAAACTGAAGAGGGCAAGTAATAAAAACTATTCGTCCACCTATTACTTCTCTTTTGAAATATATAAGACATGTTAGTTACAAATTCAGAAGAATGAATTCCTAATGGCCTAAGGATTTGTGGGCAAGTATGTCGATGGAGGTCAAAGATAAATAAACTTGGTAAAAATGGGTTACTGAAACACATATTCATCCCAGCTTTGCAATTGTACTTCTCACTAGTAGTCTCAATCTGCTCTAACTTCAGAGTTCTCCTCCTCTTTTCTATCACTACCGGAGGCATTTGTTTCCTGAGCTTCTTGTTTTTATAAGGTTCTCTGTCATTCATTCTGTCTGCTGGTGTTTCTACTCTTGTTTCAAGACCAAAACCCACTTCTCTGAAACTCTTCTCACCCCAGGCAAAATGATCCCACTTTCCTCTCCACAGCACACATGCACCCGTCTTGTTCACCATCATTTTCCTTATGTACTGTCTCTTTAATTAAATTATACGTGGTCTGGGATTAAGATTTTTTTCTTATATCAATCTGGATTTCCAGGTCTTACGCATCGTAGCGTGAGGTACGTGTTCTCGAAAACACTAGGGATGAAAAAACCGCGTGTACTACAGGATGCAAATATTATTGTCATTATCCCCACAAAATAGCGCTACTCACTGAACAACATCTACCTAATAAAAGAAAGGGAAGATATTAATTTCTTCTTATAGAATGGATCACAAAATTAGAATGATAATATGGTTTGGGGAATTATAGAGAGAGAACACTATGACCTTTACATAAAAAGACTGCCACAAAAAATATATTGACCATAACATATTTTACTATTTCTTTGAGCCAGCTATTTATCAGTTTTTGTGTACCTTGTAAACAATTTAGCCACATAATCTCAATCTAAATTTCCATAGTTTACCAGGTCCCAGTACTCAATAAGCATCTGCAGGGAAGATGTTTCTTTCCAAGCTTCTGTATCTAGGAAATAGCAAACAAGCTGTACTGTGTGGTTGTCATGACGGCAACCCAAATCCCCGTAGCTCATTAATAGATTTTTAGACAAATAAATCACATGGGAATACATAGATCATAGAAGTCATACACTGAGATTTAACAAGTTGCCTAGCTGAACAAAATAAATGGTGAACCAGAATTTTGACAGTATTTAATGTAGAAAAGAGAATTAAGCTTGCTTCCCTTTTCCCGATGTTACATCAGTAGCTTATTTTGCATGATTATCAAATGCACTGAAAATTACATATACCAGTTTTAAATTAGTACTATTAAGCACTCTTTATAATTTCTTGTTTTTAAACATTTACCATTTCTCCAAGCTAAAAAAAGTGCCAAGAGAAGGGATGTGGTTTCTAAATTCAGGGTTTAAATTAGGTATAATTTAGAAGTTTCAAATTAGAATCTTTTTCTAGAATAAGGCCAGACAAATAAGGAAACACAGCCTTGACTGACAAAGTAGAAAGAGAATCTTGCCTCTTTAGCAATAGAATTCCAAACTGCCATCTCAAATGTAGCTGAGATTGTTATTAAATAGCTTAGATTAATTAGTAATCAGTGGAAGGTTGGAGATGAGAACGACTTCGAAAGGTAATTTTAGTTTGCTTGGCTTTTATTACAGGAAAATTAGTCAAGGAGATTAATATGTGAAGAATATCTAGCCAAATTTGATATTTAAAAAACTCAACTAAGCCACAGTATATATCAAGTACCTGGCATTCTTGCTTAGCAAGAACCCCAGCTTTGCAGGTGAACAAAAAAAAAAAAAAAAAAGCAAAGAAATCAACAATTATTCTGAGAGACAACAAAATAAATAATTAAGGAGCATCAAATGGAAGGTGATACTTGTTCCATCGTTAAATGATGTGGTATAAACTATAAAGTGCCATAGAGAAAACATTGAGGGCTAGAGTTACCTGGTACCTTCAAGAAGAAAAGGTGGAAAGATGAGTTTAAGCAGCACGGAGTATGATAGAGGGCACAGAGAAATAATTATGCCTACCTAGCTTTTCATAAACACAAAATTATCAATTTATAGAAGAGAATAATGTAAGGGCTAAAATGGAGAGCTGACTTGATCTGTATGTTTTTTCTTCAGTAAGGAAAACGGACTTCAAGGTGGGAAAGGTGAAACTAAGTAGAGAAAGAAGTGAAACTTGAGAGATAGTGATCAAGCACCTATCTGTTTCAAATAAGTTCATGTTTCCAGGCACAAATTACATCCCACAGCTATTCACAGGTAACCTAAGACCCATGACTGGTAAGTTCAGAGAAACTGTAAAAAATGGAAAAAAAGATGACAAATCACCTGCTTTCGAAAACTGGTTTAATGATAGACACTAAAAGCTTTAGAACAAAAGAGTAAAATTTCAGAATTCATAGCTTTGCGAACACTGAAAAGAGGGTTTACTGGTCACTAAGAACCAGACGCACTAAGATAAGTTGTACTATACTTCTTTGTTTATTTGATCTTTGAGTTAAAATGAGAATTGTATAGTCATGATAGAAATTAATTTCAACAAAGCATTTAATCCAGTCTTTCATGATACTTGTGGATGAGACTCCTAAATAATGGCTTGACATAATTATAATTAGGTAAACTCAAAGTAAGTTGGATAATTGTAGCCAAAGTTCTGTTCTGAAGACAGGACCAGGAAACAAAATTAGATTTACAACTTGAATCCTGTGCTAAAATATAAAGATAAAATTTAACAGGAGTATACGAAAGTCCCTACATTGGTTTAAAACGAAAAATAAAAGCACAAAGGAAGTACAAAACAGGATTCTGGTTTAGCCATGTGAAAATCACCAAGAGGTTTTCTTGTCTGCCAAAATCAATGTGAGTTAATAATATATGTCAGATAGCTTGCAGTGATGCCTCTAACATTTCCATTTGAAAACATTGTGCCCACGAGAACCTGCCCCTTCCTTTTGTTCTTGGAGGATCCCTTTCCCAGTATTCCCCTTAGGATTCCCTATCCCTTTGGAATAGGCAGAATATGTCCTATAATCCGCCCAAATATGTCCACATCCTGATCCCTGAAATCTGGGAGTATGTTATTTTACATGGAAAAAGAAGATTAGGTTTGCTAATCAGCTCACCTTAATATAGGGAGATTATCCTGGATTATCCAGGTGGACCCAGTGTAATCATAAGGGTCTTTAAAAGTAGAAGAGGGAAACAGAGGAACAGGTCAGAGTGATGCAAAGTGAGGACTCAAGCTACCACTGGCTTTGAAGCTGGATGAGAGAATGCAGGTGGCCTCTAGGAGCTGGAAAAAACGAGCAACACTCTCCTGAGAACCTCCAGAAAGAAATGCAGCCCTTCCAATGCCTTGATTTTTATTGCAGAGCGAATCATGTGTTCTAACCCACAGAACAATCAGATAATAAATTTGTGGTCTTTAAGTCACTAAGGTTGTGGTTATTTCTTATAGCAGCATTAGAAAAATAATACACCTCTTATAACTTGCTTTCATTCTCTGCCTCATAGCCCTTTTATTATTTAGCATCCAAATGTCCTTTCTTTTCTTCTCTCCGTCTTAGTAAGCAACATAATGCCAGAGAAAGGATAATGAATTATTACTTAGAGATTGTGGATTCATAAACTTAGTAACTCATGTGACTCCATAATCATAGATGCATCGTTAGGCTGTATGATCACTAGTTTTCCAACTTGTAAAGGAGGATAGAAAAGATCTACCATCTTTGAGTCTCTGGGTTGATTCAGGGAGTTTTTGAGAGGAGGTGAGTGAAATCATAAAAGCCAACTATTAAGCACGTAATATGTGCTCCACATTGCTGTATATGCCTCACATGTAGTCTTTTATTCAATCTCTATAAGGACAATGTGAGCTATAGACTACTCTGCTTCCCCCACCAAGGCAGAGAGAAGTATTTTGAAAGTTAAAAAGCACCAGAGATTACAAATAAATGGACATCATGGAGGGAATCAGTATAAAATGAAAAAAAAAAAAAAAGGCTTTTTTCTACTAGTAATATTCCTAAAGAATGTTTTTTTCATTTAAACTTTACTGATATTGGGGCGCCTGGATGGCTCAGTCGTTGAGTGTCTGCCTTCGGCTCAGGTCATGATCCCAGAGTCCTGGGATCAAGCACCTCATCGGGCTCCCGCTCCAGGAGCCTGCTTCCTAACCCTCTCCCTCTTCCTGCTGCTCCCCCTGCTGTACTCTCCTGCTCTCTCTGTCAAAAAACAAAAACAAAAAAACCAAAACAAACAAACAAATAAAACCACAAAACTTTACTGATACTCTCAGTATTTGTTCCTCACACATTCCCACCACAGTTATTCTCTTCGTTAATCTGTCCATTCATTCTGTAAGTCATATTTATTGGAATGCCAATTGTATGTCAGGCACTCTCCTAAGCATCAGGGAGAGAAGAGAAAATGAAACAGGCATAGTAAAAGGTGTTAAGGAGTTTAAATTGTAAGAAGGGCTATCGATAAAAATGGGAGTGATAGAACAGTGTGGTCAGTAGCATCATGAGTATAGTCATCAGTAGGAGGAGGTAAGTGATTCATCTAACACAGACCCAAGAGGTGACGGAACATTGTTTACAGAAAGTAATACTAGAGTCTGAAGGCTGAATAACGGGTTAGACAAAGGAGAAGTGGGGAAAACTCTGTGAGAGTCCTGTAACCTGCAGTAGTTAGTCTCTTCCTCACTTACACTGACTTTATTTTCAGCTCTCTCTACAAACTCAGATAGATCCTGCTTTAAGGTTCATCCCAAAATACAATTTGATATTAAGTCTCGGGTGTGAAATTTTCACGTTTCTTACCGAATAAGCCTTTGGTGTCTAATCCATTTGTATCTGATTCCACATTCTCTTAATCCAATGATCAAGCAATACTGTCTTAGACCACTTTATTTCCTTATCCAGTCAGAACTTGGCCCCCTTTAATTAGCTAATCATAATATAAATAACAAGTGAAAAATAAACAAATGTTTCTATAGAGAGGAATTGTGATTACCTGTGATTATTTGCTGTGGCCACGAGATGGCGAACGTATGCCTGAGAGACGAACATGCTGTTCCGGTTTCCCTCCCTTACCGGACACTAGAGAAAACTAACCAATCCGAAGATTGGGACGTGGGGAAGAAGAAACTGCCCAAACTAAATTTTTAAGTGATCCTGGTTCTTACATGTATCCTTAAAAAAAAGATAAACCCAGCATCTTTCTTTCCTTTGGGATAAATGGGACGGTCAGAAATTTAAAATTTAATTACCTGTACATCCATCCCCACCCCCACTCATGCTTTATTTCCATTTCTTTTATTTTTACTTTATTTTTAAAATTTTTTTTCTTTTAAAAATTTTTAAAATATTTTTTGGGGTTTTTACTTTCTAATAATACTGTCATTCCAGCATCCTAACCTGTCAAATTGGACTACTTGTTCCCTATTACATGCACTCCACTGTCCCATCTCCTAATCCAAGCTTATGATTTTCCCTCAGTTTGAAAGAGCCACTCTCTCCCCTCAAATATTTCCCCCTCCATTATTATTACCTTTAGAAATTCCACTCATTCTTCAAGACACCTTTCAATTACTACCTCTACCGTGACATTTTTTCTGTTACTACCACTAGAAAAATGCCTTTTTTCAGTTCTCTTTTCATTCTCTTAACAAGCTTTGTATTTTGCTTAATAACAAATGTACCATGCATTGTTCTAAAGCTGTATGCATCTCTGTAGCACTTACAGACTTCCTGCCTCACGATTATTTATGAATATTTCATAATCTCCCTGCTATATAATGTTTGCCTTTTGAGCACAGAGACCACCTTAGTCATCTTTATATGTCCCGAAGCATTTAGCACGATATTATTTATTGAGTTGATTTGAACGGTAGTCTCTAAAAGATTGTTGCCAAAAACTCTAAGAATCAAAAATGAGATGATGAGGGGCGCCTGGGTGGCTCAGTGGGTTAAGGCTTCTGCCTTCGGCTCGGGTCGTGATCTCAGGGTCCTGGGATAGAGCCCTGCATTGGGATCTCTGCTAGGTAGGGAGCCTGCTTCCCCCTCTCTCTCTGCCTGCCTCTCTGCCTACTTGTGATCTCTCTAAAAAAAAAAAAAAATTGAGATGATGATTCCTACTGATAATCTCTTGGATAATTTGGATGAAATTCATTAGCAAGATGGCGGGAACTAAATCATCTTTCCACGTAGAAATTACAGCCATGGCATGAGACTCATACCTCCTCTAAATTTATAGAAATAATGGATGGGATAAACCTATTTTAAACTATAAAGCTGAGTTCAAAATTGAGAGAGTAAAAACTTCAGATACCAGAAATGAAGAAGAAATTCAAAGTCATAGTAATCAGAGCCAGGAGTTAAGGTTTTAACCTCCTGTAGGACTAAGAGGTGAGACCCTAGAGCCACTTAATGAGGCTGGAACTAAAAGTCCTGCATAAGTTAGGACCCTAAAGGGTTGTCACTTTTCAAAGCCTAAGGAAATTGCCAAGAAGCTTATCTTCTACCCAGTAGCCTATTGGATAGAGATAGGGGGCTCACAGTTCCCATGAAAATGGAAAGTCCTAGTCTATGCAAATCCAGTTTAACTTTGAAAACAGAAGCCCAAGCTTAGAAACAGAGAAACTGCCAACCCCCTAGAGAAACAAATATAAAAATGTGTAGTAAGGACACTTGCACAACTCAGGGCACAGAAGAATCCCACAGAATAAACTACTTTCACTGAAGATAAGTTCTCAATAAAATGTGCACACCTTGTACACAAGGGAACAATCCACCACAAGAGAGTGTCAGCAGATACACCAAACTGAAAAAAAAAAAAAAATCTGTGCCCAATTAACTTCTGTTAATAAAACAACTTTAACATTACTTCAAAAGAATAAAATGATTAAAAACATAAAAGAAAGAATGTAAAATAAAAATAAAGTGAAAGAACAAGAGAAGATTTAAAAATAGAAATATTTGATGGGCACCTGGGTGGCTCAGTGGGTTAAGCCTCTGCCTTCGGCTCAGGTCATGATCTCAGGGTCCTGGGATCGAGCCCCGCATCAGGCTCTCTGCTAGGTAGTGAGCCTACTTCCTCCCCTCTCTCTGCCTGCCTCTCTGCCTACTTGTGATCTCTCTCTCTGTCCAATAAATAAATAAAAATAAAAATAATAGAAATATTTGAAAAAATGGGACTTTATTGATTCATTAGTTCTTTCAAGAAATATTAATTGAGCATTCACTCTTTGAGGTGCTGCAGATAAAATGGTGACCAAGATATACAAATTCCCTACTACCACAGAGCTTATTTTCTACTGAAAATAAAACACTCAACAGATGGGTTTAACAGATGAGCTAGATACAGCAGAAAAGATGATTATTCAACTGGAAAATAAACCTGAGAAAATTACCCATAGTACAGCACAGAGGATTAAAACAAAATGGTAAATATGAAAGTGATGTTAAGAGATATAGAGAATAGGGATGCCTGGGTGGCTCAATCGTTTGAATGTCCAACTCTTGGTTTCTGCTGAGGTCGTGATCTTGTGGTTCCAATCTCTTCACAAGATCGGGCCCCGCCTTGGGCTCTGCACTCACTGGAGAGCCAGCTTGAGATTCTCTCTCCTTCTCCCTCTGCCCCTCCTGCTTGAGCTCTCTCTCTCTCTCAAATAAATAAATCTTTAAAGAGAGAGAGAGGTGGAGAAAGAATAAGAATGTCCAATGCACATCTAATAGAAGTTCCAAAAAGAGAGAAAAGAGATAATGGAGAAGAGGCACTATTCAAAGAGAAAATGGCAAAGAATTTCTCAGAAAGAAAGGAAGGCATTACCCATGGAATACTACAATGAGTCCTCAAAAGGATAAATTTTCAAGAATTCAATACTGAGAGTGCCTGGGTGGCTCAGTGGGTTAAGCATCTGCGTTCAGCTCAGATCATGATCCCAGGGTCCTGGGATCGAGCCCCACATTGGGCTCCCTGCTCAGCAGGGAGCCTGCTCCCTCTCCCTCTGCCTGCCACTCCCCCTGATTGTGCGCTCTCTTCCTCTCTCTCTCTCTCTCTGTTAGGTAAATAAATAAAATCTTAAAAAAAAAAAAAAAGAAAAAAATAGCTTCTTTAAAAAAAAAAAGTCAACACTGTATCCAGAAGCTTCTATTTAAAACTGAAGAACACCAAAAACAAGAGGAAAACCGTAACAGGAAAAAAAAGAAAAGAAAGAACATCTACAAAGTGTCTAGAATGACAAAAAAGTCCAGCAGCTCATTGCAAAATAAGACTGAAATAAAAATTTTAAAGTGCTGGAAATTCTATTCTCAGCTAAACTGTCATTCAAAGTAAGGATGAAAAAAGACAGTTTCAGAAAAAAAAAATCAATAGAGTTTACCATTTACAGACGTAGGCTACTAACAGATGTACATCAGTGAGAAAAAAGTTGAATCCAGAAACACGAAGCATGAGTCCAAAAGAACAAAGAAAACAGCAAGAAGAAAGACTGAATAAAGAAAACATCTCAAAGGTTGGGGGAAATGAAATAAGTATTGACTATAATAATAATAATAATAATAATACATTCTAACCAAGAAAATGAAAACAGTGTCCCATGAAAGAAGTTAGGTTGAAACATTTTGTGTTTCTAAATTCTGGAAGTTTCTTGAGAGGAGGCTACAGTTATTACCAATGTTACCACATAAGCACTAAATATTCATAAGACCCGTGAGGCACCAGATATTCGTGAGAAACCTCCTTTGGCCCCATGTGTCCTCTGCTCAAGCCACCTGGATAAAATCCGTAGGAGCTCAGCAAGTCATCAGTGCTGAGTAACAACCATAGCCAGGCATCCCAGTCCTTGGGTCTAGTAGAGAAAATATGAATTGACTCTAGGTAATTCAACTGCTGAGTCTTCTTACCTCACTCTCAACTCTGGTCCTCGTAGCCACAATGTTGGTGGGGAAAGACAATGTGGAAAAATGGGAGGTAGGACATGAATATTTCATAACACAAGATTCAGGTAATTTGGTCCTTCCCTCTCAACACTATTAATCTCCTGCATCTCCTCCCCCTTGCCTCTTGCCAGATGCTTTAAATGGAGTCAACAAATAGTGTGATTTCAGCATCTTAATTTGGTCTGTCAGCCTTTCTTGTCAGCCCTTTGGTAGTGGACTTGGAGGCCATCGTTGCACCAAGGTAATTTCTCGCTGACATACCACTAAAAAGTTGAGATAAACATATAACTCATAATCAAAGAAGAGGGAGAAAGAGGAAAAAAAAATCACTCAAGTGAAAAGTACTAAAGGAACTTAAGAAGTTCCATAATAAAACAAACTTGATTACCTTTTCCTTTATTTTAAGAATGGATAGCCAGTTTTTTATTCACATGCTTCTCCACATAATTTGTTAGTGGCTGTGTGAAATGTGGGTTAAGATGGGTTCTAGGGGCATCTGGCTAGCTCAGTTGGAAAAGCATGCTGCACTTGATTTGGGGGTCATGAGTTCAAGCCCTACCTTGGGCGTAGAGATTACTTTAAAAAATTTTTAAAAAAGAAAAGAAAAGAAGGATTCTAAAGCCAAGCCTCACTGAAGTGAAAAAAGCATGCCCTCATCTATAGCAATGTCTCCTAAGAGGCACTGGAAATGAGAAGAAAGAATATGAGGCATATATTTGTGTTCTTTGATCCAGGTTTTCTAAGCTTTAAAAATCACTACCAATTCCCAGAGCTTTCAACAACTCGATTACATTTTTAGTTTTTTTTTTAATTAGTGCTCTTACACTTGATCATTTTACAAAAAAAAAAGTAAATTTGTATACTACTAATTCGAATAAGAATATTTACAATATCCACAATTGCATTAAAATCATAAAGTTTTTATATATATTATATGTATAATATACATAATATATATCTATTGCTACTACACAGAAAAGAAGTTATAATGATATGCCTGTAATTGGCAAGAACTTTCAGCCATTATGCAACTGAATTCTACAAATGGCCACTGAGTTCTTACTGTGATATGTTCAAGGCACTTTACAAGAGAAAGCAATACTGAAAAACAGAGCTCCTGTCCTTAAGAAACTTGAACAGCAGTGAAGGAAAAATCCATTTATACAACTGTAAAACAGACTATGATGTCAGTAGATCCTAAATCTAGCTGGGCATCAGGATCATCTGAGGAACTTTTTTAAAAAATTGAAGTACAAAAAATAAAAAATTGAAGTACATTTGACATAGAACATTGCATAAGGATAAGGTGTATAGCACATTGATTCGATACACTGAAATCATTAACGAGCACCTATACCTCTTCACATAATTATGATTTATTTTTTGTGGTGAGAATAATTAAGATCTAGTTTTTTAGCGAGTTGGATGTTTATAATCCAATATTGTTGCTTTGATGCATGAATCACACTTTAGCTGGACACAGAATTCTTGCATTAACACCCTGTCCCCTCAAAACTTTGTGGACACACACATTGTTTTTATCGTCTGAACCATTTGAGAGTCAGTAGCATGCATTATAGCCCTTTCCGCCTAAACACTAAGGTGTCTATTACCTAAGAACAAAACACTCTCCTAAACGTACTCAGTGGATCAACATGGATTTGAATTGCGCAGGTCCGCATATATACTGTTTTTTTTTCCATAAATGTGTAAACCGTAAATGTGTTTTCTCTTCCTTATGACTTTCTTAATAATGTTTTCTTTTCTCTAACTTATGTTATTATTTATTTCTCTAGCTTATTTCATATAAGAATACAGTGTGTAACACATACAACATACAAACTATGTGTTAATTGACTGTTTATGTTACTGGTAAGGCTTTAGGTCAACAGTAGGATATTAGTTAAATTTGGGAGAAGTCAAAATTTATATGTGGATTTTTGACTGCACAGGGGCTCAGCACCCTAACCCTTGTATTGTTCAAGGGTCAACTATATAATTATTAATTTGCTGAGTTTCACTCTTCCTTGCAAGAATATAAACTCCAGTGGAACAGGAACCATTTCCTTGTTGGTCCCTGTTCTATCCCCAAGGGCTAGAATAGTAGTTGTCATTTATAGGACAAGGCAGGGAGACTTTTTCTAGGAAAGGCTAAAGATACATATTTTAGGGGCACCTGGTGGCTCAGTTGGTTAAACGACTGCCTTTGGCTCAGGTCATGATCCTGGAGTCCCAGGATCAAGTCCCACATCAGGCTCCATGCTCAGCGGGGAGCCTGCTTCTCCCTCTGACCCTCCCTCATCTCATGCTCTCTCTCTCTCTCAAATAAATAAATAAAATCTTAAAAAAAAAAAAAAGATACGTATTTTAGGCTTTGCAGGTCAAGAGGCAAAATTTAAGATTATATGCATATCTATGTATACAAATAGAAATAAATATATATGCATAATGAGAGAAAACCAATTTCCACAATTTTTAATCGATAGAATTCAAAATACAATAGTGATCATTGAATCCAGTTTTTGTTAATACACAGGGCTGGATTGGGGGGGAAGTAGAGCATAGGCAGCAAGGGTTTGGCCAACAGAAGATCGGTGAAGCAGAGGTAGCTCTTGGGAAGAGAGAACAGCAAGGGGAACAAAACACTTGCTGGTGGCAGCCCCAGGACCCCTCCACTCTTAAGGGGGTTCATAGGGGTTCCATTATACTCAGAGAACTAAGGTGATTTCAGGATGCGTTTGGTCAGTGGGAGTCCACTGAGGGGGGATCTAGAAGGAGTTAACATATGGAGAAGAGAAGGAAGGAGGTAAAAGGCAAAGAGATCAGACCTGGTGCCCGTACCACAGCTCTGCTGTGGTAGCAGGAAAGCGGCCATAGACACGATGAAAAGACAAGATACTAATGAGTATGACTGCATTCCAGTCAAACTTGCTTTATTGCACTGACGTTTGAATTTCGTACAATTTTCACATGCTACAAAATATTCTTTTTCTTTTTAAAGAAAGTCACTAAAAAGGTAAACGTCATTCTTAGCAAGTGGGCCATACAAAAACAGGATCTGGGCTAGATTTGGCCCCTGTAGTAGATGCTAAAATGGAAGGTAGGAATAAAAAGGAAAAGTTAAAGGGGAAACATTTTTTTAATGGTGAAATCATGAGTCATATACAAATACAAAATGAACACATGTCAAAGATTTTATTTAACTTATTATATAATGGAGGAATCCGTCAGATGTTCTAGCTGGTTCAAAGGGGAATTCAAGCAACACACACACACACACACACACACACACACACACACAAAATCAGGAATGCTGAAATAAATTCACTCATGGAGGCGAAACTGGTCTCTACCCACAGGGTGATGATCATTTGCATTCCTCTGGACAATATTCATTTGCACTTCTAGAGACAAGAATCATCTGCATTCGTCTAACATTTCTCCAACTCCCAGGTTTGCATACAGTTCAAAGACAGTAAGAAGCCCACGACTCTATTCACAGCAACATTGCAGAAACCAAGACCACATGCCAGTTAAAAAATCAAGCATGATGAGGGGCACCTCAGCGGTGCAGTTGGTTAAGTATCTAACTCTTGGTTTTGGCTCAAGTCCTGATCTCAGGGTCGTGGTATCGAGCCCTGCTCAGCAAGGAGCCAGCTTCTTCCCTCTCTGCTCCTCCCCACCCTGCTCATATTCTCTCTCTCTCTCAAATAAATAAATAAATAAATAAATAAAATCTTTAAAAAAAAGAATGTTCTGGTTTCAAAATATCAAATTTATACCGTGTGCTGCTTTATAGGGAATGCTAAAAATTTATTTGTTCCCAGTTTATTTATAAAACACTATACCACTTAGTAGTGTGGTAATCACAGAAAACTTATATCCCAACTCCTCTATCATGAGGATACTGTGTGTTGCCTAGAGGACTTTGTGTAGGACCAGAGGCAAGAGTACTCACACACACACACGCACACGCACACACACACAAAGTGTACATCACAGTTCCAACACTATACTGGCTATGTGATCTTGGCGAAATGAATTAACATCTCTCAGTCTCAGTTTCTTCATCTGTTAAATGGAAATATTAATAGTAACGATTTCCTAGAGCTGGTAATAAGGATTAGATGATGTGATAAATGATCAACCTAATACAGCTTGGCACAGAGTAATCATACAAGATTGTTATTATTTTTCTTTCAGCTCAGGGCTTGATACCATCTAATAGGTCTGAAATTTGTCTAAGCTCTCATTTTAGGCAAGCTTGATCAAGCTGCAAGTTACTATTGTACGGCATGTTAGTATGTTACTAAAGCAAGTTCCCTTTTCTGGGGGGAAAACTGATAAGCTTCATTCTCTAGATCCTAGCCGCAATGTTTGCAACATGGAATTACGGTTGCTCCCCGGGGCTGCCTCATCCATCAGAGGCATACATGTCAACAGGAAGAGGAGAAACACCACCTGCTTTTCCATAGGGATCAAAATGTTCTTTGAATTAGACACAGTCCCTTTCTTAAAGTCTCCACAGAACCCACATGAATATTATTTTCCAATCATATTAGATCCAAATATAAGGAAACAGCATTTTTTCTGAAAGATTAAAAATCTGGCATTTCCCACACTACAGTGTGTAGCACAGAGGAAGAATTAAATTTGAACCTAATTTCATTTCAAGTAAATTATACACACTAAATTACATCTTTTCTGTTCAACTTAAAGAACATTAGTCATTTAAGAAATTAGAATTGCTATACCTGCACTTCTAAATTGAACAAAACAAGAATCGCTGAAATGACATTTTTTTTAGAACCAGAAGAGTGTTTTTTTTCTCTTTTCTGAAATAGAACATTTTTCTATATGAAGAACTGGCATTTTTATTCCATACCGTACCTACTCATCACTCTGCTCAAATCATCTTTCCAATTCCTCAACTCAGTGGTTTGTTGGTTTTGTTTTGTTTTTGTTTCTGTTTTTTCTATTTATGGTAGATGAAAACCAATACAGATGCTATAAAAATAACATTAAGATGCAAACTGAAAGCCCATAAGAAAACCTTTCTGGTTGAAGGCATTTCTGGCCAGGTTTTCCATAAGACAAAAGTCCGTGAAGATGGACTTTGGAAACATACTTGATTTGACATTGGATTGCCCTCTTTTGCCCACTTGGTTAGTATAGGTGAATTTAATTTTCTCTTTGCTTTCTTCGATTATCAACTCTGCAGGCCCTCTTCCGTGGAAATCCATTCAACCTCAAGAGGACCCAGGAGGGCACAACTGTCCTTGAAATGCTAAAATGGGGAAAACAGCTTGAGAATGTTATGAGGCAAGACAGACTGACGTGAAAGATATTTTCATCTCCACTCTCTTGGTGCCAACTCAGGACAAAGTTAGGAGAACAGTGCACTATGTGCTGTAAAGTAATCCTGAATGGAACAGGTGAGTTAAGAATGGAGTTAAGAATGGAAAAGTGAGTCAGAGTCAGACATAAAGTTACAGCATCATGAATTTATCCTCAAGATAATCGCCAGTGGCAGTCATGGGCAAACTTCTGCTACTGTTTAATAGTACATGATTTTGTGCTATAAATATTGGCATTCTGTGGACAGCACAACACAATGTCCTCAACAGGAAAGTAGATTGGAAAGTGGAATTTAGTTCTTAATTCCATTCTACCTCTTAAGTCACTGATTTCTATTGCAAGCTGAAGGAGAGAAAAGAATTGTATGTGAAACATAACAGTTTAGGGTGCAAAATGGGGGGAAAGAGGTGTTCTAGTAAGCACTTTATTTCGAAGCATAATAAAAAGTTACTGAAGGAGTATTTTTTTTCTGTTTCTATAGCAATCTTTCTGTATTATGCTTTTCTTACAAAAATGGCAATTTTTTTTTTTTTTTTTTGCAAAATAGGTGAGGGCTTTAAAATGAAGAAAGCCTATATGATGAGTCTTTGTCAATTCTAGTAATACATGACCTTGAGACCATCTCAAGTTCTTAGTTCTTAACTTTTCCTTTCCATAAATATAAAAATGGAGATGATCAAATGATGGAAAATTTTAAGTTTTTTTCTTATGCATTTGTTTGCTTTGTTTTAGGATTCCCAAGTGGACATTTTTATCTCTGTGAAATATTACTAACACTGAGAACTTCAAAATATCCATGAGGCAATGCCATGGAAGCTAAGTCTATTTGGATGAAATAGCCCTTTAAAAGAATGAGCTTCAAAACACTTTGAAAGGCTCTCTATCTATATTAAAAGAATAAAGTTAGGCATAAAAAATCTGTATGTACTGCTGAGGATATAGGGTCATAAGGGGTATTTTGGTAACATCTTTCTAAAAAGTAATTTATCGATATGTATCAGAAACTTCTAAAATGTTTGTACTAGCTCAGGTTACCATAACAAAATACCACAGACTGGGGGACTTCAAGAAGAGAAATTTATTTCTCACAGTTCTGGAGCCTGGCAGTCCAAGGCCAAGGCATCTGCATGGTTGAGTTTCTGGGGAGAGCTCTCTTTCTGGCTTGCAGAAGGCTGTCATCTCTCTGTGTGCTCACAGGGCGGAGGGGGCCACAGAGAGATAATGAGAGAGAGATCGCTCTCACCTTCTTTTCTTAAAAGGCCATAGTCTTATGGGATTAGACCCCACTCTTATGACGTCATTTAACTTTACCTCCTAAAAGCCTTATCCCCAGATACCAGGACTTTGGAGGTAAGACCTTCAATTTATGAATTTTAGGGGGAACCCAACTCAGTCCATAGCAATGTACATAACCTTTGACCCAGTAATTCAATTTCCAGGAACCCATCCTGTTGTGTGGTATTGAGGTAGGGGTTTGGAGTGGAGAGAGGTAACCAAATATGGCCCTAAATGAATGCTTAAAAATATTCATTATATTATCTACCATTTTAGGCTAGGAAAACACACACAGGCAAGGTGGGCATATGATCACCTGAGTAAAACCATGAACTAAGTTACAAAAGCAGGATCCCTTTTGATTTCCGGGGTGGCATCCAGGTAAATCAGAACAGTGTTAGAAACCCGAGGCAGATGCAACAAGAAATTAATGAGCTAAAAAAATCAAGAAAGTCACAAACTGTAGGGGAGCCAATGCAAAAGAAGCTCCAAGTAGAGAGAAGGAAGGTAAAACTGGCATAATTGTCAGAGCCTGGTTTAAGTATTTGCCAAAATGTGTTTTGTTTTGTTTTTTTTTGTTTTGTTTTGTTTTGTTTTAATTGTGTCGGTGACCTTAAACCTGAACATGCCATAGTGATAACCTCTTTTGGCTTTTTTTTTTTTTTTGAGAGAGAGAGAGAGCATGCGTGCAAGTAGGGGATGAACGGGAAGGACAGAGGGGGAGGGGGAAATCATAAAGCATCTCAAGCACCCAGCATGGAGGCAGATGCAGGGCTCAATCTCATGACCCTGAGATCATGATCTGAGCTGAAATAAAGAGTCAGTCTCTCAACCGACCGAGCCCCTTGGCTTTTACAGTTTCAAAATCAGTTATAAGCAACACTATTTCAGAAATGGATGAAGTTAAACTTATGCACAGAATAACCATTACATTCTGGAAAATAAATTGTTTTTCTTAACGTTCTCTTTGGCTCTTTTATCTATTTGCATGGTCCTGGTATTACCTCAATAAAGACAAATCACAAATCTGTCACCTTTAAAAAAAAAAAAAGATTTATTTATTTGAGAGAGAGAGAATTCTCGAGCGGACTCCCCACTGAGCACAGAGCCTGACATCGGGCTGGATCCCAGGACCCTGAGATCATGCCCTGAGCCGAAATCAAGAGGTGGGTGCTTAACTGATTGAGCCACGCAGGCACCTAACAAATCTCTTCACTTTAAGACCCAGCCCAAATAAGGCCATCCTATCTGTGGTTTCAGTCACCCATGGTCAACCATAGTCCAGAAGCAGACGATCCTCACTTTGACACACTGTCAGGTCAATAGTAGCCTTACTATGTCCCCATACCTATGTCCTTCAGCTCACTTCACGTCAGCACGGTGTTGGCATTTTATCATTTCACATCATCACAAGAAGAGTAAGTACAGTACAAAAAGATATTTTGAGAGAGAGGCCACATTCACATAACTTTTATTACCGTATAGTGTTATAATTATTCTATTTTGTAATTAGCTATTATTGTTAATCTCTCACTGTGCCTAAATTATAAATTAAGCTTTATCCTAGGTAGGTATGTAGAGCATACAACATAGTATATATAAGGTTCTGTCCTCTCCACTGTTTCAGGCATCTGCTGGGGGTGTTGGAACATTGCCTTCTCTGATAAAGGGGGACACGTCTTCCAAATACAGTAATGCGTGGCCAGATGCTCGCTGCCCACCTTCCCCTGATTGTTTTGACCTCTCAAGCAGAAACCGTCACCTCCTGGGAAATGTGCCTACCACTTTGTGATCTTTATTTCTCTTTACAGCATTCCCACCCATGAGGAACCCCAAAGCTACCTTTAATTCTTAGGTCTTATTCACCATCCTCTTCTAGCTCACATTTCCCACCCAGTCTTGGACAAATACTAAACTGAGTTAATTAGTAGGTAATCATTACATACTTTCGCCTTTAATTTTTTTTTTTTTTATTCTACAGCAAGGCTATAGTTTGAGGTCATCCTAATCAATGTATTCTTTTTTTTTTTTGTCACTTTAGGAACATATACGAGATGTGTTTTAGTCT
The DNA here is from genome assembly GCA_028534135.1 of Potos flavus. Classification (NCBI taxonomy): domain Eukaryota; kingdom Metazoa; phylum Chordata; class Mammalia; order Carnivora; family Procyonidae; genus Potos; species Potos flavus. The sequence continues at coordinate 9,231,477 of CM052891.1, read as the reverse complement.
GTTCAGGCTGCTATAACAAAAATACCATAGACTAGGTCAGTTAAACAACACACATTTCTGACAGTTTATGAGTCTGGGAAGTCTGAGATCAAGGCACCAGCAGATTCGGTGTCTGGTGAGAGCCTACATCCTGGTTCACAGAGTGCCATTTTCTCGGTTTCTCACAGGGCTGATGGGGTGGGTGACCTCCCTGCCGTCTCTCTCTCTTTTTTTTTTTTTTAAGATTTTATTTATTCATTTGACAGAAAGAGAAAGAGATCACAAGTAGGCAGAGAGGCAGGCAGAGGGAGAGGGGGAAGCGGGCTCCCGGCTGAGCAGAGAGCCTGATGTGGGGCTCGATCCCAGGACCCTGATATCATGACCTGAACTGAAGGCAGAGGTGTAACCCACTGAGCCACCCAGGCGCCCCTGCCACCTCTTTTATAAGGTCACTAATCTCATTCATGAGAGCTTTACCTTCACAACCTAATCATCTCCAGAAAGCCCCGCCTCCAAATATCACCACACTGGAGGTTAGGATTTAGATATACAAATTGAAGGGGACACAGCCCCTGGGTCCGTAACATTGTGGTTGCCGAGTGGCACGTGTATTCAACAGTGTTGCTAGTCTGTGAAAAAAGCCTTGTGTATGATACAGTTCTCATTGTCCACTCCCTGCTTTTCTCTGTGAAATAGAAAGCAGACACTTCTTTAAAAGATACAGACAAGGGGTGGAGACTCTGCCAGGAGTAATAGTGACAGAGGAATACAACTGTGTTTTCCTTTTTCAAGAAGAGTAGTTTTGTTCTACAGCAACAAGCTTTAGGCTTTTTCATCTCTGGGCTGTGTTATACTTTTAGTACTTACTGAGTACTAAAGTACTTTGGTACTTACTGAGGATCCCAGAGAGCTCTGTCTATGTGGGTTAGAATGATCAATATTTAAAGTATTGAAAATTGATAAATTGAAAAGTTATTTTATTGATTTGAAGATAGCAATGGTGAATGCATTGTGTATCAACATTAATATCATCCCAGTATTATTATTACATTAGTACAATTTTTACATCACAGAGACCCTGAGAGAACCACTCTCCTAAAATTTCAGTTTGTTCCAGAATATAAAAGAGCCTAATTAAGCACAAAACTTTGAAAGTGAATTAATTTGCTTTGATTTATAATACTCAAGTCTCAATAAAAGCTATGAAATATTAAAATTTATAACAAAATTTTCTCAATTCTGATGGTCTTGCTTCCTGGCTTTACTGATTAGTGGCTTTACCCATAATATCAAAGTTTATTATTTCCCTTATGTGTAATCTGCCTGCATAGCAAAGAGTCTGTGTCATATCAGAATGATTTTCTTTGCTTTATCTTGACGTTATTATATCCTTGATTATTCAAGGAAAAGAAAAACAAAGGTTCTCACTTTTGAAAAAGCTAAGAGGGTCTTTAAAATAATGCTATTTTCTGTGCTTATTTTTTCATATATTTATTTTTAAATAAAAAAACGGAAATTTATTTCTCACAGTTCTGGAGACTTGGAGATGGAAGTCCAAGATCGAGGTGCTGGCAGATTTTGCTTGGCGAGCGTCCACTTCCCGGTTCCTAGATGGCCATCTTTTTTCTGTGATATTATTAAATGTTATATTGTCAATTTGGTTAAAGAGTTTCATAGGCACCCATTATCCTATCTTAATCAAGTCCCCATAGTTCCTTTAATGACATTTTTAATTGCTTTCCCAGAACTAGATATGACATATAAAAACATTTTTAAAAATTTTGTATATTAAGACTATCTGAGAGATTTCCTAGAGGGCTCTTGGAAAAGCGCAAAGGTTTGTTCTTTAACTTTATAAAAAGAGAGATGTCAGAAATAATTAGGTTAAGTTTGTTTGATGTGTCACAGTAGAAAGAGTTGCATTGGAATATTTGTCAAGTAAGAAAGTACACAGAGCCTGGCCTAGGTTAAATATATATAAGTAAAGTGTTATCAATATAAATATCAGAAATCAAATACTATATAAAAAATCCCTGGAGGTTTGTTAAGGCCTTTGCTGGCTAAAATGTTTTACACTCAGAGTGAATACAGAATCAAAACTCTTATGAAATTGTTATTTAATGTTCCCTGATTTAAAAAAAAAATCAGTATCCTCCATTCTAATATTATTGGTTACAGTAAAAAATCAGGGTGATGATGACTTGACCCAAGGTCATTTGGACATGGCAATGAAGTCAATTTCTGGAAAAATGTTGAAGGTGGAGCCTATAGATTTGTCCACAGAATTGAATATGAGTTAGTGAGAAAAAGAGAGTGGCCAAAGCCATCTTCAAGGTTGTTGGCTTAAGCAAATGGTAGAATCAAGATGTCTTAATAATGAGATGAAGAAGACCATACAAGTGGGGCACCTGGGTGGCTCAGTGGGTTAAAGCCTCTGCCTTCGGCTCAGGTCATGATCTCAGGGTCCTGGGATCGAGCCCCGCATCGGGCTCTCTGCTCAGCAGGGAGCCCGCTTCCCCCTCTCTCTCTGCCTGCCTTTCTGCCTACTTGTGATCTCTCTCTCTCTGTCAAATAAATAAATAAAATCTTTAAAAAAAAAAGAAGAAGACCATATAGGATTACCTGGTTTGGGAGAGACTACAAAGAATTTAATATTAGACCTCTTAAATATTAAATTATAATAATAAATAAAATAACATTAACACGAATAAATGTATAATATAAATAATATAATAAATGTACTTATATACGTAATCATGTCCTTTACAAAATAAAATATATTAAATATACAAATTTTATGAATACAATAAAATTGCATAATAATATAAATTATAATGAGCAAAATAATAGGCTGTTCATATCATCACTCACACTACTATTTATTATTAAATATTCACATGGCAGGTGTTAAGTAGGTATCTGGAACTCAGGACATAGATTCAGACATGACATAAATTCAGAACTTACCAAATTCTGATAGTCACAAGACTGGATGGGATCACCAAGGGAGAGTGTAAATAGAAAAGAGGAAAGGTCCATCCGTGTTCTCACATGGATGGCCCAAAAGTGGGATAGCTGAATCATAGTGTAGGTCTATTTTTACCTTTTTGAGGAATCTCCATACCGTTTTTCATGGTGGCTGCACCAACTTATGTTCCCACCAACCGTGCACAAGGGTTCCTTTTCTCCACATCCTTACCAGCACCTGTTATCTCTTGTCTCTTTACTAATAAAGCTGGGGAAAAAAAATTTTTTTTAAATAGAAAAGAGTAAAGTTCCCGAATTTTCAATGCCATGACCTAGAAGTCCTGATTTTTCACAACAATGGATATCCAGCTTGTGAACTCATGAGTAGAAGCCAGCAGTATACCCAAGATTCAGCTAAGCTGGGCATGACTTATAATTTCTGTCACACAGCTCTTCCCAACTCCCTTACTAGGTTCTAGTATTCAATGGATTCCAACCTTATCTAGGCTTATGGAGTTTATTTGTTTGTGTTATATATTTAACTTACAAATATTTATAGGATGCTGTAAGTTCTAGACTCTGTCCTAAAACACGTTATGAATATTAACATATTTAAACTTTATAATCGTTTCGGAAGGTAATGAGCATTATTATCCCCATTTTACAAAACTAGGAAACAGGTCAGTTTAGTGGCTGGTCCAAGTTCTCACAGCTATTAAAAGGCAAATCTGGATCTACCAGGAGGCACTGCCTCTTCAGTTATTGCAACAATGATGTAGAAAAGCTTTGGGACAACAGGACTTGTGTGATCCTTAGCAACCGCACATGGGGAGGCCTCTGTGTTCACTGAATCACTAACTCAAGACTTAAAAGTCATTTTTCTCTTCTCAAGATTAAATCTCAGTTTCATTTAACCTTGGCATTCTATATTTTCAAATCCCTATTTCCAATTTTAATGATAGTGTAGAGGCCAAGGGCAGGCTGCCCCAAGATGGGCCATTTTGGCATAAAGATTATTTTGAGTTAAAAGAAATCAAAACCTAGCAGATGCAGGAAAAGCTCTCTGCTAAAGTTTGCATCGGAAAGCAGAGCCTGTCCCAGGAAGAGAGCTATTAAAAGAGACTCCCCTTTACCTAAGAAACTTATCGGCATAATAAGGCATCCTTGGTTTTCCAAACATGTCCTTTCTCCCTTCCTGTTGATGGCCTCCCTCCCCTTTGTTGCCTTGACCCTACTCCTCTCCTTAGCTCAGATAAGCTTCATGTTGCCACACTGTCTTTGGAATTTCCAGTCTGTGTGGATTCCCCACAGATAGGCCCATTACATTTGATTTTCTCCTGCTAGTTTGCTTCATGTCTGATTGATTCTGAGTCCGGACAGAAGGGCCATAGGGAAGAGGAAAGTCTTCCTCCCTGATGGTAATTTTTTACAGACACAAAAGGTTCAATGAAACATTCAAATTATAGTATCTAAAATTCAATATGGCACTGGAAGGAAGGTCAATCAAAACTACAAGTACAGTGAAAAGATTTCATAGTGGTTCCTCCTACATTCTTTATTTTTTCAAAAGCAAGATGTATGTCAAAAAACCTATGCCCTTGCCAGTATAAGTGAGTTTTAAGCCAAGCGTGTTTTAGTGCAGGATGACAATCTCTATTCCCAAGGAGACTGCAATACTTCTCCTTGTTCACCAGAAGTAGTCCAGCCTTTAGATCATTTCATGGTTAATCTCTCTCCAGTAATAATGTTGACTGATCAGTTGCTACTTTGAACACAAAAGAAATGCTTTGTCCAAGTCAAAGTGAATGGTGTTGGAATAGAGGAAGAGACATAGATTGGATAAGTCCAAAGAACAGAGCTTTGTGGACTCAGTCCATCCCAGGAGCCCTTGCTTATTTCCCAAAACAGTAAGTTATGGTATCTGTTTACTTTTTGTTATATTGGTCATGCCAATCTGAATAAGCAGATCAGTGGGTTTCCAGGACTTTCCCACTTGCTAAAGTATGTTAAATGAAGCTGCCTCAAAACCTGTATTTGCATTTCAGAAACCTAAGGAGCTAAGAAAAATTCTAGTAAATTGTTTTGTTTTTACATACATGAATCAAACCTGAACAGGACTTGATTTTTAATTTAAATATTGTAGTGCTCTGGTTAGCTATCTGTTGGATTAAATGTCAGGCACATCCTTAATTTACCAAGTTAGTGTTCAAGTCTGTAATTGAAGTAATCTCTTTGATAATATATCCTTAAGGCAAGGGAATACTTTGACTTAATTAAAAAGAGAATGTCAGTTGATGAGTCTGTCTTTTCAGAGAATGTCTCTTTGCAGATATATTGAATCAAAGAAATAATAATCAGCTCAGTGAAACCTTACAGTTAGAGAACATATTTGTAATTTTTGAATGAATATACCATTTGTGTAATTAGGCAATGTGAGTTCATCACATTTGCCCTGATGGGAGAAAATAGGTTTTCTGAAACTAACACACTCTGGTCTTATTCTAAACTATATGATCTTAGGGAATTCTGACTGATGTTTGCTTCAATTTATTTTTATCTTAGGGAGGTAATTCATTAAACATAATATATTTAAAGGCACTTTAAACACACCAGGTTTTTCATTTTTGTGTTTGTTTATTTTAGTAATACTCTAGGAGTAAATCCCAGTTTCTCTGTTTTCCTAGCTCATCAACAACCAGCTTTATGATTTTAGCAAATTATTTAACAAGAGTCTTTCATGTATAAAATGTCAAATTTGATCTTCAGTGTTGGATTCCAGATCTACTATTTTGTGATTATTTGCTTTATTTAAACATCACCTTTTGTTTTCCAAAAATTGAAGATCTTACTTATATTAAGCTGATCTCTTATTCTTATGTATTAACTTCTAAAATCTCAAAGTTGGAATAATACTGCCAGGAAAACACAGCAGCTCTGAAAGACTGGGTAATGGATAGAATACTAAGTGTCCTGCTCAGAATATCCTGCTGGGTTATCTTTGCCTTTCCTTGTCTCTGAGCTATTTTGTAACTTTGTAAGATGTAAAACACTGGTAGTGATTCAGATTCATGCCTAAGGATGTGCAGATTGGGTCCACTGAAATGCAATTGACGATTGCCTTTGAATATGAACATGTTTTAGGTTCATTTGTAAATTCATTTCAGCATTCCTAATTGCTCTGCAATTCTTTGAATTCTCTTTGAATCAGTCATAACATGTATGGATTTCCCCGTTAAATAATAAGTTAAATAAAATCTTGGATGTGTTCATTTCATATTTGTATTAGGGTCATGATTTACTTATTTTTATTTTCACCTTTAAAAAATTATCCTACATAATTAGATTACTGTAAGGATTAAGTAAGATGATGTGTGCGTGTTAAGTACTAGGCACAGTGCCTGAGACCGAAGGATGATGATTATTCATGTTTAGTCTAGGGACCAAGTGAGCTTTGGTTCCAGTTAACAAGTGTCTTCCTCACAGGGAGCTGGTAAGAATTCAAAATAACAAAGGCTTTAGCTCAGATGGTTTGAAGATAATTAAAGCTACAGTTACTTGAGAAAAGGACTTATGTATCCATAAACTCCATCTATTTAAGTTATAAGTGTTCAGATAGCAATCTCACTTAAAGTCATGTTTTGATTCATATTAAATATTTTCAAAATCTGTGAAGGGACTAGCAGAGATTAAGTTACCACCTGAAATGCATATGGACACAGAGATTTAAGAAAACCACCTGAAAAAAGATATAGAGTTTGAAAGGAACTAACTCTTACTGCTCACAGTTCTGCCACTAATTGAAGACATCCACTTGCTGAAGATTCATTAATAATATGGCTTTTGTCATCAAGTGGGAAGACAGAAGAAGGATTGGCGAATAAAAGTCATAATAAGGGAGTCAAAATAAACTTCCAACTGCTTATCTTACCACCAAAATGAATGTTGCATTGCAGAGAAGCAAAGGATATTTTATTGAGGTATGTATTTCTTAGTTACCTCAGGGAACAAAGAAATCTGAGCTGGCTACAGTTAAAGATACAGTTCGAAAAATAGGAAGGCATCCCGATTACAAGCTTATTACACACTAGAGCAGGTTTTCTGGGAATACGACTGGCTTTCATCAAGATATATAAAGTAGATTGTTGAGAAGATTAAGTGAGATGGGTTGAAGGGGCAAGAGAAATATCCCTCCCCTCAAATTTCTTTCCCTCAATACCATGATGTGCAAAATACACAGCCACTATCACCAAACAAATAAATAAATTCAACAAACATTTATTAAATACTGCCCATGTGCCAAGCACTTTTTTATCCAGAAAAATCTCTACCCTAGTGATGCTTATCTTGGCAGGGAGCACAGTAGTAGAGACAGTTAGGAGGAAAAATGAAGAAATAAATGATATAGTATGTGAGAGTCATAGGCACTATGGAGAAAAACGTGAACGGCGAAGGGAAGGGCCAAGGGCTATCGTTTTAAATAGCCTGGTCAGAGAAGGTCACTTTGAGAGGATATTTGAACAAAGACTTAAAGAGAAGGAGCCAACCCTGAAGATACGGGGTGGGATGGGAGGAGGGGCGAATGTTCCAGATAGAAGTCCCTGAGGCAGGTAAATGCCTCGTGTGCTTGGGGAATAACAGGGAGGCCAGCTGGACTCAGCAGAATGAGCAATGAGGAGAATTGGATGAGGTCAGGGAGGTAACTGGTGAGAAGGGAGGCAGATCCTTATGGGCCCAGGGAACCGACATAAAGTCTTTAGCTTTCCTCTCAGAGATGGGGAGCCGCTGGAGAATTTCAAACAATGGCGTGGTATGACCTGATGTAAATCTTAAAAGAATTGCTAGATGGGATGCCTCGGGGGCTCAGTTGGTTAAGCGGCTGCCTTCAGCTCAGGTCATGATCCCAGGATCCTGGGATCAAGCCCCGCATCAGGTTCCTTGCTCAGCAGGGAGCCTGCTTCTCCTTCTGCCTCTCTCTCTCTCTGACAAATAAATAAAATCTTAAAAAAAAAATTGCCAGAGGGAAAAAACAACACCTACAATCAAGTAATGAAAGAATCAACAAGAAATAAAAGAGTCTACAGAGGAAACAATGGGAAGTACTTGGCTCTCAACCTGGTCCTATGCCTCCCCCACCAGCTCCCTACAGCCAAAGAGCCATATTGAAAATTTTCCTCTCCCAAGTCTGGAGGTCTCCAAGTTGAGTTGGTTTATTCCCGTTTTTCTCTTTGAACCGAGGATAAGGATCCTCTTTGGGTTTTTAGTGGAGGCTTTATCACATCGGCATGATTGATTAACTCATTGGTCATTGGTGATTGATTCCTCCAACACTTCTCCCCGGAAATCAGAGGGTGGAACTGAAAGTTCCACCCTCTATTCTAGGTTGGTTCCCCTGGCAACCAGCCCTCATTCTTAGGTGCTTTCCAAAAGTCCCCTCATTAACATAAACCCAATTGTGGTAGAAAGGGGCTGGTTATGAATATGGAGACACCCACTGCACCTTGATGGCTTAGAAGCATTTGCAGGAGATAAGGACAAGATACCAAATATTATAACAAAGGATGCTCCCCTTGCTCTTATCGCTCAGGAAATTCTAAGGGTTTTGTGAGCTGTGAGTCAAGAACAATGATTAAAAAACAAATGTATATGAGAAATATATTTTGGTCATCTGAACGACCACAGACATATATTTCCCACAAATCACAATATCTCACTGTTGCTGGGGTCAAGGGAGATAGAGAGATAAACAATGAGCTTCACTATCTTGATGGGCTACACTCTGAATTGAGGAAACTAGTCCAAAGGTTGAATAAACAGGTGTAAAGCGCTGTGGAAAAAGAATCAAGAAGTCATCATATTATGTCAGGTGAGAGAGAGGCACTCAAGTCTTAGCAAAAGGCAGTAGCTTAGTAACTTCGGTTATCGTATAGCGGGAAGAGTGAATATAATACGCAAGAGGCACAGAGCTACCTTACAGGAAAACAGTTCAAGAACATAATAAGAAAGGGTAATACTGACCTAAGGAAAATTATCACAAAGTCCGAAATTGTGTAATTACAGAACCAAGTAAAAAGAGAAAAAGAAAGAAAGAATAATTAATAGAATAGACACTAGTGAGAATTTAATTACTGGATAGAGAAGCTTTCGATAATCGGAGTAAATGCAAATATAAAATAATACAGAAATTAAAGCAATAAATGAAGCGACAAGACCCAGAACATAGACCAAGATAATTCAATCGTAAATTTCTCTCCACGAAATCGGGACCCATCAGATGGTACAGATGTACACAAAAACATAATTCAGGAAGAATATCCCATAAATGAAGAAAAAGGCTGCATTTCCAAATTAAAAAGGACACACTCTTTTTTTTCCCCCAGGAAAGTCTGAGAGAGAATGCTCAAATCCATATGATGACTGAATCTCAAGGACAGAAGAATTCTTTAGACGTTCAGGGAGAAAAAGCAAATCATCTTTCAGGGTGGAAAAATAAAACGTGTTCAGCCTCTCTGTTGCCACATTCAAGGTCCAAAGACAAGGGAGCAAAGTCCTTAAGGGTACTACTCAGAGCAGGATCCACAGCTCAGCAGCATGGGTGCTACCTGGGACCCGTGTTAGAAATGCAGAATCTCAGACCCAGTGCCGGGCTTCCTGAATCTGCATTTTTACCAAGTTCCCAGGGAATGTTGACACATACGAAAGTGCGAGAATTAGTAATCTACAATGCTTTCATGGAAACAAGGCGTCGGCAGGAATATTCTCTTTCAATTAGTTTGCCCTTCTATTTACAAGGTCAGATGTTCAAACACAAAATGACTTACTCTGTGCAATCGCACCATGAGCCTTTCTGAAGTCTTGGTAACCCAATTCAGATGTGCTCAAAGAAGCAAGAAGTGAAAGCACAGTGTTAACTTTGAATCCGTTCGGTCAGAGAGCAAAACCACCACGAGGATTACAGAACGGAGGCGGTAAGCCCGAGGGTGTGAGAGTGCTGTAACTCCCCGCAGGGAAGATGGGGGGGAAGAGGATTCCCAGTGTCTCACAGCAGACCGTCTGTAAATACTTCCTAAATATGAAGCATGCAGTGTTTTCAAAAAGCATGACTCCAATAGCCTCGTGTTTTTAATGTTTATACCTGTACTTTTTTTTTATTAACCTTAGAGACATATTTTAGGAAATGAGTTTTCCTGTGGTAAAGAGACATGTGAAGTTCAACAATTCCTGTTTCACTCTCTTTTATTTTTCCTTACACTACATTCAAGAAAATGTAATATTTTATTTATTTATTTATTTATTCATGAAAGAGAGCGCAAGGGAGGAGGGAGAGGCAGAGGGAGCTGGAAGAGAGAAACTTCAGCAGGCTCCACGCCCAGTGGGGTACTTTCCGTAGCCAAACAGATATGCAAGAAAGTAAACTTGAAAATCAAAAGCGAGGGGCGCCTGGGTGGCTCAGTGGGTTAAAGCCTCTGCCTTCAGCTCAGGTCATGATCTCAGGGTCCTGGGATCGAGCCCCACATCGGGCTCCCTACTCAGCGGGGAGTCTGCTTCCCCCTCTCTCTCTGCCTGCCTCTCTGCCTACTTGTGATCTCTCTGTCAAATAAATAAATAAAAAATCTTAAAAAAAAAAAAGATAATCAAAAGCTAAACTAAGGATGAAGTGGACCACTTCATAGGGATAAAGCATTCAACTTAAAAGGAAGGAAACCATTCTACATTTTATGTACACGTAATGACACAGTATAAAAATATAAATAAAAAAGAGCCACAGAAGAAGAAAAAATATCCATAAATTGTACTGTGGGAAAAAAAAACCCGTTGAGTAATTGATGCAATAAATTAAAAGTCAGGACAGAAGGATATAAAAGATTTGAAAAACATGATTAGCAAAACTTGAATAGACCTTTATAGAGCATTGCTTGTAACAATCATAGATTGTACATTCTTTTCAAGAATATAACATATACCTCCCTCCAAATACTCCGATGAGTGGATATGTGCACCATACACATATATAAGAATGTTTATAGCAGCATTATTCATAAGAGCCAACATGTGGAAACAACTCAACTATCTATCAACAACAGAATGGATAAATGGGGTAAACTCACAAAAGGAATATTATAAGAATCAAAATGAACTATAGCCAGACAGGCCAATGTGGATATATTACATAAACATCTTGAGAGAAAAAAAAACAAGATACCTAAGAAGAGATATAGTATGCTTCCATTTATATAAAATATAATAAAGGGCAGAATGCAATAGTTCTATTTAGACTCTTAAGAGATATAAAGAAAATCAAGGAACTGATTTCCATAAAAGTCAGAATATCAGAGTAGTGATTAATTCTGGAAGGAGGAAAGACTGTCATCAGGAAAATATCTTCTGTAGTGACAGTACTGTTCTATTTCCTTGAAAATGCCTCTGGCTGTCCGTATGGAGGGTGAAACATACCTTGTACATTCCAAGGACAGGGGAGGAGGGGAGGAGCCTCTGAGTACCCGGGTCCATTGCAGGGGTCAACCGGCAGTCATATCCACTCCAAGACCTCCTCTAATAGTAGTATTGCCAGATATTAAAATATACTCTAAAGCAAGGATTCTCAACTTTTGCTTCCCTTCCAGGGAACACTCAGCAATGTTTGGAGACATTTTTGATTGTCACAGCTAGGGGTTGGGGTAGGAGTCATGGGTGGCACCCAAGACAAGCCGCGTGAGTCCCCTTCTTCTTAAAACTGCCACCTGTCCTTCTGGAGTGGGCTGCCTCTGTCTTTCCCTTCCTCCCTGTAGGGGGCCAGTGTGCCCCCCCCACCCCATTCTCTCCTTAGTCATGGTCTTCTTGCTTGTTTAATTCTCCCCAAGCATTTTATAATCCACGTGTCTAGTTACGGAAAAAACATCGTAATATTTCCGGGGGGATTTACATTATGTTTGTAGATGAATAAAGGGAAAACTAAAATTTATACGATGTTGAATATTCCTACCCAAGAACATGAGTATTTCTATTTATTTATATTTATCGCTATTGTAAAAATAGCCTATATTTGCAAGGTATTGGTTTAGTGTGTTAATTTTAAAACTCAGTACTTTCCTAATGCTTTGTTTGTGGTATTTTTTCCATTGCTTATTTTGGGTTTCCAAGTTATACGTATATCATCTGTAATAGAACTGTCCAATAGAAGTTTTTGTAATGATGGAAATGTTTAATATCTACTTTGTTCAAAATAGCAGCCACTATCTGCCTATGGCTATTAAGCACCTATAATGTGCCTAGTGTGACTGAGGAACTGAATTCTAACTTTCTTTCACTCATAATTACTTAACTTTTTTCCAAATTTTTATTATTAAACCATGGGGGCGCCTGGATGACTCCATAGGTTAAGTGGCCGGCTCTTGATTTTGGCTCAGCTCATGACCTCAGAGTCCTGGGATCGAGCCCCACAATGGGCTGCAAGCTCAGTGGGGAGTCTGCTGGAGATTCTCTTTCTCTCCTCCTGCCCCTCTCCCTGCTTGCTCGCTCTCTCTCTGAAATAAATAAATCTTAAAAAAAAAAAAAAATGAACCTTGTAATACAAACCTGAAAAGTAAACAAAAACTGACAATACTTTTTTTTTTTTTTTTAAGATTTTGCTTATTTATTTGAAAGAGAGACAGAGCACAAGCAGCGGGGAGGGGCAGAGGGAGAGGAAGAAGCAGACAGAAGCAGACTCCTTGCTGAGCAGGGAGCCCCATACAGGGTTTGGTCCTAGGATCCCGAGATCGTCACCTGAGCAGACGCTTAACCGACTGAGCCACTCAGGTGCCCCAAGACTGACAATACTTACTTTAAGCGTGAATTATCACAGGTGGTTATCGCCTACCATACTGGATAGCAGAGGTCTCTATAGTTTTACTTCTTGTTTTTTAATCTGTGTGTCTTGATTGCTAACTCTTATCTAATTATATCAGCTAATACTTCCAACACAATATTAAATAGGAGTGGAGATTGTAAGCATCATTATATTGTCTCTGAGTTTTGCCAGACAAGCTCTAATAATTCCCCATTAAGAAAGAAAAATGCTGATACCGTGTGTGTGTGTGTGTGTGTGTGTGTGTGTGTGTGTGCATAGTTTATATATAAGGAAGCATCCATGTATCAATACTTGAGTATTTTTAGAAAGATATTAAAGAGCAGGTATTGAATTTGTCAAATGTCTTTTGTTTTTACATCTACAGAGATGATTATATCATTTTCCTGTCTAGCCCTATAAATGTGACAAATTTTGGATTTTCTAATACTGAGCTGCCCTTGTGTTCCTGAGACAAATTGCAGTTGGTCAGAATGTATTGTGGACTGGCATCCTACTGTAAGCAATATTGAATAGCCTGCAATCTCATCTACCTTTTCTTTTTCTCCCTCAGTTGCCCAACATCGGATTTTAACTTTTTTTCGTCCTAAGACTACTGAGAAGATCAGCAAACGTATTCTACTTTTTACATAAAGTCCCAATTCTTCACCCTTGAAAATAATTGTACCATATCTACAGTATAATACATTATCCCTTATAACTGTTACTGGTTCTTTTTTTTTTTTTTTTTTAGTTGCAAAAGAGAGAGAGAGCACAAAGGGAGGGGCAGAGGGAGAGGGAGAAAGAGAATCCTCAAGCAGACTCCCTGTTAAGTGTGGCGCTTGATGGAGGTTCGATTCCAGGACCCCAAGATCATGACCTGAGCCAAAATCAAGAGTCAGATGCTTAACAGACTGCGCCACCCAGGCGCCCCATCCAATACATTTTATATTTGAATTTATATTATAGGAATATATTTTCGTGTTGGATTTATGTTTAAAAATCCATGTTTCTCTTTTACATTTCTATAAATTTCCTCTATTTTGATTCCCTGTGAGTATGTTCCCTTTTGCCTCATTTGGTATAGTTACAACAGTTGCTTTTAAACCTAGTCTGATTAATTCTAACGCGTTGGTCGTCCTGGAGTTGGTATCAGTTGATCGTCTTCTCCCTTTAACATGGATTACACCTTTTCTGGCTCTTTGTACATAGAGTAATTCTGCATTGTCACCTGGACATTGTGGATTCTGTTATTTTCCTCCAGATTGTTGATATTTACGTTTTTGTAGGCAATTAACTTCAAACTGTCAACACCCGTGTTGGGTGGTGTCTCAGCTCTCAGTTCAGTCTGACTTTGGTCTGTTTTGCCCATGTTTGTTCTGAGGGTGACCAAGAAACTTGGCAGGTTTTCACGCTGACTTTGGGGTCCTCCATCTCTCATGAGATGAGACCGTTTCTGGGGTTCCCTCCTCACTCTGTGGAAGCTCTGATTGCCCTGAGCCCCTTTCCTGGTTTGCCCGACCAGAAAGAGGGGGAGCTTTCCATCCGAGCTTAAGCCTTCCCCAATCTGCCTGCTGTTTGCTTGTTTTGGGTGTTTGGCTCAGACTTTATCTGAAGGAAGGCCGGGTAGTCTGCAACCCCATCACGTCCAAAGCAGAACTAACCTGGAAAGGATCTTTGATGTACTAGTTTCCTGAGCTTATGGAAACTGGATTCCTGAAGTTATGAGTAGACATGATTAGACCTTCTGCCATCCTAGCCTCTCACATATACTCCTGAATTGAATCCAGCAGAGTCCTTCCTAGTTTGGGCTGCTGCTCTCAGCGAGTACCTGCGGACGATTTGGGGGTCCTATTACCGGGGTCATCAGATGCCACACTCCTTCCTTGGCTTCGTCCCATGCAGATGGTGATTCCATGTGGACCTTGCAGATTCGGGTGATGCAACACCCAAAGTCGGGCTGTTGTAACAAATGACCACAAACTGAGTGGATTCAGTTCATCGTCTCACACCTCAGGCAGGCAGAAGTCTGAAATCAAGATACTGGCAGGGCCACACTCCCTCTGAGGCTTCCTTGATTCTTCCTTCTGGTGATTGCCCGCAATCCTTGGTGTTGCTTGGATTCTAGATGCATCACTCCCATTGCTGCTTCTGTTGTCCCATAGCCTTCTCCCTGTTTGTCTTCCGTGTGCCCAAATGCCCCTCGCTTGATAAGGACAGCAGGGATTAAGGCCCATATTAATCCAATTTATTACCTAGTCTTAATTTGACTGCATCTGCAAAGGCCTATTTCCAAATAAGGTCACATTCACAGGGGTTAGGACTAGAATGTATTTTTTGGGGAATACAATCCAACCTACAACAGGCAATTTGCCCCCAAGGAATCATAAGGCAAGTAGAAGGGATGGGGATAATCTGCACTCTAGTTGTTTTATAGTAAACATATTCTAAATGTATAGAATGAAGTGACTTATGTAACATCCACATGTTAATGTAGCAAGATAAATAGGAAAATAGAATCCAACCCACTACATTCTTCTGTGCATTAAATAGTAAATGAGCTTTACTTACTTGTTTCTTTTAAAAGTGAGAAACCATGAAAACAGTAATATTGAAAAAAATTTTAAAGGAGAAAAATCCTCCAGTTCTCCTACGAGCCTTAGACCAAAAATGTTTTCTTTTTTTGCATATCTGCTTCATCTTTTCCATACGCACCAATATTTTTTACATATTTGTAAGAAATCAAGGTTGCTAACTTTTGAATAAAAATAACCAGTATAAATTGTGTGTAATTAAGGAATTCTGTTACAAGAAACTTAATTGCTTTGCATTTTTGACTTAAAATACCTATGGGAATACCCATAATACCCATGGGAATTTTCAAGACCTCGTCCACTGCTTTAATCTTCCTTCAGGAGTTGCCGATACTAGTCTCACAACTGTTCTGTTTTCACAAAGGCCCATTATGTGATTAGATACCTAGCCTGCAGTACACCTGCCCAAGCTAACAATTAGGCCTCAAACATTATTATCAGCGATTTCATTAATCTCAATGAATTGACGGTGTAACAATTACAACCTGAATAAATAATTTCTGTGACTCACCAAGATTCATGATACACGGATTACCATCAAAATCTGTATAAATTGGATGCAAAAGATTATCCTCGATTCAGACACAAATGCCCAAAATGAAATCATCCATTGATGTAGCACAGAGGCAGATGTGCATGGTAGTTAAGAATGAGCTTTAGGGTGCCTGGGGAGCTCAGTCGGTCAAGCGTCTGATTCTTTGAGCTCAGGTCATGATCTCAGGATCCTGGGATGGAGCCCTGTGTTGGCCTTCAGGCTCAGCTTGGAACCCTCTCCCTCTGTTCCTCCCCATGTTCTCACGCTCTCTCTCTCTCTCATAAATAATCTTAAAAAGAAAAAAACTATGAGTTTTAACTTTGAAACGAACTAGGTTTGGATCTTGAGTTCTTGTCTTGCTGGCTGGTGAAGGTCTTAAGTCTCCTTAAGCTTCAGCTTCATTATCCAGAAGTGGAGAAAAAACACTTAATTCCTAGGTTCTTGAGAATGTCATAAGACCAAAATAATGCCTGACACTTAGGCCTGTGGCTATAGAATTGCTCATTTGGATGTTGAATTTAATATTGAATTAGTCAATTGTTGAATAAATATTCAAAGAGTAACAGGTCCTAGAGAGATACTCTTCTATGAAGCATACTATTAACCCAACTGGTAAGACGCTGGTTGAACCTTGATTGTAACCACACTCTGGTCTACCTGATTGTAGCATTTCCTTTAAAAAACTACTTGAATCAGTACTTTCAATCCACAACTTTATCAGGATACTAGGAATTAGGAGTTATAAATCATAAAACTCAAAACCTAAAATAAACTTATCTAGTTTACTACCCATTTCGCTTTCATATACATTTAAATACAATTATATGTAGTCATAAACACAGTGTGGTCCAGAATTTAATTCCAGTCCTTCCCAGATTAAACTTCAGGCAGATGAGGGAAATGCTTGGAAAAGGTACCGATCTTCCCCTTCGCTCACTGTCTGGGCCCTGTGCCCATGCCTTTTCCTTGTTTATACTGATCTATGACAGGTTTGTCATTTCTTGTTCTGGGAATGTGCATCTCAGACTGCAATTACTCAAAGTTCATACCACAGTCTTGATGGATGGTATTTATTTTTTGCACTGCGCTTCGAACCTTCTTAATGGGTTCATTCTGTTTAGAAATGCGCTCTCCCAAGCTGTCTGATGCAGGTGCCTCTGGCCTTTTGTGTGATAATTCACCCAGATGGGAGGTGACATCGAGGAAGCCTTCGTAGAGGTGATTCCATGTCCACCCAATCTTGAAATCTGTCAGGTGGACCAGGCAGTGGGGGAGGGCATCCCAGGGACAACGAGCAGCCTCCGTGTGGCCAGACCACATCCTGTTCCCGCCAGTCTAGTTAGTGAGAGAGGCGGTTTGGAGGAGAGCGGCGATAGATAAATCCGGGCAGGGAGCCAACTTACGACCAGCCTCCCGTAGCATGCCGAAGAGTTAGAATTCCATGGTGCAAGTGTAGGTGTCCACGAGGGGCCACTGGCAGACGCGGTAGCTTTCTGTTGCCATTCACATTATATTCACTCGGCAGCAGCGAGGCAGCTGATGGACTGAGGAGGAGTGGCAAGAGAGAGCACCTTAAGTCTTATCCTGCCCCCCATTTCTCCCTCAATATACTGCAGTCCCCTTGTGTTCCACCAACCCCTTCTATGCCTCTAGCCTACCTCCCTACATTTTTCTCTTTATTGCAAGCATCTCGCTCAACTGCGCTTACGTGTTCACATGCACGTGTCCTCTACTCGACTGTAAGCTTCTTCTTTTTTTTTTTTAAGATTTTATTTATTTATTTGACAAAGACACAGTGAGAGAGGGAACACAAGCGGGGGAGCAGCAGAGGGAGAGGGAGAAGCAGGCTTCCTGCCAAGCAGGGAGCCTGATGTGGGGCTCGATCCCAGGACCCTGGGATCATGACCTGAGCCAAAGGCAGAGGCTTTAACCCACTGAGCCACCCAGGCGCCCCTCAACTGTAAGCTTCTTAAAGGCAGGGACAGGACTGCACTTCCTTTCGAATATTCAGTATTGAACCCAGTGCCTAGAAGAAAGGAAGCATTCAATAAATTCACTATTGCAGTCTTTCAGTATTTAATGAGTGCCTTCTACGCATTTCCCGGGAAAACTGCTAAAGGCACCGGGCACAGCACAGTAAATAAAGCAGAGAAAAACCCTGCCTTCACGGACTCTGTATCCTTATCCCAAGAGCCACACAACAAACTTGGGTGTAAGTAAGTAAACAAATGGGTAAAATTTTAGTATGTCAGATAATGATAAGAGTTATGGAAAAAAAATAAATCAGGGGAGAAGAATTGAGGGGGCGATTGTAAGTAGGGTGGTCGGAGAAGGCTTCACAGTGCAGCTGATAGTGGAATACAGACTTGAAAAACCAGGGCTCCTGGGTGGCTCAGTCGGTTAAGCATCTGCCTTCAGCTCAAGTCATGATCCCAGGGTCTTGGGATCGAGTCCCACGTTGGGCTCCTCGTTCAGCAGGGAGCCTGAACTCCCTCTCCCTCTCCTCCCCGCTCCTGCTCTCTCTCATTATCTTTGTTTCTCTCAAATAAATAAATAAAATCTTTAAAAAAAAAAAAAACCTTGAAAAACAAGGGAGCAGCTACTTGGATATCTGGAGTGGGGGGAGCAAGCAGGGGGGCAGGCAGAAGGAATTGACAGAGGAAATCCCTGGAACAGGACCTGCCCAGTGTCCGAGGAATAGCAGAGGCCAGCACAGCTGGATTTTGGCTTTTGCTCTGAGCGGAATGGGATGCCACCGAAGGATGCTGAGCACAGGAGTGGCACAATCTGACTTCTGATCAGACATGACAGCTTTGGCAGCCCTGCTGAGAACAGCCTGATGAGGGGCACACGTTCCTCTGGGCAAGAGAAGAGGTGGCTTGGACCCGTGTGGCATCAGTGGATGTGGAGAGAGGCACTAGACATGCCACACAGTTCGAAGGTGGTTTTCTTTAGCTGGACCTGCTAGTGGGTGGCCGGGGGTTTCAGGGAATGAGAGGGTTAAGAACGTCTTCGGTTTTGGCACGAGCAACTGGGAATAAGGAGTTGTGATTTCCTGAGACCACAGTAAATGGGGGGACCACTTACCTCCCTGTCCAAATTATGATGCTTTTAAGAGTGAAAGGACATGCCTTATGGTTGGGAAAATGTAGGGACTGCCTTGGAAAAATCTGTTTACCTTAGAGTTGTGGCTCTCAATCAAGGGTAATTTTGCCCCCGAGGCCAGGTGTGAAGACATTTTTGGTTGTGACAACTGGGGGTTGCCACGAGTACCTGGTAGGTAGAGGCGAGGGAGGCAAAGGGCAGTACCTTTCGAGAAAGAATGATGTGGTCCAAAATGTCAAAAGTGCCAAGGTTGAGAAATCCTGTCCTAGAGACAGGAAACAGGATGAGATGACAGGTTTGCTGACATGCACAGAGATAAAGACCAATGTAGTCAAAGACATATGTCATGAGGATGCTTACTTCATTAGTCTGTCATTTCTATCCAGCCATTTACCCAAAAAAGTATATTCCCTTGAACACAGAAGAAAATAAGAAAATTATAGAATTGAAAGAACCTACAGACCTAATTAGCCTTATGACCAGGGATTTACTGGGACCATCACCCATCCACTCCTCAGCTCTCCTTTCTTTGACCAAAGGCTCAGTTCAGCTACAACATTCTCGGTGCTGATGGATTTCCAAAGTATATATAAGAAAGGAAAGATAAGAAAGGAAAGCTTGAATGCAATTTTAAGAAAGTAATGGCCACGATCGCCACCCATCTAAATACGGTTAGCCGTATGTGATTTCACAAGCAATGTCCTTCCTATTCAAATCAGATAGGTGAACCCCTCAGGAAGAGCAAGATTATCAAGTGAGATGCCCGAATTCATTCTCCTCCCCCCTCCATCTTCCTTCCAAAGCAGAATGGGTGAATGGATGGATGGATAGAAGGATGGATGAATGAAAATACCATTAAAATGAGTCAGAATGCAAGGGGCTGATTGCCAGATCTCTGGGGTCATTCTTTTCCCCCTTCATCTGTGTGGACCATTTGGAAATTAAAACTAAAGCTCCCACTAACTGACCTAAAAGCATTCTTGTAGTCCCAGTGAAGGTTCTTACGGTTTAGTCATTGAATGAGGAGGACCCTTAGGACTCCTATGGGCAGATATACCCGAATGAGTCTGTTGGTTTCCGAGCCGGTAGAATCCGAGAGTGAACATTCCAACTCTTAAGCTCATAAAGCAAATTAAAACTTTCAAACTGGACCAAATTTTTCACACTCAGGTCTAAGAGAGGTTTATGAACTCAAACCCTTTCCTGTCTTGATTTTCTCCTCTGATCTTATAATGGGGTCCCAGGCTTTAACAAAATGAGCAAAATTGCCTTTTTGTCTGTGCCTAAACACTGAGAGGGTGCCCAGAGGTTTCCTTTTTAGTCGGCATTCTGTCCCCGGACAGAAGAGAGCATTCACAGCTATTACATAACGTGAAACTAGGTAAGGGTAGAGTGTGTACACATTCAGAACTCTGCCCTCTGTGTGGAATGTGAAGAAACAAGTTTAAGCAGGACTGTGCCCCCAAAAATGGGGGAATCACAGGGGAGCGCGGGGAGAGAGGCATCCACCGATCTTCGCGTCCTGCTCATTCAGGTTCGGTTTCATGAATAGGGAGGAAAGCTGTAAGGTATCCGGGCATCTTGCAAGCCATGTATTTCCTCTTTGGATTTTTTTGGTCAGATAGCTATGAACATTTTAATCACACGGACACTATTCCTACCTACGCTGTGAGGGAAACAGTCCTCTGGCAAAGCACCCTTGGTACACTTAGAGAACAAACAAAACCATGCGTGTCAACATTCAAGGGAAAGTCAGAGGAGCAAAGCTTCAGGGCTACTTCGGAACGTGGGAATCCCCTCCCAGGGGAGACTGTGTGCTCCAGGGCATGCCAAGGTCAAGGGGAGCGTCACAGGAGGGGGCCGGATGCGAGGCACTTCTCTCAGCCCTGCACAACTCCCCGAAGTTAAAACAAACAAGCAAAATGGCTACAAGGTGCCAGAAGGATTAATACATTGTCCTTATTCGACCCTTTTCTCCCTTTCCCGTACAATCCTAAAACCTAGTTGAAAGATCATCCACAGATCAATTGGATACCTGTTTCCCCAAGAATAAGGGATACTCATGTTCAGAAGCCGATGTCTAATCCATTCAGCCCTCCCTCTTTCACAACACTCACTGATAATTACTACTTGTCAATGCTTGTTAAGAACTGCCGACATCTACTTTCTGAATCTCGGAATAAAAAATATACACGGGGGGCATGATTTCTCAGACTCAACATGGAGACTCTAAATCTAGCACACTTCATTATCTAAATGTGACAACAGGAAAATCTTTTTTTTTTTTTTTTTTTGCATTTGTAAAATTTGAGAGTGCTCATCACCTTCAGGGAAATTCATCTTTGTTCTTGTATTCTAAATACACTGCATAAATTTCCTGTGCCAATGAATACAGAAATAGAACAAAGAGTGTGCACATATAGCATCTTGAAAAATGATTTCATAGTACTCGTTATTCTGCCTCCAAAGCATTATACGAAATTGATTGAAGAGAGATCTGGAATATCATCTACCACAGCTCGGCTCTTCATCTCTCTTATGACTTATTTTTAAAAATGCTGTTTTTAAGACACAAGGCGCAATTCATTTTTTGGAAGGCACACTGATAGATATTTGCTCGGCTCTTGTTACAGAAACTTTTTTTTCTTTTCTTTGAAGGAATCTGTCACGGGGAACATGAAATCTAAAAAAATACCTTGCTTTCTTCGCCTAACTATCTACTTGAAACCAGCACGGATCATAAAATCCTAAAATAATTCATCCAGATACATGAAAGTTAAAAGGTTAAATGTATACATTTTTAGTCAAGTTAAAAATGTAGCTTCACAATCCATAACAGCTACAAAAGCTGGCATTAATATTGGGGAAAGAAAGCAATAGAACATGCTACCAGTAGGCTGGCCTTTTTAATTTTTCTGAACACTGGTGAAAACCTCAATGTCATTGTACCTATCCTTTTGAGGTTCTGAAGATTCTTACTGGATGATTTTTCATGTCTGGACTTCTTTTAACATTGATAAAGGAAGAACATTTATTTTCTACATGTATTTTTAAACTCATGATGGAAAGTAACTCAGATAAAAAAAAATTACCTAATTTTGTTTTCTGGTCTTTTCCTTTTACCCCTGCCTAGTTCCAAACAATTTGTGTGGATCATTTTGGATAGGTTCCAAATTATTTCAAACATACAATCAATTAGTAAATCTTTCATAAGAATTGCTCCATTTAAAAAAAAAAAAAAGAACTGCTCCATTTTTAAATAATAATAATAAAATACCTCCAATACATGCTCACCCCTCTTTTTGATTTAATTATCAGGCAACTAGGCCCCGGGGAAAACATTTTGATTTTTTAAATGTCTAATGTGAATTTAAAAATTGAGCTACTTTAATTAATTAACAACTTAATTAGCAGAAAGGCAGCCCCATTAGTAATGGTTACAAGAAAAAAGTTTATACAAAGACAATGAATATAAGAAATACAGAGATGAAGGAAAATGAAAGGATTTAGAATATTAAGGTCCTAAGGCATGCAAATGATTGGAAAGAACGAAAATACTGTTAGCAGTATATTTCTTTAATAAGGAAAATTGTATCATAGGAACTGACCATTGAAGCCAGACGACTCTTTCCACTTCCCATTAACTACTACTATGCCCTCTGCTGTTTGCTTTGTTAATCTATGGCATTATATGGCCAAAGGCCTACATAATTCATGCTTGGGCTATTCGGTTGTCCTTTAAATCCATTCCACACTGTGGAATGGAATGGTTTTCTCCATATGGCCTCCATTTCCTCTTAACAAGCACCCAACAGTGTTTCGATTTGCCACAGTAATAAAAATATTTCTTCTCCCTTTCCCTTCCATTAAACTAAGCATTTCTTTTCACATTTCTTTATGATGGCGGTAACCCTTCTCTAATTTCAAAGCTTTCTTATTTCTTTTATCACTTGCGACGATGCACGTTCTTACGTCCCAATTTTCTTCCACTTCATGTATAGTATCTTCATTCTCAAGAAAAGAGCCAATGCTGGGAAATTTAATAGTAATAAAGACAACCAAAAGCCTCAACACCTAATAGCGATTGAGCATATATCATGGGTTGGGCACTCTTCTTAGAGCCTTAAGTCTATTAGTTCATTTAATCTTCTCGACCACCCCATGAGGTAGGTACTATTATCATTGGCTTTGTACCTATAGGAAACTGAGGCATAGAGAAGTGATCTGTTTTGCCCAATTCACAGGACTAGTACAAGTTGACCCTCAAACAATATGAGAGTTAGGGGCACCAACCACCATCCCCCCAGTCGAAAATCTATGAATAACATATTTTTCAAATAAAAAAAATTATTAGGTTTTTAATTTTAATTCCAGTATAGCTAACATACAGTGTTACATTAGTTTCAGGTGTACAATTTAGCGGTTCAACAATTCCATACATTTCCCAACGCTCATCCTGACAAGGGCACTCCTTAATCTCCATCACCTGTTTCATCCATCCCTCCACCCACTGCCCCCCTGGTGACCATCAGTTTTTTTCTCCATAGTTAAGAGTCTGTTTCTTGGTTTGTGTCTCACTCTCTTTTTCCTTTGTTCATTTATTTTGTTTCTTAAATTCTTAAATTCCGTATGAATGAATTCATATGGTATTAGTCTTTCTCTGACCAACTTCTTTCACTTAGCATTATACTCACTAGCTCCATCCCTGTTGTTGCAAATGGCAAGATTTCATTCCTTTTTTATGGGTGAATAATATTCCATGGTGGGTTCCATTATGTATGTATACCACATCTTCTGTATCCATTCTTCTACGGAAGGACACCTGGGCTACTTCCATTATTTGGCTATTTGGCTATTGTAAATAATGCTGCAATAAACATAGGGGTGAACATATCCTCTTGGATTAGTGTTTTTGTATTCTTTGGGTAAATACCCAGTCACATAACTACTGGATCATAGGGTAGTTCTATTTTTAATTTTTTGAGGAAGCTCTATACTGTTTTCCACAGTGGCTGCACCAGTTTGCATTCCTGCTAACAGTGCACGAGTGTTCCTTTTTCTCCAAATCCTCCTTAACACTTGTTGTTTCTTGTGTTTTTCATTTTAGCCATTCTGACAGGTGTGAGGAGGTATCTCATTGTAGTTCTGATTTGCATTTTCCTGATGGTGAGTGATGCTAAGCACCTTTTCATGTGTCTGTTGGCCATCTGGATGTCTTCTCTGGAGAAATGTCTGTTCATTTCTTCTGCCCATTTTTAATTGGATTATTTGTTTTTTTGGGTGTTGAGTTGTAGGCGTTCTTTATAATCTGAGTGAAGCTGACACACAATGTTACATTAGTTTGAGGCAATTCCGTGAATAGCTTTTGGCTTCCCCGGAATTTAACTAGTAATGACATATTGCTGAGTGGTAGCCTTACACATAACATAAAGAGTTGATTAACACATATTTTGCATGTTATATTTAGTATGTACTGTATTCTTGTAATAAAGAGAAAAAAGTGTTAAGAAAATCATAAGAAAAATACATTTACAGTACGGTACTGTATTTATTGGAAAAAGAATCCACAAATAAGTGGACCCGGGCAATCCAAACCTGTGTTATTCAAGGGTCAACTGTAATTAGAAGAACCAAGAGTCCAACCCAGCCAGGCTGTCTGGCTCCAGAGTCTGTGCTATAATCCCCTCACAATTATGGTCAACCTATACAGGTCTACTGTCATCAAATTATATCTATGAACAACTGATAATGGAAACTGACTTGGTCATGGAAGCAAGTGCAAGAGCTGTATCAATTTATCTGCTTCCATGGGAGAGTACACAGAAAAAAGCATCTTCTGATGCCATATTCCTGGTATTTGACACTTGACTATCTCTACCAGAGTCCTCTCAACATAAAACAAGAGGCCAAAATTCACATTTACGTGAACTTTTATCATACCTAATTCTTCACAGCATTTACAGCCTAGACCACAACGAATGGCATCTCAGCAGCTCATGTGTCTTCAGTCCTCAATCATCAACTGTTCAGTTGAGGGGAAAGCAGGGTGATTTTAAGTACAGCTAAGACAACAGAGATGTTTATCCACCCCTGTGCAAACGAGGCAGGGACCATCTACGAAATAGACCTGAAGTTATTTTACTAACTTAAAGTCGATTCCTTTGCTTTTTTGTGTATGAATTTGGTATTCAAGGTATACGTTATAGGTAGATAAAACACACTCCAAGTGATCTGACTCCCTTTTATGTTTCTTTTAATTTATGTCCAACCATATCCACTAATTCTCATGAAATATTTCCATATAATATCATTCTGAATTTTTCTGCCTTTTCCAATCTAAACTGCTTTCAATACAACACTTGACTTTAAGAAATATTCATCATATCAGGCTCTCCTATTAATATAAACTTTTGAAAACAGGTAGGATAGGTATGAATTTGTTAATTCAAATTCCCTTCCTAAGCTAAATGTAAATGGCTGAGAAAATACCTAGCGAGAATCCTTAGAATCATTTTTTTCATGGGACATCTGTTGATTCATTATCAAGAATGGGTTTGAAACAAAACATAGGAGCCATATTACATAGAAGGGCACTTGAATAGCATCATCAGGCCATAAATTCCATATTTCAGAGTCACCACCGTCCTTGAAAAATAGTCCATGACTATTGGTTATATAAAGTCTCGAGGTTGAAATCATTAGCCATCTTTACAGAACACAGGCTTTATGTCTCTGAGTTGGGAGGTGTATTAAGACGTTGATAGCGTCCAAAGAAGTATGATCTTATTTTAGTCATATTTTGGAAAGCTTTGTTCCTCTGTTAATTTTAAATATAACAGAGAATGGTTGGTAATGATTTTAGCTTCACCTTGGTATGGCTCCTGCGTCAACATCATATAAATCCAGTCCCTTAAAATTGTGACAGTGAGGGTTCTCAGTTTGCAAACTAAAACAGTGCCTTCAGCTTACTAGATTAAAATCTGATTCAGGTTGACCCCTCCAATGTTGATGAAGAAAGAAAGAGATAACTGCAGATACAGGAATAATGAGAGCAATGCATTTTACATTTGAAATGGCTTTTGCTTACATCCTGTGAATTATAATAATTTTATCTTCATTTAGAAGATAGTTAAAGGTCATAAATATATTCTGCTTTGGGCAGCTGGGTGGTTCAGCCAGTTAAGCATCTGACTTTTGATTTTGGCTCTGGTCTTGATCTCAGGGTTGTGAGATTGAGTCCTGTGTCAGGCTCCCTACTCTGCGAGGAGTCTGCTTGTCTCCCTCGGCCCCGCCCCTTGCATGTGCACACACACACACACTCTCTCTCTCTCTCAAATAAATAAATAAATCTTAAAAATATATATAAATATTCTGCTGCCTTTCTTGAATCTACCTAAAATGCCAGGAACATTTATTGTGAATATACATTTCCCTAACTTCAAATCCAGATACACTTTGGTTTGCTATCTCATTAAGATGGGGTAAGAACTAATATTATGAAATTCATACATCCTTAAACATTTTTTACATAGCGCATTTTAAATAACTACTACGAGAAGCTCTATTTTACACAAAATTAATGAGTCATTACAAGTTAGGAGCCGAGCATTCTATTTTTTCATAAAGCACTACCTGGGTATTTTTTTAAAAAATCATCCAAATGCCTATTAAAAAACCTGTAGACCGAGCTTCCAAAATCATAGATCTCATGGAAATCAGCTTAAGAAAATTGCACACAACGCTTTCTGCAATTTTCTTTGAAATATCCACCCGCATTCCACAATTTACTCAGTGCCAGATGGCAATATGCCCCAAACTGTTTAATACGTGCATTTGATATTTATTTGGATTCGAACAATCTAGAAACAACAGGATAAATAAGGCCCCATAAAACGGAAACTCTCTGGCTGCCTTTTGTCAATGTGCAGGTTTTTTAGGTTGTCTTCATTTCCCACCTAAATGTCAGTAAAGTAAGGCTGCTGGAAAGGTCTAAAATAGACTTCCAGACAACTCCAGAGGCGGTAGGTACAATCTAATAGACCTCTGTACTCCTTATGTTGTAGGCTACAGAATCATGAAAAGGCATGGGGCGTGTGGCTCCCATTATTGCACCATAAAGACGTTAACCTTAACCCTCTTTATGGTAGGAAGCCCAATCCATAAAACACCATCAGACACTCCTTATATTCTCAAATAACTACTTCCTAATACTATACAATCACATAATACTTATAAAACCCGATTTGGTTATAAGATAGACTAAATGAACAAATACATAGAACCCCCGATTTTTATGAATTTGGCACACACACAAAATTATGAGTCTGCCATTTCAAAGGAATGGAAATAAGGAAAATTAGCAGTATATTCAACTTATCTGCCATATGCTGTTAATAATAAAGCGTTTCCTTTGGACACAAACCCAAATGGAACAATTTAAGAAAAAGTTGATTTATTATGTTGACTATAATTATGTCTACAGCACTATATAGTTCAGACAGCTTCTTAATATTTTGTGAACTGTGGAGCATTTTCTGTAACTTGCATATATCGCTTATCTAAAATGTTTCCCAGAATATTTTATAGTTTTTAACGAAGTGCAGCAGGTCAGTATGACCGGAATTATTCAGGTCTGTGACTGAAGCCCAGAGCCATCTATTAATAACAATGTAAACAGATCAAGGAGCCTTGAAGGGCACAACACTGTCCTATATCAGTGGTTCTAACTCATCCTCAAATAGTACAGGATTTACTGAATTGTCACAGTGTGTTGGCTAAGGTACAGAGTGTCAAGGAGATACACAGATTTACTGTGGACTTTTATGAGTCCTGAGTTGAGCCTGTCCCATGAATAACTAATATAAAATGAGGCAAAATGTTATCGAATGACTCTTAACGAGAAAAAGGTATAATTTCTAGGGCATTGACTAAAAGTTGCCTAGCTTAAGAGGAGACTGGGCAGCGGAAATAAGGGACTAGGGATCAGAAAACAAGCTTCTACATCTGCAACCAGACAGTTTTAAATCACATGTTTTTCCATCTTGTCCAAGTAAAGCAACATGAGATGGTGATGATAAACCGGGATTTAGGGACAACCCACTTCAGTGTCACTGTAAGGATAAAATGATATATGGTGGATGTGGAAAGAGCCAGTAAACTTTGAAATATTATAAAAACGTTACTAACATTACCCACAGGATTTTAAGTTTCTCAGAACAGAGATCATACTTTTTCCATTTTCTTAAGCCATACCACGCTTGTTGTAACTGTAAGGTCTTAATGAGGGTCTATTTTATTTTAAAATATAAAATATTTTGTATATAATATAAAATAGATATTTAAAAATATCTATTTTAAAATGGGATATAACAAACCAGGGTGCTTCTCTCTGTTCTTTTGTTTTGGGCTCCTGGGATAAAAAGATTTGTGAGATATAATGTTTTATAGCTGGAATCGCCTGTATTTTGTATTTTGATTTTTCTTAATCCTTCTTTCAGACATAGACCTAGTTTTTAAACATATCTGGGACTTGAACATCCTGAGAGACTATGTAGGAAAAGGAAAATAGATGGAAAGGCAGAGATACTCAAAGAAAACTGAGAGCTGGTTTTTTCTTATGTTATAAGATTTTCATGATTCTTATAGGAAATGCTTGATGTAATCAGTCTATCAAAAACTACTTAGAACAGGCTTGCTCTCTACCCCCTCCTGTGCTGTATAAGATCTCTAGGGTATTCGTGAGTACTCTCAAGGACTTTACAATATAATTGTGGAGTTAAGACTTTTGTACTAGAAACAGTTCAAGCACAGGGCAACTGTAAAAAAAAAATTTTGAATACCTTTGGAAATGCATTAATTAGTAACTGGGGTTTAAAGGAATATGCAGTCAAGACCAATTTGTAAAGCAGGGTCTGCACATTCACCCAGTTAAGGGCCAGAAAGTAAATATTTTAGGTTTTGCAGGCTAGCTAGTCTCTATTTCAACTCTGTTGTAGTTCAAAAGCTGCCACAGGCAATATATAAGTGAATGGGCATAGTTGTGTTCCAATAAAATTTTATTTACAGAAACAGGAGGCACAATGAATTGGAGTATGGGCCATAATTTGACAACCTCCCCTTGTAAAGAAATTCTCCCAGCTCTCTATAAATTTTTTAGGTTTATTTATTTATTTATTTGAGGGGAGAGAGAGAGAGAGGGAAAGTGCAAGTGAGCACGCACTGGGGGAGGGGCAGAGGGAGAGGACGAGAGAGGACGAGAAAGAATCCCCAAGCAGAACGTGCTGAGCGCAGAGCCCGACGTAGGGCTCAATATTGCAACCCTGAGATCATGACCTGAGCCGAAATCAAGAGCTGGACACTTAATCAACTGAGCCACCCAGGCACCCCGGCTCTCTATAATTTAATAAATGTTTGATACGTGCCATTCATGTCACTAGGCCATGTACCAATCACCCTTGACCCTTCTGTAATATATCACTCCTGACAATTGCAATGGCAGCCGTGACAAGATTCATCATTCCTTTAAGGCTGAAAACGATGGTGTAGTACAAGCATGAGGCTCTGGAGGTATTCTCTCCGGAAGAAGTTGCAAAGTGAAGTATCTGGCTATCTGTGTGGCCAAGGTGCAGATCTTTTTGAAACACCCTGGTGTAATACAAATCAACAATTGGTTAAATATGGAAGTGATTAGGCGTATTGCAAAGGAGTTCCAAATCTAAGTGTTACTTGAACCTCACATACAGAGCATGACCATCTATTTGGTTTTCTGTAGAGCTCTGACCTGTTCAGATTTTCAGAAGCCAGATGGGGCAGGACAACAGAAGAAAACGAGCGAGGGCTGTATGAGAGAGACAACTATGCACACACACACATACACATTCGTGTACGTGTGTCTATGAGTGTACGTATCTGTAGAGATGGAGATCGACTGACTTGATTACGGTAGAAGGAGGAGAAAAAGTATATGCATGTGTTGGATTAGATATCATTGCAATTTTCTCTCTTAACAGAATTTGAAATCTTTTGTGTGCCTGCCCTGTATTACTTAATCTAATGATTCAAAGCAGTTCACTATTTGCTTTAACACATGATCTAGGGACGCCTGGGTGGCTCAGTTGGTTAAGCACTGCCTTTAGCTCAGGTCACGATCCCAGGGTCCTGGGATTGAGTCCCACATCGGGCTCCTCGCCCGGCGGGGAGCCTGCTTCTTCCTCTGCCTCTGCCTGCCACTCTGCCTGCTTGAGCTCTCTCTCTCTCTCTGACAAATAAATAAATAAAATCTTAAAAAAAAAAAACAACACATGATCTAGATGACACATGATCTTCTTATAGGGTGAATACTAGGCAGGAATCATTTCTATTCTTACTTTCCTAGAACCTATATCCTTTATCAGTCAGCTCATGCTAGTATGTCCGGCTAAGACTCAATTTGGTTTTGGGGCAAGGTTAAAACAGCATCACATTGGAGCTCTATATGGCTCCTTGATTGCTTAGAAAATCTGAACATTCATATTACAAATTTTTTATTCAGTAAGAATGTAATAATGAGGACTCTGGAGAGTCAGTTGGCATTTCCATTAGATATTATCAGACACTTATTTTAAAGGCTGTTGATAGTAATTTGAAAATCTAGAATCTTAACAGGAGTCCTAAAGTATTAGTCAAACACTTTTTAGATAATTATATATCATAATTAAATAAATAAAAAATCTTCTTCCTAATAAATCCCTGTGCTGGCATTTGTTTAACTTTTAACAAAATGCTAAGATAAGCTAACTAAGCCATTTTAGGTGAATGCATTCAGTATGTAATAAATCCAACCATACAGCAGATAAGTGAGTATTAACTGAGCACGTATTATGTGCATGACATATATTTGACCTGGGGCAACGTGATGAAGATGAAACTTTCCCTGCCCAAGCTTCGAACAAGGGCCAAATATAGACAAGTAAGGTCTGCCCCAGGGAGTAAGTTAGGAATGTGCAGAGAATGAAAGATTTAGCAGAAGAGGTAAGATCTGTACTTCAGTAATATTTACTGCAAGACAGTATTAGATACATGGCCCATAAGAGCTAAGAGATGCCATCAGAATTTAAAGGGGACTATGTCTCTTAAGACAGAGGGATGTGATCAAGGGCAGCTTCATCGAAGAGGTGACCTTGAACCTTGAATGAAGAGTAGACTTTAGAAAAATGAAGACTTAGGTTGGGGCCAGAATAAGGCAAAGACATAGACTAGCATGAGTTAATATACAGAAATGTAACATATAAATTCATATCTTAGTAGGATAAATAATCCTATTTTGATCGGATCGCTTAAACAAATGAATCGTAGAGTATATGAATGGAAGATAAGGCGGAACAGGTTTAGCTGCGCCATTTTGGAGAGGGCACTGGAAGCTAAGCTGAATCTACCTTGGAATTTCTAAAATTCCTACCAACAATCATAATTCATTGTGATACATTAATGCAGTGAAAACAAAATTTGTGCTTAAAGCTACTGTACAGTTGCAACTCATTATCCAGTTCCTTAAACCAACCTGCCATGTTTCTCCCCAATATATGGCATTACATACAATGCACCTATTTACACTGTAATTTTCTAGAATCTAGGAAAGGAGATATTCAGAGTTGAACTCTCAGCTTTAACTCTGGCACCTTCTTTCCCATGTTTCTGACATCTAGTGGACATTGTTGGAAAACATTCATAAATATCACATGCAGAGGAGTACTGCTATCTGGAAGGCAATATTTCAAACTGTAATTTGAATATTTCTTGTCTCATCTCTTAAGAGCTATTGTTCTGACAGTCATTAGTTGGCCTGCCGGAATAGGGGATCAGGAACCCTTAATTCCATTGTAAAAAGTAGAATATGTGATCGCACCTCTCTTTCTTTAAATCTTTGGTGGTTTTAATCAGACACTGAGCTGGGTTTACAGCTATGGGATATTAGAACTGGAACTTAGGGGCGCCTGGGTGGCTCAGTTGGTTAAGCAACTGCCTTTGGTTCAGGTCATGATCGCAGGGTCCTGGGATCGAGCCCCGCGTCAGGCTCCCTGCTTGGTGGGGAACCTGCTTCTCCCTCTCCCTCTGCCGCTCCCCCTGCTTATGTGCTCCTGCTCTCTCTCTGTCAAATAAATAAATAAAATCTTAAAAAAAAAAGAAAAAAAAAGAGCTGGAACTTAGTCTAACCCTCCTTATTTTAGTGGAACAAAAAGAGGTCCAGAAAGGTAAAGCGACTTGCCTTAGGAGCCATCCTACCTCTTTCTACAGCCAAGACTAGAACCCACATCTCTTAGATTCTAGTGTTTTCTGCACATCAAAATTTGCACTTACCGAATCTCATCAGCTTTAAATTAACTTAAAAACAGGATGTCAGTAACTTCTCAAGGTGTCACTATATACCAACTTTTCTCAAACTCAACCCTACTGACACTTGAACTAGATAATTTTTTTTAAAGATTTTATTTATTTATTTGAGAGGGAGTGTGAGAGAGGGAAAGAGAGAAGCGGACTCCCCACGGAGCAGGGAGCCTGATGTGGGGCTTGATCCCAGGACCCTGAGACTATGACCTGAGCCGAAGGCAGACACTGAATGGACTGAGCCACCCAAGCGGCCCTGGACCAGATAATTTTTGGTTGTGGGAGGCTTCCTGTACCTTGCAGTATGATTATCAGCATCCCTGATCTCTACCTGCTAGACGCCAGTATCACCACTCCCACCTTCCCGGTTGTGACAACGAAAACCGTCTCCAGATGTTGCCAAATGTCCCTGGGTGGGAGAGGGCAGAATCACCCCAGGTTGAGATCCCCCCCTCACCCTGCATATAACTCTAGAATAATTCTTTCAGAGCCAGTCTGACTTAATCTAAGGTCATCCTTCCACGAATCACACCTCTAATCTGACAGCGTAGGGCTTTGCCCAGGTGTTCTAATTTCCCCTGCAGGTGTTGCTATCATTGGAATCTCATTATTCCAGGCTGTCCATGGTCACAAGTCCTTTCCCGAGTTATTGCACTCATTATTTCAGTACGCATTTGAAGACCTAGTCTATGCTAGATACAGGGTACTGGGAATGCAGAGATAAGTCTCTGATCTCCAGGAGTTCAGGCTCCTGGAGGAGACAAAGATGTAAATAAATACCTATCAGCCCTATGATGAGCATCAAGAAAGAGGTGTATGCTGGGAGTTACAGAATTACAGAATGCACCTAATTCACACGGACAGTGCTTACAGGGTGACAGGTCACAGAAGGCTGCCAAAAGGAAAAGCCAGCTAAGCTAGCTCTTGAAGCACAAATCAGAATGAGCTAGGTCACGAATGGAAAAGACTTGCCAGGTAGAGGGATCAGTGTACCTAAAAGAAAGGAGAGAAAACCCTAGCTTCTGGTTATAGCACCAATATAGGGTGAGAAATGTAGCTGGAGGGTAAGCAGGGGACAGGTCTCAAGGACCCAATCACACCATGCCAAGGAGTTTGCCACTGTCTTGATGGTCACTGTAAGTTGGGGAAGGGGGCGGAATGCATCACATTTGCATTTTAGAAAGATCTAAAGCACAGAACATTTTCAAGATTGGGGATGAGAAGCAGGAACCCAGGCCACCTCAAGATAAACACCTGAGGTCCCGTCTAATAAACGTGCCAGACTTTGCTTCCGCTTCCTTACACCCCCGTGAGTGTACTTGTATCCTAGGAGCATTGCCGCAGACTGGCAAGAAGAGGCAAGGCCCACGACTGCACAGAGGGACTACTCCTTCCGCCCCCCAGGACCATGGGAGAAGGAAAGCATTGACCACCTAGGCGAGAACTTCTTCTTCTGGAACCTGAGACTTCAAAGAGAGGTTGAGTTCCTTGCGGAAATTCAAAAAACATTTTTCCCAGAATGATAAAATGATAAATTTTGCTCTTTTTATTTATCATTTTAAGTAAGCTCCATGCCCCACGTCAGGCTTGAACTCATGACCCCGAGATCAAGGGTCGCATGTTCTACCCACTGAGCCAGCCAGCTGCCCCAATTTCGTTATTTTTAAACACGCGGCTCAGCCAATGTATGGGTCGAAGGTGTTTTGCATACATGTGGTGTGTGTGAGCGAATATGGGCACTGGCTGTGGAACATATCGTTTCTATGGGAATATGAATTACAGATGGATTTTCGGAACACGATCCATTTGCCAGCGGTGAACTCTGCATGCCATGAAGAGAAACGAGCAGCACAAATGACAGCAGCAACATGCACCAGACGGGCTGTGATTAAACCGGGGGCTTAAGTGAGTCTGTGTACCGTTCCAGCAGCTACCCCAGGGCCTGGCACTCTGCAGGTGCTCCATGAATGTCTGCAGAGGTGAACAGGATGCAGGGACATGGATCTCTGCCCTCACATGCCTCTTGGTTACATTAGACCTCGAAAACAAAAATGCCAGTTCG
Organism: Potos flavus; assembly: GCA_028534135.1. Classification (NCBI taxonomy): domain Eukaryota; kingdom Metazoa; phylum Chordata; class Mammalia; order Carnivora; family Procyonidae; genus Potos; species Potos flavus. The sequence goes on along the minus strand of CM052891.1, from coordinate 9,197,050 downwards.
AAGATGTGCCGAGGCTGTGTGTGCCAGAAGGAGAGGAAGGGACAGCAAGGATTTGCCTAGAAGGACAGTGAAAGAAAGTGAGCTAATAAGTCCCTGATTCTGTGGCTCCTGGGACAGAGACCCCGTGGTCCTAGGGACAGAAGCTAATATAAACCCGAGGTAACCTTGATTAATTCTCAATAATGCCAGGACAGGAGATCAACTTAGGTAAATTGATGTCCGTTCCATCCCCTACTGCGTATTTGTTTTAAGAGCTGATTTGCTGACTTCTAGCTCAAACACGGTGGCCTTCTTCCCTCCAATTCATCCATTACTCGGAAGGCCCTGGCTTCCTAGAATTCCAAACAAAATTGCCATAGTTTTCATTAGCAGTCATCAAATCTGGCTGAATCCTCTTCCAAAGTGCCTCTTTGTATTTTCCACTACTGACCTGACCTATCTCTAGACCCTCCCAGTTTTGACTCACCGCGATTGTAGAGGGCAAATCTACCTTCTTAAAACAATGCTTCGATTCAGTTACGCCGCTCAGACGCCTTTCACCAGCTCCCAAGTATCTGCAGAATAAAGTTCAAACCTCTAGTACAGTCCTCACCTGTAAATTCTGTCCACCCCCACTTCTCTATACAAGGCAACATAGTATCTTTCGTGTCTCCTGAATAGGCTTGTCCTCATTTCTTTACTGTGCTTGGTTCACACCTGGGGCAGCCTGAAAGCCTCCATTTCTCCCACTCTCCCTTGAAAGCACATTTCTGAGTCCGGTCTACTCAGGGAGGTCGAAGCCTGAGCTCGGTGCAGCCCACGCCCCCTGTGCCTCTCCGGTTTCCTTGTGAAGGGGGTGCCTCTGTCTACCATGTTGCTGCCCATCCAATACGTGACGAATGGATGACCCGACACCCTAGAAAGCTGCCTGACCCACCCTAGGAATTCAACAAATACCTGTTAATTTCGTTGAACAAATTCAAGATCTCTGGCTTGGTTAATTTAAGATTACCACTTACTTTCTCCCTTAGACCAGGGGCTTTCCTCTCTCATCGGGTGAGAAAAAAGCATCTAAACTGTAACTTTGATAAAGTTAGCTTTGACACATAAAAAGCAGAACTTCCTCTTTAACCCTTCAAGAAATGAGAACTAGCCCCCACCCCCCAGCCCCCAGTAATGAATTTCAGGTTCCTTGAAAATCACCCACCTGGATCATTTCTGCCTAAAAACTTTGCCATCTTCTCTTCAGTTGCAAAGGTAATCTTACCTCTAGCCAGCCAAATCACGAACCAACTCTCCAAGCGAGAAAAATGTTTTGTTTTTTTAAAAATGGAGGTGTGTGGGGGGGGTAAAACGTCTACAGGCAGGGACAACAGGTGCTGCCCTGCAAACACGAAACAGCCAAGCCGACCTTCTCAGCGAGCCAAATGCTTTTCGGCTAACCTAATGTTCTTCAACTGTTGCTTCAGGGGCTTTTCGGTAACAAAAAATGCTCCCTCGCCTTGGCCCTGCCGTTTTTTGGCCGCATCACTTACTACCGACTGCGTGTCTGACTTGTTTATCTGGGCGCACCCAGTCATCTCGCTCAGCGACCCGAGCGACCACGTTTCCTTAAATCAGAGCCCCGTGGACTCTGCTCGGAACTACACTACCCAGCGGCCCCCGCGCCCTTCGCAGGAAGGACGTCTGCGCACTAAGATACTCAGTTCCAAGTTTGGAGCTTTTAGCTGCCAGCCCTGGCCCATCATGTAGCTGCAGCACAGCCTTCCCTAACGTTGCAACTGGGGGAAAAATCACTTTCCAGTCTGTTTTGCAAGGTGTGCATTTCCATCTTGATTCCCTGAAAGTCCATCTGCTGCATCGGTCAAGAGAAACTCCACTTGCATGAAGATTGCACGCCTGCAGCTTGCATCTTTGTTGCAAAACTAGCTACAGAAGAGAAGCAAGGCAAAGTCTTTTGTGCTCCCCTCCCCCATCAAAGGAAAGGGGAAAATGTCTCAGTCGAAAGGTAAGAGCCTATTTGCATTACTTGCAAAAATGCAAAGGGTTGTGCATGCATTTGTGAATGCATGGATGCAATTTTCGCCTGGCGATTGCATTTTTAAGTTTGAGGTTTTCCACAGCTCAGTTGCATTTCCTGTTTAGTATGTGTCTTTTTTTTTTGCAGACACAGAGAGTTCCTGTAAGGCAGGGCTTGCAGTTCAGCTGTGCATTGACGTTATTTGCATTCTTCTGCTAGGATTACTGAGCTCTTTTTGCCTTTTGCACAGTCAGGAGAGATAGAGCAGGTTGGTAGCGTCTAAATGTGCAGTGCTTTATGTAATTGTAAAATTCTTTAGTATGCACACACATTACAAGTAATTTTATGTGCAACAGGAATACAAACTTTTAAAAAGTCTGTAGGTGACGGTGAAAGGTAAAAGTTGTGTTGAACTAGTCGGAAATTAATGTAATCTTATATTCCTTTGGGCATAAACGGTTGCGGTGCCCGTTTTTAGCTGAATTTCCATTGATACCACTTTGAACATTAAGCAACTTTTGATTTTTAAAGGAAGTAAAGGTGAAGTGTGAATAATAACATATTACAAAAAAAAGCAGACGAGAAGTCTTTCTCTTCTGAGATTTTGCACTGTACACCAATTGCTTATTGGCTCACAGTATTTAGAAGCAGCAGTGAGGACATTGATGTTTTATGTCTCCCCATTTGGGAGATGCTTTGCATCTCGGGGGGAAAATATGGAGAGAAAAACTGTACTTTTAAGCATTACACCAAGATGGGGGGAATGCACCATTTCATTGAAAATCATAATGAAATCTTTTAAGTGTGTAATTACGTGTATTTAGACAGCTATTATAGGTCAGAAATTCAGGGTTATGGTTGTTTTTAATTTTTTTTCTTTTTCTTAATTTTTTTTCCCCCACAGTTGTATTTTGCAGGCTTAATGTGATACTAGGGAGGGGATTAAAAAAATTCCTGATATGGCATCAGAGAGCTGAGGGGGTGCTGTCAGGTGCCTCTAGGACTCTAAATCACTACTTGTTTCAGAACAAATCCTTCACTATAGAGAAAGTGTACGCCATATGAGAATGTATGGAGGGAAGAGGCGAGTTAGGGATAGGTGAGTAAGGCCAGCAGGGACACTACATGCGTGGGTAAGACCCAGTGAAATTAAAGTGTCTCCTAAGCTTTCTCCCTTTTTTTTTTTTTTTTTTGTATTTTGTTGAACCACTTTTTAATTCTACCTGATGGGAATCACACATCTCAGACCAAGAAGGAAGTGATATATGTTCTCAAGAGTTCAAAATAGGGCTGTGTTTTCCTTGACCATTAGGGGAGAATGGGAATCTGGAAAGCTCAGAATGCTGAAGAACCTAGGAATTGGTATTATGAAGTGCAGATGTTCCTTGGTAGAGGGGGAAACCTACAATCTCCCAACTGAGCCGACACATAACAGCTTAGAATGGGCATTCCAGGCTTTGATGTATTAAAGAGCTGGCATCTCGTTAGTTTGTATTTGGTATACGCTCATTTGTTCAATTCAGTTTAATACATGTATAAATATGTATGTATATGTATGTATTCATGTATGTGTATGTAATATATACATAGTATATACTATATATACTTTATATATATATATATATATATATATATATACTACTCTCTCTATATATAAAATGTAGTGCATAGGATTTGGGGGCATACAAAAATATTTAAAATGTACTGTTTCCTTCACGGAACTTACCATTTAGAAAGCATGTGTGCAAATCATTATGATACAAGATAATTGCATAGATAGTGAAAAGAAATGGCCCAGTTGGGAGTTTAGAGATGGCAGTGATCTCTCTGGGAGATAGGAAGGTTTCATGAAGAAGATGGTATTAGAGTGATCTTATCTTTGGACCTTAGGGTCTAAAGTAAATCAGGCTCCTTTTCTACTTTTTTTTTTTGGCTCACTCCGAAGGTAGCTCTGTCCCAGTAGAGCAAGTTTCTGAGTTGGGAAACTAGAAGATACTAGCGTGGCACACTTCCACGAGGAGTCTGCCCATTGTAGATCAGCTACTGGTGGTTCTTCAAATCAGCTCCCGGTTAGCCAAAGTTTTCTTAATTGGGTCCTCTTTGGAAGATGCATCTGGTGCCAACGTGAGGTTCCTGTCCAAAAGGAAAATTATCGATGGAGGGAAGTGGATGATCATTTCAGAAATGGCATGGGAGCCTTGGCCTGGACGTTGATTGTGGAATTGGCCTAATTCGGCTACGGTATTCTCGAGTGGCCAAGACATTTTTCGCAGTACCAGACTGCTTTGTAATACTACAACCAAATGGAATGGGAGGCAAAAGTGAAAGGTGGACACAACCTCATAGTATTGAAGAATTTAACCACATATTCAATTCAAAGGACCTTTTCGAACTTTCTAGATCACTATAATTCGGGCTCACAGACCTCTAATTTAAGGCAGAGCAGAGGCAAAAGAATTACAGACTCCCTGGGAGCTGGAAGGACCCGGCTGCTTCTTTCCAGCCTTACCAACAGTGAGATTCCGAGAAAGAATTTCTTAAAAAGAAATTTTGTTTTCCACAGTTGTAACTTTAGGTGGTATGCTTTTCAGCTTGTTTATATTAGCTGTCTGGGGTTGAGCTGACATTTTTCAAATATTAAAGTGGTAGAATGCCTTTTGAGGAAATCTGAAATGTAAGTTAACAGGAAGGGCACCCAGAAAGTGCAGGAATTCCTGCACATTACAGGAAGACAAGCTACAGGAAAAATGTGTCATCTACATTACCCGGGAGAGAAAAACTATTGTTATTAGCCATGATGATTTGAGGGAGGAAGGGAGAGAGGGAGGTCGGGAGGTCTGGCATCTCCCAGTTCACCTGAAAATACAGACAAAGTTTGACTCTGTAAGAAAGGCACTCTCTCTCCCTTCTCCCTCTTTTCACCTTTTAAAAATATTAGCTTCCCTTAGTTTAAGACAGTACTGGGTAAATCGTGTTGGGGGAAATGCATGGAAGGCATAATTCAGAAGCATGTAGGAGTGGGGCAGACACTCCTAGGGGCTCTTTTCTTCTGTAATTCATTCCATCCTGGGAAATGAAATGTGTAAATTTCTCATTCTGTGTAAATTCCTTTGTTAGGTTGTACCAGACAGACTTGTCATGCTTAGCCTGTAATCTGAGCCAGGATGTTTTATAACCCCGTACATCTCAGGACACAAAATCAGAATAGGTGCCTTGGGTTTCCCCGAGCTTGTTTTGTGTTGGTGTGGCATTCAGCACTTGACGGCACGCTGTGTGTCAGCTGCGGGGGCTCCGAGGGGCTCCTGTGGTGGTCCATTTGATGCTGGAGTTAAAAAGGGCTGAGATTTATCTCATTGGAACTCCTTTCTAGTATTTTAAAATCTGAAAGATCTATAAGGAATAATTTTAGAACCAAAGAAAAAGTACACACAAAGCAGTTGTTCATTCTAGAAACATTTGAAAATAAAGAAAAGGAAAATAAGAATCACTAGTGGCCACAGTATACATTTTGGCATATATCCTTTTGGACTTTTTTTTTATGCTCCCTGTATATGTGTATGACTAAATCTAAAATGTATATAGACCTAATGTCTATTTAGTTACCTTTTGTTTCACTTACCAAGATACTGTGAAATATTTCCAAGTGAATATATATATATGTGTGTGTGTATATATATATATATATATATATTTTTTTTTTTTTTTCTACTGGAGGAGGGACAAAGGGAGAGAGAGAATCCGAAGCAGGCTCCATGCCCAGTTCAGTCGAGGCAGGGCTTGATTTCATGACCCTGAGATCACGACCTGAGTGGAAACCAAGAGTCTGACGCTTAATCAACTGGGGCACCCAGGTGCCCCCCAAGTGAATATATTTCTACATTCATAATATTCAGTTGTCTTTTATTTACTTCAACAGAACCTTCATGTTTATTAACTTTCAATTTTACGAAGTTGCCATGAGGATTAGCTCAGCTCATATGTTATTCTATATACTGTGGCCTTAGACGAAATCCCAGGTTCTGGATATCAAATTTTTCCCCACTGTCCTTTTCTGTTCCACCTTTTAAAAATAGATTTCTTCTGGGGCGCCTGGGTGGCTCAGTGGGTTAAAGGCTCTGCCTTCGGCTCAGGTCATGATCTCAGGGTCCTGGGATTGAGCCCCGCATCGGGTTCTCTGCTCAGCAAGGAACCTGCTTCTTCCTCTCTCTCTGCCTGCCTCTCTGCCTACTTGTGATCTCTCTCTCTCTCTGTCAAATAAATAAATAAAATCTTAAAAAGAAATAGATTTCTTATTATAAAAATGATATATGCTCATTGAAAACAAAATTCAAGCCAAAGAGAATTTCATAATAAGAAAAGTAAAATCACTCCAACTCACACCATCCAGAGCTAAGTACTGGTGACTTTTCGGTAAACATCTCCTTGCGTTTGTACACATATACGTAACTACATACATATGCATAAGTGCTATTTTGCACGTGGTAGATGATACTTTGCAACTTGCTTTATACTCTGTGATGTATCGTGAGCATCTTTCCCTATGCACACACATTCAGTTACCCCATTCTTTTAAATAGTTCCTTATTTTAATTTGTAAGGATGTAGTTGTTTAATTAATCTCCAGGTAGACTTTCATGTAGTTACATTTTTTTACAGCTATAAGCAACATTGAAAGGAATACCATGAACATACATCTTTGTACATTTGCCCAATTATGTCTTTAAAATGAATTCCTAGAAATGGAAGTGCTAGGTCAGAGGGCATGGACGTATTGCCAAATTGCCCTCCAGAGACTTAACACGAATTCTTATTCCCATCAGTGTTTGGGAGTGCTCGTTCTCTGGTTTAAGCATCATGGTAAATATTGCCAAATAAATTGCTCTCCAGAAAGGCTATGGCTGCTTTCCTTCATCCTAGGTCTCATAATTTGAAAAAAAAATCTTTGCTCATTTGATCAAAGGTGTTAGTGCTTTATTGTCATTTGCATTTTTTAGTAAAAAAAGAAAGCTGAATCCCCCCTTTTTTTGAATGTTTTATGTGTTTGAGTTTTTTTCTCATAAAATGTATCTTGAAATTTTAATTTAGGGATCAAATTATTTCCAGAGTTAGGACAGAACATTCCAAAATTGCAAAGCTTAGGTAATCGTGGGTTGAGAGTTGGGTCCCATGTGTCTCAACTGTTTAGTTCCCTGGTGAGTTCTGATATTAATTTTAACCCAAATGTCTTAAGTAAACATCACATATTTCATAAGTTCATTTTGTTATACTTTCTATAGCTATCCAGATCCGTATGAAAATAATAAGAAAAAAAAGTAACGATCTGATTAAAATTCCAGTCTGGGAAGTGACTTACTTCTGGACAATTTCTGCATTTTCGGTTAATCTCTACAGGCAAAAGTAGCTTTTCTTTAGTTTCATAAATAATTCCTACCTAGCACCTGGCAGAGTTCTATGCACTGTTGCAGAAAAGTTGCCTTTTTATTTTTAAGCCCCATGTGCAATCATGTGCATCATAAAAGGTGGTTTAGTTTATGAGATTTGTTAGAACTAAGGCTGTGGTCAACTTTGATGACATCCCAAATTATATGTCAATCACAACGTCTTATCGTAGCCTTCTTTAGTGAACATGCTTATTTATGCATCCTGATATTCAGTGATAGAATTTAGAGCTAAGAAAGGAGTTTTGTAGTCCAATCAGCTCATTTTACAAATGAGTAAACTGAAGCTTTGCAAGAAAGCGATTTGCCTGTAGACAGAGCCAGAGCTGGAATTTACGTCCCCTGATTCTCTGTCCCAAAGTTCTTTTCGCTAAACGACACACAAAGATGGGCAATCCGCAATTATAAAGCATTTTTTTCCTTCAGAATCTTTAGCATATTTCACACTTTTGTTTTGTTTGTTTCTGTGGGGAGCATGCCGGCAAAAGGGGCTGACAGGCCAAACAGTAGGGGTTCTTTTCTGTACCCAAGAAACGGTGATCCATGAATCATGGTGGTGGGGCTTCTTCCCAGTTCTCTGCCAGGGGATATTTTGCAAATACTCTCATTTTAATTCCCAGTGCTTACGCTATACAGCTGCAAGTTTTAACCACTGCAATTGTTATTTGCCTTTTATGGACGATCTCTGAAAGCCCCTGCTGGGTAGCTAACGTCTCTTCTTGTACATCTTTGTGTCTCTACCTCTTTTAGCATCGTGCTTATAAATGAGAATTGCTCAATAAATGTCTGACAGCGTATTTTTAATCAGTGGGGGTCTCTATCACTTCCCTGCACATTTCATCAGAGGTTTGGGCTAATTAAATTATAAGGTAATTTTCTTCCTCTGCTGCCTTGTTTGCATTAATATTCCCATTAGATCTTTGCCTCATTATTTGGAAGTTGCAAGAATAGCATAAATGGCAATTTAGATGGCTGAAGAAGTGTCATTTCTCCTACCTACGTCCTCTAGACAGATTTAGAGGTGGCCTGATCCTTGGCTTTTTCTTTTAAAAATATGCGGCACTAAGATGAGCTGTCTAAAGGATCCAGTGGGATGGGACTGGAGTGAATTCCTCCATCCTGTGCTGGTTTCAGGAGCTGTTTGTAGGATACCTCAGCACTGGAGCCTCTGAAGGGTTGTCGGGGATAATCTGAAAGGTTTCAACAGCTGGCGGCTCAATGACAAAACAGGGAACTTTGCAGGGATGACCCCCAAATGGACAATTGCCCACTTCCTCCTCGCCCACCGCCGCCAGTCAGTGCTGCCCCCTTTCCGCTCTGGGATTGATTTTTGCCCTGTCTCCTCCGAGGGTCTTCCTTTCCTGAGCCGGTCCATGCAGTTGCCCATAAAACCCCTTTCTGCACTGAAAGGATATTCAGGTTATAACCTAGACACATGAAGTCTATCAAAGCATTGTAATGGAGTCAACTCAGTTGTGAGTTGAAGCATTAAATAGACCCTTGCTGGATAGCCCATTGTCTGTTTTACATTCGAGTCTCTTTCTCCCTCCTTAAATTGGATAGTTGGATTGGGATCAACCTTTTTTTTTTTTTTGAATAGCTGTAGGTCTAGATGTGGATCTCAGCCCACACCCCAACACCCCCTGCTACCCTCATCCTCATCTTCATCCTCATGTATTATGGGAGTCACTTTTCATGTGTTATGCCTTTGAACTTCACATAAATCCTGTGGGGATAAATACTATTATTGTTAATTTACAAATGGGGAAACTGAGGCTCAGGTGAGTTAACAACATGCCTGTGGCTGGATAACCAGTAAGCTCAGAGGCAGGATGTGAAGACAAGCCTGTCTGACCACAGAGCCCATGCTTATTCTCAGGGAAGTTGAAAACTATAGCCTCACCTGTGTTTAAGGGTAGCCCATGAGCTAAAATGGGAAAAACAGCCCCAAAGAGTAATATTTCACGACACATGAAAATCATATAACATTCAAAGTAAGTGTCTACAAATAAAGTTTTATTAAGACACAGCTGTGCACATGCGTTTATGTGTTGTCTGGGGCTACTTTACGCCCCAGCAATGGTACAGTTGAATAGTAGTGATGGAGACATTATGCCCCACAGAGCCAAAAATAGTTACTGTTTGGCCTTTTTCAAAAAACGTTTGCTGATCTTGCCCTTTATGACTTATTTCGATCAAGTAATGGAACCTTTTCATGATGGGGCTTCCATATTACATTCCTCTTTGGCTTTAATTGGAAGTTGTTAACCTGGACAACTACTCCACCAGCGACCTCTGAGGCCCAGCCCACAGGAAATGTCTGAGTGGTGCTTCTTCTGGTTATGAGATTTGTAGGCCATTGCTCATTTCCGCCACACTCAGCTACCGGTCTCCGGCAGCCCATCCTGGGGTCCTTTCCCCTCAGCAGCGCTCTTCCTGTTTGCTTTAGATTTCTTTTCTTTATCGCCCCTCCCACTGAGAAGCTGTTCATTCGTTCTTCCCTTGGTCCCTTCCTTCTCCCCTTCCTGATCTCACATTTTGTTGAAGAAGCAGATAAAGTAAAAACAACTTCTCACTACCATCGTTGCCTGGCTTTGTTGATTCTGATCACGAGCCAGCCCAGAAGGTCCATCGTTTCTTTTGTGTGGAGAGAAGATGGAAGCTTCCCTGTGTAGTAAGATAGCCTCCATCTTACCCAGAGAGCTTTGCGTTTATCATCTCCTGTGAAGCTTAGAGCTGGTGTATCCCATTGACTCCCCCACTTTTGTTTGGGGTGGACACTTTTGTTTGGGGAATGAGTATCCTTTTGCTTACAGAGTCACTTAAACTGTGGGTATTGTGTGTATTTAGGAAGGAGGGTCCTGGGGAATGTTCCGCAAATGAAGGGAGGGAAGAGGTGGGGATGGAAGGTACACGGAGACAGAGTAGCTTCAGTAGGATGAGCCCAGATTTGCTCACCATATCCAGAGCGAGGTAAGTTTAAGTCCCATACAGGGGAGTGCTACAATTCTTACTCTCCTAGATGGTAGCAATGCTGCAGATTCTTTCTGTATTCCAGGTGCTATGCTTAGCCATGGATGTGAATTATCTCATTGTCCCCTTACTGGGGCTTGGTGAGGTGACGCACCGTTTTGTATATGAGCAAACTGAAGCCAGAGAGATCAAGGAACTTGCCTTAGATGGCACAGTTGACAGCAGAGCAGTGGCTTTAATCAAGGTCTGTCTGACCCTAGAACCCGAGCTCCTGGCTACTCCGCTTGAGTTGAGTTACCCCATAATACATTTCTGAACCCATTAGCCAGAAAACCGGGTTGGTGATAGAAAACATGAGTGGATTCCGTGTGAATCTGTATGCACCAGGGCTGGGTATGGTCATTAGGAGGGGCTGACCTGAGTCTACCTATATAGAGGTTCCTTTCGACGTGTTCCTTTAAGGCTCTGTTGATCATGGGATAGCAAGTCTGACTCATTCTGAGTGTTAAGGTTGAATTCCAAGTACAAAGTACCCATGGGTAGAAGGAAGCTGGTTACAACTGGTCTACTGATAGATACTGTACAGACAGGAAGTTAATGTTAAACATCAGTAATGAATATTGATTCCATTAGCTGTCTTATAGCTGTAACTAAGCAGATCCAAACTTTAGGTGTTTCCCTGCACGTCTAAGTTAAACTTTTTTTAAACAGTAGTAAGAACATGACCAGTTTGGCACAACCATACCTAAGTGGAGGCATAAACTCCTTTGTGGCTTCGTGATTTCCTGTATTCCTGGTCATTTCTCTGTAAACGTAACAAGTGCTATTTCCTTGAAATTGTGAGTGTGCCTACATGTCTACTGCTTTCCTCTTGTACTGGATGGTGTGGAAGAAACTAGAATTCTCTCTTTTTGTGGTAGAGGAGGCAGCTGGGGAAGTGGGGAATGAATTCTCTCTCTCTCTCTCGACTTTTCTCTCCAGCCAAAGCGGACAGTCAGACCTATGTTTCAGTGGTTTCCCAGGGATCCCATGCAGAAGCCATGGGAAGAAGTGGTCTGGTTGTTGAGTGACAAGTTATTTATTCCCTTCCTCGATTATCCCGGCTCCAGTCCCACATGGGTGGAATGAGTTGGAGATAAGGGTAAGGCTGGACTCTGAAGAACCAGCAGGAACAGAATGGTAAAGAGTATGGGAATTCTTTCGGATGGAAGATGCGGAAACAGCCTCGCTGTGCTATTTGAAATCATACTAAGCATATTCTCCCTGCTTTCTTGACTCCTTCTTGTGCCCCAAATTGCTGCCATTTGAAAAACATAATCCCAGAAACTCTGAACAAACCTAAAGGGGGATCTTGCGTGAGGGGTTGGTCCAGATTAATTCAACCAGTAAAGTTGAGATCGATGGTTCCATTTAAGACATTGAGCTTGTGGAACTAGACAGAGGTGCACCATGGCCTGCTCTTCTGCTCACTGGCTATGAGCCTTGAAAGATCTTCTCACCCTCTAGCTTTGGTTTCTTTACCAGCTGAATGGAGAGACTGACACTCCTTCACAGGATTGTTATGAAAATTAGGCAAGGTTATGTACGTCTTGTGTTTTGGCCAGTGCTCAGAATCATTTCTTCAGCAAATATTTATTGGGCACGCTGCTGGGTTGGAGGCATTGTGCTGTGGCGGGCTCACTGTGAACATAAATTTGCTCCCTTCTTCCTTTCTGTCTAGCCCTAAGAAGCTTCTAGTCTAGTAGGAAAGAAAAGCATAGAATTGTGTAGACTGGAAGCTAGAATCCTAGATATGCCCAGAAGAGATACTGTGAATCGGAAGGTCCAAGGGACGAGAAGGAGCTCAGGGAAATTTTTACAATGAGTGTGCAAGTATCAACATGAATTTCAGAGTTGATGAGGAAATTGTGCCTGAGATCCCAAGTCGGGATGGAGAAGGAATCTTGACTTCAGGGATCCAGGGGCACCAAGAGAATGTTCACATAGGCACAACAATTCCTTAGGAGAATAAAAAGAGATGTCCGAGCAATATATCTGAAGCTTGTGTTTTCTAAGGATTTCCTTTTTCTTACCAAGCTATATACTGTCATTATTTTTTTTTTTTAAAGATTTTATTTATTTATTTGACAGACAGAGAGATCACAAGTAGGCAGAGAGGCAGGCAGAGAGAGAGGGGGAAGGAGGCTCCCAGCTGAGCAGAGAGCCCGATGCGGGGCTCGATCCCAGGACCCTGAGATCATGACCTGAGCTGAAGGCAGAGGCTTTAACCCACTGAGCCACCCAGGCGCCCCATATACTGTCATTATTACTTATGATCACAATAAGTTAATGGAATATATCCTCTCTCATACTTCTAGTGGCTTTTTTTTTTTTTTTTGGATTGTGGAAACTCCAGGAAATCCAGAGGTTAATAGTTAAACAAGTGTATCGTATCACCTGGGTTTATAGGCACACTGTAATTATATAAGCAAGCTGTTGGTTCAGTAATCAACGTCTAGCTAAGTCAGGGAATATTTTCCAGAGCATGGCCACAGCTGCAATTTTCATTTTTTATAACCTGCCAACCTGCCTTTTCCATTTCTTAGTGCTTTTCCTTTTTCTAGAATCATCAGAAGTCAGTTAGGGAGGAAAACTGTTCAGTGCACTTCTGAATTTTACTTACCGTATGGGAGGTGTTCCAGAAGGTTCTTTGTTTTACCAAAGTTACTCTCTCTAGCAGGATATTGGGTGCTGGTGAGAGAGTTCATAAATTGTGTGCGTGGGTATTTTTTATTTCAGAAAAATTCCATTTATAAGATGAATATATGGAAACAATTGATAGGTTAAATTAACTTGTCTTTCATTATCTTGGTTTAAAAAAACACAGTGACCTAAATCTCTGGAGCTCATAGTAGGCTCTTTCTCAGTGTAACCAGTACTGAGTCACCTGCTTTCTCCTCAGTGACTGCATTCAGCTCAGGGTCAGTAAAGTGGGGGAGGAGGGTGGGCAGACTCACCCGCATTCAGAGTCAGGAAAGGCACAGGGCACTTTTTACCTCACCTTGCTGTGTGGTTAAAGAGCACGTATGACCCAACCAGGTAGCTAGGACCTTCCAGCTATATCATCTCCTTGAATCGCTTGCCAAGTCCTCTCACTTGGGACTTTGTTCCTGGATGAGCTTCCATTTTTATAGGTAAAGTAGAAAAAAAAATGCAGATTTAATTCTGGAGTTGATTTAAGAATGAGATTGAGGGGCGCCTGGGTGGCTTAGTCGGTTAAGCAGCTGCCTTCAGCTCAGGTCATGATCCCAGGGTTGTGGGATTGAGCCCCACATCGGGCTCCCAGCTCAGCGGAGAGCCTGCTTCTCCCTCTCCCTCTGCTTGATGCTCTGTCTCTTGTGTGCTCTCTCTGTATCTCTCTGTCAAATAAATAAATAAAACCTTTAAAAAAAAAAAAAGAATGAGATTGAGAGCTCCTGATACATTAGGGTTAGAATAACTTTTCCCATCCCAAATTTCAGTCTTTTTTTTTTTTTTTTTTTCCTGATGTGGTCTGGCTAAGGACAAGAGAGTCAGTGTTGGTTGGGTAAGGGTGTGCGGGGGATGGTCACGATGGCTGGGGGTGCTGAGGACCATATATTTTTTTAGTTGAATTTAACAAACATTATCGAACCATTAAATTATTTGCCCCTTGCACTGTGCTCTGTGAATACCCAGATGAATAGACTTCCATCTCTACCCTTGAAAAGCCCACAGTCCAGTGGGATGTAGTCTTTCTCTAGGGCTACCGGAACAAAAAACACAAATTGGGTGGCTCACACGATAGGAATTGATTGTCTCTCAGCTCTGGAGATCATGGTGGTGGCCAGGTTGTTCCTTCTGAGGGCTGAGAGGGAGAACCCATTTCATGCTTTTTTCCTAGCTCCTGGTGGGTTGCTGACCATCTTTGACATTCCTTGGAGGCACATAGATGCATTGTCACCTGACCTATGCCTTCGTGTTCACGTGGCATTCTCCCTGTGTGGGTGCCCATGCCTAAGTGTCCTCTTTTTATGATGACACTGGTCATATTGGATTAGGCCCCCCGTTAATCCCGTGTGACCTCATCTTAACTGATGATAAGTACAACGACCCTATTTCCAAGTAAGGTATATTCAGAGGTACTGGGGGGTTAAGACTTGAACATAACAATTTTAGGGGGCACAGTTCAGCCCATGACATGGGAAGAGAAACACAGCATCGCGCTGATGCAATCCGTGTGATATGCCCATGAGTTCTGGTACGAGCCGCAGCCGGGATGCCAAGGAAGGTAAATGGCCTAACGTGACCTGGGAAGGTGAAGAAAGCAGTCGGTAGGGAGAGGACCTTAGAGTGGTAATAATGGAACTTGAAGTGGGGTTCTTCCCAGGAGAATAAGCAAGTACAACGAGAGGCTTGCCATCTGGTCTGCGAGCAGACTACCTGCTCTTCCTTCTGATTTTCTATTGTTAATGACAGACTGGATGCTTCTAAATTGAGGGGTGTTAGCTTGGAAAACACGCAACACACACACACACACACACACACACACACACACACACACACATGCTGTTGCTGTATTGATTCCCAAACCTTAACTCATATTTGGAGGTAATGAGATCTACTGAAAGCCTTCAGCGGTTGTCACAGGAAGCTTTCACAGGCAGACACAGAGCTGGTGCACTGAGAGGCGGGGGGAAGAGGGCATCCTTTCCTTTGTAACGCATGGTTCTAGTCGGAACGAAACAAAGCTTAGGAGGGAATGGGAATGAGTAAGAACCAAGGCTCTGTAGCCAGGCAAAGCTTATTTTTAGAAAAGGCCTGGAAGCCTTTAAAACACAACAGAAAGTTCTACTTGAGTGTTAACAAGCTCTTAAATATTGATTTTTTTTTTTCTTTTGTAAGAGTGAGAGCGAGCCTGCGAGTAGGACAGAGGGAGAGTCTTAAGCAGGCTCCACGCTCAGTGCAGAGCCCGACTCGGGGCTCGATCTCATGACCCTGAGCTCATGACCTAAGCTGAAATCAAGAGTTAGATGCTTACCCCACTGTGCCACCCAGGCACTCCTCTTAAATATTGATTATTAACAAAAGGTCTTTTCAACTCTGTGTATACTTATTAGGGTTAATAGTGATCTTTATTTTCTTAATGTGGTCAGAGTATGTTTAGCATAAAATTACGTATGAACATACTGGGATCCAGCTCGGGCGAGAGGGCCCAGTATGGGATGAAATGGTCAGGGCATGTTGTGGTGGTGGGGGGGGCAGTGGCTTGGGGGTAAGGTCAGTGGGAAGGAACTTTTCCAGCTTAGGACAGACATCCGTGTCCTGCTGCCCTGCGAGGGTGTTGATGGGGGTATGCTTCAAGTATGGGTGAGGGGGCAGGTGGGCACCCCGGAAAAGAGCTGCAGGAGAATAAAGCATCCCTCAGAGCTCAGTGGGTGGTCCTGGGACAGGCGGTCCAAACAGCGAAAGGACAGGTGGGCAGCAGAAGCGAAGCAAAAAGTCAAGTATTCGATGAGTCAATGTGAAAAGAGAAGAAAGAAAGAATAAACAGGGAGATCGGTTGGAACACAGGGATCGGTGACTCAAAGGGTCCAAGCAACCAGGGTGCAGAACTCAGGCAGGAGTGTCCGTCTCTTCCCTCCCACGTTAGCCCTGCACGTAAGGAATGATTATGCACCTCACCTGTTTCTCGCAGCTTTGGAAGGCGTCTTGGCTCACCTGGCTATTGTGCGATGCACTCATTGGAAGCCCGAGGAGGTAGGGTGTAGAACGAGGTGCAGAAAAAGAGCAGCAGCAACTAGTTTGAGGCTTGTTTGAAACGAGCCCAGACTGATCTCCACGTTGAGTACCTGCGCGCAGCTCCGAGTGGGACCAACGGAGTCAGAGGAAAACAGGAAATAGTGAATCAGCTGCTTCGTCAGGCTCCTTGGTTTGTAGACTGAAGCCGGCTACTGGGTTTCTGTCTCAGGTTAGGACGCGAGCACGGTCTTACGTGAGACAGCAGCCCCGGGTCCGATGCATTCCAATTCTAAGGCAAAGCTGGGAAGCGGAAATGTTAAGGGCGGGTTGGGTGGGGTGGAGGGGGAAAGCTTGTGTGATCTTCTGTCCTAAAAATGTCAGGGGGATGGAGAGACCCAGTCTTCGCTGAAGCCACTGGGCGGTATCCAGAAACTGGCGTGATTTTTGTTCCCTTTGATCCAGCATTTCTGTTTCGAGAACCTGTCCTGTAATAACTCGTGATTTTGGAGTGCCTACTATGTGCTTTGTGATACGCACTTTACTTATGAGGTCTAATTTTCATAAAAACCTGAGTGCGAAGTCAAAATATCCCCGGTTTACGAAGGAGGGAATTGGAACGTGGAATTAATAACCTGCCTAAGATCAGAGAGTTCGGGCTTGCAGAGCTGGGATTTGAATCTAATTCATTTAAATTCCAAAGTTCATGTTTTTCACTACGTAACTGCCATGGCAAAATAGCGAAAAAATAGTAACACCCTACTACATAATAATAAAGGAATGGCTTCAGTTATAGATACCTACCTGATATGTAATAGGTTATGGAGGCAGAGCAATAATGTGAATGGGAAGGTGCTTATGACCCAGGAAGAATGGATATAGATACATAGAGCGATTACACGTGTATGTAGGTGTTTGTGTCTTTGTGTTTTATTTTACCTCAAGTCAAAATGTTTTTATTAGGGAGAGTTTCATTGAGTCCACTTGTAGCAGATATAGCTGAGCCTGGGAAGAACTAAGAAATACATTTTCTGACTCTCTCTCTGCTTGTTCTCCCTTTGAAGGGGTCTTCATTCTGTTTTTCTTGGAGGGTCTTCTCTGTTTTACCCTGCAGACTCTCCAATAGGCCCATGCTTTATTATTTATTAATTTTATTTTTTTTTAAGTAGGCTCCATGCTCGGCATGGAATCCAATGCAGGGCTTGAACTCGCGACCGTAAGATCAAGACCTGAGCTGAGACCCAGGTGCCCCTCTGCACATAGTTGGAAAGAGCTACTAGCCCTGCATCTATATGACTTTGTGGTTTCAGTACCATTATTGTTTGGCTGGTTACAGTCTCTGGTCTGAGATCAAATTCTCTACCTTACAAAGGAAAAATAATCATTGTGATAAGGGGTAGCTGTTGGATTGGCGGGTCCTGAGTCAGGCGTCCATCTCTGGGGGCCTGAGGGTGAACTACGGGGCCCGCTGCTACTTAGAGGTGCTGTAAGCCCAGGTCATCTGAGTAGGGGGCCTAAATGAGACAGAAAAATGGATTGAGTTAGTTAGCACGCGGGAAGGAAACACAGGAGAAAACGAAAACAACGAACAGGGCCGCCGAGACTTTAACGCGAGTGAAGCTTTGACCGTATTGTGATCTGTGGTGTTTCAGTCATTCTTTTTATAACAAGTCATGATAAACTTGCCTACTATTAATACTAAGAAACTTGGTGAATGAGGAAGGAGAGGCATCTCTTCAGAGTCTCTCATAGTCTCTGTGAGGGGAAGAGACTCAGACCCTCTATGCGGCCCGTCATCTGTTCTGGGGTCGGTTGCCTTTATAAGGAGCAGTAAAAGAAGCAGTAATACCGTCTGGGGAGCAAACTGAGTCCGTGCCCTTGAACAGAAAGAACAACACAGAAAGGGTATGCGGTGCTCTCTCTGTTGGCTAAGCGATAAATACAGGATTCGTTTTCTGATGATGCGACAGTTGCCCGAATTTGTGGGACAGAGAGTTTGGGCACTAGATGCCTGGCAAGATGGCAAGAGTTTCCAATCATGGAAGGTTGCATCTAGCAAGGATCTCAGAAATCATCCGGGTTGAGCACCTCATTTTGTAGATGAAGCGAGTATGGCCGAGCGAGCTTGAGTAACTGAAAAGGTCAAGGTGAAGGCGAACTAGATCTGGAAGACAGATCTCCAACACCCACACCTGGACTGCTGTTAGCATGCCAGGTGCATCCTGACGCGGAGCCAACCTTTGACTCTCTGGGGAGCCCTTCTACTCTTCCTATAAAGACAGAAACTAGACCCTGAAGCTTAAAGATAAAAAATAAACAAGAGCACCAGGCGCAGTGGAAATCAGGACCTCTGTTTATTCAGTGGGGCATCCAATGATTGAATGGGTCTTGTTCAATCATGCATGCAGCCATTCATCCATTTATTCATTCTCTGAACATTTATTAGATGCTTCTCCGTGTGGTTCGCGGCGAGGCACCAGGAAGTGTGCAGAGAAATGATTCCTACTTGCAAGCAGCTCAAATTCTAATGGGGAGCAGATGTGTGGACCCACATTTGTATTTCCTGATAGTTCAAAGGAAAGATGATTATCTGCTGAGATCTTGTAAAGTGAATGGGAGAGTCGGTGATTGGGGTGGGGGTCAAAGAGGACTCAGCTCTGATCTGTGGGGCACTACGAGGTGGTAGGAGTGTCCCAGAAATCCAGAAGCTCTGTGTGGTTGGAAGGCAGGGGTCATCTCACAGAGTAAGGAGAGATGATGTCGGAGAAATAGGCAGGGGCTCAGGTACAGAAGGCCTCGCAAACCAGAAGGCATTCACGGTTCCTTGCTTGACTCCGATACCGAGTACCAGGCACTACTGAGAAAGGGTTTCTTCCAGCAGCTAGATTCATATAATTTTGTATTTTAGACTCAACTATGCATCTATGTCCCTTAGCAACAGGTTTTGTTAATATTCTGAGCTCGGTATGAAATGGAGAGCCAAATTAGCATCGAAGAGCTTTCCTTTGGCACATCTACGACGAACTTTATCAGTTAGAAAAAGAAAAGACATTAACCTTTATAGGGAAGAGCATTTGCCCGGGTTGATTAGTATTAGTGGTTTTCTTTACCATTGGATGACTCAACTCATCATGACATTTTGTTGGCATTTTGTCAATGTGCACTCGGCTTTGTTCTATAGGGCATGCCTCGAGGTCGGATGATGGAGTTTTTATTCATCTGGGCATGTCTCCCATCCTGCTGTTTTGTTTTTTAGCTAACTAACTTGACTTTCCTGCCTGCCAAGACCCCGGGAGCTTGCCTTCCCCCCACTCCCTTGCTTCCTCCATGAGGTCAAGTGCGTGCTTCTCACATAGGAGGGCCTGCCGTTCTGAAGTTTTCAGCCTGTGTATTCTAGAGCTGGAGATTCCGACTGCCTGGACTTTGGAACTCAGTCTTGATCTGGAGGGCGAGGAATGCTCTCTGGTTCCAGAGTCTTACAAAAGTGTGGGGGGGAGCGCCCAGGTGGTGATAGAAGGTGAAACCAAACCTGACGTGGTCTCTCCAAATTTCAGAAGCAGCCACTATTATTTTTGTGTTATTTTTCAACTTTTTAAAAAAAGATTTTATTTATCTATTTGAGAGAGAGAGCCCGAGAGTACATGTACGTGGGGGCACACACACACACACACACACACACACACACACATATACATACATACAGAAGTGGGAGGAGGGGCAGAAGGAGAAGCAGACCCCCCACTGAGCAGGGAGCCCCCCATGGGGCTGGACCCCAGGACCCTGGGATTGTGACCTGAGCCGAAGGCAGATGCTTAACTGACTGAGCCACCCAGGCACCCCGAAACTTTTCTTTTTTAACTAGAATTTCCCAAGTGTGTATCCACGGCCTTGCGTAGTTCTTAGCAAAAAAACTTAGCAACAAATGGGAGAAAAAAAAATTAACTGGTTATCTGTATTTTTTGTTGGTTTTGTGATCTCATCTACCTCATCTAACTTGCTTGGGCCTCAGTTTCCTCTCCTTGTAGCTGAATGGTCCCTACATTCTGTGGTAATTTGATTTGACTGGGAGGATGCATTAGGGCTGAAACCTGGGGAGAACACAGAGATATGGTGCAAATACAGAAGCAGAAAGTTAAGATAGGTGAATGTTAGCAGATGAAGTATTTCAAACATTGTTACCTTCCCTCTACTCCCATTGGGCTCAAGAAAACCATCCATGCTTTTGTCGTTTTGGTGCAAGTTTGGAAGAAATTAACTACTTAAACCGTGCTTTCATAGTCACCTGAGTTTACATATAACTGGGCTCTTGTTTGTTCTCCAAAATGCATTTATCCATTTTCACTCTGCTAAGGATAAAAGGCAAATAACGGAGATGGGGGAAGAACTTTGTTCTTTGCGTAACAGTTGTCAATGCGAGGATCTGTGACGCAGAAAGTTTATGAAGTCTTCACAAAAAGGACAGAATCAGCTTTATGGGTTGGTTTGGATCCAGTGTTCCTCAAAGTTTAAAAAAAGTCAAAAATATATTCCAATCATTTGGAATTGATTTGAAAGAATGAAATTGATGGGCTGCCAGCAGTGTTAGATTGTTCGACTACAAACAACACTTGAAAAGAAGTGAACAGCTGTCACACTTCTCTGTCCTCTGTGGATGTAGTTTTGGAAAGATAACAAGTTTGTAAATTAACAGATCTCATCTAAATTCCATCCCTCCCCCCCCCCACCAGCTTCTGCCACTCCAACCCCACCCCCTCTGAGAGCACAGGCCTTTGGTTTTGGGGAACCAAAGAACATTTGATTCCTATTCCTCACTGTTGGATATGTTCGTAATTAGGCAGTTTTGCAATGAGAATGAATGAAGCAGTGCTATCATATATTTTTAGTTTTATGATAATGACGCCACAATAAGTATTTCTCGTATATTTTTATAAAAATGACTCGATGGGGATTTTTGCTCGGGTTAATTATAGATTGGGAAAAAACATTGAAAGAAACTCTTCTATCCTGTTCACTATTTTATTCGCAGAGCCCAGTGCCCAGCACATAGTAGGTGCTCTAGAAGTACTATTTGAATGAATTCTTTATTAGCCATGTGCAGGCTGAGCCTTGTGCAAACATGGAACGTGAACTCAGATGGCCTTTGGTGCATTCGTTTCTCAAATGAGAACTTCTCATCACACCTGTAGAATCCTCCTGTGTCTTCTTTATACATATATATATATATACATATATATAAAGATATATGTGTATCTTTTTTTTATGATGGTGAAATACGTATAGTCTGAAACTCACCATTTAAATAATTTTAAAGTATACAATTCTGTGTGGTTTTGGGAGTCGCAAGGTTGTGCAACCATCGCCGCTATCTAGTTCCAGAACATTTTTATCTCCACAGATGGAAAGCAGGCAGCGCGCTCCCGCCGCCCCCCCCCCCCCCCCGCTCCCGCCCCAGGCCCCTGGCAACCACTAAGCTACTTTCTGTTTCTATGGATTTGCCTCTTCCAGATATTTCCTATGAATGGAATCATACAATATAGAGCCCTTGGCATCTGGCTTCTTTTACTTAAAATCCTGTTTTCAAGGTTCATCCATGTCGTAGCACGAATCAGCCCTTCATTCCTTTCTATGGCTGAATAGTATCCCATTATATGGATATATTACGTTTTTTTCCTCTTTTCTATTTCCCATAAAAAATCTCGTGTCTAGAGAACGTCTTAAGAAGTAAGTAATAGGGGCGCCTGGGTGGCTCAGTGGGTTAAGCCTCTGCCTTCGGCTCAGGACATGATCTCAGGGTCCTGGGATCGAGCCCTACATCTGGCTCTCTGCTCAGCGGGAGTCTCCTTCCCCCTCTCTCTCTGCCTGCCTCTCTGCCTACTTGTGGCCTATCAAATAAATAAATAAAATCTTAAAAAAAAAAAAGAAGTAAGTAATAAGTTACATCTCAGTCTTCCTAATAGAACTTAAATTAAAAACTCATCCCGGGGAATTTGCATTGTTAAGTGGAAAACAACTCTGAAGAAAAGAATACATTTCTAATGGTGAAATCTCCGGGATGGGGACCGGGGACATGTTTAGTAGCGGATTACATCGTCATGAGTATCTGACTTCTTGTAAAGCCAAGTCTACCAATGGCTGCGGAACTGGAAAAGGTATTGAACCGAGTAGATGGGCACCCGGGTTCTGATCCTGGGTTAGCTGTGGGTGAACCATGTCACGGGCATCTTCTTGGATGTAGTGTTTTCTGTGCATTGTTTTGGTTTGATTTCAAGTGAGGCCCCTTGCTAAGCTCTTTTACGAGCATTATCTCATTTAATCGTCCCCAGAATTGTGCAGTGCAGGTGTAAATTCTATCTGCATTTGATAAATGAGGAGTCTGTAAATGATGAGTAGGAAGACTAAAAACCACAGCCCAAGTTTCCCTTCTAGTAAATCGTGGGGGCAAAACCCAGACTCATGTCTGACTATCTTTAGCACGAGCTCATAACCAGCATATGGCAGGGCTTGGCAGACTGGGACCCACCGTGTGTTTTCGTACAGCCCTAGAGCTAAAACGGTTTATCCGTTTTTAAGTGGCTAGAAGAAAAAAAAAATCAAAAGAAGACTATTTCCTGACATGCGAAAATTATACGGAGTTCCAATTTCGGTCTATAAATAAAGTTTTATTGGAACATAGCCACGCTCATTGGTTTACATATTATCTCTGCTTTCACGCTACAGTGACAGTGTTGAGTTATTGGGACAGAAACTGTGGCCCACAGAGCCTAAAATATCTCCCGGTCTGGCCCTTTATGGAGTAAATTTGCTTGTTTCCTCATTTGTAAAATGGAAGCAGGGACAAACTTCAATTAAATTATTCTTCAGGTCCCTTTCAGCTTTAATGTTCTGAGAATGGCAGAGAAAGTTGCTTGCATCTGCTTTCCTGTGAGGTTGCCTCTCTCAACAGATGAGTTTGCCTCTTAGCTAAAAATGACTGTGCGTCATTCGGGCCGCGGGCCGTACATTGATGCCCTGACCTCACATCTCCGGGTCTATCCGTCCTTGCTGCTTCTTTTCTGAGTGGTAACAAGATTACCCTTTGATACATGCCTGTGATGCTCAAGCTCTCAATGGGGCTGTGAAGAAGGCGCAGAGATCATAGACGGAAGGTCAGATTTGTTATTTTCGTTTTAGAGATGTGTGGACTGAGATGCGGGGAGGGCACACTGTGTCTCCAGGACACATCAGTTAGTAAGTTGCGGTGCTGGAGTGTGGACCCCGGGTCACCCCTTTCTGATCCCAGGGCCATTCCTACTCTCGACTAATGTTCTCTTTGCCCTCTGTCTACCTAAAGACATCTCCCGCTCCCCACTCTGCACTCCATTCCTCTATACAGACCCTCTTCATCTGCCCACCCCTCTTCCTAAGGGTCTTTTTTGTATTAAGATTGCATCCTGAGAACAGCATTCCCTTAGGCCCGCTTTTCTGGCCACACCTGCCAACTCTACCCCATCCCCCACCCGCTGTGAGATGCTCCTCCTCTAGGGTGTGTTCAGGGCAGAAAAGCAGGACTTCAATCTGGTTCTGCCTTTTGCAGCTGTGTGACCTTGAATATTGGACTTGGCTTTACCCGTGGCCACATCGGTAAAATGGGTTGATGGGTAATTGCAACCGCAGAGGCTTGATTTGAGAATGAAATGAGCTCACTCACCTGTTATACCTGACCAGCCTTGCCGGTGGCTCTTGGTCTCCTCGCTATTATTATAAAACAGCATTTCCTCTCCTACTGCCCAGTCCCAAGCCCCAGAATTACTCTGCTGGGTTTTCTAGAGTAGTTCGTGACTTCTCTGCACCCAGCTGTCCCAATTTATTTTTCACTCCCTGACATGCCTCGTCTTTAGCCTTTAGCCTCTTTATCTTTATTTTTCTTCAGCTTATCTTACCTTGGTTTGATCGTTGTCCCCTCCTTCCCTTCCAGTCCTGTGCATTGGTCAGGTCTCCACTCAAACTCTAGAGTCTCCTGTGACTGAGCCCTTCTGTCCCGATCGCTTCCTTCCTGAACTTCCTTTGAACGTGGAGTTGCAGAACCACAGACCGTAGCAGTGAAAGGCACCATGTTTTTTTTCCCACTTGGCCAGGTTAAGTAGCTTTACTAAGGTTATTCAACCTGTTTGTGGCAGTGTCGGCTGCTGCCTTCCCTGTATTATATAAATCTTCTCTGAATCATATACACTTTCTTGTATTATTCACCATTCAGTCAACGAGAGTCAGAGTTATTCTATAATAGGCTCTGAATTCAAGAAGGACAGATGGTAAAGACCAGTTTTATGCACTTGCACTTGAGAGTGAGTGCTTCTTTAGGAACTCGCTTGCATTAACCTCATTCTGGCTCTTGTGAAGGACTTTCGCCTGTCCTAGGAACTCACAATCAGAACGGGGTATAGGAGATGGACTGATACTCTTAAAAAAAGGGCAGGATAATGGCCGCAGGAGAGGTTTCAACAACATAGAAGAAGTCGTGGTTAATTTAGGGGGCATTAGGAAAGCTTCACAATGGAAGAGACTTTTGAGTTGGGTTTTGAAGGGTGAATAGGAGTTTGATAGCAAGGAGAACGCATTTTAGTCACAATGAGGAGCAGAGGAAAAGCAAAGGAGGTTGAATACACATGTCCTGGGTGGTATGTAAGTTTGCGATATTGCCAGGCTGTGTCTGGGATTGTCCCTAGGGCACTGGAGGAGAGGCAATAATGGAGGGAGTAACAAAAATTCAGATTTTTTTTTTTTTTTTTTTACTAAAAAGTCCACTCTCTAATTCTGGTACCTCCATCTACTTCTGTATAAAATGTCTGAGTAGAGTGCGTCCTAAAACATTTTTAGATAATCCAACCTTCTGGGTTTGTCCTTCTGCACGAGTGGACTCCGGTGTGGTTGTTTTCAGGCCCTCCCTCCCCCCTTTTCTTTTCTGACCTCATGCTTGCTCTGCGGTGCACATGGTGAACGGAAATGTTGATACATCATCTGGAAATTTCTGGATGAAGCAGGGTGCTCTGCTGGTCTCGGTTGATTTCTTAGCCTTGAGGGTGATTTCTGAATTCATTAGATTTTGTTGTCAGAATGCCCAGAAATGGATTCTTGCTGATCTTGGCGGGAAAGGAATCCACTGGAAGAATTAGAGGGAGGCTCATAAAAGCTTCCAGAGGCTCAGAGAACTAGAATCAGAGGCAACAGAGTCAGCACAAAACCCCAAAATACACCAAAGAAGGGGGCTGGTGCAGACTACTGCTCCCACCAGGGGGTACGGATACACATCTTGTCCCTCTTGCTGCTGCTGGACCTGGGGCATGGTTGTCATCAGAACTGTTGCCGACAAAGCTTCCCCAAACGGGATGGAGCTGCCACGACCATTGCCAAGTGCAGGAACGGATCATGCGCTGCCCCTGTCGGTTTATTTCGCTAGGGACTGGTTCCAGGTTGGCGGTGACTGTCCTGGACTTATGCTCTAGTGCAGAGGATGCTGGGAACACGAGTATCCTGCACTTCTGTAAGGGGTAGCTGGCTTCGCCTCCCGACATGGACTCCAAACATGGGAAGGGGGCTCAGATGCCAAATGCATGACAGATGTCCATGGCAGTCTCTAAGCTGGCCATTGTGTGCATGCCTCCAACTTTCTTGAGCCGGAGACTTATGGGAAATCCAAAGCGCATTTGCATCAGGAAAAGATTTTTACCAGCTCTCTGAGATAGAGGAAGGAAACTCGACTCGGGGGAAGTGAAGCAGTGGAGAGAAAATTCTCGAGTCTTAGATTACTTACTGACCTCAAAAGCAAAAGGGCTGGCTCAGCCTTAGCTAGGTCTGTCGGTGAGCTCACTCTAGTTCATTTAACGAAAGTGACGTTTTCCATGTGGATGGCATTGCCTTGATTTGTGCACAATTTTCAGAAATCATGGATAAAAGCGTAGATAAAAATTTGTTTTGTCCTGGCTAAAAACTTGATGGAGTAGACCAAGTACTTTTCTCCTTTCACGGAAAGGGGAATTGTTGCATATTTAAATGAAGTAGCTTTGTTTTGGGGACTGTGTAACTATAGGGGGCGGGGACCGGAGGCTGGGACCTGGTCTTTCCATTTGTCCTTTAGCCTTCTCCCCATACCACAGACATCTCCCTGTGAGAATTCCCCTTTCTTTGGGTAACAAATGAATTGTCTGTAAATGCATGAGTTCCATAAAGAGTATTACAAGAACTCTTGATTTTATGTGTAATGATTGGGTTGGTAGGACATACACAGTAGCTTTGTTTCTCACGGGTCGTTATTTGGATGAGAGACGAGTTGCATTTCTGTGCTCCAGCTTGAAAACATAAACCTCATGAAGGTCTCTGTTCCTTATTTTGAGATACTTATGTTCCCGACTTCAGTTTCGAATGTATCCATCTCAGCTTTAGTTCAACTTTGTTTCAATCCATCACAGGGCGGGAGTGGGGTGGCGGGAGAAATCTGATAGGTACTTAACACACCTAAGGAGTTAAGAGTTTAAGGGAGAAAGAAATGTTTATTTTTTTACCCCGCAATAAAGGTATTTTGGGTATGTAGCATGTTGTCTTACCAGCTGCTGCCTCCTTTGGTGTTAGCTGAGTGTTGGTTGCTGCACTCTCTTCTGGTGATTAATGGAAACTGGGGTAGGGGAGGGCGGATCCATCACTTTGCCTAAGAATACCGAGTTTACATAATTGAGCCAGTAATTGACAGTTGATGGTTCAGCAGCAAAACTCCAGCCTTCTCCCAGGGAATGAAAACAGAGTGCAAGGATACAGCTTGGATTTACGTTAGTCAACAAGTTTTTGGAGTGACGCACGGGAAGCCTAAACTATACTAAGTGCTTGGAGATTGAATTGTTGGATTAAGAATCGTGTGACACGGGCTAAATCAGTAGTAGCAGGAGTGGCTGGGCCAAGTCACTGTCTGTACCTCAGTTTCTCCAGCCATGTTGGAAGGGATTTGCTATGTGCCAGACCCTTTGTGTGTGTTAGCTTATCACTCTTTTCCTGCTGACCTTTTCGGTGGGTGTTTTCTGTCTTTTGCAGGTGAGGAAATGAAAGCGTGGGAGGAGGGGGAGTGGGGGAGTGTAATTGTCTGGGAGGTTCTGGAGCTCGTTAATAGCAGGGTGAGGACACAGACTTAGATCTGGGCGCTCCCCAGCTGCTCAGCTTGCTGGCCTTCCTTACCCATTGCCTTGAGGCAGCCTTTCAGTGCTTCCCACGATGCCCACATCACACACTCCCTCCCCTCTTATGGCGGCCCTGTTTTGAGCTTATGGGGAAATAGTGGCTTGAAAACACAGTTGCTGGACTTCCCTGACTTAGGCAGTTCCGTCAAGTGGTTGTTGAATTTGATACCTTTAGCAGATCTGATGATGTGGGTGATTTAAATAACTTCATGGTTTATTGGCATCTTCCCTTCCTACTTAGGAAGGAGTCCTCAGCGAAGGTGGGTTTGGGAAGTGGAATTCGGAAATGGCACCCAAGGCAGTTTAGGAAACAGGTAGGGGTTGGAAGAGGGAGGGCATGAAGGCAGGAGGAATTGGAGTGACCTTCAGAGTGGTGAGGTCGGTTAGTGAGTGAATTTATAGTTAATCAGTTAATGAATCGATGAATCAGTTAATGGCAAGAGAGAGCAGGAGGCAAGGGGCTTGTAGCCCGAGAGGAGGCCCCAGGCCAGGGAGACGGGGGCCGAGTCCCGGGAAGGGCAGCCCAGCCAGACTGGTGAGGTCAGTTGGCAGACAGGGCCCTTTCAACCTGAAACTGAGAGACTGTGTCTAGAACACAGCAGAAGGAGGACTCAGCGGAGGGAGGCAGGGAGGCCACTCAGTCCGCCTCGGACTGAAACAGGGAGGCATCTTTAAGCCACGACAGACTCACCTAAATATTGCTACAGCAGACTTCTGACTGATTTTGCTGTTTCTAATTTCTATCTCAGGACTCCTTACCCCACTGAAAAATCAAGCAAAGGCCCCATTATCTAGCTCTGTAGGGAAATGTTCTCAGAGTATTTTTTTTTAAAACCAAAGTTTAGTCCTCTGAGCCCTGAGGCCTCCCATAATCCTGTTTTCCATGATCTTCTTTCCCACAGGCACTGTCTTTTATTCTTTTCATTTCAATGGAGTCTAACTCTTTTCTTAGGAAGCATGACCTCGGGCTGGTCTGTGGTGCCCGGAGAGCCCACGCCAGGTTGCAAAGGTGCGGACCTTTCTGTTCCCAGCCCTGGTAGGTGACTCCCAGGTGTCCCCGCCGCCGTCCGGGGGCCTGGCCACAGTCCGTGTCACGGTCCTGGCCCCACTCCCAGCTGCCACCACTGCCGGCCAAGGCTCTTCTCATTTGCCATTGTGTTTTTCTTCTGCTTTTCTCTTCAGCCACATCTTTGCTCTGGGCCCCTGTCGCTTACTTCTTTAGCCCGTCCCCAGGTAACGGGAAACCTCCTTCCTTCTGGTCAACCAACAGACTGTTCGCAGGCCGGATGGCCTCTTGGTGGTTTGTCTCCTCTTGGCTCCCTTCAGCCTTGCTCAGAGTGTTTGTTTTCTTTTCTTTTCTTTTTTTAAATATTTTATTTACTTATTTGACAGAGAGAGAGATCACAAGTAGGCAGAGAGGCAGGCAGAGAGAGAGGGGGAAGCAGGCTCCCTGCCGAGCAGAGAGCCCGATGCAGGGCTCGATCCC
This sequence comes from Potos flavus, assembly GCA_028534135.1. Classification (NCBI taxonomy): domain Eukaryota; kingdom Metazoa; phylum Chordata; class Mammalia; order Carnivora; family Procyonidae; genus Potos; species Potos flavus. The sequence goes on along the minus strand of CM052891.1, from coordinate 9,168,220 downwards.
AGGACCCTGAGATCATGACCTGAGCTGAGGGCAGAGGCTTTAACCCACTGAGCCACCCAGGCGCCCCGAGCGTTTGTTTTCATTGCTGACGTGGAGGCGCTTCCTTTCCTTTTGTGCCTCTCGTTTCTCCTGTCGTCGGGGTTTGTGGCTTTTCCACCTGGGGAAGTTGCCAGAAGAAAGCGTCCCTTGACAACCGAGGTATCATGGGCGTCGCGGGGCTGTTGCTGGTGATGGGTGGTCGGCAGGCGCCCTGTGCCAAGGTCTAGGGCGGGGAGCAGCACTCCCGGCTTTCAGGCTCTGAAAGGGACACGGCCAATCCTTTGGTGACGGTGGTGAAAAGTCATCAAGGAGCCTGTTTTCCTTCTCTTAACGTGATCAAGAACGTGGATTGTGGAGTCAGGCTGCCTGAGTTCAAATCTTGACTCTTCCCCTTATTAGCTGTGTAGCCTTAGGCAAGTTACTTAACATCTTCGTTTCTTAATCTGTAAAATGGGGACAATACTTGATATATCATAACATAATGTTACATATCACAATATATGATATATTTTATGTATTATAATATATAACATACAAAACAATGTTATAGATAATAACATTATAGTATGTGGATCCTCCAGTATTCTATTTGTAGATATTATGATTATAAAATTATAATATAACATGACATATTCTAATGTAGATATGTAGATATTACATTATACTGTAGTGCAGAATATGTAGAGATTATATTGTTATATGCATTATGTTATTGTATATTATTATAATATATAGCATACTCGCTTGCATTTGTTTTCTGTTACAAGCTACTATTATATAATAACATATGCCATAACACTATCCATAACTTTATACACATAATACACATAACTTTGCATATCTATATATATGACTTTATATATGTACATATACATATAACTTTATAAATGTATAATATATAGTATGTAAGCTATGCATATACAGTGATTATATGTAAAGTCTTTAGAACTGAGCAGGTATACAGCAAGGAGTTGCTATATCAAAGTTTGCATTATTCCTCAAACTCCTCTGAGTGGTTGATTATCATTTCTATCCTTCTTTTAATGATGCAGTATTTCATGGGGTGTCTGGGTGGCTCAGTTGGTTAAGCATCTGCCTTTGGCTCAGGTCATGATCCCAGGGTCCTGGGATCAAGCCCCACGTGGGGCTCCCTGCTCAGCTTGGAATCTTCTTCTCCCTCTCCCTCTGCCTGCCGCTCCCCGGGCTTGTGCTCACTCTCTCCTCTCTCTCTCTCTTTCTGTGTCAAATAAATAAATAAACAATCTTAAAAAAAAGAATAAACACTCTTCTCTATTTAAAAAAAAAGATGCATATTTCTCAAGTAGGAGGCACGCAGTGAGTGTGTGGAGCTTGGTTTAAATCTCAAGCACCGGGAGAAGCTGGTGTGAAGTCTGAAGCAGTAGCATTTGGGAAGGTTGGTGTCCACGCCGCCTGGTCAGGACGTCACCAGTCAGTCCGTCTGGGCCATCTCCTTGGGCCTTGTTTCCGGTGCTTTTCTGCTCCATTCGGAGACTACTGGCTTTGGGATGAAGCCTTGGAGGTCATGCTCTGGCCCAGCCTTTATCCGTGCTTTGCCTCTCTGCAACGTTCTGGAAGGAGGGAACCAGGGGTCGAACCCACTGTTGAAGTTTGGGGGTAATGGAGTCTGTTTTCCTTGAGAGTCTTTCTTTTAAGATCTGTATTTGATGATGAAGTTGAACTAGGAAGTGAGGCTAGTTTTTAGTTTACTCAAAAAACACATTTTGTGAGCATCTTACATACCAGAAAAATAGAAATAAGGCCCTGCCCTCAGAAAAGTTACAATCTAGACGGTACAGTTTTGTAAACACACACACACACATATACGCAAACACACAAATATAATGGGAACACTATGGCAGGGAAGTATTTTTGGTACTTGTGGACACAAAAGCAAGAGGGTTCTGTTTAACCTTCGGGTGAAATGGGATGGGGAGGGGTGAACCTTGGAAGTGTTTATGGAAGAGATTTTATTTGAGCTGAATCCAGAACATTGAGTAGGTTTGCATGAGTCAGAGAGAAAGGAAGCATATTCTAGACAGAGAAAACACCATGAGTAAGGGCACAGAACCTCAAAGCATCCTGGTGGTCTGAGAATTACAAGAATTTGTCATGGCTGAGATGAAGTATGATCGAAGGAGAACAATGAGAATTAACAATAGTGAATGGCCAGGGGTTATCAGTGGCATGCCAGAGCTGGCTCTGTCTGGTTCATGGGAGCCATTTATTAAATAGCCAGTAATTTTGTAAGCTGGTCGTTAAAATGGTGGTAGCTTGAAATGGACAGTGGTGGAAACATTTACACCATGGAAATCAACAAATACTACGTATCAGGGCTTCTCCTGCAAAGAGCTGCCTTACCGTACTCTGCTGATGGAGATGCCCTTGTATGCCACTCTGATAATTATTCTTTTTTTGCAAAAAGGATTTTATTTATTCATTCGAGGGAGGGGGAGGAACAGAGGGAGAGGGAGAAGCAGGCTCCCCACTGAGCACAGAGCCCGACGCAGGGCTCGATCTCGTGACCCTGAGACCAAGACCTGAGCCAAAACCAAGAGTCGGACGCCCAACCCACTGAGCCACCCAGGCTCCCTATAATTATTCTTCCAAGGGTCCCTCGGTGTAGGTGATGGGGAGCCGGTGAAGGCTGGTGGGCGAGGAAGCAACATGATCAGATTTGTAATTTAGAAAGATAACTCTGTGTCTTTGGTCCTGTCCCTCCGGAAACCGACCCAGAGAGGGAGCTTTGCGCGCAGGAGGTTTACTGGGGAGTGTTCTTGCGGCTAGCACTTGAAGGCAAGCAGAAGAGAACAGGACTGGGTGGAAGGCACAATTGAATAATGAAGCAGGTGTAAGGCCATCCCGCGGGGATGCTTTGGAGCTGGAATGGCCCATCAGTGTAAACCAACCCAGAGGCACGGAGGGTGTCAGGGTAGAGGATGTCCCTGTGGAGGGTCCAGAACCACCGTGAAGTGACACTGTTCCTCTGAGAGCACTTCCTGGAGAAGGCTCAGCAAGGAGGGGAGGGCATGCCTGCTCCTGAAGGTGATTCGGTGGCAATTTGGAGGATATGGGAGCTCTGGTGGGACATGGGAGGGTAGTAAAGCAGTCCAGGTTAAAGATGATGAAGGCATACACTAAGGAGGTAGCCATAGGGATGGGCTAACGTGTGGGAACCTGGGGTCTGTGGGGCTAGTTCCCCTCCTGCAGCAGTTCTCAACTAAAGGCCAAGGCTGCCTGCCCCCCAGGGTAATTCGGCTGTGTCTGGAAATGTTTTTGTTGTCCTAACTGGGAGAGATTGTGTGCCTGTGTGGACGCTACTGGCATCTAGTGGGTAGAGGTCAGAGCGTCCGACATAGCACAGGGCAGCCCTCCATCACCAAGAAGCAGCAGCCCCCACACATGGGTAGTGCGAGGTTGATATGATATTAACAAGAAAGGAATGATATTTAGAGTAAGGGAGAGGACATGGGAGAGGTCTTCTTTCGCCGCCCTTTCCCTGGGTGTCTGGGTATTGAGTCCCTAATTCAGGACCAGATTGCTGAAGTGGAGACAGTAGGTTACTGACAATACTTTACAGAGAAGAGAAGAAATTTGATCCTATAAGCAAATGCATGTCATCAAGTCAGTCAAGTCATGCTTGTCTCCCACGGAAATTTTATTTATTTTATTTTTTTAAAGATTTTATTTATTTATTTGACAGACAGAGATCACAAGTAGGCAGAGAGGCAGGCAGAGAGAGAGGGGGGGAAGCAGGCTCCCCACAGAGCAGAGAGCCCGATGCGGGACTCAATCCCAGGACCCTGAGATCATGACCTGAGCCGAAGGCAGAGGCTTAACCCACTGAGCCACCCAGGCGCCCTCCTATGGAAATTTTAATTCTAGATAGCAATACATTCTCATGTCTTTCCCTTTCATCTTCCTTCCAAACGATGAAAGTAAATTAGAGCTTCATTCTGTATTGAAAAATGCAGAAGTACAAGCAAGCACATAATAAGGGGGCTCTTAGAATCACCCTCTGGTTTTTGCTACCGGTAGTAAAAGTTTTGCAAGACAATGGTAGAACTGCAGGGATACTATTAAAACGCATTGCTCAGGTTTTAGCAAAGTAACAAAGCAAAGGAAGAACATTAAATTTAATGAGGCAAAAAACAGAAGTCGGTTAGGGAGGTTCGAACTTAGGTGGTGGAGAAGCAGTATGGAAAATACCTTTGCTTCGTAACATGAGCACATTCAATGACAGTGCATTGGTGAGAGCTTTGGTGCTCTTTTATTATTGTTGTTGTTGTCATTGTTATTGTTATTATTGTTATTTGGCTGAAAGCTGGTTAGTGCACAGGGCGACTGCCAGCCAGGTGCTCTGAGACACCCTAGTCGGAGCTGAAGACAGGACTCCAAGCAGTTTGGATGGGGCAGAGTGACTGTGGGAGGCAAGGCAGGTGCCCTTCGGTGGGGCCGGGCTCGCAGAGCAGCGGCGTTGGTGGGAGCAGAAGCGCAGAGCTGTGGCGTGGGCATTATTAGCGGGAGAAGCCTACGAGGGCGATATACTTAGGCCTGGGACAGGGTACCAGCTGAAAGACTGCAGCCGTGGCGGCAAACTTTTTTGAAAAGGGGCAGATACTAGGGTTTTTTGGCCCGATGGTCTCTTGCACCTCTGCTGTAGTGCGAAAGCAGACAGATAATATGGAAATCAAGGAATGTGCTGTAGCCAATAAAACTTTATTTACCAAAATGGGTGGCAGGCCAAATTTGGGCCATAATCCGCTGACTCCGGACTACGATCTTGAGGAGCCTGGTGCACTTAAAAAAAAGATTTTGATATGCTGTTTAAGGAAGGTGTGGATGTGGAGGCAAAGGCACGACTAAGATTTATGACTTTAATGAATGCCAAACACATTCATTTTCTTTCCTTAATTTTGGTCTCTTCCTCTTGGCCGTCCCTCTCCTTTCTTTAAATAATTACATATAATTATATTTTTATATTTAATAGTTATGTACATATAATTTATATTTAATAGTTTATTATTAATTTGTCACACAGAAATCATTTATAACAGTCGATTACATAATAATTTGATTTATGATAACTGATTTTCTGGTTTTGGGGGGAAACGTTAAATAGTGGGAGAAAACTTTTCTGCTCTCCTCTCTTAGCTCTTTGTAAATGTAGTCTTAGTTATTTTTTTCTCTTGGGTGTAGCTCTTTCATTACGTTTTCTTCTATAGTACCATTGACCTTGGGGTCCGAGATTCTCAACCTTGACTGTATATTAGGATTGCCCCTGGGAACTGTTAGATATCCCAGTGCCCAGGCTGCATTTGGAACAACTCATCAGAACTCTAAGGTTAGGGCCAGGCATCGTTATATTTTAAAGCTCCCTGGGGACTCAGATGTGCAGCCAAGATTAAGGACCACTGCCTTGGATTTAAAGGGAAAAAAATTGTCCTCAACATTCGCTTTAGATGCAGAGGGAAATTTAAGTTGTGTAGGGGTAACCATTTCTGGCCTGCATGTTTTAACTATGAAAATTGGATTCTTCAGCTTTTAAGGGTATATTCAGACCAACTTACTAGTGACACGGTAGAACCTTCTTTGTTGTGGTTCGGTACTGGCAAGAAAAGAAATATCAGGAAGCTAATGTGACTTGGCTGATGGGTCTATTTCTAGCCAGAGGCATTTTCTCCATCAGTGAGTGTGGTGACAGCCTTTGAATGTGGTGAGAGCTTCCAAGTTTCAGTGATTAAGTCATTATCCATCAAAGCAAATCTTAACCAGAGTAAAGGATGAGGATATATGTTCTGGGTCCAGAGGGAATAACTTTCTAACATCGTCATCAGTGCCTACGTATCCGATGGTGCTTCTTAAAGAGAACCTAATCGATTGAGTGAAAGCTGACTTCTGTTTAACGTCGGGAGACATAGGGCAATTCAAAAGGCACATTTGAGGGACTTTCATAAAGATATGTCAAAATTAGTTTGAAAATATAGGTATGGGGATAATTGTCTTTTGTGAGTAGTGACATTTTTGAGGGATCCAACAGCCTTTTTTTCCATTTGACAAATGGAAGAGTCTAACCTTGTGACCTTGGAATGGCTCACGCATTTAATATTCAAGGCTGGATTTTAAGGATTTAGTGCTTTCTTTCCTAAATGAGAGTTCTAGAATCATGATATTTTGGGGGGGGGAGAGTGGGGAGTAGCCTACAATGTTCTGAAGAGTTTTCCCTCAGTAGCAGGGTCTGGTGACTACCGTAGTTTCTCAGGCTCCATTCTCCTGGAGATGTGAGAGTTGCATTTATCGAGGGCTGAGGGAAAGAGAAGAGGATTCTGTCTGCTGCGAATAACGGAATGCCCAATGACTGTGCTTGCACCAGTAGGGGCTTATTCCCCCCTCTATGAAGACAGAGAAAGTGCACCATCCCAACCGTGATTCAGTCATTTCACCATGCTCTGGCTTTGGGAGGTGGTCCTGTGAGTGCTGATTCCCTTGACTTTTTCTTTCTGGTCACAGGATGGCTAGCATGAGGGAACATGACCACATCAAAAGGCAGGAAGAGAAGGGGGCATTTCTCCCCTGGGTCCTAGTATTATTATATGAATCAGGAAGGAAAGTTTTCCAGTAGCTCCCAGCGGACTTCTTCTCAGATTTCAAACCTGGAGCCAAAAGCTGTTACTTGTTCACCCTCAAACCCAGATTGGCAAAGGGGGTTACCGTGGTTAGCAGAGACTACGGGTTAGCAGACTTTTTCTGTAAAGAGCCTTGACTGTGAGTATTTGTCCCACCCCTTGTGGGCCCCATAGGGTGTCTGTTTCCTATGCTTCTCTTCTTTTCCTTAACTCTATGAAAATGTAAAAACTGTTGTTAGATCTACGGGTGTTTGCTAAGCCATGGACCCTGGCATCCACTAATCAGTTGTGTTTCATCTCCTGAGGCTGGTGGAGGGGTCTACCATCCCCGCCCACATTGCCACCCACTTTTTGAACTAAACCGTGATTTGGTTTGCAAACTGGATGGGCAGCCAACTCTAAATTCCATATCTGGTCCATTTATATAAATTTCAAAGTACTTTGGCAATGGGCGATTTGATGAAGAAAAACTGGGATATGAAGTCTCGGGACTTTAGCAGAACTTTAATTGGAATGAGGTTCTTCTCATTATGGTAGTCGGTAAACTAGGTAACAGATAATCCCCAAATCTCAGTGGCTTCACACAAGAAAAATGTGATTCCTTGTTCAGACTACATGTCTCAAGTGAATTGGCAGGGAATCCTATTCCACTCGGTGATGTGGGGATCCACCATCAAGTGGTCGCGCCATCTTGAAAACATGGCCTTCTCAGTCTCCAAGAAGACAAGGGAAAAAAGGAAACTAGAGAATAGTCTTGAGCTTCCTGCTGCCTCATCCTGAAAGTGACCTATTACACTGGCCAGAACTGATCACATGGGTCAACCCAACTGGAAGGAAGGCTGGGAAACACGGGAGAGCAAACGGAATATCGATTGAGTGTTCTTATCCTTTCCACAGCCCCACTGCTTTCTTCATTTTCTTCCAGAAGAAGAGACTTGATGAGGTTGTATGATAACAACGTTATAACACCAGTAGTTGCTGGTCCTTTACCTTCTATCTCATTTTAAACTCTAGTTTTTTTTTCACATTTTAAAATCACCTATTTCTCTTCTCCCACACCTTTTCCTTTCCTTATATCATTTAGAATCTTGTAAATAATGTCTAAAAGTTAGAGTACATAAATGAGAAAATGATAGATGTAGAAGGGTGTTTCATAATTGGATTACTGCATTATAAAAATGCAGTAGGATTTATCATTGCCGTGTCCAAAGGACTTTCTTTTGCCTCTCACCCAGTGAGTCTCAACTGGGAGCACGTGGCTCTCCAGAGTACATTAGGCAATGTCTAAGGACATTTTTTTTGGTTGTCACCGTGGGGTGGGGTTGCTGCGAGGATCTAGCAGGGAGAAGTCAGGTTTGCTATCAACCATTATACAAAGCACAGAACAGCCCCTGACTATAGAAAGTTATTAGGTCCCAATGTCAATCGTGCTGATATAGAAAATGTTGCCCCCTTCTCTTCTTAATTACCTCTTCAAGTCCTCATAGTCTTGGGCAACCTTCTCTTATTTACGTGACTCTGACTTATTTCAATTTTTTTGTGGACTATAGCCAGGTAAAAATGTAACCTCCAGAAGTGTATGTAGCTAGTTGACTCTTCAATAGATTTTTGTGATGATTAGGTAGACTTCCTCAAGTTTCAAGCAGAATCTCTGAATGTAATTTTTACCTGTTTTTCCTTTGTCCTTCTCAAGCTTTCTTCATCTGTGCCGTTCTAGACAATTTCACGTTGATTATCCAAGCTGCCATTGTCAAAGTATGATTTTTAAGTTTTTTAAGTTGTTAAAAATTGTATCTTATACAAATATAAGCATATATCCAATATTTTTATGATTTGTTAATGAGGATAGCAAAGCTGGCTCACGGGGGAAATCAAGAGACTGAGGATTTATAGAGACTGGAGCAAGAACATTGGTATAAGGGTGCTAGTTTAGATCCAAAACTGGTTAATATACTTGAGGGCTATAGATAGACTGTTGGAGTTATTAGGTATATCTATGACATAGATATAAATGAAAATAGCAGGTCAAACAATTAGTGCTCTGGAATAATGGTTCCCACATGTAAGCATGCATTAGAATTACCTAGAAGGCTCATTGAAACCATTGTTGGCTCAACCTCAGTTTCTCATTCTGTGATGCTCCGTGATGGGGAAATCCTGGCAGCTCTCGGTGATGCTGCTGAACCCAGTGATTCAGGTAACACACTTTTGAGAGCCGTTGCTCTAATAGGTCATTGAAAGACATGCATTTGGCCTTCTTCTTATTTTAAGTGTTAGATGTTTTTCCTCAATACCCGTAGAAGAAATTCTATAATCGAGAAAAGGGGGGGGGAGAGAGAGAGAGAGAGAGAGAGAGAGAGAGAGAGAATGGAAGGTGGCTAGGGTAAGTTGTCCTGGGAGGACAAAGTAACTTGTAGGTCTCAGTGACTGAATAAATAGTGCTGTTTTCACTCATTTTATATCCTATAAAGTTGGATGAAGCTCAGACTATTGTCCTTTGATAATGCCATCCAGAACACATGGGTTTTGAAGTTGTCTGTGGTGGATGGGAGAGCCAAAGACTCTAACATGGGCTTTTCACGAACTCCTAGACCAGACTGGCACCTGTCACATCTACGCGCATCCCATTGACCAGAACTAAGTGGCCCCCAAAGGAAGCTGGGTTCCTGGGATCCTGGAATTCCAGTTTTAAAACCCGGAATGTCCAGGGCAAACAGGAATGAGTTAGTCACCCTGTGTAGTGGACCTTCTTTTTTTTTTTTTTTAAAGATTTTATTTATTTATTTGACAGAGAGAGAGAGAGAGATCACAAGTAGGCAGAGAGGAGGCAGAGAGAGAGGGGGAAGCAGGCTCCCCGCTGAGCAGAGAGCCCGATATGGGGCTCGATCCCAGGACCCTGAGATCATGACCCGAGCCAAAGGCAGAGACTTTAACCCACTGAGCCACCCAGGCGCCCCTGTAGTGGACCTTCTTGGAACCTGCCTCTGGCATGGCCTGGGGGAATGCCTATACTTTAGATCTTTTTATGGGGGAAAATAGTCCCTGGATTTCGAGACGTCTCTTCTGTTCTTTACAGGGAAACAGCGTGGTTAGGGATGGCCGAGGATTTGTGTTGAGTCTTACTATTTTAGAGTAAGGCAACTTTCTGTCTTAGAGCTTTAAAACCATTGATTCTAGACATTGGCTTGGATTAACTTTCTCCATTGTAATAATCCGATCTCTAAGCTCATTATAGTTTGGTCAGCTGCGCACTACACATCTAGGACTTTGCTAAGGCAAAGGTGGTAATTTGAGAGTGAGGAGTTGCTGTCCATGTTTATAGAGATGAGCTTGGTTGGACCAATAGTGTTCTCAGTGAGATGGAGGCATCTCAGGTGGTATCTTACTGAAACTATTTTTCCCCGTGGTTGCTTACCACTGAATCCCACTATTTCTACCGAAGATGTCTCCCTGCCTGGCCTTCTCTCTTCCTCTTAGCTCGCTGCTTTGTTTTGGGTATTCTTACACTACCTGCCCATGTATTTTACCATCAGTCTCTTCGAATATGTCTCCTACACTCCTGCCCAGTATCTTCCTACAAAATAACTATCATCGTTCTCCTGCTTCAAGATGGCCCCAGCTGCTTCCCTCTGGCCGCCACGATAAAAGCCAGCTTCTTAGCTTGGAAGCCCTGCCTGACCTGATTTATAAGCCACCCATATGGACACCTTTCGCAGTCCACACCCCTGCCCATGCTGCTCCCATCCTCCTTTTTACAACAGCACCTGTCCCTTTGGACCCGGTTCAAGTGCTCTCTTCCTTGAGAGAGACCTTAGTACCTTTCTGTAATGGTGGCTTCTTCTGTTGAAGGATACAGCTTGATTGTAGATGTAGGACATGATTATGACTCCCTACTCTGCCTCCGATTCCCTTGGTGCACCAACAACAAACACTGAAAGAAGGGCTCCCATTGCTAAGCACCGTTATGGTGTTTTCCCTGTCTAATCCAATGCCCGTTGACACGTTTATCCCCCATGTTGAGAGGTATTTATCTGCAAGTCGTCAGTGTTTCGCTCACAGGAGGTGTTCAGCATGAACGCTTGAATGAATGAAGGAGCTCAGTTCGGGGTTTTCATAAGAGAGCCTCTCCTTTTTCAAGTGTATCCTTTGCTGAGGTCTTGCTATTCCAAGTAGGGTCCCTGGACCTGCACACCAGCAGCCTGGCATCATCCGGGAGCTCGCTAGAAATAGGATCTTCAATCTCACCCCAGACCCACTGCATCGGGATCTGTATTCTACCAATGTCCCCAGAAGATCGGTAGGCACATTCAAGTTTGAAATGTACTGCCGTAGGCTGGTGTCTCATTATGGCCCCATTACTATCTATAACACATTCATGGCCAAGGCAGGGGGTTCTTCTAAAAAAATGAGAACTCCTTTCCTCCTTCCCTCCATCCCTCCCTCCTTCCTAAAATGCACATTCTTAGGACCTGCCCTAGACCCATTGAATCAGAATGCCAGGCAGGTAGGGCCATTGCCTTTCAAACAAATACCCCAGGAGATTTATATCATCCTGAAGTCTGAGCACCACATCCCAGGGAATTTCTGAACTGTTTCGTTGTCTCTGATTTCCCCCAAAACTTTGGACTTAGGAGATCTGTCCTCACAATCAGTGTTAACTCTGTTGAGGTTTGACCCTCCCCCTTCCCCCCCCCTCCCTCCCGGTCCTTTCCAGTTTCCCCGTTGCTGTTAACAGCGCTGTTGTTTCCCCTGGTGATCCCAGATTTCCCCCTGGCTGGCATCCCATTATTGGAATAGCCCTTTACCTTGCATTAAGAAATGCACAGTGTCTCCGAGTTTCCTTCTCTTGTAATCGCCCCACTTCTCTGCGTGCGTCACTCCTTTCAGGCTCCTAGTGTGTTGCCCACGCCTGGGTTTTCTCCATTGTCCCCATGCCCGCTCATCTCTTATAGTCTGGCTTCTCGCTCCGCTTCGGCACCAAAGCTCTTCTCGAGAAAGTCACCAAGGGACTTTATTTTCATATTCACTGACCTTTTTGAGCACCTTAAAGAAAATCTCTTAGAGGTCAGCAATCTTGTAAAAAAAAAAAAAAAAATCACATCTTATGGTTTAGCTGCGTTGCTGGTGTGCGGAGTTGGGCACGAACGTCAGTCGCCAAGCCAGGGAGAAGTTGGAGCTTACTCTCTCTTTACTTGCCAACCCCCGGAGTAGGGAAGGAGTCAGTCACTGAAGGTTTTTATACTTAAAAACATGCTTTACAAATTCAAGTGTACTGCAGAAAATATATGTGTTTTTTTTAGCGTCGAGCTAGTGATTTTAATTCCTAATGCGTTACGTGACCACATTTCTTCAGACAAATCATGGCTACTATTATTCTTAGGTTGCTTATCATTCTATAGTTGCTTTTGGCTACACTCTTCCCTTGTTTTACAGAGCGCACCCATATTCAGAGTAGCTAAATAAGCCATCGTCTTCTCTTCGGGAACCTGGAAACTTAATCTTTAAACATTCAGTAGAAGGGGAAGTCCTCAAAAGGAAATAGAGTAAGAATGTACCGTGCTGGACCTTCTTCTAAAAAAAAAAAAGGCACAGAAACCTTTCTCCCTCCTTCTTTTTCTCCTTTCCTCTTTCCCTTCCTTCTTTCCTTCTCTTTTTCGCAGATCTAGCAAACATGATCCAGGCAGTACCTTTAGGCTCTGGGGATAGAAGAATGAGACAGACGTGGACCCTTACCTTTATAATGCTAATGTTTTAGCGTGGGGCAGTCCGTCTTGTCATTCAAGAAACAACAGTTTGTTAAACATACGGGGAAGGAGAGAGGGTGCAGCTGCTGGGGAGGGAGTGAGGAAGATGGGGTGGGGGGGAGCCGGTGGAGACTCATTAGAGGATGGATCTCATTGGCCCTGAATCTTGGAAGGTGAGCAGGTGCCTCCCGTTGGAGCTGTGGCAGCACTGGGAGGGCGGACGCAGAGGTATTCAGGCGGCAGCCCCACGAGGGGCACCCGGAGATCACCAGGCATCCTGAGGGGGTATTGACAGAGGAGGCTGGGGAAGTAGGGGGAGCAAGCAAGGGGAGCACAAGTCTGGATTTTAATTTGGGCAGTGGGTATCCGCGACAGCGAAGAGGACCATGGGTTGGAGAAGTGCAGTCCTGAAAGATGGGGTGTCAGTAGGGAAAACGGCACGAGGACTAATGGACATGCAACAGACGGAGAGGTTCTGTATGTAGAAGTCACCAGAATCGTAGAACCCTTGGCACTACCGCAGGCGAGAGGCACAGGGAGAGTCTCAGGTCAAGTTCGCCCTTGACGAGGAGGGTAAAGGAAGAGCTGCTTGGAGGAGGAGGGAGACCTGTGTGGTGCACTTTCAAAAACCCTTCCCGACGAGTCTTAAGAAAAGTCCTTTTCATAGGGACAGAACTCCTGTGTCCCTTATTCCTTCTCCTCCCGGAGTCACTCCAAACAAATCTGCTCCCCTTCCAACGCGATAGCTCTTGCAAGGATGGGGACGGCGCTCTCCTGATTCCCCTCCTCTTTTCCTCCGGGGGCGACACCCTCCCCGTTGTCCCCGCTAGTCCCTATGTGACATGGTTTCCACACCGCTTACCTGCACTGCCAGCCTGGCCGGCAGCACGGGGTCACCAGGAGAGAGACAGAACGAGGGAAGTGACCTCCCTGTGTCTTCATGCCTTCCTCCTTCTGCAGACAGTCCTTCCTTCTAGACTCTGCGCGAGCTGTTGGGTCAGTGAGCCTGAGCAGGGGGCAGAGACAGCTGTGGGATCGCTGCATAGTCTCGCTTTGTCTGGAGGCGTGTTTTTCTGACTGTTTCTGGTGCTTGACAGGGTGGTTTTTGTTCTGGGGAGAGCTGGTTTGGGGGAGCAGGCTGCAGAGAAGGCTGCCGGGCTGCCCTGCCCTCTGGGACTATCTCCGAGGCCCTCGGGGGGACTGGAGGCAGCATCCCGAAGGCGCCTCTGCCCAGCGGAGGTCATCCGAGGCCTCTGTGTCCTTGTCCCAAGTCTAACTCAGTTAGCGAGGGAAAGAGCAACTGCCGCCAAGCTCACCAGCTTCATAGTAGTCGTCAGGAAGGAGCCCGGGCTGGCCAGATTCTGTTTTAATCGGTGATCACACATGACAAAAAAAAGAAAGAAAGAAAGAAAGAGAGAGAGAGAGAGAGAGAGAGAGAGAAAGAAAGAAAGAAAAATAAAGAAAGAGAGAGAGAGAGAGAGAAAGAAAGAAAGAAAGAAAGAAAGAAAGAAAGAAAGAAAGAAAGAAAGAAAGAAAGAAAGAAAACAAAGCAGCTGTGTACCTACCACTTTTCATAACTTTGCCTCCACCGTTGGCAGTCGGATTGCTTTTCTTTTGCAGAAAACACGATGTCAGGCTGGGTCAGAATGGATATGCAGAAGTTTTGAGAGGAGGCGATTTGGAAAGGGAGGTGAAATTAGTAAGGTTTTCAGTTCGCATTGGGGATGAATCACACCCCTGCGGGCATGGTAATGTGCAAACCCCGATGCTGCCATTTCCCTCTGGGCCTTCCTGCTTTCCCTGACACTCCGGGACACCTTGCAGAATCCCCTCCAGGCGGGCTTTGAGGACTTAGGGCGAGGGGACCACGGGCAAGAGGTGGTGGGGGCCTCCGCCGGCCGGGAGCACATTAGCCCGTCCTCCATGGGAGCGTGGACTCTGGTCTGCTGACGGGGGTGGCCAGCACATTCCAGCAGTGAAGGGAGGCTTGGCCGGGCTTTATGGGTTCCAGAACACGCAGTTCTTCCATAAAATGACAGGAGGACACAGTGTGCTATTGAGCGCTGCCAGATTTATATGGAACCATCGACTCCCCCCTCTGCCCCTCCCCCCCAGGGTCAGGACAAAGGTGGTTTCTTCGAGTGAATTCTAGACCGACAGTCTGAAGCACTTTAGGTTGGAGTCCCATTTCTGCCCCATATTATTTTTATGGCCTTGGTTAATGTTTCTTAACTACTCGGAACTACGGTTTCGTCTTCTTCGTGTCTGTATGCCGTGGGTAGTTTGGCCCTGCGTATGTGGCCTGCATGTTTGTGTCCTGATTTCTGAGCCCATCCGGAACTGTGCAAACAATAGACAGATGCAATTACGAGACGTCTGGGATTCCCTTTAAAGAAGTAGGGCTGGGGATACAGGTGAAGCAAGACTGGGCAAGAATTGGTCATTGTTTAGGAAGAGTGATAGGTACATAGGGGTTCCTTATATTGTTCTCTTTTGTGTATGTTTAAAATTTCTTATAATAAAAGGCAAAAAACAAGTTTTCTTACTTACCCATACCCCAGGTGATCTCTCCCACAATGTGCAAAGCTTCCTTGGGACATCTGCTTCCTGATATGGTGGTTGATGAGCTAGGAGGGCTCAGTAGTTAGAGACCAGGCATCCTGCTATTTGCCCAGGGCCCTCTTGGAATCCTCCTCTGTCCCGCACTCCATCTGGTTTAGCATTTATCCCGGATTTTTATTTTTATTATTATTATTTTTAAATAAAGTATCGTTTTCTCATAGTTGCATTAAAACTAGCCAGGGTGGGTTTTATTGATCACCGCTATTTAATGCTGGCTTCTGCTATGATCTCTATTAGTGCGGGAGGTGTGAATGTAGCAGGCAGAATTTTATCTTTGTGCCTGGATGCATCCAAAAGATGCCCGGCAATGACTTCTCTCTCTTTTCCTTGCTTGTCATGGAGGGCTTGCTTATTGGTAAATCCAAGTAGTCGGTGTTGGTGAACTCCTTCCCGTCTTAGGTGGTGGGAGACCTTGAGACCACTGTGGCCCTCACTGTGTTCAGGGTTCAGAAACCGACTTAAAGGATGTGGACACGTGCCAAGAAAAATAATTCTGCTTATGTCATTTTATAAAGTGCATTTCGCTTTAATGCACATATGTTTATAGGTGTGTGCATACGGGTATGTGTGTGTATTTAGAAAGAATCTCATTTTGGAAACAGCTTTCAATACGTTTGGGTTGTATAAGTTCAGCACTCTAATGAAACCCATCTGTTGATCAGTCAATAAATATTTAAAATGTGTAATTTTTATTATTTTTCCTACCACCTTTCCCTCACAAAAGTGTCCCTGTTTAAATAGTAAGGTATGTATGCACCTTACCTAATAGTAGACTCTGAAGGTAGACTTTTGGCTCCAGTTCTCAACTCGGGGGCACATGACCTATTTCCCCTTAGGTCTGTTTCCTCATTTGTAAAATGGAGATGATAAGGGTTGATTATAGAATTTTCATGAGGCTAAATCAGTTATTACCTGTATCGTATTTAACATAATGTTTTCCCTATTTTAAACACTGATTACTTATTCTGCTTTTATTTGGTTCCTTTTTATCTTCTTTACTACATTATATGCCCATTTAGGAGAGGAAATGGTTTTCTTTATTTTTAAAGACCTCCACAGGGCATGATAACATAATAACTCCTTGATGATATTTGTTGATTGACTGAATAAATGAATGAATGATAGGCAACTGTTTTTAATGACTAGAGCCAGCTGGTGTGGTTCACGTTGCAATCGGTGTGTATGAAATGGAGCAATGTCCTGGCAGGAATTCCAGATTCATCTAGTCCTTGTTGGGACCCAGTTGGGCTAATGGAACCGACCACCTCAAACACAAGGTCTTAAATAAAATGATGTTTCTACGTTCTGTAAATCCATAAGTGATAGCCTGTCCACTTACTTCCCTGAACTTGTCATCGTACCGGACCCCATTCTGTTCTTCTGGTGGGTGCGTTACTTGAAGCTATTTGCTCATAGTTGCATACCTGCCAGGGATAAAGGGATCTCGATCAGGCCAAGAAAATGGGGTTAAGTAAATGGAGAGTTATCATATATGATGAACATATATAGGAAGAGACTAGAAAATGTTAGAATCTGTATTTTACTACTTCTCAGGGAGAAATCTTGAGCTGGTGTTGGATCTAATCTTAAAAATATCCGATTGGTCTGTTCTGCAGACATCACAGCCACTTGGTGCTTTGGGGTTGATGTGTGTTAGGAAATGGGCCACCTGTCGCCAGGAAGGTTTAAGATGGTCAAGGGGGAAGAGGTGGGAGGAAAGGAGGTTGTATAGAGCTCTGAAACACCATTGTGGTGAGTTTCCTTTCATTGTGTATTGGTTGGTTCTTCTAGAGGAAGGCTCTGGACTGAGTCCCTTTCCATTTTCACTGCTGCTAGGGTGACCATTAAATAGTGGCTTTTGACTTGGACTTTTTGATGAGACAGCTAGGAACACCCTGGAAATACTACACTATCAAAATGTCGCTGGGTACATTTCTGTATATAACAATAAATCTCAAATCTTGGTTGCCTGTGCAATCCTTTCCTTGAAGCTTCAGATTT
The DNA here is from genome assembly GCA_028534135.1 of Potos flavus. NCBI lineage: Eukaryota > Metazoa > Chordata > Mammalia > Carnivora > Procyonidae > Potos > Potos flavus. The sequence continues at coordinate 9,151,170 of CM052891.1, read as the reverse complement.
AAATAGACCCTTGTTTGCTGAATTTCTTTACGGGGATGGTCCCTCAACCTCACTCTATTCCAACCCAAGCCCATCCTTTCCAGTCTTCTCAAATTTACTTCTCCTCTGTTCTTGTTCCCAGTTGGTACCTGCCATTTCTCCTGGGGAGACCTTTTTAATGTAACTTGGTTTTCCTCCTCTCCATCTGTACTGTTCCGTATCGAGCCCAGGCTCCTCTCTCCTCGCACTTGGATCTCTGCAGTAGCCTCTCAATCTGTTTTCCTGCCTGCAGTTATGCTCCCCATCTCCATTCTCCTCTCCATCGGCCCCCAGGATGACTAAGGAAGTAAGTAATTCAGCAACCGTTTTCAGCCCAATCACTCTCTTTTCAGGGATGAAGCTAAAAGAGTGAACTCATTACTGTTTTTGCTCTCACAGAGCTTATTTTCTAGAGCTGAAGACCCACAAAGCCATGTACCCAGATAGATAACAACCATGTGTATAAACTGTGTTAGATCACAAAGGAAACCAACAAGGATTTGAGATGGAGTATAACACAGTGTAGACAAGCAGGGCTGTCCTCAATGATGACATTTAGGCTGAGATGAAAAAGGATAGAAGGAACAAGAATGGAAATAGTTCTAGTGGGGAAATAAATGTTCAAGACAGAAAAGAGTTTGTGCAAAGACCCCGAGATGTGCAAGAGCTTGGTGGGATCAAAAAACCAAACCTAGAAGAGAATGATTAATGCACAGAGGCATCAAAGGAGAGTGATTTGAGATAAGAGCAGAGAAATGGGTGGGAATCACATCACACAGGGCCTTGAAGGCTGCAGTAGGAGTGCGTTTTACCCCAAGTTCAATGGGAAACTACTGAGGAATTCTAAGCACAAGTACGGTTTTATCTCATTTACATTTCACTTCTACTCTTGCCTTGTGGGGCATGGGTCAAAGGAGGAGGAAAGATAAAAGGTGTTAGCAACAGAGCTGGAGAAATGCGGGCAGATTTGGAATAACTTTTGGAGGTAAAATCAGTAGGATCTCCTCTTGGGTTAGACAGGGGGACAAAAGAACAGGAGGAGATTCAGGATGGCTGGTTTCAACAACTGGATGGAGGGGGTCATCTACTGAGATGAGGAAGATTTGACTGTTCTGTTTTCCTCTTCGACCATTAAGGATTCCTGGGATTCGATTGGGCCCACCTAAACAATCCAAGTAATCTCCCCATAACATATCTGCCTTTAGCCTGAAACACAACCTGCAAAGTTCATTCTGCTGTGTACATATTCACAAGGTCTGGAGATTAGGACGTGGACATCTTTGGAGGGTGGCATTATGCTGCCGACTACAGAAGTTGAGTAAAATGAGAAAAGTACCCACAGAGATGGTTGGTGACCTTGACAGAGCTTTTTCGGGGCGTGATGGCAGAAGATAGCCATATCATGGTGGGTTGAGCAATGAAGGAGAAGTGAGGAGGTAGAAATAGCACAGTATGGACAACTCTTTAGAGAACTGGAATTACGATTGGAGGGGATGTGGAATGGGGGCAAGCGTTTTTGTAGGGCAGATGCAAGAGCACAGCTGTTCGCTGATAGGAATGAACCAGGCATGAGTAGCACGATGGGGATACTGGGGCGGATCGTCAGGGACACAATATCCGGAGCACTGGAATCCTTCCGAGTGTGGATCCAGAGCCCAGTGGAAGAGTTGGCCTTCAATGAGAGGGTCCTGGCTACCTTTGTACAGAAAGGAGAAAGGGAAGCTCTGTGACACTGGAATGAGAGATGAGCGAGGTCCCATCTCCTACCTTCTGTTCCCCCAGTGAAGTATCCAGCAGGGTTATCCTCTAAAACAGAGCTCTGACCAGCCCGGTTGGGTGCTTCAGACCCTCCACGGGCTCTCCCCACTCACCTCTGTCTTCATTTCCTGGCACTCTGCTTAGGATTTTATACTGTAGCCTCACCCGTTCTTTAGAACCCTCTGGACACACCACACCTCTCTGCTTTTGACTTCTTGTTTGCTCACTTCCTGTACTGGAATGCCTTGCCTCCTCCAACTTTACCGTACCCCCCGCCCCTCCCACGCCCGCCCGTGCTCCAGGAAGCAGCCTCCAGACACATCCTCCCCCAGGTTGGTTAGCCGTTCGGTCGCTCTCAGAGCTCCCTGCTTAGCTCCCCGCTTACGCTAGCTACTGTTACTCCTGACACAATTATTTGTCGCACATCTGTGGTCTGTACTAAAATATGAGTTCATGGAGGGCAGAGGCATGTCTCTTTTCCATCTTTGTATCCGTAGCACCTGGCACAGTGCCTGCACATATAAAAAGCTCAATAAAGGGCGCCTGGGGGGCTCCGTTGGCTAAGCGTCATTGACTTCAGCTCAGGTCATGATCCCAGGGTCCTGGGATCGAGTCCCGCCTTGGGCTCCCTGCTCAGTGGGGGAGTCTGCTTCTCCCTCTCTCTCTGTCCTTCCTCCTGCTTGTGTTCTCTCTCTCTCTCAAATAAATAAATAAACAGCTCAATAAATATTTGTTGAACTTAGTATCGTAGCAGGTAAATTGAGCAAATGTATATCAAACGATAGCAGAGCAGGTTGGAAAAATCAGTCTATTTAGTGTACATGGTCCGTTGTTATACTTCTCATTGGCCCGTTTGGACTATTTTGCCCCCTCCTCACAGCCCAATCCCAGCAGACCATGCCTTCCAAGGAGTAGCTTCGCCGCCGCCTCACCCCGTAGGCTTTGATGTCCTCCAGAGAAAGATTATGGCCTCGGCCGCTTTGGCGTCATCATGACCCGGTGCAGTGCAAAGTCTGTAGGAAGCTACGAATGTGCGCCTGATTGTGTCGGATTTTAAAGGGATAGCTTTCCCCAGAGGCTGTCCTATCTGGCAGATCTCGCTTTCTAGAGCACGTCCTTCTGTTCTTCAGACAGCCTTTCGAGAAAAGTATTCTGAGGCAACCGTGATTTTAAGCTCCTTATCCGTGCCCGAGGCCGGTAGTGTTCTAAGTGGATTGATTTCGAGTTCTGTGAAACCGGGTGACTTAGCGTATCATTCGTCAACGTGTCCTTTTTGAGGAGCCAAACACGTTTCACACCCGCCTCTGAGGCTTGCTAGCCACGGAGTCGGTCACTTCACAATCACGAGCAAATATCCGTCTTTGCAACCAGTATTTGTAGCACTTCGAATGCAGTATTTTGCAACTGAGGAAAGATTTACAAAAATATGATTAACGTCTGCAGAAGATAGTCACAGTGAAATGCCAAGGGATGGAAACGATGTTAAAAATCGCACACACGGCGTGGTCTTAATTTTATGAGAAAATGCTAAATCTATGCGAGTATATACTTACAGATCTATCTGTGTACAAAAATGACCACAAAGGAATGCCCCAACATTTTAACAACGGTATAGCCTGGGGGGTGGAATTTGGGTGACTTCAATTTTCTTCCTCATACCTTTCCTTATTTTCTAATTTTTCTAATAAATATTTTCCACTTTTGAACTTACAAAATCTATGGTCGTTGTTTTAATGAGTAATTTATTATTAGTTAAGCATCGGGGTTAAGAAATCTTTTAAGATTTCTTTTTTTCTTTTTTTCTTTTTTTCTTTTGGCCAATGATGAAGAGAGCAAGAAACCAGGGAGTCCAGATTTGAAATTTTTTTTTTTTTTAAGTCACGAGAACTAGAAAATGAAGGTTAATGTATGTACAGGCTTATGTATCCAGGAGAGTATTTGGGGATGACTTAAAGTGTAAAAATATGCTCAGGGCTCCAGAGATTTGCAGTGAGGACCTGATCAGATCTGTTTGGTTCCCAACCTCAGGCAGATGTCCGAGCCTCTGTCAGGAGAGCCTCCCGTCTACCCTGGTATGTGTGACTGCAGCAAGATTTTCTGAAGGCAACTTCATTCCCAAGACCAAAATAGGCCAGTGAGTCACTGGGATATATCCTTAATCAAAGATTGAAAAACCAACACCTGCAAATGGTCCTAACGCCCTAGCTCAGAGTGAACGTCCGTGAAGTTTGGTTTTCGGGCCACCAAGATGGTTATTTTGAAGACGGAGAAGCAGACTCCCCACTGAGTAGGGAGCCCGATGCGGGGCTCGATCCCAGGACCCTGGGATCATGACCTGAGCCGAAGGCAGCCGCTTAACTATCTGAGCCACCCAGGTGCCCCTATGCTATTTTATTTTAATTTCATTTTTATTCTCTGCGATGCAGAGCACAGTGTAAGGCCCATGCAGGAGGGACAGAGGGGAGAGCAGAGCAGAGCCTTAGGAAGTACCGGCTCAGGGGGCTTTGCCTGCACTGCCCCTCTTCACACCTCTTGCCTCGCTTTATTCATTAACAGTGTCCTCTTTCATTCTCCCAAGTGTCCCATTTGAGATGATCATTTTATAGGGTCACCCTGTCGCCGAGGCTGCTGAGTCCAATCTGGATTCCGTGACTTGTCTCTGTGCAGCAGTTGTCTGGCAAAAATTTAAGAGCCACACCCAAGGGCACAGGCTTTTTAATGCTTCATCCCCCTCCCAATCTTGCAGGGGCCGCCGGAGATGCCTTTGTGTTCCGCCTTTTCCGACAGATCAATGCAACTGTTGAAAGAACCCTGCAGGATTACAGCTCTGGACTGGGGAGCCCTTTCTATGACCACAGCTGTCCCAGATGGTGCTCATACTTCTTGGACTCCGAACGCCACCCTTGGGGCCAGTGGGCTAAAATCCTGAGAACAGGTTGACACTGACCAGCTGCCTTGACATTTGCTCTTTGGCTTTTCCTAAACCACAGATTTTCTTCTTTTCATGGCAGCTTGCACTTCTGCTCCCTTTATTTCTTCGGAGACTCCCGCTTGGTCTCCGTTTTCTTTAGAGGAATGAGAGTTTAAAGACAGCATGTCTAATTCGAAGAAGATTTAGTGCCCCTTAATTGTCCTGGAAACCTGCAGTCGGTCTCTAGGAACAGGCTCAAGGAGGACTCAAATTGAGACAAGCATTTGTATTTTGACAAAGGCTGTGCGGTTTTCTGATTTCTGCCCTAGGAGCAGGAATGTAATAAATGAGATTGGGGAAACCCTGGCATTTGCTGAATTAGGGTCTAAGTTGCTAGAGACCTCCTGTGCTCTGTAAATTTAAGGTGAAGGACTGTGCCAGTTTAAAATGAAATGGTTCTAAACTTTTCTTGTGTGCCTGAGCCCTCTGAGAAATGACGACGATGGAAGATGCTCTCTCTGGGGAACTATGCATGTGCACCCATGAAGACATTTTGCATATAATTTGAGAGGATTTATGTCGCCCGGTCTACTGTATGGATGGTAGGTTAATATAGAGGGTACAGCTGGTTCCCTCCTGGATATCCACACTCCACAGCCCCCTTCCTTCTGCCAACCAGAAACCCCATATTCTTTCGGTATCTCGCCATCTTCCATGTGACTGTGCCCTTGAGGGGAGACCGTGACCCCGGCCCCAGGAGTGGAGGCGGTGGGGAGGGTGATTGGTTAAGCCAACCATGGTGATCCCATGTCCTTTGCCAGAGATCCGCGCTGGCATGAGTGTGAGACTTTGCTGGCAAATGCGGCAGGAGTATAATTCTGCGGGGGGAAACTGTGTTAAAATTTGATCACTCTCTCTCTATTTTATTTTATTTTATTTTATTTTATTATTTATTTGTCAGAGAGAAAGAGAGAGAGAGAGAGCACAAGCAGGGGGAGTGGCAGGCAGAGGGAAAAGCAGACTTCCAGCGGAGCAGGGAGCCTGATCTGGGACTCGACCCCAGGACCCCGAAATCATGACCGGAGCCGAAGGCAGCCACTTAACCGACTGAGCCAGACGTCCCCAAATTTGATCACTCTTAAATGAAAAACATGCAGTCGTATGGAGAGAGCTATCTTGATGCTCTTTCAGATGAGTTATCGGACTGAGCAAATGAGAGAAAGCAAAAAGAACCCTGTGGGGCTGGATTGGAATTGGCCCTGTTGGTACAAATTCATGATTTCCAAAGTATGCATCTGGGTGTGCACATGTGTGTTCGTGTGCAGATGTGCATGCGTGTGCGTTTTTAATGTCAGGGTGTATGTGTACCTACATGCATCGATTTTCTACCTCTGACTGGGGAAGGGCCAAGAAGAAACAATACTCAATTAACAATGAACATGACTAGTACTCAGATCTCAACACCATTGCCCGCTCTGAAGGGAAACAAGCCTCCTTACAGAAGTTCGAAGGGTGGGCGTGGGTCAAGCCGCCTCCTCCTCCTCTGGAGGAGCCCGTGGTTGCTATGCTAGCATCCTAACTAAGCTATTGCCCGAGCCTCTAACAGGCCATTTCCCAATTCAGTGAAGCTGGCTGCTTTTGAACAGGGAGGTTTGGGATCAAACTAGTGGGTTCCTTGGTCATACACTCTTTTGCATAAACCCGTCCCTCGGTCTGTAACAGCGTCGGTGGGAAGCCGTACTGCTACGTTGAGCCTTCTTACGTCCTTGCAGAGTGTGCCTGCAGAGAAGGCAGACCCGCATTTCGAGTAGGTAGGCATGCATTCCAGGAAACACGAATTGCTATCTCCTCCTCTCCTCCAGGGTGGAAGCCGCCTGTTAGAATCGACCTTCCACCCGAGGGCTGGCGGATAGCCTTGCAGGCGCGCTAGGGATTGGCATCCAGCTCTGCTGTCGCTGGGTTGGACGTTTAGCAGTAGCAAGGGCTTGGGCCTTGATAAGAGGAAGCCCATAGCGCTGGGCCCGTGCACAGCCTCGTCCGTGCCACCTGAGCCACGCCTTTCCCGGGTGCCTTGTGCGGGCGCCGGGGTGACCGGGAAGAGGAAGCTAGGCGACATCCACAGGTGAGACCGGCACTCTTCCAAGAGTGCCTCGGGCACCACTGGGTCTCTGATTCATGTGGCCGGAGGGGCAGGGCAGCTTACCCTGCTGCTGAGCCTTCCTCTGCTTCGGCTCACATTTCTGCTATGGGCTCCGAACGCAGAGCTCAAGAGAGAGGCTCGGGTGCAGAGACTTGTTTGTTAGTGCGATCTCAGTAAGTGAGATGGGCGAGGCAGATGAGACAGGGCAAGAGGGAAAGCCAGCGCGACAGTCATCGCTTGGGGCAACTGATGTTTAATCGCATCGGATCTCCTAGGAGCCTCATGAAATGTATCTCAGAACTGTGTGCCCGTGGGACGAAAGGGCTTATCCATCAGCTCCTGTCCATCATTGTGCGCTGATCGCCGGTGGCCCCACACGCTCTGACCCCAGGTTCTGGGTGTCAGCAAGTCCAGCAGCTTCCATCAGCCAGAGCACTCCTGGAGTAGGGAATCCAGAGATGGGAGAGGAGGTCGGGGGCAGCCCGAGATGGGGCACTGTCGGGCTGCGTCTGTTTTAAAGCTACCCAGAACCTGTATCGGGAAGCCAGATCGGGGAAGGGAGTGGAAGGTGGGGCATCGAGGAGCTGGGAGTGGGGTACAAGAGTTGTCCCAAGCACACGCTGTACTCCAAACGGTTGAGTGAGGACAATTCAGGATTTGAGCACGACACACTTAGCTCCACTCTTAGCTAGCTGGGATACCTGGGAGTATTTACCTGACCATTCTAAAGTTAAGTTTCTCATCTGCACAAGGATGACGACAACTCATTTTGCACTCGGAAGGGTTAGAGGAGGATGGTATCTGTTGAATTCCTTGCTTTGGGCCCGGAATAAATGTTAGTGACCCACCCAGCTGACCGTCCAGAGCGGTGCAGGCGCGGATCACTTTCGAGTCTTATGGGTCGAGGGAAAGGGAAGGAGATGGGAGGTGAGGGATGAGTATCTAGGAGGAAGTTATTGAACCGAAAATGCAGGCAGAAGAGCTCTTAAGAGGCAGAGGACTGTGTGTGTGCATTGTACCGGGGGAAGGAGAAGCACGGCCAGAGACAGAGTCAAGACCAAGGTTAGGTGTGTTCAAGGAAAGAGAAGGAACTTCTGTTCAGCTCTCTCTCTCTTTTTTAAAGATTTTATTTATTTATTTGCCAGAGAGAGAGAGAGTGTGAGTGAGTGAGTGAGAGAACAAGCAGGACGGGCAGAGGGAGAGGAAGAAGCAGGCTCCTGGCTGAGCAAGGAGCCTGACTGTGGGACTTGATCCCAGGACCCTGGGATCAGGCCCTGAGCCGAAGGCAGATGCTTAACCAACTGAGCCACCCAGGCGCCCCTGTTCGGTTGTCTCTTAATTACTTCTTAGAGGTGGAAATAGTAGATGGTACAGCTGGGGGAGGCTCTTGGATGCCAACTTGAATAATTTGAATTATACTTGGCTGGCAGTTAGAAAGGAGGCATAGACAAACTTCCTCAAAGATTGGGAATTGGGGCACCTGGGTGGCTCAGTCGGTCAAAGCATCTGCCTTCGGCTCAGGTCATGATCTCAGGGTCCTGGGATCGAGCCCCGCATCGGGCTCCCTGCTCAGCGGGGAGCCTGCTTCTCCCTCTCCTGCCACTCCCCCCATGCTTGTGCTCTTTCTCTCTCTCTCTCTTTCTCTGACAAATAAATAAATAAAATCTTAAAAAAAAAAAGATTGGGAATTAACTGCGGGGGCCACGTGAATTTCTCCTGTTCCCACCACCCAGGCTCAGTTAGGCCACGTAGGCAGTAGCCATTGCCCTGTCCTTCCCGCAGCCCTTGGGAATATTGCAGTGGAGCTTAATCATTCCAGAAGAGACATACTGGAGGGTGGGGATGGACCGGAGTGGTGGGGGTGGGGGATGGGGGTGGGAGGGTACCTCTGATTACCATCTTACTTTCAGGACACAGCTCAGTGCTGATGCATGGTAGGTACTGAGTAAATATTTGGGGAGAGGATGAATGAATGAATGAAACTGCTATATGTTTATCTCTTCAGTTCGCTTTTATGGTGGCATCATTAGCCTCGGTGGCCCCTTAGGTTAGACATTCGCTGCTGTAATGCGAGCACCAGCCGGGAAGCGTCGGTGGGCCTGCTACCCAGCTACCACCAAGGGGAGTTTTCTGTCTTCTTCTCCTTTTTTTTTTTTTTAAAGATTTTTTATTTATTTATTTGAGATAGAGAGCAAGAGAGAGGGAGAGCAAGCATGAGCAGTGGGGGGGGAGGGGCAGAGAGAGAGGGAGAAGCAGGCTCCCTGCTCAGCAGGGTGCTGGATGCGGGCGGGTCTCGATCCCACGACCCCGGGATCATGATCTGACCCGAAGGCAGACCCTTAACCAACTGAGCCACCCAGGAGCCCCAGAGGGGAGTTTTCTTAAGCTCCGAGTATCAAGACTCTGGGAAGGGTTTTGAGCTGAGATGCATGTCGAATGCATGTGCCTCCCTTTTTCTCCCAAGGTCAGAGCAGGCTCTTTTTAGCTTGTGCTTGTAAAAGGGTTTAGTTCACTGAAAAATAATGTGGTCCTGTCAATACTCCGAGGGAAGCTGGCGTTGTCAGTGATGCCAGCCTCCGTGGGGATATCTAGAACAGGTTGCATTCCGTTTGGAAGGAGAGCTAATCCCATAGCCATAGCTATTTATTTTATATGTAAAACAGGGCTGAGCCCCAGTTAATGGCCTACTTTCTCCAGGCAGTCTGAAATACAACAGAATTTCAGGGCCACCATGGAATTTGAACAGTTTCTTGGAGCTTTATGTAACAGGTTTTGACTTAACATGGTAATATTTGGGGAACTAAGCCCAGGGAATGTGGCTTTTACTTTGTATAATATCCCTTTGGCTGTACACGCGCCTGGCTGTTTGCTCTTCCCCTGAAACAGGAGGATTTGGGGAGTTAACCTGATATTCCCAGGTTGAATGTTTTCTTACTTGTTTATAAAATTTAAGAAACACAAAAGAGTTTTTCAAAGCCAGTCTGGCCATTCACGAGGCTTATATTCTCGAAAGCAAAGCCCAGGAACTTAGTGTCATTTCCCAGGATTTTGCATTTCTCCTCTCTGTTCCTTCGTGCTCTTTCACTTTCGTTCCCCAGCACTAAAACCCCGTGCCAGCTCCTCCTGCTGCCTGCCCCCTCTGCGCCCCTCCTCTTTGTTATGGGACATTCCGTTCCTCCCACCAGCCCCAACCTGTTTGCAGCTTGGCACACAGGGAGGATAGGACTCATTGCACAGCCTTACCCCCCGAGAGGGTCCTAGTTTCAGCTCTGCAGAGAGCAAAACTTTTGGCCCCACAGCTCTTGGATCTTGGGACAATTGGGAGAAGTAGTAATGCATTTAACTTCAGAGAACAGAGCCTTTGGCACAGAAGGAGGACACGACGTATTGTATGATGCCACTTTATAAGAAGTGCCAAGAATAGGAAAAACGTGCAAGGACAGAGTTTAGGCTGGTGATTGCCTACGATCAGAGGGAGGGATGATGTTGGAGGAAAAAAACTGGGATGGCTAATGGGTATGATGTTTCTTTTGCGGGTGACGAAAATGTTATGAAATCGGTGGTGGTGGTGTTTGCACAACCCCGCGAATATGATCAAAACCATTGAGTTGTAAATCTGAATAGACAAATTGTGGGTATGAATTCTATCTCGATAAAGCTGTAGTAATGAAATCTGGAGGGCAAAGGTAGTGTCATGGATCAGATTTTTTAGACCTTGAGCTTTGCAACTCTGGAGATGAAGCATTCAAGCTCTTTGGTAGCGAACTCCCTGACTTTTCTAGAAGAATGAAGTGCTCACACGTGTGACCTTTGAGACTCATGGGTAGTTCTTGAGCTGAGAACCACTTCTGACTCATGTGTTTCCATGTTTTATGATGAGCAGGTCTGAAATGGTGGAGGTTCTTAGAGGAGAGAAGGAAGTTTTAGATCACACCTACTTTAGCTCGACATAGTTGAGTTGCCTTTTGGAATTTTCCCTTATGTTTCTCATTAGCTACTTCCTCAGGAGCTTATATGCTGCAGGAGTATGTGGTAAAGTTTCATTCGAAACTACAGGAACTCCTTTGCTGACTTATTCTGGCTGTTTCTAATGTTTCTTGGCTCCGTGCTTCCGAGGACCCCGTGGGAAATCTTGGCAGAACGCCCTGTTTTACGTCAAGATGGAGTGCCTCTCTCAACGTCCCTTCGCACTGAATTTTCTCTTTGTTGTCGCTTTTTATGCCCTTCCTCTTCCTTCTTTTCCTAAAGAGAGACCCTCCACTCCATTCTCTGAGTCCAGCCTTCTCCGCTGTGCCGTCGACCCCACACTGTCCGCCGGGAATCTTGCCCCATCATTTCTGTGTATTTCCCTGGTCTCTCTGTCCCTTTCCCCATTGGCTTCTTTTCTCAGCTACACGGCTGCTCAAATTGCCCATCCTATTTAGAAAGCGGTAACAAATACACAAAAACCCCAAACTCCAAAACTTCCCTTAGATCCTTATTTCTCCCTCAATGTACTGTGTGGTTCCCCGCCACCCTCCCCCCCCCCCAACGGTTAACTTTTATTTTGCAAAGTCTGTGTATTTTCCTGTTTTCATTGATGTGTCCTTTGGATGAAGACATTGAGGTTACAAAGTTGGGAGTCCTGGGACAGCATGAAGTCTAGGCCATCTCCTACGTAGAGCAGTTAGGAATGGGAGAGAGAGATGAGGTTTCAGCAAAGTGGGAAGCGGCTTTGCCAAATGGTTTTCCCAGGCATTGGGCTAGAGACCCAACGATCCCCAGTAGACTCTAATTCTGGTTACATGGCCAGATGCAGTGAGAATGTGCTTTGGTGTAAGGCCTTGTTAGCTGGTTGCTTTATTTGGTACTGGAGGAAGGGGCAGTTTCCTGGAGAAAAAGTATGATCCTGACCTTAGAACAAGGAATTCTTTTTTTTTTTTTTTTAAGATTTTATTTATTCATTTGAGAGGGAGAGACAGAGAGAGCACAAGCAGGGGGAGAGGCAGAGGGAGAGGGAGAAGCAGACTCCCCACTGAGCTGGGAGCCCAACGTGGGACATGGGACTCGATCCCAGGACCAGGGATCATGACCTGAGCCCAAGGCAGACACTTAACCATCTGAGCCCCCCAGGCGTCCCAGGAGTTCTTCCTTCACGGAAAACGCCCCCAAGCTATAGTCATTGAGATGCATTCGGTTTTGTGCATTTATTGTATTTTGAGTAAAGGTTCAAAATAGTCACATTTAAGGGTGTCAGTGACCTTGAGGCTTAAGTCCAGCCCAGGACTGGTGAATCTTCTCATAAAATGGGGGAAACATCCGGCTGAAATTACCATCAAGATGAGCCCCTCGAGGAATCCATTGATGGTCCCGGCTCCCCATTTCTTTGTATTGAGAAGGGAGTGTCACCCCACAGGCCAAGTGTCACCAAGGCAGCATTTTGCAAACGGAAGCCATAGTGACCGGTTTCAAATAGTCACTCGACGACCATTACCCTCTTGCTGGGGTAATTTATGTCAGGCGGGAGATAGGCTTATCGATTTTATCAGAAGCCCTTAGGGAAGGAGTGCTAGTTTACAAACATACCACAGAGCTATCACACAGTAGAAAACGTGGTGACATCAAGGATGAAATGGGTGGCGTGCTCCTCCAAATACCATTTAATGAGAAAATCAGCTAGTTTTACTGATGGAATGTTTTCCATGTTAGAATCAGGGGAACGAAAGTCCAGAAAGGATCAGTGAAATATCTTGGACAAAGTTCATGGCAATATACCTTTTCAGTTCAGTCTTGATCTCCTGATAGATCTTAAGTCAAGTCACAGTAGTTCCCGGTAAAGAGCTTTATAACCTGTGTTTGTTATCTTGAGATGTCCGGGCATAGGGGTAGAGAGGCTGCATGGAGGATTTGTTTTTGTTTTTGTTTTTAAAGATTTTATTTATTTATTTGACAGAGAGGAGAGAGATCACAAGTACACAGAGAGGCAGGCAGAGAGAGAGGGGGAAGCAGGCTCCCTGCTGAGCAGAGAGCCCGATGCGGGGCTCGATCCCAGGACCCTGAGATCATGACCCGAGCCGAAGGCAGAGGCTTCAACCCACTGAGCCACCCAGGTGCTTCTGCACGGAGGATTTGACCCAGAACTTTTACTTCTGGAGCCCAGATTTTATACATAGCCTGGACACAGGTCAGCAATAATCCTTCTATGAGCTAGCTAGTAGAACTAGACCTGTGATGAGACGTAACTGCAATCAAAGGACTGAATACTGTTACATATATGGGAAAGCTGGCTGCTCAGGTCTGTAAAGCTCCATGTATCTGGACAGGGGCCTTGAAATGGAGGAGGTACCATTTATCCCATGCAGTTGTACTGATCATTACATTAAGAGTTTATGTGCAAAGCTGAGCCCTGTGCCTTGGGCATAGTAACTTCTCAATAAGGATTCGTTGCTTTTATTATTCTCACGAGCAGCTACTTGTTAATAAGGAGGCACCTGCTAGAAACAGCAGCGTAGCCTGACCTGGCAATTTGAGAGAGAGAGTGCGTGTGAGCACAAGCAAGGGGAAGGGACAGAGGGAGAGGGAGACAAGCAGACTCCCTGCTGAGCGAGAAGCCTGACTCGGGGCTCGATCTTGGGATCCTGGGATCATGACCTGAGCTGAAGGCAGATGCTCCACCGACGGAGCCACCCAGGCGTCCTCCCCACAGAGTGTATTTAATTTACACGTTTGACGCACATTTCCGATCACATAGGTAGGTGGAACATTCCCCTGGTGCAGTAAAGAATTTTTACTTTTTTTTGGGTGCTGAGTCTTGGAGATTAAACTCATGTGCATGTTTCGAGGTGACTGCCTGGGATGATTTCTGCAATTACTACCCAAGGCTAGAGAACTCCAATGGTTTTGACAGCCTGACTTACAGCACTGCCGGAAGCAATACTTGTTAATTACGGTGACAGTGGTTTATCCGGGAGTAAAAAACAGAGAGCCTTAGTCTTTCTATGGGACTGTGGAATTTTCCCTTCAGGGCCCCACAGGCTCTGAAATCGTTAGGATCGTCGTATGAGTAGATTAGCCTAAAGAACTCTGCTTTGAAATTAAGTTGTTGGCTTTTGTAAATTGACATTCTTTTCTCAGAAAATCACATTTAAATGTTGTGGTTTTCTCGAAGCTAGTGGTCTTTTGGAAGCTCTTGGACCGTTACGAACCTCTCACGTGGAGTGTCACCAGTGGGAGATGCACTAAAGCCACGAAAGGACAAGGCAGACAGAAAGGGAGAGCCCACCACGGTCTTTGGTCGGGCTATGGTTTGGACCGTCAGAACCATCCAGCCTCCCTGGAAAGAAGGTGACTGGATCTTGCAGAAACAACCCTGACGCAGAGGATTGTACTGAGCTTTTTCAGGCTGGAGGATCGGAGTGTCAAGATGAAGGATCCTGCCATAGTTTTCTGATACTGCTTTAGTCATGATTTCTTTACCTTCTTATTTCCTGTTGTCAGGGGGCATAAAGGATTCCAGAATGTGCCACAGGTCGGTGGAAAGAGCTGCATTTCTTAGTTTTCCTCTGAGATGTCATTGAGTTAGAAAGAATTGGAAGGAAGTCAGCATCTACTCCTTCTTTGTTCCGATGAAGGGCAGCCACTGAGGAGGAGGATGGCTCCAACTACCCATACGCATTTCTTCTGGTTTGCAATTAACATCTCAGGGTTGCCTGTCTTGCCCCCTTTTATCGTCAAGTTAAGACCTTCTGGGTGTTTCTATCACCAGTGGCATTGTAGGATCACAGGATGCTTTGGAAGGTCAGTGGCAGAAACAGTTGAGAAGGAAATGAAGGGATAAAAGAAAGGGAAAAGGGAAACGAGAGACATATATTTGGTAGAGAGCAGCGTGGGTGTGGTAGGAGAGATACTGGATAAGTTTTGAGAGACAATTTAATAAAATTCAGTATCCATTTCTTTATATTTTTTAAAAAAATGTTTTACTTATTTATTTGAGAGAGAGAGAGTGTGAGTGTGAGCAGGGGGAGGGGCAGAGGGAGAGGAGAAAGAATCTTAAGCAGACTCCAAGCTCAGCACAGAGCTTGATGCGGGGCTCAATCCCAGGACCCTGAAATCAGGACTTGAGCTGAAACCAAGAGTCTGACGCCCAGTCGACTGAGCCACCCAGGCACCCCTCAGTATCCATTTCTAATAATTCACTGTATTTGTTTCTTGTAGCTGCTGTAACAAGTTAGTGCAAACTTGGTTGTTTAAAACAATACGAATTTATTCTGTCATACTTCTGAAGGGCAAAAGTCTGAAATCAAGGCGTGGGCAGGCCAGGCTCCCTCCAGAGCCTCTGGGAGAGAATCCTTTCCTTGTCTCATGTAGATGTAGCTCCTGGGAGCTACCACATTCCTCGGCACCCCTCAGCCTGTGACTCTCTTCCCTGAGGCTCAGCCGCCATCTTCTCTGGGTGAGTCTAACCTCCCCTTCCATCTTTGTTATAAGGGCACTTCTGATGGCATGTAGGGCCCAGCTGGATTATCCAGGATAATCTCCTTATCACAAGATCCTTAATTTAATCACATCTGCAAAATCGTTACCATGGTAACATTCACAGGTGCCAAGGATTAGGATATGGGCACATCTTTGGAACCATTATTAGCCTACTTCACTCACTAAAATATGAATAGTTGTATACTTCTTCCACCAAATCTAAACGCAGCATAATTCTTTAAGGTGGAAGGCTAGAAAGTTTTCTTTTTCTTGTTTTATAAATTTTTAAAATTTTATTTTAAGAATGCTCCTTGTCCAATGTGGGGCTTGAACTCACAACTCTGAGATCAAGAATCACATGCTCCACTGACTAAGCCAGCCAGGTGCCCCCGAAAGAGTTTTCTTAAAGTCAGGATCAAGTGAAGATGTCTGCAATGACTGTCATATTTAATTACTTTTTGATATGGAAAGCCAACGAACTTATATAAGAGGTATATGTATTAAATAGGTGTATGGGGCACCTGGCTGGCCCAGTTGGTTAAGTGTCTGACTCTTGATTTTGGCTCTGGTCCTGATATCAGATTCCTGGGATCGATTCCCATGTCTGGCTCTGTGCTGGGTGTGGAGTCTGCTTGGAATTCCCTCTCTCTCCCTTCCTCTGTCCTCCCCCCCACCCTCGTGCATGCTCTTTCTCTCTCTTAAAAAAAAAAAAGGTGTATAACATTAATGGAGGAACAAATGTACAAATTCACAGGTGGTATTGGAACAACTATCTAGCCATTTGGGGAAGAGGAAACGATGTTCCTGCTTTATAAAAATGCAGAGGCCATAAAGGAATGTAAAATTTTTAATTTGTATAGTCCAAAGGGGAAATAACCCCAGATGTGTGTGTGTGTGTGTGTGTGTGTGTGTGTGTGTGTGCATGTTGCAACACAAACTACCGAAGGGGTAATGTCTTCTCTTCAAATAAAAGAATAAAACAATAATAATAATGATAATATAAAAATGAGCTAATATTTTGAACAGGCAGTTCATAGAAAAATACAGGTATCAGTAGACATATAAAAATACTCAGCTTTATTAAATATTTTTTATTAAATATTTTTAAAACGTGATTAAAAGCAATGAAGTACTCTTATTTACTTATCAAGTTGACAAAGATGAAAAATTCTGTCGAATACCAAACGTTGTTGAGGGATTATTTATTTCTTCCTTTTTCCATCAAGAGTTTAAGAGCGTTCACGAGGATGCATATGATGCAGCAATTTAACATGAATAAAAAGTAAATGAGACCACCTGTGAGCAAATCTTGCCAAGCAAAAAAGTCAAGTTTGAATCTGATCAAGCTCTACCTTACAGAGGAGTGTGTGTATCGGTAGGGGATATGATTGGCAGAACCCAGTGGGAAACTTCATGGAACAAATGACCGGATTTCTTCAACAAAACAATTTCACGCAGAGGGAGGCGCAGACAGTAAGAGATGGAAAGAGAGCTTATAGATAAAGAGAAATACAAGAAACTTTATCAAGCAATCATAAAACATAGGCCTAATTTTGATCCTGATTCAAACACATTATAATTTAAAAATATTTGAGATATTTATGAGACCATTAGAATTTTGAACACTGAGTACATATTAAGAAATTTTTATTTCCATGTCGTTATGCTGTTGTGGTTTTTTTTTTTTTTAATTGTCAATTTCTGAGGCTGGTGGCTCAGTCGGTTGGGTGTCTGACTCTTGGTTTCAGCTCAGGTCATGATCTCAGGGTCGTGGGATCGAGCCCCATGTCGGGCTCTGCACACCACACGGAGTCTGCTTGAGATTCTCTCTCTCTCCCTCTCCGTTCTTTCCCCTCACCCCCTCATGCTTGCTCTCTCACTCCCTCTCTCTCTCAAAAAATAAAGAGAATCTTTTTCTAAAAAATAGTCAATTTCTTTTGGAGATATTTGATAAAATATTTATGGATGAAATGATTTGATGTCTGGGAGATGAGGTGGCTATAGATGAAACAAAATTGGCCTTGAGTTGATATTTGTTGAAGCTGGGAAATGGGTTCATGTGGATTGATCATAACTGTCTTGTTTACTTTCACATGTACTTAAGATGTTCCATAATAAAATGTTATTCAAGACACAAACAAAAAATACTTACTCGGACATGAATACAAATATGAGTCCCAGTTTGGCTGTAAGCTTTTTAGCCATCAACCCAAGGAAGGAAACACGAAGAAAAACATTCACCTCATCCATAGGCAAAGATTGATCAGTTATACAGGGGAAGCCAACCCTTCTAATTATTGATGACACACATTTTTTTTTCTAAGAGTCTATAAAAAGGGCCTTATGTAAGGTAATGAAACACATCCTTACAGAGATGAATTTCTGAAGCCTCTTTTTTTTCTTTAAGATTTTATTTATTTATTTGACAGAGAGAGAGAGAGATCACAAGTAGACAGAGAGGCAGGCAGAGAGAAAGGGGGAAGCAGGCTCCCTGCTGAGCAGAGAGCCCGATGCGGGGCTCGATCCCAGGACCCTGAAACCATGACCTGAGCCGAAGGCAGAGGCATCAACCCACTGAGCCACCCAGGCGCCCCATGAGGCCTCTTTTTAAGGTGTACCTTACCTCATGGGTCAATGGCATCATGGTAGAATGGTGCTCAACAGGAGAAATGGGGTGAAATTGGGAGAGAGGCAGGGTAAGATTCTACAGTGGTAACACTAAGAAAGGTCATAGACAAAGAACTGTCCTCTGTATTTCTTTGCATCTCTTAGTCTTCATGCAGCTTGGTTGAATCAGAGTTACTCCTCTGTAGTTTTCTTCGGCTAGAAGGGAGGTGATCACAGCGCTACTAAAAGTGTGACCTTGGACCAGGGGGGAAAAATAATTCACTTCTGCCAAGAAAAAAAATTCAACCCTCTTACTCACTATCCCTCTGTTTTAAGTATTAAAGGAGAGTTTTGTGTAATTCCGTAGCTATTTAAGAAAATCTTTATATTTTGGAAAACTTCAAACAAATTCAAAGGTCCATGGTACAATGAGCCACCATGTAGCCATCACTCAGTTTTGACAGTTACCAACTCATGGCTAATCTAATTTCATCTATATCGTCACCGCACCCCCCCAAATCCCCTCTGCCATATTCTTTTGAACAAACCCTCCAATCCTATTATTTCATTTGGAGACACTTCAGTATTTATCTCTAAAGTAGGAGTGCTAATTTTAAATCTAAACTAAAATTTAGTGCATCATTTTGAAAAGATCAAACACATCACTGAATTTCTTAGCAACCTGTTGCCATATTTTAAAGTGGTATTTTATTTAGCACCCGTATGAGTACATTTCCTTTCAATAAAGACTCATGAATGAAGCAGTACAGAAATGAGGAAGATGAGCGCAGACAGAGGGGATTCCCCAGCTAACCACTGCCCGCCTCCTACCTTCACTCTGGGCCCAGACCACAAGTAAAGGGCATTGGCTGTGATTTGCTTTTAGGTTCTTTCAAGAACACATAGTCAGCATCAAATTGTTAATGTGAAAAAACAGAGTTCAGGTTGACCCGGTCTAAAAAAAAACAAAAACAAAAAAAAAGAGCTTCAATCCCATGAGGTTGTAAGAAGAGTCTTCGGAGTGCTTTCGTTCTTTGAAAATAGAACCATTTCTGGGTGAGTTGATGGTGCGGCGTTGAACATGAGGGCTGATTCCTCTTTAATACATCTAGCAATTCTTTTGTCTTTCACTGATTCTTCCACGGGCCCCCCCACAATGTTGTATTTCACACGTCTGCGTTGGAATTCCTTAGCTGCCTTCTCCCCATCGCCCACCCCAACGGGCCTGACTTTCCCCTTTCACTTAATTTCATGTAGGTGTGGAAAAGCCAAATTACTACTACTATTCCTGCTTATCTTCTGGTCTTCCGCACCCTAATCTAATAAATTACCAGAGCCTAGGGGTTTTGCCTCCATAAGTGTAAGCAGTGTATTTATCAGTCAGATGGCTGTGGTCACTGCCTCTTACTTCTTGGGTGTAGCGCCTGCCCCATCCGTGGGTGAGACATGGGGAATGGCTCTGAAGAGCTTGTAGTCCGGTGCGAGGCATGGGTGAGCAGATGGATTCAGTCAATCTGTTTGGGAAGGGAGCCATTAAAGATACGTCCAGACTCCTGCGGCCACACAGATGAGGAGCATTTATTCTGGGTGTTTTTACGGAAGGCTCCCTGGAGGAGGACAGGCTTGAACTGACTGTTAAAGTTGATGAGACAGGTGATGGCAGCATTCCAGGGAAATCATGAGCAAACACCTGGGAGCTTAAAACGCCAAGGGGTGTGTGTGTGTGTGTGTGTGTACCACACTTGCAAAATATTCTGCAGATATTAGATTCTTCTTGTTACATTTATTTATTTTTTCTCGAAACGTGGATGACATGACATGACCTCCTCAATGGAACAACGCAGAGGACTCCTCTTCTTAAATCTGAAATTTAAAGATTATTAGTTTTGGTCTTTCAGTCTTTGACTCTATGCTTTCAGCTTTCTCTGTACTACCGTCCTTCACTTTGTCTAAAGTAGACAACGCACAGTTTCTTTGAGTATAGACAATGCCTTCTCACCACCACTGGGAGCTCATCTTTACTCTTCTTAGAATCTCACGGTTGCATTTCCATGTTCTGGTTGTCAAAATCCTACCCATTCTTCTTAAAAAATTCATAAGGGAAACATTTAAATATGGAAAAAGAAGACCTACAAGTCTAATCAATCCTTGTGTACCCTTAAATTCTACCAGTGATCAAAAGACCACCTAAAATACCACTTCCCCTGTGAGACCCTTTTTTTTTTTTTCATTTTGCTCTCCTGCTTTGACCCTCCTGTGTATTCATGATGTGGTATTTATAGCGTATATCACATCTACTCTGATATTCTAGGAACTGATTTTTCTTATCCCCTGGCCCTTTCAAAGAAGAATTTGTAGCTCGATGACCTTTTTTGCTCCTTGCAGTGTCTTCTTCAGTGAATTATTAACAGTTTTGGCTCAAAGATAGAGATAGCCCAGTGAGGAGCTTTAGCTGGAATTTCTTCTAGCCACAAAGAACTGATTGGTGGTGGGGGCAAGTACCAAGGACTGGGTGGAAAGTGACGGTGTCATCATCGAGAAAGAAGTGGTGAAAAAGGAGACACGTTACTTTACCTGCACACAGATGTTTCTAGGACCTTTATTCATAGTTGCCAAAACTTGGAAGGAACAAGATGCCTGTCAGTAGATGAACAGATTAATGAACTGTGGCACACTCAGACAATGGAATATTATTCAGTGCTAAAAAGAAATGTGCCATTAAGCTGTGAAAAGACATGAAAGAACCTTAAAGGAATATCCCGAAGTGAAAGGAGCCAGTTGGTATGATTCCAATTATACGATGTTCTGGAAAAGGCAAAACTATGGAGATGGTAGAAAGCTATCAGTGGTTGCTAGGGGTTGGGGAGAGGCAGGGATGAATAGGCAAAGCTCAGAGGGGTTTTAGGACGGTGAAGATGCTCCGCCTGAGGCTATAATAATATCCAGACATGTCTGTATATGTCAGTATATGTCATATATCTCGGTATACATTTGTCCAAACCCACAGAACGTACAACACCAGGAGTGAAGCCCTGTGTAAACTATGGGCTTTGGGGTGATAATGACGCATCAGTAAATTCATCGGTTGTAACAAACGCACCACTCTGGTGGGGGAGATTGGTTATGGGGAGGCTATGGACGTATGAGGGCCGAGGGTCTAGGGGAAATCTCTGTACATGTCCTTCAATTTTCTGTGAACTCAAAACCGCTCTCAAAAAAGAAGTCCTTCATAAAGAAAGATATGGATTCGGAGGCCTCACTCCCCGAGATCCTGAGTCTGGGGAGCTGCAATCATTCCCATGGTCAGTGGGAAGCAAGAGAAGATGCTTCCAGATCGATGAGATGTTTGAAAAATGTGATTAACGTAAATAACATAAGAGAGGAAGAACAGAGGACATCTGAAGATATAAGTTGCCCGTACAGGGAACATTCTATTTAGCTCATATTTTAAAAAAATAGAAGCACAAACGTGGAAGGGAGAAAAGAAACTAGTACGTATTGATCACCAATTATATGAGAGACTCTGCTAGATGTCTTCGCACATATTATGCCAGCTGACCCTCTCAGTGACCCGAGCCTCTCATCTCCCATTAGCACGTGCGGAACCGGTTTAAGAAACGTTTTCAAGTTCACCGTGTTAATAAGGGGCATAGCTGGGATTTAAAATGGGGTGTATTGGTGTTAAGTTTGTGCTATTTCTACTTCTATCTTTTTCTTTTCTTCTTTCTTTCTTTCTTTCTTTCTTTCTTTCTTTCTTGCTTTCTTGCTTTCTTGCTTTCTTGCTTTCTTGCTTTCTTGAAGGGCTCAATACTAATGTTCAAAAACAGTTGGGAAAAGAACCAATATTCAGTCACAACCATTTAGGACGTGCCGGCACTGAGCAGAATCAATGCCGTAATGGAACTTATATTGGGAAGATAGATAATAAACAAGTAGTCAGTGCAGAAGTAACCACAGAAAGGCAACCATAAAATAATGTGAGATTATGAGACATGGTATGAGGAATGTCAGTGTAAATGGAGGACAGTCGTGGAGATCCATTTGAGACAGATTGGACATTTTTAAAAAATGGTTTAAGCGATTAGTTTTTTTATTTATCAAATTTAAAAATTTTAATTCCAGCATAGCTAACGTACAGTGTTATATTAGTTTCAAGTGTACGATGCTGTGATTCGACAATTTTATACATTACTCGGTGCTCATCACAAGTGCCCTCCTTCATCCCCATCACCGATTTCTCCCACCTTCCTCGTGGTAACCATCAGTTTGTTCTTTTAGTTAAGGGTCTGTTTCTTGGTTTGTCCCTCTCTCTCTTTTTCCCCCTTGTTTATTTTGTTTCCTAAATTCCACAAATGAGGGAAATCTCTGACTTATTTCACTTAGCATTATACTCTCCAGCTCCATCCATGTGGTTACAAATGGCAAGATTTCATTCTTTTGTGTGGGTGAATCGTATTCCATTGCGTGTATATAAATGCCACATCTTTATCCATTGATCTATCGATGGACAGTAGGGCTGCTTCCATAATTTGGCTATTGTAAATAATGCTGCGATAAACGTAGGGGTGTGTATATCCTTTCGAATTGATGTTTTTGTAGTCTTTAGGTAAATACCCAGTAGTGCAATTACTGGACTGGAGGGTAGTTCTATTTTTAGGTTTTTGAGGAAGTATGAATATACTGTCTTCCAGAGTGGCTGCACCTTTTTTGTATCCCCATCAAAAGACAGAGACATTTTAAACTACAATGTCAGAGGTTCAGTAAAGTGCATTGAGTTCACATTCTGTGTGAGATGCTGGCATGTGAAAGCTGGAGGTGTGGACCGTGACCCATAAGGAGTGTTCAGGAAGGTCTGGGAGGGTTCTGCGGGGCGTGGGATAAAAGAGCTGGGTATGGAAGTTTGGGTTCCTGTCCGCAAGAGGGCTAGAGCCTTCTAGGTAGAGGCAATGTAAAGATAAAAAGCAAGGTCCCAGGAAATCCCTTTCCCTCCTTGAAATGCAAACGACTGCACGTTTTAACCTGAGCTTGTCAGCTTTCTTTCTCCAAATTTTATGTGATTCTGCAGAACGTTGGCATGCTGGCTGGAGTCTCAGTGCTGGGCGAGATCCAGTGGTTGGGGGGGAAAGGGAGCATCTGTGTCCTATCTGTGGCCAAGCTAGCTTCCTCCCTGCACTCCTTCCCCCCGACCCTGCTGCGTTAGTTGCTTTGCATCTGATCATTGCAATTTAATAACATCTAATGACACTCCTCTGCCCATTTCAGTGCCAGCCGCCCCTGGGACTTGAGCCTAGATGTGAGTATTAAGGAGAGGGCAGCCAAGGCCTCCAGGTTGCCAGTGACTTGGCTGGAAATCCCGTTCACATTGGGAAACAGATTTTGAAAATAAATTTGGTGCTGGAAGCCATGCCAGCCTTTTGTAAAGCTGTGTCAATAATCATAAACCGTCATCGTCATGGCCCCCCTGCCCCCCACCTCTGGGCCAAGTTGACCAATAGGTAGGCGTCTGCATATCCTCACGATGCCACCTTCTGTGGACCCTGGGGGGTCCTCTTGCCGTTTGGGTTGGCACCGGCGTGCTGTCTTCTGTTTTATGTAATAAGGGACATGAGAGAAGCTCTTTGTGCACAGCCTGGCCGCATGGGTACTGAGCAAGAGGTCTTGCGTACCCCATCATTTCGGTATGGTCGAAGCTAGCGAACATTTCTGCGGCCTGGGAAATGTTGGCTAACTCTTGGCAAGGCTTTTGTTTGCCGGTGCCATTTTTGCTCCCAGCCAGGATTATAATGACCCAGCTTTGGTTTAAGATGAAGTTTGCAAATATACGTGTGTGGTGGGGCTCCATTTTCAGAGAAAACAAGCCCGGGTGTGGCTTGGGGCTGATGTCACATAGTGCTGCAAGGGTTCGCTCAAGCCAGCGAGACTTGCCCTGTGCAGAGGGTACCAACCGGGAGGGGGGGGGGTAGGGGGAGGGGGACGCCACGCTTGTCGAGGTCGGTAGGAGCACACGGGCCTTCTCTCCGTCTGAGAAGGTCGTTACTAGCAGGGGACCCAGCCCGGAGCCTGTTTTCTGAGATATTTTTCGTGTTTGCTTTAGGCTATCAGGGGAAATGGCCATTTCACATACTGGGGCACGGTGTTGTATCATTTACATTGCTTCCCCACTTACTTTGTTTTTTGGGTTTTTGTTGTTTTTTTTTAACGTGGTGTTAAATGTTAGTGTCAGGTGTTGGCAGCCTCGCTGGGGGAACAGATTGCTTTGAAATAAACACAGCTGGAAACTGACCACGTATTGTCGTGCTTTCTCTTAAGAAATGAAAGAGGCATTTATAGAAAGGCTGGAAAAGGCAGGACTGTCCAGAATTGCTTTATAGATGTATTTTCTTCCAAGTCTGGTTAGCAATGAATGTCACGCCTCGGTGTCCAAATGGACGCGCTCGCCTTCTTTCTTTGTGAAGTTGTGGTTTGCTGGGAACAATAAACTCAGAGAGGTTTGCTGCAGTCTGCACTCGGGAGGGTGGAGTCTATTCAGCGCTGCCTCTCTCTCTGCTGAACCGTGGTCTTCAGAGCTGAGCGAAGAATGCCTTGTGTGCCGTGTTCTTCTGCGAGCCTTGCTTACAGCCTTGAAAACCTCATCAGAGTCACTCCCGCCTTCTTACTGGGCTCCTCTTTCAGGGATGGGCAAGTAAGTGAATTATGGCATTTTGGTGCCTGTGTCTGTGATTTTTGTTTGATTTGATGCACTGTTGAAAATGAAGGCAGGGTGTATTGTGACCGTGTCATTCAGCCAGGTTTTGTGTCTCCTGCAAGTATTTTTCTTGTTGCTGTCAGAAGAGAAGCAGGAGCCTTCTTTCTCGCATCTTGAAGACTTTGTTTTTGTCTTGGTCATTTATTCCTTTAGCCTCTGTGCCAAGGGCTGCTCTCTCTCTCTCTCTCTCTCCTCTCTCATACTCTTTCTTTGCAGAGATGTTTTAATGATTTGTGGAGTTATAATATAATCATGAATTGCTAATAATCAGTTGCTAGGGTAGAATAATTCGTTGCTCTGTTTTTCAAAGGCAGTTTTCCCCACAAATAGCTATCTCTCTGGCCATCTCCCTTGTAAGTGCTGAGTTAGAAATGAAGAAGAGAGAGGTGTAGGAATTTCAGAGTAACTTTTGCTTTTGGTTTGCTTACATGGCCAATGGGGGAGCCTTTCTCAGAGGCAAAATATATTTTACTTTTACTTTGTTTTAACGGAGAGGACGACAGGATTGTATCTGCTGGGATTATCGGAATTACCTGTCACCTCTGTTGGAGAAGAGATGTAGTCTTCTGGACAAATGGAATTTGTCATGCATTCCTCACGAGGGTGTTTAAAATAGCATCCTCTAGCTCTTTGACTGAAGCCCATTGGGAGGAATTGTCGGCATTGGGCCACGCATCTATTGGGATTTTCACCATCAGATCTAGCCCTTAGCATTGTTCCGGCTGACACGGCACAGCTCTCTCTGTCACTTAGCACATGTATGGACAAGGCTGTATTATCGTGTAACTGACTAACTTAGTAACATGTTAAGCAGCCATCTGAACTCCAGGAGGAGGAAAGTAAACAGTGAGTTTTGAATCTTATAAAACACATAGATGAGCCCAAAGGAGGAGAGCAGTGACAATGAAGGTGGACCTGAAAAGCTTTCTCTGTGTTGGCTACTGCCAAGCACATTTCTCCTTGACTTTATACAACTTGGCAGAATTGATCTTGATTTTGGATTTGGAAGGGATAGAAAAGAAGAGTCAATTACACATTAACTTGGACTGAGATAATCTGACCGGTTCTGCTCATGAATTTCTTAAGCAACATTTTTTTTAATGAGACTGTACAGATTCTTTCTCTAAGTGATTATAATGAACTGCGACTTAAGGTATGTCTGTGCTCTTTCATATGTGACAGCTCATGACCCTCGTCTCCAGCCCAGTGAGGGAGACATGAGTATTTTTCCCCATTGTACAGTTGAGGATATCGAGAGTCAGGTGAAAAGTGACTCTGGAGGTCACTTGGTGAGTGAAGTACCGGATGTAAGCTGGGTTTTTAAAAGCTCATCATCACATGCTCCCCTGACCCCCTCTCTCTGGTCATCCTTGAACTCCTTCCATTGTAGAAGAGGGGAATAAGCTCCAGACTGGGTGTTGGAGACCTGGATTCTGATTCTGACCGGGTCGTCACTGGCTCTATGATGTTGAGCCATCACTGAAGTCTCTGGATGTCATCTTCCCGCAAGGAGGTTTTATTCTTTGATGTCTGAAGTCTCTTTGCATGTTGAGAATCTCTCTTCCAGGCCCTGCCCAGGGCTGGCGTCAGTGCTGTAGTGCACTCCAGCGACGTAGAGAAGAGGGGAGGAAGAAAAGGTAGAGCCGTCGGCATTCTATCCAGCTCTGCTTTGGTTTCCCCTGCTAAGCATGAAGAGACCCAGGATCTCCTTGGGTGAGGAAAGTCCTGGGTCCTTAAGAGACTACTACTCTTAAGGAGATTCCTGAGCTGGCATTGCTCAGTCTGTTCTTGAGAAAGTGGGAGGGGCAAGGAGAGAGGATGACAGAGAATCTTAAGAAGATTCCACACCCATCGTGGAGCCTGATGACAGGACCCTGACCCGAAATCAAGAGTTGGACGCTTAACCGACTGAGCCACCCAGGTGTCCAATCAGTCTGTTCTTTTTTTTTTTTTTTCAGTCTGTTCTTTTTTATTCATCAACAAAATCATTGGAGCCAAACTCTCTGTAGTTTCAGTCCAGGGATGAACACATGGGTTACATTCCCACTCGGTCCCAAAAGAAGCGATAGCGTCCTTGCATGAGCCCATCTGTTACCTTATTCCTCTTTGGAACAGGGTTAACTGTAAATAAATATTACTCTCTCCCTCTTTTAGGTGTTTCTGCTTATGGCAGGTGGTTGACAAATGGTCAGGGCGGAAGAGTGGGAAGGTATTGTTTATTCTCCCTCCACAGTTAAATCTATCAGTTGTTTACAGATCACATGTGAAAATTGTAAAGGTACTGAGATAAGGGTGATGATATTGGACTGACAATAAAAAGGAAAAAAAAATCTATAGCTGACAACATCCACAAGTACCATTCTTATGTACAAGAAAGAACGAAGAAGTCAGAATGCCCACCTCTCAGCTGGGAGGAAAGGGCAGCTCTCCTGGGTAAAGAGTGTCAGCATTCTTATCCTGGTATTTTCATCCTTAAGTGGTGCAGAACCTCATCCATGAACATGGTCTGCATTTGGGAGGCTGTGCTCTGCCTCGGCGACAGGCAGACTTCCTCAGTGGGAAGTGGGGTTCTGCATGAGTAGATGAGAGCTCCACATTCCCAGACTAGCCGTTTGCTTCTGCTGCAGTGTTTCTGTTCCCACTCTCGGGCTGTGATTTCGACCTTAACTTTATCCTTGTGTCTCTCCCCATAGGCAGGAAGCGAAACCCTGGCCTTAAAATTCCAAAAGAAGCATTTGAACAACCTCAGCCCAGTTCCACGTAAGTTGGCAAGATCGTCGTCTTAATCCAAACACTTCCCTTTACAGATTTCCAGGGAGTGGGGGTTCATTTTTGGACTGATGAGCAGCGCCCTGGCTATGGGAATCACTGTTAGCAAGAAGAGCCCTTTGGAGGGGGAACCATGTGCTCGCTGTTCTGAGACCTGAAATAATCAGGTCGGTCTGTCTAGATTGAATGGGTATCTTTGAACTCAGCCTCTTACATTACTGGTTGGCGGAGAATTGAATGTCACAAACGTGTTTGGCAGATGGGGTCCTGTGGGGTTCAGAAAGGTCCCTGGACCTGGATTTTTTGCCTTTTCTGTATATGGTTGAGCAAATCAGCAATTCCCTGGGAGAACCACTACTGTAATACTGGAGTAGGGATGGAACACTGGTATTTGGTAAGGACTTGGCATCCTGACACCTCAATCCTGTCCCATAGAAATAGAAGGCAAAATGAGGTAAAGGAACCTTTTTTAGAGCTTTGGCCCAAATCCCTAAGTGAGCTCAGGTCCTGGTGAAGCAGGATACCCTCTCCCTTAGCCTCCCTCTTATTTCTTTTTCTCTCTGTGGAGTGGTGAGGGTCATACCCACTATAAAGCTGGGGGTATGACCACCTTACAAAGCATCTGCTTGGGAGGAATGGAAATTGGAAGGAAAAAAGTCACAATAGAAGTTCTAGAGAGACAGAGCAAGTATAGGGAAAGGCCATCCCAATGGAAGCTTGATTTTCAAGGCCGTTGGTCAGCTCTACGAAAGTGCCTCCCTTTGTAAAGGTTTTTGACCTTAACCACGATGCGTCCTATCAGAACGTGCTTCTCCTAGTGTTGCGGTGCACTAGTAAAGATGATCACATCTACTGTAAGACTTTGTTGAGGCTGTTGGCCATTCCCTGCAGTGGTATGAACAAACGTTCCACTCAAGAACCCCTAAGTACAGAGTGAAAGTACACTCTCCCCGGTTCTGCTCTGTAGCTCGAGGGCCAAACTCACCTTAGACGGGTCCTTTCCTGAGGCTGTAGCAGGAAGTTCTTTCCATATCTGCTATGGAGATTGGTGTTTTTGGTCCTTTTGGTGGTTTCTTTTTGTTCCGGTGGACGTATGACCTGTGTAATTCATAACATCTCCTCTCTGATGGGTTTCTCAAGAGTTTAGACTCAAATACATTACTTCCCTGTACTATCTGTATAGTACTCTCTGTGATATATTTTTAAAACTTTTCAACTTGAAATTATTGTAGGTGCATGGGAGATGGCAAAGAAATGCATAGGGAAGTCCCATGTACCCTTCCCATAGTTTGTGTCCTCCCCTCCATGTTCACATCTGAACACAACTGAAGCCCAGTATCAAAACAGAGTGGCATTGGTGCAAACCATAGAACTTAGCTCTCACCAGTACTCTAAATCCCCGTGTGTGTGTGTGTGTGTGTGTGTGTGTGTGTGTGTGTAGCTCTATGCAATTTTATCACATGTGTAGCCTTAGGGAACCACTACCATAATCAAGATATCCAATTGTATCAACACCACAAGATTCTCTGATGTTATTCTCTTCTAGTCATGCCCACCTCTAACCCCAGCCCTAATCTCTGGCAACCACTCCTTTGTTCCCCATTTCCATTTTGTTGTCTCATGGTTGCTATGTCAACTGAACCATTCATCTCCTATTGGAGACTCTGGGTTTTCCATGCAGCGTAGTTTCCTCGAGATTCATTCAAGTTGTTGCATGTATCAGTAGTTCTTTCCTTATGATTGCTGAATCCATTCCATGGTATGGATACACCACCGTTTGTTGAACCCTTTAGCCTTTGAAGGAGATATAGGTAATTTCCATGGGGCTGTTGTGATGAAAGCGAGTTCCTACATGAAAATAAGTCTTCATTTCCCTGGGACATATGTCCAGTAGTGCAATCGCTGGGCTATTTAGTAGGTCCATTTTTGAAATAACTTTCAACGTATTTTCCAGAGTGCTTGTACCATTTTACATTCTTAGTGGCAATTTGAGAATGATCTCTGCAGCCCTGCCAACATTAACACTACTTTCTGTTTTAGTCATTCTATTTTTAAAATATTTATTTATTTATTTATTTGTGTGTGAGAGAGAAAAAGTGCAATTGGGGGGAGGGGCAAGGGAGAGGGAGAATCTTGAGGAGACTCCCTGCTGAGCATAGAGCCTGACACAGGGCTCGATCTCAAACCCTGCGATTATGACTTGAGCTGATATTAAGAGTTGGACACTTAACTGACTGAGGCGCCCCATTAGCCATTCTGATAGATGTATAATGATGTATCATTGCAGTTTTCATTTTTATTTCTCTAATGTCTAATGATGTTGAGTACTTTTAGGTGTTTATTTTCCATCCATATATCTTTAGTGGTGAAATGTCTGTGTACGCCTTTGCCTACTTCCTAATTAGAATACTTTTTTAATGTTGAGTTTTGAGAGTTCTTTCTGTATTCTAGACACAAGGAGTTTGTCAGATATGTGATTTGAAAACATTTTCTCCCAGTCTATAATTTGTCCCTTCATCTATTTATTTTGATGAAATCCCTTCTAGCAATTTTTCCTCTTATGGGTCATGCTTTCGGTGACAGTTTTAAGAACCCATTGCTTCACACTTTGTTCTTGTTTTTCAAAATAATTTTGTCTAATTTAGGGCTTTCCCCTTTCTATATTAGTTTTAGAATCAGCTTGTTTATGTCTACAAGTGAACTTGCTGAGATTTTGGTAGGAATTATGTGTAACCTTTAGATCTATTTGGGGAGAATTGATGTCTTGATTACACTAAGTCTCCTAATCCATGAACCTGGTAGATTTCTGCAAGTCTAGATTTTCTTTGATGGCTTTCATCAGTATTTTATAGTTTTTATCATATAGACTCTCTACAGTAGGGTTTGTTAAGATTTATACCTAAGTATTTAATTTTGTAGGGAGCAACTAAAAATGATACTCCATTTAAAATTTTGGTTTCCACCCATTAAGGATCAGAATATAGAAATGTAGTAGACTTTTCTATATTGCTCTTGTATCCTTTGACCATACTGAATTCACTTAGTGGTTCTCGGAGCATTTTTGTAGATTCTTTGTGTGTGTGTGTGTGTTTATAGAGTCTTTATAGAATTTTCTATGTAGACAATCATGCCACCTGAAAATAGAAACAGTTTTCTTTCTTCCTTTCCAAAATGTATTTTTAAAAACTTTCATTATTGTTTTGCTTTATTTCAGTGGCAAGAATGTCCAGTACTATGTCAGATAAGATTGGTGAGAGCAAGAAACCTTGTTTTGTCATTAGAGGGAAAGTGTTCAATCTTCTACCAATAAGCATGATGTTAGGTTTTTGTAGACTGAGGCTTGAAAAAGTTCCTCTCTAGTTGTGGGGTACTGAGGGTTTTTATTGTTAATGTGCGTTGAATTTTGTTAAGTGCTTTTTTGTGCATCACTTGACATGATCGTAGGTTTTTCTTCTTTGTAGGGTTGATATGGATTACATTGTGATTGATTTTTAAATATCAAACTAGCTTTGCATACCCCAAATAAATTCCACTTGGCTGTGGTACATTTTTTTAAAAAACATTGTTGGATTCAATCTGTTGAAATTTTGTTGAGGATTTTTGTGTCTAAGTTCATGAGATATGTTGGTCTGTAGTGGGTTGTTTTGAGTTCTTTTTTTTTTTTTTTGGTGCGTGCTATTATTTTCTGGTTTTGACATTAAGATGATATTGGCCTCATAAAATGAATTGGTAAGAGTTTCTTCTGTTTTTTTTTTTTTTTCCGGTGGGCACATAAAATCTATATTAATTCTTTTAAAAAAATGTTTGCTAAAATTCTCCAGTGAAACAAAATGAACCAGTATATTTCTTTTTTTTTTTCTGGGGCTTTTAAAATACAAAATTAATTTTTGTAATAGTTATAGGACTATTCAGATAACCTATTTCTTCAAGTTTGGGTAGTTTCTGGTTTTCAAGGAATTGGTCCATTTCTTCTAAGTTGTTGAATTTATAAGAGTAACGTTGCTCATAGTATTTCCCGATTATTCTTTGAATGGCCACAGGACATGTTGTGATATCCTATTTTTTCCTGAGACTGGTAATCTGTGCCTTCTCTTGTAATCTGTGTCAGTCTTGCTGGAGGTTTATCAATATTACTGATATTTTAAAACATTTTATGTATGTATGTACATATTTAGAGAGTGCATGCGTGAGAGGGGGGAGAGGCAGAGAGAGAAGGAGAGAGAAACTTAAGCAGACTCCCTGCTGAGCACAGAGCCAGGCTGAGGGCTTGATTCCACCACCCTGAGCTTAAGACCTGAGCTGAAATCAAGAGTTGGATGCTCAACTGACAGAGCCCCTTGGGTGCCCTGATTTTGGGGTACATTCTCATGTCCTCCTCCCACTTGTCTTATATTCTTTCCCTTTAAGCTTTTAGCCCTCATTTTCTTCTAATTTATATTAATTTTCTGTATATAAATTTCTGTATTTTATGAAGCTACAATAAATCCTACCTTCGTATAAACAAATGAGTAAAAACCTATGCAATGGGGACGCCTGGGTGGCCCAGTCGGTTAAGCCGCTGCCTTCGGCTGGGGTCGTGATCCCAGGGTCCTGGGATCAAGTACCGCGTCGGGCTCCTTGCTCGGGAGGGAGCCTGCTTCTCCCTCCGCCTGCTCTGCCTGCTGCTCCCCCTGCTTGCACTCTCTCTCTGACAAATAAAATCTTAAAAAAAACCCATAAAACCTACGCAATGATAAACCCAGTTTCTGTGTTGTCTTTCCCTCATGTGGTAGAATAAACTTTGAATTTGATTTTCTTTTTCACTGTGTAAAGCCAAGAGCATTATTTTATTGTTGTAGAGTAGACCACTTTAGCTCATGGAGAGCCTTATTATTAGTAGTAGTATTTTAATACCGATGCTTATATTCGTAGTCCTAAAGAAGTAGCTTCCACATTTTGTGTTTTTCTTGGCAATTTTTGGGGGTTGGCTCGGTGACTTGTACCATTTATACCCTGCCTTCTTCTGCTGTACGACACAAAAATAAATATCCTAGGACAGAGCTCCATTCTTCCTAGTTCTGTGTGTGTGGTCCCTCTGCTTGAGCTCTTTCTCTGGGTAACTGATGCCAGTGTGTCTTTGGCTCAGGTTTCTGAGCTGTCCCCGTACTTGATTGGCAGCAGCTAATTCTGAATTGATTCCATGCTAGTGAGTATTATTCCAGTTAACCCTCCCAAGAAGCTCAGGAGGCAGTTACTGTTACTCTGACTTGAGAAGTGAGAAAACAGACCTGTGCAAGGTCAGGTGCTCAGAGCCGTCACACATCGCTTCACGGGTAAAAGTTCAGGCTCCGGCTAGAATGCCTAGGTTCACGTTTGGGATCTAAGCTTCACTAGTTGAATACCTTAGGCGAATTCCCTAACCCTACTAAGCCTTAGTTTTCCCTTCTGAAAAATGGGAATAAATAATGATTTGGTTGCCGCAAGGAGTACACGTCATAATCCATATTACGTGTCTAGCCTAGTGCCTATCCCATTATAACTTCTCCAGGAAGGTTGCTCCAAGTGTTGTTGCTATTATTATTATTACGAATCCACTTAATAATTACTATTTTTTAAAAGATTTTATTTATTTGACAGAGAGAGAGATCACAAGTAGGCAGAGAGGCAGGCAGAGAGAGAGGGGGAAGCAGGCTCCCTGCTGAGGAGAGAGCCCAATGCGGGGCTCGATCCCAGGACCCTGAGATCATGACCTGAGCCCAAGGCAGAGGCTTTAACCCACTGAGCCACCCAGGCGCCCCTCCACTTAATAATTATTGATGATGACTATTATATAGTGGGAGAGTTGGCATATGAAGTCAGGGCTCTTTGACTTTCAAGGATATGCTCTTAGCCACATGTCAGAAGTGTAGAGAGTGTGATCCAACAGTCTGTGGCTAACAAAACAAGAGACGGGATCTTTCACTTCAGCAGTTGAGAAGATGTAATTGTGAGGCTCTGGGTTCTAATTTTGCCATGTCTCTGAATGACTTTAAGTTATTTAGTCTTTTTCTTTGTCCACTCTTCCCATTGAGGTAGAGTTGTATAAATTAAAGAAGGTATTTTATAGGACGGGTCTGACACAGTCTTTGGCCCAAGTAGATGCTTAATACATATTGTCAAATAGATGAACAATAATTGTCATAATAACCAGTTAACTGATTACTTATTTCTTAGAATGACGAATAAGTAATTATTATAATAAGCCAAAACTCGTCGTTCATGTAAAAGCTAATACTGGGGGCACGTGGCTTAGGTCATGATCTCGGGGTCTGCTCCGCGAGGAGCCTGCATCAGATTCTCTCTCCCTCTGTGTCCACTCCTGCTTGTGCACCCGTGAGTGCGCTCGCTCTCTCTCTCTCTCTCTCTCTCTCTCTCGGAAAAAAAAAAAAAAGCTAATACCAGGTGACCTTTGGAGTACCTTTGACCTTCCAGGGAAGGAATTTTGTAATGAGCCTGTTTCTTTCCCCAGAGGACTAAAATATTGAATAAGCAACGGAGAACTTCCACCCACAGTTTAACCTCCCGCAGAGGCTCCGTGTCCCAGGCAAACTACTATGCCCAGCCCTGGACAGAACGCAGTGTCAGTGAATCTAATACAAGCCGTCAGCCTTGGCCCCCTCATTTGATGCTTTTGGCAGCCTTGATGAGCCCAAGGGCCTCAGGCTTGGGTGGGTTGATCGTTTTCATTAGAGGGGGCCTGGGTGTTGGGAGTAGGTTCCTTGGAGTCAATCAGACTTGGACTGAAATCATGGCCTTACCACTTGGGAGCAAGTTAGTTAAACTCTGAGCCAGACGGTTTCTCATCTGGACCACGGGAGTAATGCTACTCAAAAGTGTGTGTGCGTATATGTGTGTGTGTTTAAAGAATTAAATGAGATATAGGAAAAGCTTTGCACTCGGTTCAGCCTCTAGTCCTTTCTCTTTAGGTCAAGACTGAGATTCAAGCAGCGTGGGTTTTATTTTCAGCTCCGTTGGGCTGGATGGCTTTAGCAAATCTCTGGGCTTTTCTGGGTTCCATTTTTCTCATTCTGGAAAATGGCATGACCCCCTCCTATTAGGTAGAGACATATACTGCAAGGTTTTTACAACACTGGAGTTCAGCAAACGTTTTTGCAAAGGCCAGCTGGTAAATATTTCAGGTTACCTGGGCCCCAATGGCCCCTGTCGGATATTCTTCATAGTTTGTTTTCCTACAACTTTGTAAACTTGAAAACAGTCATTCTTAGCTGGGCCACAGGCTGTAATTGCAAAGCCCTGTCTGAATACCAGAGCTGGAAGAGGTCTTACCCAGTGCCCTCCTTGGATGGCGAGAAAACGGAGGTAGCCCCAGATAACTAGTGACCTTCCTGTTGCTTCATACTTTTTAAAAGGAAGTGTGCTGGACAATTGCAAGAGATTTTTTTTATTTATGATAGTCACACGTTTCAAGTAATATTTGTCTTTATTTCAAAGTTCCATTGCAATTAGTACAAATCATTGACGATGAAAGAAAAGTCGTTTTGGAAATTTTAAGAATGAGAAATCAGATTTTTAGAAATGTAATCTAATATAGTTAGATTAATGTAATGTGATGTAAATCAAATGTAATACTCTGGAAAGTATTTCTGAAGAAAAAGTCCCTGCTCATAAACACAAGATATATAAAAACACCACTGGTGTGTACTGGTGTGTGTGTGTGTGTGTTTTCCTCTGTATCTTTCCCTCCCAGTTCCTGGTTTTAAGTTAGTCTAGATAAACTTTATTTTAGGTATTCTATGCTTTTGAAAGGGATTTTGAGGTGTGGGAGGGCTTGCCATTAAAACCTTGAGTATATGTTTATATCTGTGTTTATATGCCCATTTTTTCCCTTCTTGTTTTATTTAGTTAGTTTCAGCAGAAGGGCAGAATCATAACACATTAGGGCCGGGGAAATTGTCATGGGCTAGGATTTTTTATTTTTTTATTTTCTATTTTTTTATATTAACATATAATGTATTATTTGCCTTAGGGGTACAAGTCTGTGAATCATCAGGCTTACACATTTCACAGCACTCACCATAGCACATACCCTCCCCAATGTCCATAAGTCAGCCACCCTATCCCCCCCCAACCCCCCAGCAACCCTCAGTTTGTTTTGTGAGATTAAGAGTCTCTTATGGTTTGTCTCCCTCCCGATCCCATCTTGTTTCATTTTTTCCCTCCCTGCCCCTCACGACCCCCCACCCTGCCTCTTGTATTCCTCATATCAGAGAGATCACGTGATAATTATCTTTCTCCGATGGACTTATTTTGCTTAGCATAATGCCCTGTAGTTCCATCCATGTCGTTGCAAATGGCAGGATTTCTTTTTTTTTTTGATGGCTGCATAGTATTCTGTTGTATGTTTATATACCACATCTTCTTTATCCATTCATCTGTTGATGGACATCTAGGTTCTTTCCATAGTTTGGCTATTGCGGACATTGCTGCTATAAATATCCGGGTGCACATGCCCCTTCGGATCACTACATTTATATCTCATGGGCTAAGATTCTTTTCTCCCTTCCTATCATCTTCCCTTCCTTCATTTTCCTTTGGATGTTTTTGGAGACAGTTCTGCATGGAATGTCCCCTTAGGAGGACCTGGGTCTCTTTGGTCACCTTTGATTCTGACATTCCCGGGATTCCTTTGTCTTTTTGTGGTGATACTTTTGGTGCATTTATTTCAAGAAAATGCTTCTTGAAGCTCTTGGTTGGTTGCATGGCCAAAACTAAACATCTTTCTCGTGGGTGGATTGATACCAAGCCAGGTAGTATGGAAGTAGTAGAAACAAATGCACATGAGGGGACTGTATGCCTTCTCTATGGAGACACAAAATCAGCCAACCTCTGGCTGCTGAGATGACCCCCGGACAGTGTGTGTGCTGTGTATGGAAGAAATGTCACGACTGTCTCAGACAGCCTGATAGCAGGAAGTATTCTGACCTGCAAACCAGGAGACCTGGGTTAGTTGTGACCTTGGGCAAGTCACATCACTTCTCTGGGCCTTTTTCCATCTATAAACATGGAGACTAGAGAGATTCGGAATTATTATGGTTTATGGATTTTGTGAGTCAACATAACCATATGCTAATTATTTTTTTTTAAACAATTATGGGAAAATGTGGTGGAATAATTGGGCACATTGGTGTTCTTGGATGAAAGAAAAAGTTTGGGGCTTACTAGAGCAGTATAATTATTTATGTAATTCTATACACCTAGCTCATATTTATTGGATATTTATTTCTGCCAGCCATTCTGCTAAGCATTTTACTTGGAATATCTCAGGATACACTAATATCCTCATGTTAAAGAAGAAATAGAAGCTCAAAGACATTAAGTCATTTATTCATTTTATTATTTTTTTTGAAAGTTTATTTATTTTAGAGAGAGAGAGCACGAAAGCGAGCACAGGGTGGGGATGAGTAGGAAGAAACAGAGGGAAAAGGAGAGAATCTTAAGCAGACTCCCCGCTGAGCACAGAGCCCAACTCGGGGCTCGATCTCACAATCTTGAGATCATGACCAGAGCCAAAATCAAGAGCCAGACGCTCAAACTGACTGAGCCACCCAAGCACCCTGGAGATTAAGTCATTTAAACCCAAATATATTTTATTCCAAATCCCACACTATTAACACTTTTGTGCTACTTTGTTTTACTGATGAACTTCCAACTTAACTCTAAGGAAAACTCTCTCCAGTTGTATATGATTTGGGAAGGGCGTAGTTGACTAAATACCTCATGGTTTTTCTTTTCCCCCCTTTTCTTTCTTAGGCCACCTCGAGACTTAGACTCTAAAGCTTGCATTTCTATTGGAAATCAGGTAAGAAAAAAAATCACGTTTTCCAGTTAATAGCTTGACCATTTCACAGGTATGCTTTCTGACTGGTCATTGGAAAATTTATTTTCCGTAACATGCCGTCAGGGGATGGGTCACAAAGTCTGAGTTTAAGCAGAAGTGGTGGGTGGCGCTCTGGCTGTTTTGGATGCATTATTGAAATCAGGCTAGTGTCACCCTGATGGAAGGTATTTGAGAGGAGTAGATGACTCGCTTTGGGGTGCATTCCTTGAAGTCCAAGGGTAGATCTAATTGCCATCAGTCAGCAAATGGATTAAATGTGTGAGGAAGGGGCAGGGCTAAGGCGCCACAGTGTAGGTAGCTCAAAGCGAGTTTGGAGCTGAGTTGGAGCTGGATCTCTGTATTGCCTGTGACCAGCAGGTGGCATACTCCATGAGTCTGAACATCTCCTGGAGCTTCCTGCTTGTAGTGGCTGCTGGGATAAAGCTTCTAGACCAGGAGCTTCTGGACCAGAAATAACCCTTAGAATGTTGGGAGAAGCCAGAGAGGGGATGAGGTAGTCTCTGTCCTTAATTTTTTTCTTTACTCTTGTATTATTTTCTGTCTTGCAGAACTTTGAGGTGAAGGCGGATGACCTGGAGCCCATAATGGAACTGGGGCGAGGTGCGTACGGGGTGGTGGAGAAGATGCGACACGTGCCCAGCGGGCAGATCATGGCGGTGAAGGTAGAGTTGACGCTCCCCAAACGTGTTCTGTCTGTGGTATATACGTTCGTCCATCTCAATTGCAAATCAGTTCATTTCGTAGAAGCAAAACAATCATCAGTGGGGTCAAACAAAGATTATCTGTAGGGAACACTATTTCCCTCCAAGTGTCTGGAAAATGTTTCCTTGGTAGGAGTTGTGTTTACTGTTTTTGTTTTTTTTAACTGATAAATCCGACCCCCTCCTTTTAATTTTTTATGTAACCACCATGTCATCACACTTAAAAGAATTATCAGTACTTATTTAACACCGTGGAATACCAGCTCCAAAATAAATTACCTTGATTATCACCATTTTTTTTTTTTTTTGCCGATTAGTTGTTGAAAGCAGAATCCAAATAAAAGTTCACACACTGCATTTGGTTGTTATGTCTCAAAAATCTCTTTTATTCTAATATTCTGTTGGTTTTAAAGAATGGTCCCCGAAAATCAGGAAATGAGATTCGAGGGAGAAAATTGTGTCCATTTGTGGGAAAAGGGAGGGCAAAATGCATTGTTTTTGAGCTGGAAAAAGAAATTTGGAATCACTGCATATTTCTTGAGTAGATGCTCGAGGGGCTGTGGGGATCCATCCTCTCTACATGAGTTCATGGATTGGGGCCGTTCTTAGGAAGGTGGACAGTCAGATGACTTGGACCCCTTTGTTTTTGGAGACTGGAGATATCCTTCCCTTACCTTGTAGATTTTGCAACGTGTTCTTCTGCAGACTTTTTGCTAATTAGGCCAAAAATAGGAAAGCCTCATGATATGATATCTTTACTGTCAGTGACAGAATCATCTTTCTTTAAGACTGCATTTGCTGGCGTGACAGGTGTCTCTTCTCCCGGAAGATCCGGGATAGGAACGAACAGTCTCTCCCTTTCTGCTTGATTCCATCCATTTCCGATAGCTCCGTCCATTCTTTTACCGTTGCCACTCAGTCCAAATATTCTTACTTCTTCCCAAAGAGGGGCTTTTGGATTTTTTTGTGGGATCCCGAGTCAGCCACAAAATCGCAAATACTCTGGTCTCTGTACTGAACAGACACAACCCAATAAAGCAGACTGTTTTTGCTCCTTGGAAGGAAATACACTCGCCAACATTTGCACACCTTCTAAAATATATCATCAGGGATTTTTCAGGAAATCCACTGCAAGTCTTCCTTATTTCTCATTTGTTACAAACAGCTAATCGCGAGGGTAAATACTTGAAAGGTCATTGCTAGAACTTGTGCTGTGAGTTTTGTAGTATTTTGGGGATGGGACTCCTTAAGGTCCCTGCCTTATTAACGGACTCATCCTCAGGGCAGTAACCATCCATTTTTCCATGCATTCCCATTTAGCGGATCCGGGCCACAGTAAATAGCCAGGAGCAGAAAAGGCTACTGATGGATTTGGATATTTCCATGAGGACAGTGGACTGTCCTTTTACGGTCACCTTTTATGGCGCACTCTTCCGGGAGGTAGGTGATCCTTCGATTCAACATGTGAGGAGAACAAGGAGTTAAAAAGAAGTTTCTCTAATCACGTAAACGCGATGCACACCCCTGGCACTCTTTCTTGTTGGACGTGTCTTCTCTAGAGAGATTTCTGCTCGGGCGGTGATGACATGCCTTGACGCAAAGTTGGCTTGAAATGATAGTCTTTCCAAGTGCGGTTAGCCTGTTTTGAAGACACTAAGGCTCCCTTTCTCCTTTTTGTTTTGGTTTGTTTATTTTGGCGTGGTTATCTCTATCAATTGTCTGCAGACTAATTTAGGTAGATTACTTAAAAGCTGAAATATTGTGGTCTTTTGGCCAAATGATAAGCTTCATTTACCCTGTTTATGTACCCCAGAGGCTTACATTGATCTGTTTGCTTTACCTCTGCTTTTGCTTTCCCATGATATGGATTATGATGCTTCGACCAGCTTTTGGATGAACTATTGCCAGTGCTCCGGGTGGGAAGTCAGACATGGAGTAGGCCTGTAGACCTAATCCCTAGAGGACAGTCACCATTGAGGCCTGAGTTTCTGGGAATCTATTGCTTGCGACTATTGGTACTGATGTATTTATTTATAATGTTTTTAAAAAATTTGAGTTGACACACAATGTCACATTAGTTGCAGGTT
This sequence comes from Potos flavus, assembly GCA_028534135.1. Lineage (NCBI taxonomy): Eukaryota > Metazoa > Chordata > Mammalia > Carnivora > Procyonidae > Potos > Potos flavus. The sequence continues at coordinate 9,111,103 of CM052891.1, read as the reverse complement.
GTACAACGTAGGGATTCAACTTCTCTCTGCATTATAGGTGCTCACCACAAGGATAGCGACCGCCCTGTCACCATAGAACTCTATTATATCATTGACTATATTCCCTCTACTGTGCCTTTTATTCTCATAACTTCTTCATTCCGTAGCTGGAGTGACTGTGAGTATTTAGACCCTCTCTTTATCAAGGAGCCGGTGATCACTTGGCTGTCTGCTGGTTGGCTCTTTGGAAATGAACTTGCTTGTTTGTAAATTCCTTTGCGATCTTGAAGGGAAATTGTACATTTCCTCCAAAAACTCAAGTAAGAAATAGTTCTTCCTGACAGGTGTTAACCGTTTCCCCTTCTTTTCTTTTTCTGTCCTCTCTAACAGTCTCTGAACCAATTCATTTCCAGGGTGATGTTTGGATCTGCATGGAGCTCATGGATACGTCGCTAGATAAATTCTACAAACAAGTGATTGATAAAGGCCAAACAATTCCAGAGGACATCTTAGGGAAAATAGCAGTTTCTGTGAGTACATCGTGAACCCTACTACAAGGAGCATGTGAGAAGTCTAGACCTGATGTGTCTCTGATTCCCTACTGTGAGCAAACACTAGCTGGACTAGAGTTGCCCTCCGGCACATGTCTGTTGAATGCGGGAATGCCTCTGTGGACAAATAAATGAGTGCTTTTCTTTCTGGGCTCTGTGTAGAATATGCTACCAATGACTTGCTTTGGTAAATTCTCCGTTAAAATGCCTCTAAGCAGTGCCTTCATCTGCTGTGACCGCATTCCTGGTGTCTATATTCTGATTTTAGTTTACTTTGATTTTCATTTGTAGATTCTTAAATGTTTTCTTAAGGCTAATAGGGCATAGAAAGAAGCAGAAGAAAAGGAAATGGGAAGAAAGATTGCTCTCTTAATGGCTATTGGGACTCATGAGGGTGGAGAGAAAAAAAATGCTGGAGGCCAAATGAAACACCAGCTAGATGAGTGAGACACCTTTTCTACTGTGAGATCCGGTCCTCTCTGGTGGGTGGAGGTCAACGAGTGTAGCTTCCTGTGTATTTTCCTGGATAGGCCCTCCGCTGTTGGAGAAAATACCTCACCTGGTGATGTTAAGCCAGGGATAATAAACCTGGGTATACTTAACATTCAGTTTCTTTCCAGTGATGGAGAAAAATTTATCTTGTGTTTCTCTTACAGATTGTAAAAGCGTTAGAACACTTACACAGTAAGCTGTCTGTCATTCATCGAGGTAAGCATGCATGGAGTTGCTTTGGCTCGTCCTTTTATAACATCCATTTCTGTTATCCAGACTTTTCTTCCCCCATGGGTGGAGGTGGAAATGAGTCAGGCTGTAGAACTGAAGGGTTTTCCTTCCCAGAGGAGTAGCAGATCATATAAGTAGCTGCTTTTTATCTTGCCTGAGGACATGAGAAGACATGGGCTTTTTATGGCACCTAAACTGAATATAAAACATGTGTTGCTAAGCACAGCTCTGGGATTACCCCACTGAGAATTTTAGAGAATGGGGTAAAAATGCCTGTAGTATTGACCGTCGCCTGGGAGCTTCTTAGAAAAGCAGAATTGTGGGTCCCCAGACCACCAGAACCTTCATCTTTAACAAGATCCCCAGGTAATTTTTGTATACCTTGAAGTATGAAAAGTTCTGATATAAAGTACTGCTTTTTCAGACAGCAGGAGACAGGATAAAATGAAAAAAATGGATAGATTTATCTCTTCTTCCTCTACCTCTTCTGTTTTCCTTCCTATTGGCTTGTCATCTTTTCATCCATCCATCCATCCATCTATATATCCATTTTTCCATCTTACATCCCTCCCTCCCTCCCTCCATCCAAATATCCATCTTCCGTCTTATATCCCTCCATCCATCCATCCCTCTATCCATATATCCATTCTTCCATCTTATATCCATCCATCCATTCATCCATCCATCTATCCATATATCTATTCTTCCATCTTACATCCATCCATCCATCCATCCATCCCTCTATCCATATATCCATTCTTCCATCTTACATCCATCCATCCCTCTATCCATATATCCACTCTTGCACCTTACATCCATCTATCCATCTGTCCATCCCTCCATCCATTTCTCACTTGTAATCATTTATCCACCATCTATGCATCACTATAATAGATGCCTTGAGAGGTATATGAAAACAAAACACATTCTTATTAAAATTCCTCAAAGGGATTCTTAATAGGGAAATAAGACCAATGTATGACAAACACATGGAAAAAATCAACCACATTACAAAGATGAAATTACCAAATATGGAAGTGCTCTAGATAGACTCTAAAGCAAGGAAATGATTAGCACTGGGTGACTATAGTCAAGGAAAACTTCTTAGAAGTTACTCAGTCAACCAAATCTGAAGAAGAGTTAGTGGAAAGTATGGGTAGCTGGTGGGGTAGTGAGATTTGGTAATTCTTAAATGCTGTCTGAATCAGCCTGAAAGTGATGTAGAATGTCCTGCACAGAGTGCCTGTTATTACTGTTACTGCTCTTATTATTATCACTAATTATTATTATTAGAAATTGGAAAAATAGGGAGGAAGAAGAGGAGGAGAAGAAAGTGGAAAAGAATCCAGGTGGGAAGAAGAATGTGGATTACCCACCCACGTGAAACTTAATTTTTAAGGATTTATTTCAGAATTTGGAAATATTTCATTTGTATTAAAATATATATATGGAGAGTATAAAAATAATAAAATTTGCACGTCCACCATTCAGTTGAAGGGAAAACTTCATAAAGGATCATTTTTAGTGTTTTTAGTATAACTTACTCTGATTACACATCCTTTGTGAAAAGCCTCAGGAGGGAAAAAAGTTAAGTGTAATTTCTAAGTCCGTTATCCGGAGAGAACAGCGATTATCTATTTGGGGGTATGCTTTGTGGTCTGGAATATCTGAATTCCTGATGAGTTCCGCTGTGTGACCTCTGACACACCTCTTGCAGACACTTCCATCGAAATGGGTTGCTGCGATCAGATCTGATGTACGGTTAGACTGCAGTCTGCCTTATCATTCTGCAATCTATTTACTCCCACCCTTACTGTGCAAATAGGTCACGATGGGCTGGGCTTACAAAAAATTACTTTGTTGTCATAAGCACACTTAAGATAAGTCTACCCTTGTGGCAAATTTTAAGTGTGCAGTGCGGTATTATTATTTATCATAAGGTCAGTGTAGTACAACGGATTTCTAGAACTTACTCATTTTGTGTCATCGTGTCTATGCCCAGGGAATGCTGCATTGCCCCCATACTTAAAAAGTTTTTACTACACGTATGGGGGCAATGCAGATGATAACTAGAGGAGACAGTCCTTTCTAATGATGGAGTCGCAATCCTACAAGAAGGACGAAACATGAAATAGGAAACCAAATTGGAAGCAGTTAGATGCCTGTCAATGGGAATCAGGGAGGGCCCCAGAGGAAAGAGAAGGCGAGCGGGAAGTGGGGATGTCAGGCCCCCTGGTGGTGGACACAGGAATCTTCAGAGCAGGCTGGGATCATCCGCTTCTGGTTGTTCTTGCTTTCAGACGTCAAACCTTCCAACGTGCTGATCAACGCTCTGGGCCAAGTAAAGATGTGCGATTTTGGAATCAGTGGCTACCTTGTAGACTCTGTCGCTAAAACTATTGATGCAGGATGTAAACCGTACATGGCCGTAAGTACGGCAACCGGGGGAGGCATCTGGGAAGGCAGCCGCCCGCAAACCTCGCCAGGAAATAGGAAATGGATGGCCACAGAGGGAGGATGGAAATGTGCTTACCGTGCAAGAAATATCCTGCATCTTATTTTTTTCTTAAGGCTTTTCTGTCCGAAATCCTTAGGCACTTGCTTCAAACATCTTATTTTTAAAAAATTCGGGTAAAAGAGGTCTATTACTTGAAAAAAAAAATGTAAGTACTATATACAACCCACACAAATTTTTCACCCTGTGTCGCAGGGGAGTGTTACTCTGCTTGTTGGGGACAGAAGAATAAACAGAATTTAAATAACCCAAACAAGTCAGTCAGGTTAGTCCTGAGGGATGCTCATGGCTGGGAAGATTTGCTGCCAGTGGCAGAGACCTTGGGACCCTTTTTAACATTAAGGGGCTTCTGTGTTCTGTTTTGAAATAGTTTTGCATTTGGGATTGAGAACCCACACATTGATGTTGAGCAAATCTCGGACAGTAGCCCGGTGACTCTTGTCGATTCTTACTATTGAGTTCTGGACTGTTGGCATTCTTAACAAGGAAAATTCTAGACTGGCAAAGTAGCTTTATACTGTGTATCCTATTTCTTCTGAAGGCAAAATTGAAATTAGTTTTTTTAAAAATTAATTTTGAATGATGAGGGACTTTGATCCATTCTTGTCTCCAAGAAAAGACTCCTGTAGAATGAGGAAAATCCCATGGAGGCGTCGATATTTATTGTAGTGAGTGAGTCTTCTTGGCCTGGGAGGCATGTTAATAGGCTTAAAACAACTCACTTGGCAGCTGGTGACACCCTCGCCCCCGGAGACTTTACCGAGCTAAGATCGTCATCTCATTTGTCTTTTTCTGTGTCCTTTGCAGCCTGAAAGGATAAACCCAGAGCTCAATCAGAAGGGATACAGTGTGAAATCTGACATTTGGAGTCTGGGCATCACAATGGTAACGTGTGATGATCATTCCGGACTGTGAGGTTCTGGGCAGGAAGCCGAAACGGGGTGGGTTTTGCGACCAAAAGGCAAATGCCCTAATGGTGGGTCCTGAGTATCCTTTTCTGCTGGATGGGGCAGGAGGTTTTGAGTGACAATTGTCTGCAGGGTGGTGTAGTGGAAAGACTGCACTGGGATTGGGCAAACCCAGTTTTTCTCTTTATTCCCCCCTCTAATGGGGCATAGGCCCTTGAGTAAACCGATGGAGTCACATGGAGTGTCTTATTATCCTCATCTGTAAAATGAATCCTGCCTATAACTCCTGATAGTTTACCTTATAGTTTAAAATTCAGTTATTCTCCTCTAGGCATAAAGTTGAAGCTACTCCAGGAACGCTAATGTGTGTGGACCCTGACCGAGCTGTGGTCCAGGACATAGGCTGTGTTTCCCAGAATGTGGTTCTGATAGATGTCTTGGCCACTGAGGTCAGATATAGCCAAAGGACATAGTAACAAACAAGATAATTTCCTTAGGCACAGTCGTGCAGTTATCCTTTGTAACTTTGGTGATCATACATTTTCAGTGTATCACCAAGGTCTGGAATTATCCACTGTGGTCCTGGCTCCTTCCCAGGCACGGCAGCTGATTAAATCCCGTGGGTTATTTCACATCCCTGCCCAGAATACACGTGATGATCTTGTAATGGCAAAGTGGCCTTACTCAGATCCAAAAAAAGATCAGTCATTTGGTCCTTGGGTTTTTGTTTTGTTTTGTTTTGTTTTCCATTCCAGTGAGGGGCCTGCAGGTGGCAGCAGATATACAGCTCTGGAAAAGTCTTAGGGTGAGAATGACTTTTCAGACCCAACGTTGGAACACCCAGTTACTTTACATCCTGAAGTTTCCTACTGCTGGCTTACAATTTTATTAAGTGTCACAGTGGCTTTTGGTGAGGACCCAGTTATAAATAGGGTTAATTGGCTGCCTCCAGTAAGATACTGTTCAAAAATCCCTGGCACTAGGAATGGGGGTAACGTAGAGAACATATTGTTCGTTTATTTCTCCCCAAATTTTACTTGCACTTCACCTCTGTTTCCCTCGGATTCTCCTGGAACAGCAGAGCACAGCAGGTGCCCTAAAGTCATTCTGTCTCAGCGGTTGTCCCCTTGTTTCTTTCTCCCCTCTAGATTGAGTTGGCTATCCTTCGGTTTCCCTACGACTCTTGGGGAACTCCCTTCCAGCAGCTCAAACAGGTGGTAGAGGAGCCCTCGCCACAACTCCCGGCGGACAAGTTCTCCGAAGAGTTTGTTGACTTTACCTCACAGTGGTAAGAGCCTCCGCTGCCAAACGCCAGTGTGAAGGAAGACGAGGAGTTCTCATGAACTTCCTCCACTGGTCTTAATCCATGACGCATGCATTCATTCCAAAAGCATTTATGGAGTGTGCCCTCGATGCTGGAGAGACAAAGATGCTGTTATCCCAGTCCCTGCCCTCAGTGAACTCAGGGTCAAGTAGGGGAGTCTCTTCAGTCTGTGGTGATGGTACCATATGGCAGTCCGGGGATGGAGCTATGCACAGGGTATTTGGGGACCGCAGAGGAAAGGCATTAGGATAGAGTTTCTGGAGGAGATAAATTCTGTGCTGAAGACCCTATGAGGGATTTTTCCAAGCGATCAGGGAAGTAAGGAAGGGAAAGATATTCCAAGCAGAAAAAAGATCATGCTTCATGTCAGAGGAGCGAGAAACTCCTTTATGAGAGTTATAAGCTGTTTTGACGTTGATTGGAGCACCGAGAGAACAGGGGTTGGACCGTTGGAGGATCAGGGCGGTGGAGTAGGTAAGACGGCCTAGTGTTTTGTGGGCTGCCTCCTCCACAACACTTGTTAGCTGTGGATACACTTGCCCGTGACGGTGCAGTGGACAGTCCCGGAGGTCTGAGGAGGGAATCTAAGGAAAGTCGGAGTAGAAAAATGGAAGGAGTCATGCTAACAACGTAGACTTTGTCTTTGTGGAAATTGTCAGGGGAATCGAGGAAAGGAGGAGAGGGCATGCACGGTGACCATACGGCCTGGTATAACCTGATACTAAGGACCATCGCAAATGTTCCTGGAAGACGATGACACCGAAAGGAAAGCACAAAATGGCGTTCGTTTACATGGGCGCCCAGCAGAAGCAGACAGCGCCAAGCCCCGCTGTTACCCCGGGAGGGGAGCCACCCTGGCCACTCCCTGCTGAGGAGAAGTTGGGCCTCTGAGGGCCATCTGACAGCACAGCTCCTCAAGGTTATCGTTCCTTGGCCTCCGTGCCCTTTGGAAGAAGTGTTCTGAATGCAGCTTTTATTGGGAAACATGATGAGACAAAGCAATTGTCTGTTGTTTGTGACACTAAGGCCTCTTGGACTTTTCGTTAGCGCTGGTCCCCGGGTCACCCCTGGTATTTTGTCCCGATGTTGTATGAGGCTGGCCTACTGTTGCTTGTTTTTGTTTTAGTTTTGGCCAAATGGCTAGAGAGGGGCCGGAGCCGTGGGCTGGAGTACAGTATGTTGTGGGGCGCCTCTGACGGGGTACTTCTTCTGGGCTACTGAGGCGTGTCCTCCCCTCTGCTTTCCTCGGGCGAATGTGCTGGATGGGGTAGCACACCGGCCAGGTTGAGATGGGCTCATGATTTTGCCTTCTGGATTCAAGAACTTGTTTTTATTGTGTATTTGTTTTTTGTTTTTTTTTTTCCCTTTTTCTTTTTTCTTTTTCCTTATCCTCAAATGTTTAAAGGTCACATAGGAAAAGGGTTGAGTCATCTTGGATAGTTCAGACCAGGAGCTCTCGAGAGGAGTGGTAAAGGGGAAGGATCTTATCTAGGGACGTTTCATCAAACTCTCCTCCCTGTAACCTTTCTCCTGCCTGTTGCCCTTTCCCCAGGACTCTGGCTGGGTACTTCGGAAAACTTGGTAAGAAGGAGGCTGGTGTGAAAAGCTTAAGAAAGTGGAGCTGCCTATTGAGAATTGCCAGTTTACTGCAATTGTTTTTTTTTTTGTTTTTGTTTTTTTTTTTAGTTTTTTTTAGTTTTTTTTTAGTTTACTGCAATTGTGGTCGACTCTGGCTGTTTGTAACCTCGAGAGAACTTTCAAATGTATTGTTGCTTAGCCCACACCCTCCAACATTCTGACTTAATTGATCTGGGGAGGGTCCCGAATATCAGTATTTTTCAGATGTTCTCAAATCATTCTACTTTTCAGCTGGGGTGAGAACCCCTAATTTTGCCCTATGGTCTGTGGACCCGATATCAACGGCTTCCTTTTCAAAATCTGTTTTTCTTCTATAATTCCTTTTTAAAAATGGTGCAATTACTTTTTCTTTCGCCAGTGGAAATTTCCTCTTAGAATTTCCCCCAAAGATTCAGAGCATTAAAGCTTTTTAGGGATATTTAGAAAATGAAAACCTTGAGAAATAATGCTTTCTAATTTTAACGTCCGCACACGTACGTGGACAATCCAGATACTTTATTATTGCTGTTTGTATGGCAACCTTGTGCCTCCGCTCTGCCCCCCAGAACACTGCCCCCAACTGCAGAGACCTCAGAGGACTCTCTATTCCCCTCTCGTTTTCTGTCAGTTTTCGTCCCAGCTACTGAGGTTCATTAATTTAAAAACTTTGAGCCATTGATATTTTCTAGCTTTACTGAAACCGTTAATTGCTATTAATTCTGTGTCATTTTACTCATATTTATGTCAGCCAGTTCGGTTTGCTTATGGGGTTTACTGATATATAGATCTAAGATATACCTATATAATCTATCTGTCTATCTATATATATATATATACACACATACACTAATAGAAACAAAAGTCAAATCACCTAAACTTTGAAGTTTTCCAAGAATAATTATTCAAGCTTTCAGTGTGGTAGTTCCTGTGGAATCTGACATTTCAAAGTATCAGTTGTGTAAAATAGCCGTTTTTGTTGTTGGGACAACTGGAAAGAATAAGAGGAGCATTAATTCTGGATTTATCAGCATTCTTAACAATCCTCTCTTGGATTTTTTTTTTTTTAAAGAGTACAGGCTCTCCTATTTCAGACGGCAGATCGATAATAGCTTTTTGCCTCCCATAAATTACCAATAGATATATTTTTGATACCCCCCTAGTACGAACTTTGTTTTGAAGTCCACTGAGTTGGAAATGTTGTCTAATGCTTCAAAGACACAGTGCTGATTTTTTAAAAGGATTTTTGTACTAGCTTATAGATACACACCTGCTTCCGGGAGCAAGGTAGTTATCTCACTTGTTCTGTCACTGACGGTTTTAAGTTTGATCTGGAGCTGAGTGGATGGAAAGGATGTGAAAGTGACTACCTAAGAACACCCTCTTCTATTTCTTTTTTTTTTTTTTTTTCTTCTTCTATTTCTTGATGAAGAAAAGGCTCTCCCTTTTTTTTTTTTAAGTAATTTTTAAGCTTTATTTATTTATTTTTTATTTATTTGACAGAGAGAGAGATCACAAGTAGGCAGAGAGGCAGGCAGAGAGAGAGAGGGGGAAGCAGGCTCCCTGCTGAGCAGAGAGCCCGATGTGGGGCTCGATCCCAGGACCCTGAGATCATGACCTGAGCTGCAGGCAGAGGCTTTAACCCACTGAGCCACCCAGGCGCCCTGAAAAGGATCTCTTTTATAGCTGTTCCTCCATTTTCCCATGTACACAGCTGGATTTGAGATGCCTGTTCATGAGAGGATGCTTTTTGGAGTGACCTCCATGTGTTTTTGTATTTTCATGATATAGTCAGGCTCTGATCCTTCAAGACTTCTCAGAAAGCCCCTATTTTTGTGATTAAGTGGGGAAAGGGGAATACTGATTTGGAAAGTGAAAGGTGAATCCTAAATTTCTAGATAGATCCATCTCAGGGGTTTTACCTCCTACCTTTGTCTTTGGGCTGAGTGTCGAACTGGAAGAGAAAGGTGGCATTATCCACAGCCTTGGTCATCTGTCAGAGCATTTGTGACCTTTCCCGGGAGGCGTGCTAACTAAGCGTTTGATGCCCCCCCCCTCCCCCCCCCCCGCCGCCAAGTGCTGCTCCACATTGTACCGCCTCATCCAGGCGGTCCATTTGGCTTTCAGGCTCCTCTGATCACTGCGTGTTGACAGTAATCCTGGTCTGTGGGGGGCGGGGGGAGTAGAAAGCACTAGCAGGCTATACTAGTATGGCTATCTCATACCCAAAGTTACCTCTAGAGCCCGGAGCCCCAGCTGATGTGTTCTTTTGTGGTAACATCAGAGAGATAGCATCCTCGGGGGAGAGGGGTGCAGTGTGGAGGGGGGAGAATGGGGGCCGGGGGTAGGAGAAGAAAGTAAGTTGAGGCATTTATGCCTTATGGACTTAAAGGAAAAACCAGTGATGTCCTACCAACCCTTCCTTTCTGTACTTATTTTGAAATAGGACTATGGAATGACATTTCCTCCTCTTTTTTCTCCCCTATCCATGGTTTTCTTATCGTAGGGGTTTTAAAGCATTCCCAGAGTAAGTGATGCTGTCCATAAAAGCCTTGTTTTGGGATTCACAATTGAGAAGTCTCATAGAAAAGCTTCACATTCTAGTCCGACAGAGGGTGAACAAATGAGTATCTAAAAAGGAAAAATGGAATCGTGGCAGGCTTATACTTCTCTCTAGAACCTCTTCCTATAGGGTCACAGGCTTGGTGACTGAAGGAAGCTTCTGGAAGCCCAACTATGGAGTGCCCAAAGACTTCTTTTTTGCTTTTCCTTTAGGCTTATTTGAGAGGCTCAGTGCCCAGCTGACCAGCCTGATGGCATGTTGGAGTGTGTTGGAGGCCTCCCCAGACGTTGAGACTGATTCAGAGGAACTAGCATGATGCAGGGACAATCAAATATAGTTCTTGACTGGTTCAGGAAAAAGAGAAAACAGAAGCACTGGATATTTATTTAGCTTATGACAAATATATGGGCTTGAGAGGCATAATGTGTTTTTTTGTATTTTTTTGTTTTTTTTTTTTGTGGGTGCACCAAAGAGCCCTTCTTGGAAACCATCGGGGGGGAATTCAAATAGGCAGAAATCCTCTGGTCAGCACAAACTTCAAGCTAGCAATTGTCAAGACAGCATGAAGCTGTTTTTTAGTGTCAGCTACGGTCAGGAGCGTGTGTTGTGGCATTTGGAAGAGGAATTAGAGCCCTTAGCTAATTGCACGCTTGAAAATGACAAGCCACTTGAAAATTCAAAAGTCTGACTCCAATCCAAAAAGAAATTGGTGTAGCTTTGAACTCCACGGTTGTTATTTTATCCTGAATTTCAAGCACTTCCTATCAAACATGGAAAATTTGCTTTCCCCTCCCCCACAACCTCAGCCTGAGTATTTTGCTATTCTTAGCCTATGTTTTGAAGTATTCTCAATTTAAAAGATGGAGAGAATGGTTTTTATCAGTTATATTAACTCAATAAACAGCCTTGGATTGCCGTGCAAGTATTTTCCATGAATGCACCTCAGTAGTGCTTGTGGTAAATTTTTGAGCCTTCTAATCAGAGGACATAAGTGAAGAAAGCCTATCGGCTAGCAACCTGTGAGGTTTCAGGAAACTGAAACATTTTCTGATGCATCAACTTGGGGTACTTTCCCCACATTTTCTTTATACAGACAAAAAAAAAAAAAAGGCGAAAAAACAAAAACAAAAACAAAAAACAAACTCCAGAGAAATTTTCTTAAACTGTTCCAGAAGTGAAAAGATAAGCTCTCCTGACTTAAAATGATCTCTCCTTAAAAAAAGGAGGGGCTTACATTCCTTGACCTGATGAGAGGAGATCGACTAAATAGAAGTTCAAAAATCAGCAAACATCACGAAGATCTCTGGTTGGTAAAAGACGCCAGGGTTCTAACATCTGAGCCGGAAGCCTCTTTCCCTGTCAGCCCCTTGGTTCGGTTGCTGACCAATGGAAGCGAGTATTGGGTGGGTCATGGTGCTCGAGGAGAATGAATGTTGGCAGAGTCCTCGCCTGGGCCTGGTCTGAGAACCCCCTAAGGAGCCCGTCTAGGCAGAGACACCTGAAGCCCGTGACTAGTGAGTGTGGATTTCAGGCGGCGTCTGTGTTCCTCATGATTGCTTCTAGCCAGTTAAATTGTCCAGATCCTGGAGAAGACTTTCGGGTTTTTGACTGGCTTTGAACTAGAGTCGAAAACTCAGGGCTTTTGTGCCTGTTTGTTTTCTTCCCTACGGTCGGTGTGCGAGTCAGCAATGCTCCTGGGATCACATTTCTTCTTCTCTGTTTCCTTCTAGGTGAACTAGCTCTTGAACTTAGAAAGAAAACTTCCGCTTGCTGGGGTTCAGGGAGAGCTGGTAGTGTTGAGAATGTGCACAAATGATAGACGAATCAGCCGGAGGTGCTTCTCAGTGGATTTCATTTCCGAGCAGGGCATAGAAGGCAGCAGAGAGGAGGAATGCCCTCGTCCACGAGGCCCAAGGGGTTTGCAACTTCAGGTCTCATGACTTTTGGGACCAGATCGTTCTTTGTGGTGGGCAGATGTGCTGTACCTTCTAGACTATTTAGCCATATCCCGAGCCTCCCCCCGGCCCCCCTGGAGATGCTGGAAGGCGCCACCAGGGGTGTAACAACCCAAGATGCCTCCAGGCATTGCCAGATGTCCCCTGGAGGGCAGAATCACCTGCAGCCGAGAACCACCCTTAAAGCCCTATAGAATCTCAGGCCATAGATACGCGCAGAGTCCTACGTGCGACTTCCCAGGTCTCATTCATTTCACTCAGGCACACCTTCCCATTGTCAATCTGACTCTGACAGTTGGTAATTCCTCTTTCTAATTCGCTCTTATTTTTATCCTCATTTGAGACGAAACTTTCTCTCATAGGTTGTCTGGTCACTGAGGTCACTAGGTCCTAGATCTGCCCTCAGTTCCAGGTTGAAAGCCTCTCTCCTCACATCTCCTGTACCCTGTCTCAGGTTCCCTGGCTTCTACCCACAGCATTGCCCGGAATAAACTGGTAGGCTGCTTTAAGTTGTTTTGGTTCAAAAGCTTTCTCTCTCTTTTTTTTTTTTCATTTCATTTTGTTTTATACCACACTTTCTCAAAGCGTCTCACAATGGCTCCGTACCTTGACCCTCCCCCTCCTCATTATTATTAGCCCATGGGGGCGGAACCGAGCTCGTGTCACACATACTAGGTCTCATCTGCTCAAAATGATCCATTGGCACAGATCCCAGCAACCCTACTGATCAGTCACATTTTGGTTTCTTCAACGCCCGGCTACGTTCCTTCCATCCATGCGGGATTCCGTGGCCCGGTGGGCAGAGGGGTCTCTCGGTGGCCTTGCAAACCACAGTTTTCAGAACCATCATCTCCATTCTGTAACCCAGGGTTCCAACTCCCAATAAACCACTTGTTTTCTTTTTTTCCATTTTAAGGCCACGGGTGGATATAGGGGTGGGCTGAGGATAGAGGTGAGGGGCTGGTCTCTTCTTATTGATGTTTTGTTACTGTTGCCTTTGGTATCAAATGTCATGAAAACATTTGTGTGTACAGACTGTTGTGTAACCAGAATGGGAGCCACTCGACAGTCACGCGTGACCACAAAGAATTTCTAGGAAGAATCATTGCGAAGTCACTGAGTGCGCTTTCTCTTTCATTAGCCAGGAAGTTGTAAACAAGTAGCATTACTTTCGACATTTTATGGGGGGGGGGTGTTGCTTTTATCTCAGCTGGGTTTGGTTAGGAATCTAACCAAGGAAGCAAGGAGAACCAGGTATCGAAGATAATGAAGCGAGAACATGTAATGTTAGAAACACCTGCCAATTTCTTTGCCAGTGGGGTTGGAAGAGGGGCTGTTTTGAAGGAAAGTTCATATGTGCTTTGGAAAGTGATGGCTGTAGATCAGAAAAGCTAGTTTGTATGTCATTGGAAAAGTATCAAAAGGAAAGTACACACACACATGGACACATGCACACGTACCCCCATTCTTCCTATGAAGATATACCTAGAGTGATTCAAAACATAATTTTATAAGTGTAACCAAAGAGGGGAGTCAGGATAGGAGATTCATGTACTCAATACATTTATAAGCTGGTAATGTTTAGTCTTCTGCAGATTCTGAAATCCACTTCTGAAAATGGTTCCTAGATTTTAATGTGATTAATTTTTTTTTTTCTTTAAGCTTGAAGAAGAATTCCAAAGAACGGCCAACGTATCCAGAACTTATGGTACGTATTGTTAGCCGTGTAAACCTGTCCAAACCAACAGCTAGTAAAGGTAAAGTGACTAAGACCTAAATTATAATCAAACAACCATATTGAAAGAGCTGTTTCATTGAGACGTTGGTGACCTGAAGTGAATTCGAGCAAAAAAGAGTGTGTCCTAAATCCTTCTTTAGTGTGACTGGGGGCAGGTCACCTTCCTTAGCAACTTTTTCCCTGTTGGTAATCTTGTCATCACATAGACTAAATGATGCCTATAAAATTTACATTTTCAAGTTCTCAAGATATCAAGAGTCATCAATTACTAATATAAATGAGGGGAAAGCATGCTTTAAAGGGGTTCAGCAATGAGGAAAACAAGTGCTAGGTGACTCATCAGATATTTCTGATAAAATATTTAGGATTTGTTGGACAAGCTGCTTTTTGGTGGGTGTTTAGGGAGGAAAGACTGTTTTCTCCTTTTGGTTTTCACGTTAGTGGAAAAAAGTAAGACCAAACCTTATTAGTTTGAATTATATTACGTCTGCATTTACACCTTACCATTTGTACTATCTATGAAAAAAAAAGAGTGAAAATAAGACCTCAGAGGAGTTGTTTTAAGGTAGTTTCCCTTAAATTGTGGTAACTATAATTGTAAGCTGATTACAAATAATTCTTTAGTATAGATGGCAGGGGCAAGACTTGGAACTTTTATCGAGGTATATGTTGAAACACATTTTGGGGGGAAATATGATAAAATTCGGACTACTTACTAATTTGCATTAACTGCCATTCCTTAGATTTGTTTCAATTATCAAGGTTTCAATTTTAGCAGGGGAAGGAAGAGTTTTGTTCAAGTAGAGGGAAGAACAAAGACTGACATTTCTTCCTGGAACACAGGTATTCACAGGCATTAAATGCTTGCTTCTGTCCCATGCCAGATAAACGGTGCTCAGTCTTTAAGATCCGCTAAGGGCAGGGGCTAGAAGTACACGTTCCTGAGATCTTTTAACAAATGGTGTGGCGAGGGGGTTCTGACATGGGAGAAGTGTGCGTTATATACTATCTACAAATATATTATTGGCCATTTGTGTATCTTGTTTGGAAAAATGTCTTTGAGGTCCTTTACCCATTAAATTTTTTTTTTTTTGCTATTGAATTATTTAGTTTTTAAAAAACATATTTTGGATAGGAACCTCTTATCAGATCTATGGTTTGCAAAGATTTTCTCCCACTTTGTAGGTTAACATTTCATTTCACTGATCAGGTCTTTAGCTGTGCAGAAGCTTTTAAGTTTGATGTAATCCCCCTTGATTTTTGCCAAGTACGTGAAGAGGTGCTTGTCGTCACTAGTCATCAGGGAAATACAAATCAAAACCACAATGAGATATCACCTCACACCTGTTATAATGGCCATAATCAAAAAGACCAAAGATAACAAGCGTTGGCATAGAGAATGAAGGTAGAGAAAAGAGAACACTTGTGCACTGTTGGTGGGAATGCAAATTGATACAGACAGTATGGAAAACAGTATGGGAGTTCCTCAAAAAAATTGAAAATAGAAATATACGATCCAGCCATCCCACTTCTGGGTGTATCTGAAGGAGATGGAATCACTATCGTAAGGGGATATCTGCATCGGCATGTTCACGGCAGCATATTTATAAAAGCCAAGACATAGAAACAATGGAAGTATCCATCAGTGCATGAATGGATAAAGAAAATGTGGTACACGCATACACATACAATGGAATATTATTCAGCCATAAAAAAGAAATCCTGCCTTTGGCGACAACACGGATAGAACGCGTACAGCATGGTACTAGAGTTAATAATATATCGCATACTTGAAAGTTGCTAGGAGAGTAGATCTTAAAGGTTCTTATTACTAAAGAAGAATTGTAAGTGTGTGAGGTGAAGGATGTGTTGGCTAACCTTACTGAGGTAATTATTTCATAATCTAGAAGTGTATCAAATAATCACGTATGCCTAAACTTACACAGTGTTATATTTCAATTATATTTCAATAAAGCTGGAGAAAAGAAAGGGGAGAGTACAGCCTGGAGATTTCAAGCCAGATAGAGTTACAGAAAGCTGATTCATACAAGTGATAGTCACAGCCAATCACATGGATTTTTAGTTCTGTTGGTGAAGCTTTGATTTAAGTCTCAACCATTATGCCATTGGGGGACTGTAAAGGAACACTGGAGAGAGTTTTAGAATAGACAGGTATCTCCTTGGGCTCCCAATCGTCCCCTTTAAAAAGGGATTCTCTGGAACTCAGCATTCTGCTGGCTGTTTGAGCAAGACCCACAGTTGAGGGAGAAAAGATGAGTAATGTTTGAGAAAATCTCGGCCTACCACGTGTTTGGGTTGAACATTTCCTCCTGAATGTGTGTGTGTGTATATATATATTTTTTTTCCCTCCCTGATTATATTTTTAATAGCCAATCAGGGGCCTTTTTAGTCCCGGCTGCCCTTTCTGGGTATGTTTATGCAACCCAGAGAGCGTTTTAAAGTTAATTTCACCTAAAGTGCAATGGACATGGAGTGCTTTCTGGGGTGTCTTAGGAAGCCTGTATTCCTATAGTGAATTTGCCTTGTTTGTCCCTATTTTCAGATAAAAGAGCATTTTCTATATATTTCTGGCTATTTAAAATGCAGAACATTTTTTTTTTCCTTCCAAGTGATCTCTTATCAGAGGTTTCAATGGAGCACACTTGAGAAAAAAAAAAGGCTGAGTTCTAGTTTGGTATACATGGGCAACTAATGTTGAATTCCACTTTCCAGTATGTTCTAAGGCTGTGGTCTTTTAAGGTCGACATATTAACATTACAAAGTCATGTGCATTTCCCTCCCCCGCCTCCCAGTTCTTTTTACGACACTAGTCTGTGTGGTACTGGAAATGGACTTGCCTTCTAAGGCTATAACTGCTCTCTGCTTTCCTGTGAAATTGAGGTTTTTAAGTGGAAAATCTGAGTCCAGACGCTTTGACTTTAGCATTGGGAAAACACATGCTGAGAGACTATTGTTTAAATTGTAAGAGTGGTGAAGAAAGGGGAAAAAAAAAATCCTTTTTCCAGGTGAAAGGTGGCATAATTAAGGCCCCAACCTAGACGTGTACCTCTTATAGAAATCTCAACTGCTTCCCCACCCCCATCTTGGATTGAGGGGTGTATGTGATTTCACATCATCTCATTTGCCTGTTCTCTCAGACTCCCACTGGGGGACGTGACTCAGTAGGATGTCTTCCTCTAGAGTGGGGACCAGCCAACTTTTTCTGTAGAGGGTTAGTAAATATTTTAGGCTTTGTGGGCTGCTATTTGACTCTGTTTTTTTTTTTTAGTGTGAGAGCAGCCATATTTAATACATAAACAGATGGTGTCCAAAAACCTTTATTTCACAAACAGGCAGTGGGCTAGACTTGGCCCCTGGACCATTGATTGTTGACCCCTGTCCCAGATGATAACCACCAGAGATGACAACCAGGTGAATGGAAGTGATTGTCCAGTGACATGATTATTCTTCTAATATCCAGGAAGCTCTAGATTGAATCATAGTGTTAAGCAAGGAGGATGGTACCCCTAGAAAATCATAGTCTTAAGGGGTGACGTGTTTTAGAGAAGATAGGGCAACCATTAGTGCTTGTGGCTTGCCCTGATGTTGCTGGTGGTGTGTTCTTGGATCTCCATGTTTCCTCCAGCACAACCGTTGGTCATGTCCCCCCTTCCTGTACCTGGCTCCTTTTCTGAGAAACCCAGCCTAGGGATGAACCCATGGTGCCTCATTTGCTCGCCTCCCCATTGCTGGCCTTGCTATTCTTAGTCCATTGCTTATAGAGGGGACTGGGTTCCCTCCCAACCTTTTACAGCCTCGAAACCCACACAAGAAAGCGAGTCACACTTTCCATTTTGACATGCCTGCCTGCTCTCCCCTCCCCCAGCCCTCTGCCTCTTGCAGCCGTGGCCCCGAGAATAAACTAAAAGATGCCTGTGGATTTTTTCTTAAAGACTTTAGATCAGGTTATTTGATTCATTCACAGACTACGGCTTCAAGCGCTGAGCTAACAGCCAGAGCAGAACCAGGGGGAAGACGGGGCTGGCAGGCGTCGAAAATAGTCATTGAGACAATCTGAGGTTTGACCTGCCCTGTTTTGATAGTAAAAACTTCTAAGTGCATAAAAAGAGCACCAAATGTCAAGAGGATGTGGGAAAGCTAATGAGCATGATGGTAAAGCCCTTGGTAAGTGTGCTGTGTAAGTGTTTAGTGATTAGAAGGACGCTACCGTTTATTGTACAGGGAGCTCAGGATGAAGGGTCCGGCATCTTCAGCGAATACGGTGGGGGTGAGGCTGTGAGCCGCCCCCAGCCTGTATTTTCCGGATGGGCAAGAGCAGAAAGCCTCTTTATCATTTGTTCGCAGTCACGATACTTACCCAGTGACCACCTACCTTCATTTGGGCTTTATTCCTTTGTTCCTTTCCCATTTGCATTGTTTCCTAAAACTTCCATGGGTGGGCATCCAGTTTCCCACAGAGCTGACTCATGTCGCCCTGTGCCGAAGGTTTAAAACAAATATAATTAGAAAACCTACAGCTAGGCAACACGAAGGTTATAAACTCACATCTCCAACGGCAGG
Organism: Potos flavus; assembly: GCA_028534135.1. Lineage (NCBI taxonomy): Eukaryota > Metazoa > Chordata > Mammalia > Carnivora > Procyonidae > Potos > Potos flavus. The sequence goes on along the minus strand of CM052891.1, from coordinate 9,092,652 downwards.
GGGAAGCGGAGTGAGTCATCTACGTGTCTGCAGGCAAAAACTGTCCCATTTAGCTGCTCAGCCTAGTCGCTGAAAATAATGCCACCAGACAATGAGGGAGGCGGGCGTGACTGGCTGGAGGGGGCCACACAGCACTGGGTTCTGTCGGAAGGAATCGTCCTTTTTGGTTTGTTGGCTTGATTCCGTTTCCACTGTGAGTGCTGGGGTTCGTGAGCTGATGTAGATCCTTTTAATTAGAGGTGTGAGTTCCAGGGCGGCAGCCGGGAATTTACTGTGACAAAATTGAGCCTTTCGGGGAGGGTCAAACTGGTGCAGAGAAAAATGTTTCCTTCTCTTCAGAACTGTTTTGGAATGTGTGGTCTCTTCGACCCGCTATGCCTATGACTGCTTGCCCTGGTGTTTTTGTAAAGTTTGCTTAATCCGATCTATGTGAATAGTGAATAGAGACCTTTTTTTTTTTTTTTTTTTTGCTTTTCAATCTTTGATCTCCAAGTTGAATTTCTCTGCACATACCTAGAGTTTGGCAGTGGACATTCTTTTCCAGATGGATCAACTCTTCATCAAGAGAGACATAACTCGTGGGTGTCGATGTGGCTTAGACAGTGGCTTAGACAGTGCTCACTGTTTCAGTCCCAACCAGCTCGCCAGCGTCAAGGGAAAGCAATGCCTTGCCCATTTGCTGGGCTACGAAATTGGATTCTCATTCTACCATCCATTGCCTGAGAAATTGAAGTACATAAATCTATGAAATTGCTCATTATTTTATGTATCAGGCTAAGATTACTTTGTAGGGGACAGGGTGATTGGTAAATCAGAGTTTGGGCTATCTTTGCCCAAATCCTTGTATTTCACCATGGGTGGGATTTATGTAGCCTAATGACAGATTTATTTTGCCAAGCAGTAGATACTGTGTAGCAGAAATAGATACGAACCTGGGAGGGGTATAAGAGATAAAAGGTATCTTTAAAAGGTCCACATCACTAGACGTGTACTTGGTTTGGGAAGAGGAAGCAAGAGTCCAGTTTAAGCCTGAGAGGGGTTATTTAAATCTGTTTACCAAACACATCTGTGAACTTCTGCTCATCTCATATATGGTCAGTGGCGAATATTAATACCCTGTGTTTTTCTTTTCTTTCCCAGCAACATCCGTTTTTCACCCTACACGAATCCAAAGCAACAGACGTGGCATCTTTTGTAAAACTGATTCTTGGAGACTAAAGTACCGTGGACTCAGTCGGTTGGCCCTCCTGTGGATTGGTGGGTTTACAGGGTAAAGCAGGTTCACTAAAGCGCCAACAGAAACTCATCTTTGAGATAATTTAATCCTGCCTCTCAGAAGGTTTTGTTTTTTCTCCCCATTTTCTTTCTTTTTTTTTACCCCCCTCCCAAGGGGGCCTTGGAATCTCTAGTATAGAATGAACTGTCTAGATGGATGAAATATGACAAAGGCTTAGGACTTAAAAAGGTGATTAAATATTTAATGAGGGGGTCATATGAGTCCTTAAGGTTCTCAGACTTCTCTTGTTCTTTATGAAACGAATGCATTGGCCTGGTCACAAGGTGCTACCATAGTGATGAAATTGTAAGTAGATCTGTAGTTTGTCCCACTTGTTATTTTAATATTTATGTTTCAGCGCTTGGTTGCAAAGATTCCATTATATGCAAGGAGGGGGGGATACAAAAGACAAGGTTGGGCTGGCAATATTTATAGGGCTTTTATTCTGTAAGTTCAGTCGTGTCTGTGGTCCAGAAGAAATTATTGAATATGCATCTTTAAGAGTATTATAACAATATCAACGAGGAGCTCTTCTTGTAGCCTACCTGTGCCAGCTCTTCTTGTAACCTATCTGTGCCCTACCAAGCAGCCGCTTGCCACGTCCTCGGATTTCTGCTCAACTCCCGGGTCACAACCACAGTATTTCAGGTGAAGTGGCGAGGTAGCCCGGTCATACCCTTTTCCTAAGTTTGGAAAACATAAAATCACTTTGATCACATCTCAGAGTCACGGACTGGGTTCTCTTGGCATTTGTGGTATTAACGGAATGTGATTCGGGATGTGATTTTCTATCACCTATCTCTCCTTCTGTGTGTGTGTGTGTGTGTGTGTGTGTGTGTGTGTATCTGATAGGTCACAAGCTCTGCCAAGTGGCTTCTGTGAACATCTCTATTTAGTAAGGAGGACGTGTGTCACTTCTACGAGGAGCTATCATGTCGAGCTACATAAAGAATCGGTGCCTTCTTCTGCTTCTTCCCCTCCTTACAATGTATAAGCCCCAAGGATTGACTTGGTGGCCATCCTTCACAAACTCTTTTGCTTTCTTCTTCTTTTTTTTTTTCTTGTTCAATAAAGAAGCCTTACTACTAACGGGAGGGCTGCAATAGAAGACAGTGGAAGTTCTTTGATGAGGGGAGGAGTGAATGGGGAGGGTTGAATTCGTTCCTTGGAATGGACTGCCAAATTTCCATAACTTGAGGTGAGTCACATTCTTCTCCAGCAGCACACAGTAGGTCGTTCTGTGGGAGGAACTTTTTGGCCTGTGGCCTTGTGGATCCCTGGCAGGTGGACAATGCAATGAAAGCCCCTTCTCGTGGCTAAATAGGCCTTGGGGTTCTCTAGGTTCCTTGAGGAAAAAGGAGTGGGGTGATACAGGGAAATTGTAGACCGATAATAACCAGGAAACATTGCTTTTGGACATTGGGTTGATAAAAGTCTATTCTTGGAGGACAAGGATGGAGAATTCTCATTAAAAAGGAAGAAGAGAACTCACTGTTTCTTTCTTTGCCTCAAGTTCACAGACATGGGGATTATTGCTCGCTAAAATCCTCCCTTCTTCCCCTTTTAGATTTTGAAGTGCTGTTACTTATTTTTCTGTGTCTGCATTTTCCCCTTGTACTTGACCTCTGTCCCGCTCATAGCAGTTGCCCGGAGTAAGTATGGTACTTCCATATGCTTCTTTGTATCCGGTTCCAAGACATACCTGTCTGATCTAACGTAGTTTCATCTTCTTGAAAGCTACCTCTGTCCTTATCTTTTTCCAGCCAGAAAGACGTGTTATCCTACTAATTAAGGCCATTCACTTTCCCACCCACCTTCCTAAATCTAGCAGTTTCTCTCTCTGAGATCAAGAGAAAAGAAAAGCAACACAATTGGATTCCCTCCTTCCTTCAAACATCTTATGAAAAAAAGCAAGTAGTAGAAAAAAACAAAACACAACTGGAAGTCATTCCATGACAGTTTTTGGTGAAATACATAAAGGAAAACATCTTTCTGCTGAGCCAGGTAACTCTTACCTGCTGTTCATTGTGGTTTCTGCCTAGAAATAGTCTTAACCGAGTGTGTTCGCCTCTCCAGTTTGTGGGCCCAGGGCCTCAGCTTGCAAACAGTTACACGGAGGTAGAGGAGGAGTTCATCAATGGTTCTCAGCCTCGTGCGCGCTGGAATCACTGGGAGCCGGTGAACACAGGCAATGCCAAGGTTGGGGTTTTGATGGTCCAGGGTGAGGCCTGAGAATTGATCTTTTTCACATGCTGTTTGTGACTCTGATGCACAGCATGGTTGAGGACACTGGTCTAGTACCTCCAAAAGAGAGAATTGACCTACAATTTCTCTGGAACATTGGCAGAGAGCAGCAAGAGCCTCGACTTCTTTCCATGTGCTCATCAATGGGGACATTTTTTGCCACTGTCAGAGATGGCGCATTCCTGGAATACTGATTTGAAACTTGGGATACATTTTCCCCATAAAAATGATGGGCTCCACGGTGATTAGATGTCTTCTGTGCTACAGTAGAATGACTTGATAGTCTTACGAGTCTAAATTCTAGAATGTGGGGTTTGTCTGTTTGTTTGTTTTTGAGAACTATTTTAAGTTCTAAACTAATTTTACAATAAAGATGGAGATGTACCAACCATATTTAAGTTGATGTAAGTTGGAAGTCTCTTGTGTATACACACAGGTCACTCGATCCTCTATCCTGACTTTGCTCGTTGTGTAGCATTATTATTGTTTTTGTTTTGCTTGCCTCTGATTGGCTAGCTTTTTAATTGTGGTCCTACCTTCCTTTGTTATTGATCACTCGTTCCACATTGGATGTCCTTGTCGGGGACACGAGATACTCATTAGCCTCGGCATTCGAGGAAACCAGCGCTGAGACTAAAGGGGCTCCTGGTTTCTCCAAGGGCACTTGATTTCATGTCTTTGGAAAGTGATGACAAAGGAGACAGAGAGAGGCTAATGTTTTCATAGTTTTTAACACTAAAAATGCCTCTGTTGACCAACAGCTTTCATCAGCTCTGCTGAGAAAAACTACTCTGTTTCTTCCAAAGTTGTCTGATGAAACGCTTTATCTTCACCCTGAGAGTGAACTAGATGCTTCGTCCCTGACTTCCAGCCCCAGGACTTTTTTTTGGCCACGTGCCTCCAACCTCGAAGGGAAGATTCATATATTCATAGAATTCACTGGAGTTGGTGGTCAGATCAAGTACAGTGAATTAAACCTCTGTTGTGCTGGGGATTTTGTCTTCTTAATGTCTGTCTGGGGCTTAGAGGGCGATTTGCTGGCTTAAAGCAGTCTTCCGATTTTATTGAATTAGCAAGTAGAAGGTGCAGTTTTTTTTGGACCCCTGAACTTTCAGATATTCAGATGGAAAATTGCCAGAGTCAAATCTAGGGTGAAGAAACTACCAAACAAACCCTGTTAGAATAGGAAAAAAAAAAAGATATTTTATTGTAGAAGGTCTGTGTTCCTCTTGTCTAGGGGTATGTGTGTGTGTGTGTGTGTGTTTGTAGTGTTAAATATGCTGGCAGCTAAAGATACTCTTTGGATTTCTTTGGCTTTAATTGGGGTACTCTGGATTTCTTTAGGAATCTGTTGAAAGCTAGGACCTTTTCCCTAGGAAAATGCACATGGTACACGGAACACGTAGTTTTGCAAACATTTTTTGTTGAGGGAAGAGGAGTGGAGTGAGTCCAGTTTATAGACCTCCTAGGATCTAACCTCTGCTCTGTAGAATGTGGACTTGACATTCTAGACCAAGACTGGCAAACTTTTTCTGTAAAGGGCCAGATAGTAAATATCTTTGGCTTTGTGTCCCATCAGCCTATTACCACGACTCGGGTCTGCTGTTGGAGAGGGTGGAGGCATCCACCAACGATACATAAATGAATGAGCGTGGTCCTGTGTCCTAGTTAGGCCTGATTTACAAAATCAGGCAATCAGCTGGATTCGGCCCACAGGCTGTGGTTTGCCAGCACCTGTCATAGACCATCACCCACAAAGCTCTGATTGATGAACTCTGTGTAGAGAGTTTTTCCATTTAGTGAGTATTGAGCTCAGCTGCTATTGAGGTAGATTAGGAAGATGGACATAGGAAATGAATTCGGGAAGCGGGGAGACTGTTCAGTCCTATGGAAATGGCCTCTTCATTTTCTCAGGTAAATATTCCCTGCCCGGGAAGCCAATGGGACAGTTTTCATCAGATGAGATCGAGTACCTGCTTTTTCCGTTTCTATACAGTCACCGACCTAACTTACTTCAGCTTGGAACTAAAAGGCAGGCTTCTTTCAGACATCAACGACATTCTTGTTGTCTCCGAGCCTTGCATTTCGTTTCTGTCTGTGGTGCGATGCTTGTATAGGGAGAATCACGAACCCAGACACTGATTATTCGGTTTTCCTTTTCTCCGAACTGTATTAGGTTGTAAGAATTAGGGAGGCCACAGTGCCCTCAGAAGTAGAAGGCAGATAGAATTCTTAAAATCTTGTAATTCATCCACTTGAGCTCTTCAGCCATCCTTGAAGAAAGTAAGACAGACAAAGTTTGGGGTCAAAATACTTGTTCACAGGCAGACACAGAGCCCCAGGCTCTCACTGTGACAGGAGACTTAGGCCCACCCCTTGAGTACTGTCCCAATTGTTGCTAAATTTCTATCCTAAGGGACCCATGCAAAATGCCTCCTTCTTGACGTGATGATCTTGGGTTGCCAACCCTGGTTGAGTTTCTGGGCCACCCTGTCACTAGTGAAAGCTTTGCCTTCCCTGTGGGACCAGAACAACTATAATTCGCTTCACCTTCTGTCAGCACTTGTCCCCTCTTTGCTATAAGAGCCCCGTACAAAGACCCGTCCGCCACCTAAGCTGCCCAGGTGTGCTTTCTTCTCCCAGAAGAGCCCAACGCATCTGACTTGGTCCCTGTAGTGTCTTCGTTATTCAGAAACGAGTTTTCTTCCTGCCGCATCATCAGGGAAACATGAATTATACTTAGAAGGACACTCGGAACCTCCTGAAGAGCACAGTTAAGTATTCGATCTGGCAATTTACCTGAAAGAATGTTTTCTCTTCGCCTAGGGAAACAAACCTGAACTCCAGAGCCTTCGACATGAAGTTATCCAAAAAAAAAAAAGGAAATTATCCTTTTGGGGAAAGCACCTTGTCACCAAACCCATCACTCATCACCCGTTCCTGGTGTTTGCAAACAAGATGAGTCCTTTTGCTGAAGCTTAGGGAGTCACTGTTGATCGCTATGCAAATATAATTCTACCAGTATGGGTTTTCTCATGGAGTCATTAGGAATCAACACTTAACATTGGGGTTTATCTTTTGGGCTCCTGACCCAAACTTCTTTTTCAAGCAAAATTTCACTAAAAGCCTCTTTCCTATCTGAGGTGAAGGGCACTGGGCCCTAAGTAGAAACACAAAGCAAGGTCAAGGACTTTGTGGTAGGGATTTTTTTTTTTAAAGGAAAAAATATCCCCTCTAACCCAAAATGTGTTAATAGAATTCAAAAATATCCAGCCTAGTTCCCATGGACTGTCAGGGTCTTGACATCATTCATATTGTTCTTTGAACTACGACACTGAGCCCGTCGTCCTCGGGAGTTTGCAGTGAGATTTGGGAGATTTGCATTGTGTTTCTGTCTTCAGGTTGTCAGTATGGAAAGATTTCTCTGTGGGCTCTTCGGGATACGTGTAGGCTTTCCCCCGGGTCCACTTCTGCATTTCTGGGATTCAGGGGCTCTTTCGAGGAATGAGGCTAATAGTCTTCTGACTTGGAGATGGATTTCGGGGAATGTACGGGAATGTTTAGGCACTTAACTCACGTCTTAATGTAGGAAACAGAACTTCCTAACTAGTCCCCAGAGTTTGCGGCTTTGACCAAGCCACCGGGTCTTTCCTGGTTCCCTTGATTGCATTTGCTTGTTATTCCTGCATCAGGCACACATGACCTGGGCCAACTGAATGCTTCTGTGGAAAGGAACGGATCCAACCATTTTCAAATACCAAGTTCAGAATAGGCAATTTTGCCTTGGTTCGACTACCTGGATTCCTTTGTTCCCAAATCTTGAAAACATAGGGATAGCTAAGAGAACTTTTAGCAAAACCCTCATTCAGGTTGTAACACCTTATAAGAAAACTTCCATCTGTCCTGTGAAGAAGGACTGCTGGGTTGGGTATCCATTCCTCTAAAGTAATAATACGCTATTGGGGCCGGAAATGAGCAATTACCATCATTTGGTCACCACGAACATTCATTTGTACTGGAGTCCGTAAGCTATGTCCACAAAGCAAGTCAGGCCCCTGCCTTAGGACTGTCTGTAGACTCTGGACTTTAAGGGTGAACAGTGAGGTGAAATTAGGTTTGGGGGCTGGGAGAAAAGGTACACGCGAGGAGCCATGCTAACCCGGGGTCCCCCCTGGAGAGCAAGCTGATAGAAGAAGCTGACAGGCAGGCATATCCCCAACTTATTTTCAGTATTACTATGGACATGATCTCCTCTGGAAAAACCTATCAAAAAGCTGAACGTTAATTTTTCTTTTCCTTAAAAATACTGAACTCTAAAGAAATTCAGAGAGTGGCATTGATTTGGATGTCAGAAAATTTTCTTGTTTCCCTAGTATTACTGATTCTACCAAGTCACCAATTTAAATTGAGGACACCCAGAAAAAAAGATAAATGATTAGCAGCCTTATGGCATTTTGAGAGTAAACAACCCATTGGTCAGCGACCCTCTGGGTAAAGAAATATGAACACAAAACCAAGCATTTCATCTTTAGTTCTGGTGGCTGCTGTGAACAGAAAGGTGAACACCAAAGGTTATCTGATGTGCATACTTGCTCCAGAAGGGAGAGGACTGTGAATGTTCTGAGAAAAACACTATAGGTCTTCATCAGGAGAGCAGAATTGATCATCTTAAAACACAACACTCAAAGCTAGTTTGAATTTTCAGAAGCAGTGAATTGTGTGGAAAAAGTGTTTTTACTTCCTTCTGATCTCAAATTGTCTGACCTAGTGTGTGTCTGGGACTTGGGGAGAGAGGTGTCGAGGGCACAGAAGTGGTCTCCAGACTACGTTCTGTGGTACCCCTGGGGGTCCCTTGTCGTGAAGGGAAGGGGAAGACCGTTTGATGAAGGATGAAGAGTGTGATGCCCATCTGAAAATCCCATCAACCTCCAATCAGAGTAGTTGGCTACCATCATGGTTCCCCTTGACTGGAAAGTCTCTGTGGCGATTAAAGGCTTGGGAACTTGGGTTGAAATGATTACTCGAAGACCCGCCAAAGAATCTGGGAAATTTTGTAGCCAACGGACGTCTGCCCTGGCTTCTGCTATATTCAGGATGGTAACAGGGCTTGGAGGCTGAAAGGCAAAAAGAGAGGGCCATTTATTTAAATTTTTAGGCAAGAATCCTTTGAAAGAAAATGCAAAAAATCAATATGTGATGGCCAGCATAGAGACTCTTGAATTGCTAATTTTTCTAAAGTGGTTACAAATAACCTGATCTCAGTGGCAAGGAGGGGCGAGACGGCTCTTGATGGGCCGTGGAATATGCAAATTTCTACATTTGCAGAGGCAGGAGTTGCTATTTTTGTTCATTGACATGTAGGAAAAAGTAGAATTGCGGCATAGAGAAGGCTCCTATCAGAGAGTCAAGCTAACGGTTACCCTCCCCGGGGTTCACAGGGGGAGAATGGTGGTGGGAAACCAGTACAGCCTTTGGAAGCTGATGACTGGTGGTTTATCTGCCGTGAACAGAACAGGGAGTTCTTAGGCATTGATTGAACCCCGTCAGGTGCCTTCTGCACACACGTAGTCTGTGGTGGATTCTGATAGTGGCACTTTAGCGACCTAACCAAATTTAACAGCTGGGGTTTTCCAGCAGCCATTTTAGACCTCCGTATGTGCCCAAAAGTTACATTTGGCAACAATTTGTGGAGTTCTTGGCCATTCTCTGTGTAAAAAGCCACCTGAGGAGGCTCAATTAAGAAAACGCAGACAATGTATCTGTCATAATACCCCTGTGTTTAGTGTATTCTATAGTCTCAAATTTATTTTCTGAGTAGAGTGATTTTCTATGTGAACCGAAATGATGTTTTCATAAAATAACAGGTACTTTTTAAGGAAAAATGTCTTCTTTATGTAAGTAACTTCCATGATTGGAACATATTTCCTACTGCACAGAATCATCACATTTAAAGGTCATTTAAAGCTGAGAAAGGTATTAGGGATATAGTTCAGATTCTTTATTTAAAGACACAAAGATTTTTCTATATATTTTGTGAAAATCCTGATGGGATATTGGATGTAACTTCTGTACAGAATTGAACTTTACAAGAATTTTAGTAAAATAGGAGAGTTGCCCCAGATCCCTTCGTGCTTTAGTTTCATCTTGGAAAAATGCTGCTTCTGGTTATTAATCTGGTCTTTGTAAGGAAAAAAACCATGCACCCTTGCCCCCCCTTGCATTGTGTGAATTTTATGATAGATCTTTTCTGTTTGTATATATGATTGTTCTCCTGTGTTTCACCCTGCATTTGTTGGTAAGCCATGTTTATTGTGAAGACCACTGTTGGGCAAGTCGAAACATGCCTGGTCTTTACAATCCCTTGATGCTCAGAAAGAAGTAATTTCATATGTTAGTTAGGAGGCCCTGCCATCTCTTCCTAATGCCTGAAATATTATCAAAGGAGATTTGAGAGGTTGTGCAGCCCTATGCTTCAAAACCCATCTCCAACATTGTGTCTCTGGGAAGGGTGAACTAGCAGAATGACCACCATTTTGTGGATTCCCTTGACTGACTCCCCCATCTTTCATGCTATGTGTTATGTGCTGCTAGCTTTCCCTGGTGGAAATCCTCTCTTCTTCACGGATGGCACTATCTTCTCTTCATGAATGAGGCAGACTGAACTGCCCAGTATGGAATTCATTAGAAGTTCATACAGACCTGTGAAGGATGTGGGGGGAATGTTTCCATGCCTATGAGGTGAATGTGAATTTGATCCTTTGGCCCTGGGACCTTTTTGCTCGTGAGCTGCAGAGGGAAAGGAGTAGGGAGTATGTACGTCCTTCTTTTTCCCTATAAGGAAATGTGTGGGGCTGCTCTCTTACGGCAGAAACATTTCTCACTGTTGTCTGGGAAGGGGAAATTATGAATATCAACTGATAACTTCAGTCAAGCTCTAGGATTTTATTTAAAAATACCTGTTTTGTGGGGAAGCATGCCTTTCGTTGTCTTTGCCATATCGGTTTTAGTGGCACCATGCATTTTTATTTTAGCTTAGTTTTCCTGTTATCTAGGTTGTGTGCGTTGTTGGTGTTGTTGTTTTCTTTTGAACTACTGCTTATCATAAATGGTGATGTTATCTCAAAATCCTGAAACCAAGGAAATAGCTAATGCACAGGACTTGGGGTAGATGCAAGCATTGGTGTTGATGTAGGTTAAGTTTTGACAGAGTTAGCAGAAATGTATTGAATTGAGGGATAATGTGGCTTTAAAGACGCCATGTTTGTTTTTAACATTTGGAGAAGCCACCTGTCCTAGGTCCTTATTCTTGGGAAATTCATCTTTTCATGCAAATACCATTGGTGGTGCATACTTACCAGCCTGGATGACTGGCATCTTCTCAGTCAGTTAAATGAGGAAAATTCTAATAATTGCCAAAGGTAGGGGGTAATTTTGCCTCTCGTAGGTCATTCTGTGGTGAAATTTCCAATTGCGGTATCTTGTAAAAAGCGTAACATTATAACTTCCCGTCTCTTTTCTGATCTAAGAGGACAGTAGAGGAAGAGTAAAGTTCTGATGTGATACAAAATAGTTAATTGACTCTGTGTTTTTTGACCAAGGAAATGGCTGAGATGTTGAACTAAGTGGTTGTGACATGGTTCGTATGGTGACCTCAAAAGGAAAATGAAATTGGGACATTCAGTCAAACTGGGACTCCTCTATTGATGAGGAGCTTACACTTTGATTTCCTATCTCAGGATATTCTTCAGTTTCATACTGCTGCTGAGGAGGAAGGAGCGAGCCACAGACATCGTCACGGTCTCCGGATGTTTGTGTGTGTGTATGCGAAACTTCACACTGTGTGTGTTGTGTTCAATGTTGTGTCAATCTATGAACTGACTCAAACAACAATTTGAAGATAGAGAAGACAGGAATCATGGCAAAAGACACCCGTCCACCTCTTTTTGTCAGAGTGCTTGCTATGACTTTCATAGCTAGGCCAAATAATGTAACATATTCAGGAGCAAGGTGTCCTTGAAAGATATGGTGTGTTGATCTCATAAGAAAATGTACAACCAATAAAAGACATTTTAAAAAGTGCAGCGAGTCTGTATATTAATTGAGTTGTTCATGGAAATTCTTGGTTCCAGGGATGCTGCTTTGAGGTATACAAACCCTGCAGGTCAAAGCTTGGCTTGAACCATGTATCCTCTTTTTGCTTTCCCATTGCTACTACCCCACTTCCCGAACAGAATGGAACAAAGCGTAACAGAACCAACAGTGTTGTGGTCTCGAAGACTCATTAGAAGCTCATTTCATCTGTAATGAACTTCAGACTCAATCTTCGGATAGTCCATATTCCTAGGTTAGATGTTATATCACATTATTAACATCAGATGGTTTGCAGGGAGGCTAGATCCAGATAGCTTAAATGAAAAGATGAAGACCCAGACTTTTTGGCTTTCATGGGTTCCTGACTCTGAACTCTTAGGCCAACTCGTCATTCGAATTTTTCCTGGTCTTCCATGTAATACACATAATTCTAGGAAATTTGCCTTACGTTATCAGGCAGTGCTGTGACGCAGACGTTCTGGGAAAGGAAATGTATTTTCAAATATGTATGGTTGGGACTGCAGAGTTCTCCAATTTCTTCTATCAGCCGAGTGCCTGGAACTATTTGACTTGCATCTGCCTTGATCCAGTGTAGCGATTGGCTAGACCTTATATGTTACCAGTTCGAGTGCATCCCCAGTAATTCCCAGAGGCGCACATTCCCCTCTGTCTTGCTTATTGCTTAACCAGGTTGATGTTGCTGAGTCAGGGGCAGACTCCTTTTGGGGCCCCTAGTGTTTCACCTCGGATGGACATCATTTCCGGGGTTAGAATCAAAAGTGGAGGGCTCACCCTACTTCTGCCTACGTTGTATAAGTCGCTTCCCAATGCCCATGGACTCTTATATTGATTTTGAAATCCTGCGCATGCACTGTCTTAAGATTGCTGTAATCCTTCATCTTTCCTAAGTGATAGGCCTTCCCTGCCCCTGGGAATTTTGTTTGAAGTTCCTATGAGGGGTGGGGGTACGTGGAGGGGAAAGGCATAAACAAACGCAGAATTCTCAGGCATCATCCATGAAAGCATTTTATACAATTCTCTGTAGGTATTCCTTATTTTCAGACTTTGAAATACTGTCAGATCTTAAAGTTTTTTTCCTTTGGATGGGTATAATGCCTTCTTCCTTGGCATACTTCTCATGTTGACTAATTTGCCCCCATCAAAATGAGCCCCTGTTTACGCAAGATTTTGTAGGAAACAAAATTAAAGTGGAACATGGAGAAGGTGATCAAGTTAATAACAAAAGCTGCTTGTGGTTGTTCCTTGGTGATTTGGTTATCTACGGTCACAGAGCAGACCCCAAAGCTTAGTAGCTTCAGACAACAGCTTAATACTATTCCTCCCAGTCCTGTGGGTTGCCTGGGCTCAGCTGGGTGGTTCTGGCTTGTCATCTTTCATGCATTAGTAGTCATGTAGCTGGAGGAAAGCTACTGGGAAGGTCCTCATGCACCAGTCTGGTGCCCGGGCTGGGGTGGCTGGAGTGGGCTGGGTCAGGGACTAATGAAGCATCTCTCCTTCAGGCAGCCTCTCTATGGGTCTACCGTGGGCTCTCCACCGTCTGGCATCGCAGAGTACTTGGAATCTCTCCAGGGCAGCTGGATTCCCCCAGATTAGTTATCCAAAAGCCCCAGGCAGAATACCGGGACCGTGTTTCACAGTGTGAGCATCTTCGAAGGCTAGCGATGTGCTTGGTCAGTCCGATACAGTTAGAATATACTTGTGAACTTCAAAAATGGATCTTATTCCTTCTTTCCTAAATTGGTGGCCCAGAGGCAGTAGAAGAAAGGTACTAAAGTTAGTGATGGAATTAGTTTCCATTCATTTATTATCCACAGTTTTGTCAAGGCAAGCACTTTGGTCAAAACGATGTTATCCTACGGGATGAAGTGGCCATCTCCACCTGAAAGTGTGAAGCCGGAGGTGAGATGAGAAAATGACACAGAGAGAACTCGTCATTGGCATTTGATGACATACAGAACTGTTAGTCTTTCCCCGGCCCCCCAGATGTAAGAGCTCATAAATACTTGCTGAGTAGCTGTTGTGTTTTTTATTGTAAAAATAACACATTATGAGAAAACTTAGAGAATACATGCAGGAAAATAAACATGATCCACAATTCCAAGTGAATTGTTCTTATGTTCTTGAAAGTATATTGTCCTATACTTTCATACACACACACACACACACACACACACAGGTACAAAACCTTAATGGCATTATGCTATTGTTACCTGCCTTGATTTCCAAATTATACCCCAGACATCTTATCATGTCGATTGATGCAGATGGCGTCACCATTTTTGATGGCTGCCTAATATTCCAATAAATACATGCATCTATTTAACTGCTTCCCCATTGGAAGATACTTTGATTATTCCTTTTTGATTCCTTTGATAAATATCCTTATTCCTACATCTTTCTGCATGAGCCTGATTGTCTTGGGGTAAGTTTTGAAGAGCTAAAGGACCTCAAACATATTCCCCCCAGGGCTAAACACTTGCCTCAACACCGCTCTCTCTTTTCGTTACTGTGGTGCTCACTCTTCTCCAGCCGTAAACCAAGGGATCAGACTTCTCTGGCAGTAAACGCAAATTAAGAATTTTCAGTGTGAGGACTTGCCAACCCCATGGTGCCCTGATGATCCCAACGTTATAATTCTTGAGTAAATTAGAGCGTAAGGAATGTCTTTCAGGAATAGCCATGGGGGGGGGGGGGCGCGGGCGGGAATTATCAGGAAGAAGCACTTGGAGGAAAAGTACAGAGTGTAGGAACAGGGAAATGGAATCCGCCTGTAAGAAGCAAAAGATTGCTTTTTCTTTCAACTTCTTGCTGTCTTGGTATAATGATTATTCAATGACTACAGTAGGCAAGAGCAGAATTTCCAGTTGATTTAGTGGGCATTCTAACCATTTATGACCACATTAAGTCTTAGTGAAGCTAGCGCTGTAACTCTGCCAACAGAACTCAGCATCCATCACTCAGTGGGGATTAGCTCTGAAAACACTTTTCAGGGGTGGTATAGCTCTACTGGTTGTATGAAGCTTTGCACACCCTGGAATTTGCCTTCTGTGTTCTTGCTCTTGAATGCACTAGCATCAGCACCACCCCCAGCGGCCAGCTAGCTGTGCAGAGAAGAGCCTAGCGTGCAGCACTGCCTCCCCAGGTGACTCGCATTCACACGATAGTTGGAGAAGTGGCCATACGTCCTTCTCACCCAATTTTGGAGTTTCAACGGTCAGACCACAGATGTAATTCTTTCAATGTTGACTCCATGTTACGGACAAAAGATGCCTCTGGAAGTGATAATCAGGTTTATAGAGTAGAAAGTCTCTATTGGATGGAGGACTCTAGGTGTTCTGTTTTATTAAGTACATAAGTGTTCTCATGTTTGGTTCAATACAGTTTCTTTTTTCTTTTCATTGCAGAATTAATGAAAAGTAGTCTCATGAAGGCAAACGATGACCCTTAGGCTTGAACACCTTACATCTATAAAGTGTTTTATAGATTCCCAAGGCAGAGCATGGTGTAGGTTTCCAAGTGAAGGAGCTCAGGAGGTAGTGACTATAAAGCTTGGAGTATGACGTAGTCCTTGCACTGTTTCCAAATTTGGTGACTTCCTGGTATTATCTGGGCCATGAGGCACCTTGCCTTGGGTTTCCCTTCACCGCCAGTCCAGTCAAGCACCTTCCTTGGCAAGGGGTTCTCTTGCCATAAGGAAAGACAAGAGGCAGACTCAGAACTAAATGCTACTTGCCTAAGAGTGGTCAGCTCGGTTAAGAGCCATCAGCTTTCCCCTGATCTGGAGTGACCCCATGGACTGGGAGGCAAAGACCTTTCTTAGACAAGAACTTGCTAAACCACTTGACCTTTTCAACAGCTGCAGAACTGTTTATCGAGAGCATGCCATCGCTCTTGGCTCCTCCAAGTTGTCAGCCAGGAAAGTCAAGCCAGTGACATTGTGTGCTTTAGAAAACTTCTGAGCAATTCACAACTTCCCCCATAAAGTGGCTAAATTGGTCTCACTAGTCAGATAGTGATCTTTGGATGGGCCATCCGCTCCTTGAGCCGGTAGGCTTTTGGGACTCATTCACTGGAATCAAATGAGTCACTGCTGGAGATAAACATAAATACTGATATGCCAAAGCCTCCAATTCCCTAAACGATCGTTCGTAAGGAAGAAGGGACTGGGTCTATTTCAAGCCACAAACCCAGGGCGAGTGGCAATGTCTGCCAATAGCAAAGAACATGAATTCCATTCATTTATGTAGGCCATTTCTCGAGAAATTAAGGAGCCAGTAAGTTTTAATTGAGCTTATCTGAAAATTACGTTTGCGTGCAAAAATATCTATGATTCATGACATACTTTTGCAGGATAATGCGAGTTGAAATATGGTTTGATAATGCTCATAAAACAGGTGAGGAATTATTTTTAAATAGTGGAAGTGAGCAAGAGATGGAGCTTGAGTCGGTATGGAAATAGGAGGATGACCCCGCTTCCTAGCTGTGTGACCTTGGACACATGTCTTCAACTCTCTGTCTCTTGATTTATTCCTTCTTCAAATGGAAATAATAACAGGACTTACTTTATTCTTATTATTTTTTTCAGATTTATGTATTTATTTGAGAAATATTGAGAGAGAGAAAGAGAGAGCAGAGGGAGCAGCAGGGGAGAGGGAGAGAGAATCTCAAGCAGACTCCACACTGAGCACGGGGCCCGACTCGGGGCTCAATGTCTCAACCTGCGAGATCACGACCTGAGCGGAAACCGAGAGTTGGAGGTTTAACTGAGCACCCAAGTGCCCCTATAACAGGACCTACTTTAGAGAGTAACTGAGGATTCAGTGGGGGGTTGCTAGAGAGCACTTAGCCCAGTGTCAGCTACATTATTATCACTCGATAAAGTTTTCCTAATATGGCCCTCTGATCAAATCCTTTTCCGACCAATACAATTCAATGGATAAAGGAAAGACAAGCAGGCAACTTCAAGTATGGAGGTATTTTAGACCACGTGCCCCAATCCACCACGATAAGACTTACCTATTGTTGGCAGAATGTGCAGGACTGTACTCCAGAGCCAAATCTCAATGTCATGAACAAATGCTTGTATTTTTCAGTTCCTGTATCAGATTAAAATCTTTGCTTACCTACTCGCATAGCGATAAAACCAACACATTTTACTTCTGCAAACCCTGCTTTATAAGATTACAGCAGTAAGAGAACCACTTTTGAAATGGCAAATCCGATGTATATTGAAATGAATTTCAGGGTATTTGTGAAGGTTGAAATAAGATACATCAAAAAAAGAGAGCAGACTCCATACCTGAGTTTTTTTTTTTATAAAGATTAGACAACAGACAATAAAATACTATAGGCTGCTGGAATATAAATACCGAACACAAAAATAATTTTGAGTGAAAATGTCTTTGCAATTTCTCAAATAGTTAAGAAGGTGTTCTCTGTGGACTGAGACCTTAAAACCATATATACTTTGTTATCCTACTTTATTCTTCGAGAAAGCACCACACATATCTGTGGAAAGCACGTGGTCTTTGATGCTATTCAGATCTGGGTTTGGCTCATCTCGGCTCATTCTAAGACGCAGTTTCCTACCTCAAAAAGAGAAAATAGGGGCACCTGGATGCTTAGTTGGTTAAGCGTCTGACTCGTGATTTCCACTCAGGTCATGATCTCAGGGTCAATAGATCGGGACCCAAGTTGGACTTCCTGCTCTGGCAGGAGTCTGCTTAAGTTTCTCTCTCCCTCTGTCCCTCCCCGTGGGTGCTTTCTCTCTCTCTCTCTCCCAAATGAATAAATAAATCTTAAAAAAAAAAAAAAAAGGGCAAAAAGAGTCTAGCACTGTGCCTGGCATACAGCCCTCATTTTGCATGTGGTGACCTCAACCCACAGAACCATCCCGCATGAGGACACATTTCCCACATGTGTCTGTTTCCATTAACAGGGTACCATGCCAGGCGAGGACTGTGTGCCTGTGTGCCAGGCGAGGACTGTGGGTTTTCAATATATGACAGCTCTATGTAAGTTTTAGAAATTAAAAATGCCAGTAAGAAAGCTTAACTTTTTGCTTTAAAAGGATACATATCAGAAGTAAGAATAACAGTCATGAGGTAGCTGTGTTTCATTCAATCCTTAAAAAATAACAAGCAGGCCTGCACTCTTGGTTCTCCCATTTCACAGTTGGAGAAATGGTGGGGAAAGAGGTCACCAAGAGGACGGGACAGTTGGTTGACCTGTGGGCTGGCCCTTGGCATTCAGAGGCTCCTCATACCCTCCTCATACCCTCCTCATACCCTCCTTGGAATGTAGGTTCTGTCCCACACCCCCACCCCGTGCCCGCAGTGGGCGCCATTTTGAAGGATGCGGCTTTGAGAGAGATGGTGTATGTGTCGGAACCTCGTTGAAGTCTCCATATAAACCTTTAAGATTTTGGCAACAGGTTCAGAGATTTTCTCATCTGGTGGCATCCAATTCAAGCCTTGGAAGTAAGTCCCTTTGCTTCTTGAACCTGCCACCTCCCCTCTGGAGTGGCCTGCCTGTGCCTTTCACCTCTCCTGGCCCTCCTTGTGTGGGTCCAGTCTCGGATTTCACCTGGGAAGCTCCTGAGATTTCAGACCCCAAGTGGAAATTCAGAAGTTCAGCAACTCACCCAAACGTAGTAGGCAGCTCATAAAGGGAGGTGCTAAACCTCTTTACAGAAGGGGGCTGGTCCCTATTGTATATCTTTTCGGTTTGCATTAAAACCAAGAAAACGTTTTCTAACTTTCTTGACCTGGAGTACATTTTTTTCCATTTTCTCATCTGCCAAGGAAACAAATGCTTTAAATGGGCCAATTTGAGGGGTTGCAGAAACCAGGACCTTGGTGCCCCGTGTGGTCCAGAGAAGGCAGAGCCAAGACCGACAGATGGAAGTCCAGAAACCCAAGGCCGGGCCTAGTCTGTCGGGCTGTAGAGGGTAGAATGAGGGTGTGTGTTTTCCCGGGTTCTAGGGGAGACCAGCCGAACCTGAGCAGGTGAGATGGCTTGTTTTGCTCCTCTGTGGGCAGAATAGAGAGTTGGATCCCAGTCAGGGCTGAGGGAAGGGACATACAGAGTTAGACTGGTTGGGCCAGTCTTGGAGAGATGAAGAATCGTAGGCAGCCCAGGGGAACTGAACTTGTCCCTGTGTTCTTCTTGTCATTGAAGGATTACAGTGAAGGAGATGCTGGGCTGAGGGTCAGGGAGAGGTCACCTAGTAATTCAGCAATTATGGCGGCAGCAGGAAGGGCTCTTACCATCAGCAGAGTGGGACTGAGCCTTGAGGTGAAAGGGATTGATGGATCCAACTAAGGAAAAGTAGGGGAATGAGGGGCTAGGAACCAGGACCCATGATCTTGGGCTTTGAAGCAATGGCAGACCTTCGTATTTCCCAGCTGGAGGGGGTGGGTATTCTGCACCCAAGGGGCTTGGGAGGACGAGACCTCAGAAAATTCATTCTTCACTTTCAGGCACGTCACAAGAAATGTCTACGATGGGGACCACCGCCTTGCAAGGTGGCCTTATGCTTTGGAACTTGGGGTTTGTTAGTAGGCAACTCTGTCCCTGCCATTCGGATGGAATGTGAAAAACCAGGCCTACTTCTTGAAACCGGTGGCTGGTAAAGCCTGTGAGCTGCTTTCATTCCCTGATTCAAGGAAGAAAAATAATTAATTTCCTTAAGAGCCATGTCAAAGACAGATCCTACCACCGTTCAGAAATGCAATCCCCCTTCGCCGCTAGAGAAATAACCCCGTTCGCTCCTTTAAAGGGTTGTGGTGATTGCCACGAAATGGCAACATTTTCTTTTTTCTTTTTTTTTTAAGATTTTATTTATTTATGTGACAGAGAGAGATCACAAGTAGGCAGAGAGGCAGGCAGAGAGAGAGAGGAGGAAGCAGGCTCCCCGCTGAGCCGAGAGCCCGTATGCGGGGCTCGATCCCAGGACCCTGAGATCATGACCTGAGCCGAAGGCAGAGGCTTTAACCCACTGAGCCACCCAGGCACCCCGAAATGGCAACATTTTCTAACATCAGATTGGAAACTCCGGGGTGGGGGTGGGGCTCAGCCTCCTCAAATACACAAGCCCATCCTGGTGGGAAAAATCTTCTCTGTCCTATATAGTCTGACATTTAGTAAACGGATGTCTCCTGTGGTCAGGATGAGTTACGGAAAATGTCAAGTTAATATCTTTTGCATGTGGCTGGAGAGCTCATCCAGAGCTAAAGGATAGCACGTGCAGACTAGGTTCGTTGGGGAGTGGCAGGCAGGGAGACGTGGGAAGACGAAGACGTGGGAAGACGAAGGTCAGGAGAAGCTCCGTTGAAACTCTGCTTTTCCCCTCTTGTTACTCCGTGAAAGGCTTTCTGGCATTCTCTTATGGAAACTTTAGAAGCAGACGGAGATGTTTTAAGATGTATAATACACATGGACCAGTAATATGGATTTCCATTTTCCTTTTTTTTAAAGATTTTATTTATTTATTTGACAGAGAGAGATCACAAGCAGGCAGAGAGGCAGGCAGAGAGAGGGGGGAAGCAGGCTCCCTGCTGAGCAGAGAGCCTGATGCGGGGCTCGATCCCAGGACCCTGAGATCATGACCTGAGCCGAAGGCAGAGGATTTAACCCACTGAGCCACTCCGGCGCCCCTGGATTTCCATTTTCCTTAAAGGAGCGAACACAGGAGAGTTCTGTCCTTTGGGCGTTAGCACAGATTTGAAGGGGAAGGAATATTTTATGCTATGACTTCTAGGCACCTTAGAAATAACTGTCTGATTTTGCAAATGATGAACGGCACAAAAATCAGTGCTTGAATTCTTCCCAATCCATTTCAAAGGTCAGTGGTCAGATTTTTTTTTTGAAATATATATCCAGTAGTTGATAATCCTAAACTTTGGCAACAATTCAGCAAATTCAGCAAATTTCTCCCCCCATCCAAAGAATTCCATCTTTTGAGGGAAGAAATTATCCAGCTTCTAGGAGATGGGCTAGCCATCTCGATATGTTGTCAACAGAAAATGGTATCCATTTCAAACTGTAAAATTGTCTTTGGTAAGGTACCCCGATTTCAATAATTTACTGAGGGTGTAGGGCATTTTCAAAAAAATGAGTTTGTACTGGTAAACCATATATCACCAGCAATAATATCTATACAATAAAATCTACGTATAGTATTTTCATTACCCTATTTCTGTGAGTAGAGTAATAGGACTGCCTTAACTCCCCCAACATGCTGAATGAAATTCAAATATACAACCCGATGAATCACATTCCAGATATCCAGCTTTGTACATCCCTATCACCCTCTAACAGGAACTGAAATCTACTTTCTGCCTCAGGCTGGGTGGGCTTGTGTTCTTTCTGACAATGTGAGGGGCCACGCTGGTGCTGAAAAGACAGCTCTGGGTATGATCAGATGAAGCTGCCATGGGTGCTTTGGGACCCACGGATGACTTCAAAGGGACTGTGAACTTCACGAGACAAATTGCAACATTGTGCATCTATGTACTTTTTTTCCGAGAAGATCCACAGCAGTGAAAGCATTCCTCCCCCCCAAAAATCCAGTCCCCAAAAAGAATAAAATCTGTTGCTTTACTCCTACCAAAAGAAATGCTACTTTCATAGAGAGTATAATATTTATTATGAATTTTAGTAATGTGCCCGGCGTTCTATCCAGACCAGATAACGAAATGATTTTAACTCATTAACACCCAAATATCCACATAAACTTTCCCAGAAAGTAAAACGAGGTCTCTTTATGCACTATGGGGCTTATATTAAATATACGTTATAATATTTGTGCTGATTCAAAGGCAATTTATCCCCCCGAATTAAAGACTTTGGTCACTTTTAGTGTAAGTGGGAGTGGAAGAGAGTAAACCTTGACAAAAAAGAGATCCACCAAAGAGCAAAAAAATAATTTTCAATGTCTGATTATTGATATACCATAGCACACAATTGTAGTTCATAAAATATTTATTTTTGAATGTGTTCAGTGTTTCTGGGGTGGGGAGAACCTACTAACATTAGGATATGTTCTGGGGATGGTCTATCAATAAGCATTAAAGTTTTAGAAAAGAGGTTGGTAAACGTTGAAATGAACTACCTTGATTTTCAACTAGTCAGTAAAAAAAATTCCTTTTAAAATTTCCAGGCAGGGGCGCCTGGGTGGCTCAGTCAGTTGGGCGGCTGCCTTCGGCTCGGGTCATGATCCCAGGGTCCTGGGATCGAGTCCCACATTGGCTCCTTGCTCAGCAGGGAGCCTACTTCTCTCTCTGCCTCTGCCTGCCACTCTGCCTGCTTGTGCTCTCTCTCTCTCTGACAAATAAATAAAAAAAATCTTTAAAAAAATAAAATAAAATTTCCAGGCATATTTTGATCGGTTCACATATTTTGTTGTGATTTATTGTTCTATTCTTTCCTCTCTCCTCAACCTCTCAGTATGGTTGTAGCTGTTCCATAGCATTGATGAACTATCTTTTAATTTAATTTTTATTTTATTTTATTATTTTATTTTAAAAGATCTTATTTATTTATTTGAGAGAGAGAGAACGCACAAGCAGGGGTAGGGGCAGAGGGAGAGGGAAGGGGAAAGAATCTCAAGCAGATTTCGAGGTGAGTGTGGAGCCTGGCAGCCTGGGGCTCGATCTCATGATCATGAGATCATGACCTGAGCTGAATCAAAGAGTCAGAAGCTTCACCAACTGAGCCACCCAGGTGCCCCAATGAGCAAACTATTTAAAATACTAACATTGTCTAACATTTTCATAAAAAGCAGGTAACACAATGATAAGTCCATAATTCCTCTTCCTGTCCCTTTCAATATAAGGTTCTATTTGTGTTGATAATACGGTGAATGATCCAGCTCCAGAACTAAAGTCTAGAGCAATGAAAGAACTTGACATAGTGGATGTTTCCACCTGAAGATTCCTTTTGAATGCAGCTGAGAATTCCATCATCACTGTATCCACTCTATCAGTCCCAACTCAGTTAAAAATAAGTTTTTTATTAATAAGCATAAGTGTATTTGAACTTTTTTTTTTTTAAATATCGTTGACAATGGTACGAAGAATGCACACTTAGTCCTCTGAAGGGAGGAATTTTACTTGGAAAATTTTAATCCAGGTTCTGGGTCTCTTGAAGAGGGAAATTTTAAGGTGGCCACAAGGGGGCAGCAAAACACGCTGGATTTCCCCGCAAGCGCGGAAGCCGCAATATTCTGGTCTCTGCTCCAGCGCTGCGATGAAGGCGAATAAAAGCACTAATTGAAGTAAGCACTTGGGATTTGAGCCATCCTCAAGCACTGGCATTTCTAGTATAAATACAGTGAAACTGGGGGAGCGGGGGGGGGGGGAGGGGGGAACTATGCTTCCTAGGATATATTCCTAACCGGATATATGAGACACCAACTTTCTTAAGTATTCCTTCTGAAGGGCTGCTGGCGATTTGCACACACACACAGCTGAGACCTGGCAGTGCTCCCTGTACTTCCCAGCAGATCTTAATCTTCCCCTATTAAGGTTTTTCCTGTATTTCAGGGGAGAATAACAATAGGGTAAAATGTCCATAAGATGTAATTTTTTTAAAAAATAGGGAAATAGACTCCCTTCATAAGAAGTAGTAAATACTTAGGAATCATGTATTATTAGGTATTATTAGGCTCTGCTCAGCAGGGAGCCTTACAAAGCGCAGGGGAGGTCAGGGTACCGGGAAACCTCGGTTACTATTGGCAGAATTCCTCACCGTGCAGTTGTTCCCCTGGGGCAGGTTTTGTTACCTCTAGATGTAACCTTTTCCTGTAACCCCAGGATGGTAGGACAGAAGTCGTTTCCAACGTCCAGTGAAAAAACGTACGTCCCCCACGTACCTGAGTGCTTGGCTCCCGGTAAGAATTCAATGAAGTCAATAGTTATAAAAAATTCTTCTAAGGGAGGAGTGGCATGTGGCCGTGCTCAGGAATTATTTCTTGATGAATACTGATGCTAGGTTCTCTCACTGAGTTCGCACAAGCACTGTGAGGACTAGGGCTAGTGCCCCCCGCTTTTATAGTCAAGAGCCTTGAGATTCTATAATGCTCATCACCTAGTTCACATCATGGATTCAGTGGAAGAACTGGGATTTCCACCCGGGTGCTGATTCCAAACCTCATGTACTTCCCCCCTCTCCCCAGCTTGGGTGGGGAGACGACTGTCCTTCCCCCTCCTGCTTTTGGTAACCCCTCCATTACCGGAAGTTACCTGGTGGTTGTTGAAAATGACTCGGTGGCCCGGCAAGGCCAGCATGGGATGGAATCCTAGGACTTCCCCCATGCTCTCTGCAGACTAAGAGAGGGTGTGGGGAGAGCAGAGAGGGGAGGCTCCCTGGCTCCCACCGAGGAAGAACTTGCTACTCTCAGGTCTCAAAGCCAGACCAGGCTCCACCAGGGATGCATCTAGGGCGACACACCTTCAACTCATGATTCTGCGTGTTTGTGCATCTCCCACTTTATCCGGTGCGATCCCCGTCTATAGGAACGAGGCAATCAGAGGAGGTTCCCAAGGCTATAAGTCTTTGTAAGGAATAGTATGTAAAGTCCCAGAATGTGCCCCACTTGGTCCCTCTCAGGATGGAGTCATGTGGTCCCTCTTCTCGTTAAAGGAGGCGAGACCCCTCTTTCCACCCTCACAGGCTTATAGACACACAGACACATGTCCCTTGCCCTATACATTTGAGAACCACTCTGAGCGTACATTTTGGTTTATTTTATTTTTAAAGATTTATGTAGTCACTTTAGAGAGGGCGGAGGGGCGGAGGGAGAGAAATATTCAAGCAGACTCCCTGCTGAGCTCGGGGCCCGACTCGGGGGGGCTCCATCCCAGGACCCTGAGATCATGATCTGAGCCGAAACCCCAGAGTCTGACGCTCAGCTGATTGAGCGATCCGGGCGGGCGCCCCCTAAGTGTGTGTTTTAAATGAAAACTACAAACAGTACAAACAAAAAATGAAACAAAAATCTCCTCTGGTTAAAGCAACTCCATCATCCAGAAGTTCTTTGTTATTTTAAACCAGAAGATTCTTCATGAGAAAGATGAAAAGCACAAAGCTAACAAACAGAAAGGCCACCAACCTTATAGGCATTCTTATTCCCCCCCACCCCCAGAGTGTGACGGAGCTGATTCAAGACGTTTCTTTTAGTACCTATTTGTTTTCAAAAAGGATTTGATAACAAGTGGCGTGCCCCCAAATGAATAAAAGCTGCTCTCAGACCCTAACTTGAGGCCACAGTAGGAGCATCTGTGGGAGAGGACGTGACCTCGGGTTGACCCTGGAGCTGACCCGGGGCAAGGGCGGGTTCCTCGGCCCTCCCTGCCCTTGAAATGTACCAGCTGCGTTCCTTCCGCCCCTGCTCCACGTGGGAGCCGTTCTCAAGCACGCAGCCCTCAGAGCGAGCGTGTGCGTGGGGTCCCTTGAAGGTCTCCCTGAAAATATTTGATTCTCACGGCGCCCCGGACGAGCCTCCGTAAGTACGTTCCCTTGTTTCTTAAACCCGCTTCCCGCCTGTCTGGAGAGAGGCCTGCCTCTCTGTCCCTCTGTGTTCGGAGCCAGTGTCGGGAAGCTCTAAAAGGTTTCTAGCCACGGCGTCACAGTTGCAAAGGGGGGTGCGATCAAGATCTAGTGGGGTAAATTCTCTGCTGTGGACAGTGCTGGCTGCTAACGTCCATCTCAAAAGCCGAGGGGTCAGTCTGAAGGGCTCTTAAAATATCTTCTGAATTTTTATCCGTTGACTTTAACAATTGTGTTTGAAAGTAGCATTCATTGACATCCTAAATGTAAATAAATTCATTTTGCCTTTCCAAGCCCTTGACCTTGACTTGGCGGTGGTTTGGGGAGAACCATCAATGCACTTTTGTTTGTTCTTCCTCCTCCGTAAGAGGACAATGGCTTTCTGTGCGTTTCTCTCTCTACAGAGAATGTGGTGGTCACATAGGGAGGCAGGTTGGGGCTCCAACACCGCTGGTTTGCCTCGGCTCTTCCTCCGTGAACTAGCTTATCCTAGAGCTGAAGAAGAGCTCCCGAATGTTTCTTTTGGTTTTCTCTACCTGCAAATGAAACCTCTGTAGCACGTCCTTTTCGGTAGATTATTTGAGTACATGGGAAGGAATTCTACAAGATACGTATATGGAATAGCCACGGGAAAATATTTGAATTATACTTTGAATAAATGCTCTCCCAGTCATTCCTGATAAACTGTGGAATAATGGCCTCTCTTCTCCCATTGGGCTTTCCATTTTAAACCTGCAGGGATACACTCTCTACATCTTTACAAAGGAGAGTTTTGGGTCCGCCTTTACCATGGGAATGTGTTCTGACCTACTGAAGAATAAATCAAAACCAGACAACCTTTATTTCATCAGAAATGTGTCTGTAGGGATCTCCCCCAAAACGGCAGAAGCCCCACATGCATGCCCCACAGCAAGGAGCAGCCTTCACACGTGGAACGCCCGTGGAAAGGGGACCAGAAAGATCATGGCTGGCGTTCTTTTCCTTGTCCTTTCCCTTCCCTGACTCCCTCTCCTCTCCTCCTCCCCCTCCCCCTCCTCCTCCTTCTTTAAGAGATGACATAATTTAAGACACTGCCACCGGTGATTTAAAACATGTATTTACCTTCTTATTTTGGAAATGACCTAAAAGGAAAACATGACAGAAAGGAAGAAAACGACTGGTTAGAACAGTCCATCTCCTTCCCTTGGGGAGAATGAATTTTTTGAGTGGAAGGGTTGGGCTCTTGGAGCATAATGTGATGGTAGCCGGAGACTCTCTGTTCCATTGGGGGGGATATTTGGTGCTCCTTTGGCAAATGGAAGGATGTGTGGGTGGGCGAGTGTGTGTTCTTACAGACCAAGCCCCCCCTCCCAGGACCCCCTGGGAGGGGCAGCACGAAGATCTCATCCCAATGGTATAAGGGAGTAGAGTTATGGGATCTGAGGGCTGTGTGGGGACCACCCCGAGTCTGACACACTTTCATGGTCTTCTCAACGGTCCACTCGACACCCTTCGTCCTCACCCAGGCTGTTGACCTTATCTGTGCTTTTGGACCCTTCAGCCTGAGGTTGTCTCTTGCCCCCAGTGCAGGCAAGAAAGCATGGGCTTCCTCAGGTCAGCAGGAAAGCATGCACATTAGGATCATCTGGAAACCTATTCAGGAGAAATCCCTTTTGTCTATGAAGTTACACATATTTGAACGGCCTGACCTATGTGCGTGTGCGTGTACACGCATTTCTTTCTCTCCCGTCCACATCCAAAACACACAATATGTCAACTGACATAATATATAAAACTTACAAAATATATACATTTCTAAAATTGGGGACATTTTTGCTTTTATTCCTCTCAAGGAATTAAAGAACAGCAGAGTATACTAGTGTATGGATATACTCTTGCTAATGTCATTGGCCATTATTGTTGGGTCTGCAAGGTGTTTCTCAATTTTTCCTTCCTATTAACTACTTTATTTTTAGTTCTTTAAAAAAGATTTTATTTGTTTATTTGACAGAGAGAGGGAGCGCGCATGACGCAAACTTCCTACTGAGCAGGGAGCCCTATATGGGGCTCGATCCCAGTAACCTGGGATCATGACCTGAGCCTAAGACAGACACTTAACCGACTGAGCCACCCAAGTGCCCTCTATTAACTACTTTATGAAAGTCTTTTCTGTAGCTGAATTTTTGTGACATTACAAATGCTTACTCAGGATAAACTCCTAGAGACAGGATTGCTATGTCGAAAGTTCGGAACATTTTCCATAGCATGTTAGTATTTAACATGTATTGTCCAATAAGGCCGAGCTACTTTTTAAAAAAGTCTTACCCACGTTCCCTCTCATCAGCAATGTATCCCACTGTCCAGGTTCTCACTCTCCTGAGAGTAATCATTCAAGAGATATTTAAAAGTGAATTTTTATTTTTGTTTTTTACTTATTTTTTTAAAAGGGAATGCTTAAGGGAGGATGACGAAGCAGGGTCATTCCGCCACTTTGAAAATTCAGACTTTGCTGCCAAAGGAAGGTCTTTTTCAGGAATTCACTTGTTACCAAATGACTGAGAGTCGTAGTCAAGGCAGAAGCCCAGGGGGGCGGGCGGGCCGGCCGAAGGGCTTGTGTGTTGATTTGTAAGAAAGGTCACGTCTTTCTTGCTGAATTCAAAGGAGCGGAAGCTGGCTTGGGTCCAGGTGGGATATCCTGATTGGAAGTCAACTCTGACACTCAGCTTTGCTCCTTCCTTACCATCTTTTTAGTGCAAATCCCTTCAAGGAGAGCGTGATGCCTACACATGCTGGTTCGCACACACACAGAGTGCCAGAGACACGTGATCAACTTGAGTCATCCTGTGTGGCTTTGGGGTCCAAGGGGAGGGGAAGAGGAAGCAGGCTGAGAAAATTGGAAGTTCTTCCTGGTGAGTCCATATCCAACATGAGTGTTGGGCCCATGAACAGCTGTTACATAAATTATTTGTATTAATAACAATGAGTAATAATTAAAAAAATATCATGTGTGCTGCCAAAACTCTATTCAGTGCTATACAATGTCCTTGGGTCAAAGTCCTTGTTAGACCTTTTATGTTAGCCTTGAAAATCATGTCTTAGGTCTGAAAAGCCTTTTGGAATTGACCAGATGTTTTCATCACTAAAAGCTCATGTATGGTGAGTTGTCAGATGTGGTGGTATTTCAGGCTTTTTACCTGTCTTTGAATAATGCTCAGTGTCAGACTTGTAGATTCTTTCCGTTTCAGGTTTATGATTTAAATCCTTCCCTGCAAAAACAAAGATGGACTAGAGGGGCTCAAATCTTTTATCCTATTTCTTCATGGGATGCCATAAAATTGCAGACATGGTTGGCTGTTAGGGCACATTTTGAATAAATAAAAAAAAGATATAAAAATCAGACTGTGGCAAGATATGCCAGCACTCAGTGCTCTGTCCCCTGGAAGTCAACATAATCAAGTCCCGTGGGTCTTGGATTAGAAAAATCCCCACACATCTTTCATGCATATCTGGAAGTGTAAGACGTGGTGTCCTGGCCCCAGTCCAGCGTGAAGGGGAATTTCAAAAGCTGGTTCACATATTTGTAATTTTCCAGTTTGAGGTACACACTTCTTATCTTGGCCATTTGTACTCTCTGGGAGCAGCCAGCACATTGGTGGTGAGGAGCACAAAGGCTTCTTGATATCTGAAAACCGTAAAGTGCTGTGGGATGTTTTTGGATGAAGAGTTCAGGGAGAACGTTAATTTTGTAACCGCCGTGTGGTCATTAGCATGGTTCTAGACTTACCATGTTTTATTAGTGTGGTCTGCATTATTCGTTGACTTGGAGCATCATTATGAATTACGGCTGTTGTCATTCTCTGGAGAAGCCTTGGTAGACTGGAGGAACTAAGAAGGCGTAGATTTTTGTTGTTGTTAATTCCAGGTTATGCGCGACAGCACGCTAAGGTGCTTGGGAAACCTACAGGAAAAGATTTGTTAATTCCCAAAAAGATATGCTAATGCACAGGGCCAGCAGAGGAAGCTTCGGGGGGCAGAGGGGTCCCGGGGGGTCTTGGAGCCACAAAATAGTAGCATGAGCAACGAAATGATTGAAATGGACGATTCTCACCAAAATCGATTAAAAAGCTAAAACCAACAGCCACTGGACTCTGCAGGTTAAGAATGGCTTTTCAAAAGCCAGACCGGAGTGCTCAGAGAAATCTCCCAAGAGGATGGACACGTGGTATGTCCCACATGGACTGGATGGCCCATCATGTGTGTTTGGTGCCCTATCCATGATTAAACATGGCTGCCGCGTCTAGGCAGAAACCCTTGTTGGCGGATGGGAGGGGAGCAGAGGGTATTTACCTGAGAAGTCCACCAGTACTTCCCCACTGTGAAAACTTTCAAATTTCGAAGCCACTGGTGATGGTTACCCTCCACCCCAGTAGTCTAGTCTGATCTGCGTATCCTTCTAGAGGGTCTCCTCTGTGCTCTTTTGTCATTTGGGCTTTCTGTAAATGGTACCCCGCTGCTCACATGAACTAAAATTTGCCTGTCGGTACATTCTGAACCACCTTTTTTTTTTTTTTTTTTTTTTTTTTGCCTGAAATGACAGCATTGCCTCCTTCTACATCACTCTACAAATGGATATTTAGGTTTTTGGGATGCTGCTGTATGGTAAGAATGATGGTGTTTATTTCAGGTGTTTGTTCTCAGTTTGATTTTCTGCCCAGGCAGAGAGAGGAGAAATGCTATTCCAAGAAGGTCTAAGATGGGTTGGCTGGCCAGCAGAGTTAGGACTGGTAGACCCAGTTTTTGGGTATGCCCTTGCCTAAGTAGACCCACAGTATTCCTTGTACTTAGTCTGAGAGGCAAATGGCTCCACTAGAGGTTATGTGTGTGTCCGATCAGGGGACAACTGTGTTGATTCCAATAGGACAGTTAGATTCTACTAACCTTTGTCTCTCTCCCTAAGGGTAAGTAAAGGAAAAAATATTTTTTAACCTGTATTTTAGACTTTACTGAGAACCTCCTCTTTTACCCACCATTTCTTTATTAATAAATTTTCAGTAGATTGGTAGACACAGTTATGCAAACTTAGCATTGTGGCATTAGTTTATGGCAAAGCTTAGGACAGACTCTTTACAGCCAAAGGTATTGGTATTGAGTATGGATTTTAGTGACTGTGTTGCCTTCCTGTTGAGTGGCTGATCCTTGCCCCATATCTGGTTACAACCCATGTGTATCATCTGAGCAGCCATGAGAGGCATTGGTTTTACTCTTAAACTCATTAAAAGAACAAATTCTAAACAAATTCTCTTACGGAGAACAATGATCTGATCACAACATTAGTGACCATTAGAGGACTGACTCACAAAAATGTCCTAGTTAAAAAATATTGATTTTGTTCATGGGCTTTAAAGTTCTATGATCTTGTTTAGCAGAAAGGGAGTATCTTATAATGTGGCCCACCCCACATTATGTTTCATTTAATATTCTAAGCCTTCTAGATCCTAAAATATCCTAAAATAAATATTGGGTGTTTCAAAAATAATGAAAAGTAGGTTTTTCCCTGATGACTTTGGTGGCTGGCTATCATTCGAAATAGAGTGAGTTCTTTTCAGGGCATCAGGGAGCAAAGGGTCCAGGAGGAAAGAGCTAAAGATAAACCCCACTGTCCTGCCATCTCTCAGGGCAGATTGTAGCTTGTCGGGTCCAACTCATCGGGGAATTTCAGATTTCAGAAAGGGCCCTGATAGGAGCGAACAATTGGCTTTGAATTTGGACACTCATCACAGATAACTTGGACTTTTTTGGGAAATTTGATGATGACATACGATGAATTTTCTTATCTGGGAAAGAAGATGTGTTTTCGAAGTACTTTTATGGAGCAGAGTGAAGCTTTCGGGAAGTAATCTAGTTTTGATTGTACTAGCTCTAGCCTCTCCACGGCTGTGTGAAATCATAACATCTTGGAGAATTCTGACGTTGCTCCGAAATTAGGCAGGGACTCCTTGCTTACTCTCTCAAGGAGAGATGGCATTTCCAGTTACCCCGGCTCGGGAAGCAGAGTGCTCTTCCTGCCTTGGGGCTCAGCTCTGCACGGAGCAAAGGAATTGGCTTCTTTTGAGTCCTTTTTGATTTTGTTCTAGTTTGAGCAAGAGGCACATGAATAGCCTTGACTTATCGTTGCTCGTAAGAGCACAGCAAACAGACCAGCTCTGTGATCTAGCAGGTGATTGGCGAATGTTAATGGAGCATTTACTGTATGCTTTCCATTGTGTCATGTGCTTCTGGGAATATTGGGAATAAATTATCAGAAGTTTCTGAACCAGCTCCCCTCCCACTATCCCCGTCTCCAGGCAGGACCTTCCACTTATCTCTCTACCTAAAAGTCCCAAGTCAGATAACATTCAGAATCGCATCCTGCCTTCTCAGAAACATCTAACACATCAAGAGGGAAAGCCAAGGCTGGCACATACTGGAGCTCCGGCCTTGGGATTGCTTGAACTTGACTCCTTGCCCATTCTTCTCGTTGGTGTCCGGGACCTCTTGCTGACCAGGCTTTTGTTTTGTTCCTGAGTCCGCCGCTGGCCCCTGCAGACTTTATGCCTGTTCATTGTCTGTTTCTGTCTGTCCCAAGCCAGGTTTCCAGCTCCGGTGCCCATTAGAGTCCACTCCTGCCAACTCTTCAATCTGCCCCTGCCTTAGCCTCTCTTTGGTGATCCCAATTCTAGGTTTGTGCCCCAGATTCTGATTTGTTTCAGCCCACAGTGATCCTGAGCCCTGGTTTCTACCTGTCATGGCATAATTTAGCTGTTCTCAAGGGGAGGCTGGGCAAGAGGACATAAATGTCTTGGTGAAAATGTATTACCTCTTTAGGGAAACCGGTTGTAGTGCGCAGGGTAACTGTGAAAACCCACCAGTAATGTCTGCTATGGTTAGAGCTTGTTAGGATCACCCTCTGGAGAACGATTGTTCCAAGTCTCTCTTCTTTGCTTCCCATCTGTGCAGCATTGGAGAGGCTCTTTGTCCTCAGTTTCCCCTATATGAAATGGGAATATGACAAATAAATCTCACAGGGTAGTTGCGAGCTAGAAAATGTGTTCACCATCCTTAGCATATAATAAATGCTTAGTCACTGACAGCTGTCACTGTCATCATCATCATCACCTGGAAAATTACAAGCGATGAGGTGTTATCACTGCCTGCTTTAATAACTGGGAAGTTGTGACACAAGATTCAGTTAATCCAAATCCATTACAACTGGTATTTATTAGGTATTCTCTGTGAATAAAGCATTATGTTCAGCACTCTCCAGGATATAAAGATGAATAGGATAGGACATCCCTTGAAGGAGTTTACAACTTATTAGGAAACCTACAGAGCACTGTTATTAAAAGACCAAACGTGGGCACCTGGGTGGCTCAGTTGGTTGAGGGTCTGCTTTTGGCTCAGGTCATGGTCCTGGGGATCAAGTCCTGCGGCGGGCTTCCTGCTCCATAGGGAGTCTGCTTCTCCCTTTGCCCTTCCTCCCACTTGTTCTCTCAGTTTCTCTCTAAAAAAAACAAAAAACAAAAAATCAAATGTGATAAATGGTTCAAGGAAGTTACCAAGTATAGTGGGGACAGAGGGGAAGAATGGGATGTTTAATGGCTCAGAGAAGTGGGGGGTTTCATTCAGTAGTGAACATCTGACTGGGCATTAAGCATGCTTCTTTTCTACAGAAAAGCAGGGAGATGTAGGCATTTGTGTGATAGACACTAAAAGTGTATATTTGGAGGAAAATGGGCTTTCAGTGTTATTTGTCATCGCCTATGAGTTTAGCTTTTATTTTATGGCAAGTGAAGGATGTTGAATAGGGTGGTGTTAGAGTCACATCTAAGGGAAGATTGGCTGGAATAGGACATGAGACAGATGGGAACTAGAATAGAACTGTAGATAGTGAGAAAGGGTTAGAAATTATTGTATTTGTTGGGGTGGGAGGAATGATAGACTAAATCAGGATATAAGAGAGCACATATAAGAATCATTTCAGTGGATGAAGAAAGAGGGTTTGTTGAGTGTATGAGGCAAGGTTGGTAGAGAAATTGGAAACTGATTTGTTTCCCAGAGTCTGGGGGAATAGATATTAACAGAGATATTAACAGAGAAAGGGAAGGAAGGACAAGGAAGAGGTAAAGAGGATAAGGAAAGATGACCAGTCCCATCTCGCACATGTAGGCGTGAGGTCTAGCGCCCGTGGGACATCCTGGTAGAGCACTATGTAGCAGATCGTTGGAAAGGCCTGGTAAGGGAGTGCTGCTCAGATCCCTGTGGGATCTAGCTGTTACTAAATCCAGGTGGGCTAGATTCTTTTTCCTACTTCCTGTGTTGAGTATTCCTTTTGGCATTATGCTCCTTAGATCTAATACCAATCTTCTCATTTGGGGGTCTACCCAACAATACAGCTAGAGAAATAGATTCTGACTGGCCTGTGTGTGTGTGTGTATGCACGCCCACACGCACATGTGAATACTATAGCTCAGTCTACAAAGACACAAATAATCCTTCAACTTCTCCGATCTCTTTTTGCTAAACTGTAAAATATGGTTGCTAATAACCAGCATATCTCTCAGACGGTTGTATGTCCAAACTGGAATGTTGCTAGAAGCCTAAGTGCTTATAAATAAATCATTCTACTCATCATCATCATCAAAAGTCCATAGCGGATATCTTTAGTGTGATTTTTTAAACCTATTCTCCCACTGCTTCCTATAAAATAGGAAATCACCAGATGAGAACTCCTTTTTTTTTTTTTCTTGGCATTGGTCTGTGAATCATAGATTTGTTTCTCCTAAAGTGACAATTAAAAGCAAAGAGAAAGAAAGCCCGACTGCATAAACACGTCGATTTCTATTTTAAACTCAACGTGCATCATACAAACCACAAAACCCCAAATCAAATTTAGCTCCTTCCCAGTTCATGCCCAGCCCTTGGGCTCTCCCCGAGGTGGCCTGCTGGGAAAGTGTCTGGGCTCCAAGCCCAGGCTTGTTTAAATGGCTTTTTCCTCTTCCCGCCCCACGCCTTCCCCCCAGCGCACCTGTTTGCAGAGCCTCTTCCTCTCGTGTCCAGGCGTTTTGCTTCTGGTCACGACCACCTGTTAGGGATGACGCAGATCTAGCCCTACGCATATCCTCGCCTTGTTGCTGTCTTCAGGGTCCCCAACTGTGTTGACTCACTCTACGGGACATTATTTTTAGCCTTTATCTCTTCGTGGTTTTGTTTTCTTTCCGCCACCTTTCGACCTGAGAGGTGGAAATAAAGTCCGCCTTCCATAAAGACGAGAAAGTTGTCAGTCATTTCCTTCCTGCTCACATGAAAAGCCCGCCCAGTGGAGCCTGGGGAAGACACGGACAAGTTCAGCTCCCTGGGTCCTGCCAACAGGACCGCTCTTCAGGGGCTCAGCACGTCTCCTGGTGCCAAAGCAGGGGGGTCGCCTGCAAAAGGCAGCTGTCCATTCAGAGGGTCTCGGAGATGCTCAAGGGGAATGAGATCAAAGAAAAGCCCGTGTCCCCTCTCCTTTTGATCATGGTTGCTGAACTCAAACATCTGGGCAAATCTGAGTAGCCGGTCTATTTCCTTTTTGTGAAGTAATTAAAAGAAATTCGCAAAGAGAACCGATTGCTTTTGGCACGAGCCCACGTGAAGTGGTACTTCCATTGGCCCGGAGACCTCGTTTTTACTGTGGAATAAAATCTGGGAAAGTGCTTCGTAAATTGTAAAGCACCAGGTGTATTAAAGGGCTTGAAAATGACAGTTTGTTGTCCCTGAGTTTGAAGTGAATATGTATGTATGGCCAATTCAAAGAGAATAGGAAGATATAAAGATGAAAATGAAACCTGGGCGAGCCCGGTGCAGGTGCATTCTTTTCAATGCTGGCATCCATTTTGGGGCTCTTGTCATTAACCGGTTGCTTCTGGATGAACTTTTGGGGGACTCTTATCAATATCACTGCAACTAATTTTTTTATACTTTTAGTGAATTTTTCTTTCTTTATTCTTCAGATTAAGTTCTGAATGTGAGGGGCATCTGGGTGGCTCAATTGGTTAAGCCTCGGACTCTTGGTTCCAGCTCAGGTCATGATCTCATGGGTCATGAGATCGAGCCCCGTGTCGGGCTCCACACTCAGGGGGGAGTCTCTTGAGATTCTCTCTCTGCCCCTCCCCCAACTTGTGTGCGCGCGCGCGCTCTCTCTCTCTCTCTCAAATAAATAAAGAAATCTTAAAAACATTTTATATTCAAAATGTGAAATTACTGACTCAAAAGGCATACACATGTAAAGTTTTGCTGTACATTGAGGCACCACCCCCAGAAGACTGAACACATTGAAAATTTCTCCAGTGGTATATGTGAATGTCCATGTCCTCAACTTCTGGCCAATAGAGGGTTTTGTTTGTTTTAATCTTTGTCATGCTAACCATCTTTGCTATTGGGCAGCTTGAATAACTTTACATGTATTTATTAGCTATTTACATTTTGTCTTTAATGGTTTAATTTTTGTCTTTTTCCACTTTTCTTCCATGAGGTTATGAGGTTTTACTATCTGATTCATAAGAACCATTTTTCCATTAATTTTTTCTCTTAGATATACAAATATCTTCCTAGTTTGTCATTTGTCTTCCAGTCCTCTGATCTTTTTTGTTGCTACACACATGAAAAATTTTTTTTTCTTTTTTTTTTTAAGTAGCTGCACCAATCAGTTTTTTGTTTATGATTTCTGGGTTTTTTTGGTGTGTTTTCCACTTGGATGGCTTTTTCTTTTTTCTTTTTTTTTTTTCGTCACTGAATGTAGAGCTTGCTCTTAGGCAGGTTTTGGAGTTAGAACAATTGTAATCCTCCTCTCTGTCTCCTATGGCTGAGACTCAGAAGGTTAAATCACTTGCCTAAGTTCATAAATGGGAATAATAATATCTGTTTTCACAGTGCCGATCAAAGAGATAAAGTGGACTCAGGGGTTTGGGGCTCAGTAGTAGACTCACCAAGAAGGAGGGAAAGGATGTATTTCCTTTCTCGCTTTCGTCTCCAAAATGAACTGGATACTGAGTTTGTTTCATTTCTCTAAAGAAAATGACCAGGTAGAGAAGTTCTCTTTCCCTGCCTTGCTTGTGTCCCACCGGGAAGTGTCTCTCTTAATATCACATGGGTACCAAGGAAGGGCCAATCTGCTTTCTGCTTTAGGATCTTTTTCTGAAAAATCAATAGGTAATTTTGTTCCTGTGTCTTCATCAAATTATAAATTTTGGAAAGAAAAATTTGGTGACAAAAAGAAACCGTCCTCACAGGTTAAAAATGAAAATGATGAGATGTGTCTGCTTATGTGAAGTTTTCAGGCTAAATGGAAGGAAAGCAGGAGGCTGAGATGCTGCAGGAGGGTCTTGGGAAGCAGT
The DNA here is from genome assembly GCA_028534135.1 of Potos flavus. Classification (NCBI taxonomy): domain Eukaryota; kingdom Metazoa; phylum Chordata; class Mammalia; order Carnivora; family Procyonidae; genus Potos; species Potos flavus. Next base: position 9,056,079 of record CM052891.1, on the reverse strand, counting down.
CCACGGGAACTCCCAGCAGAGGAAACTTCTCTGAGAATTTTCTGCCGGGTTCTCACTTCTAGGGTGACCTTTGTGCGAATGAAAATGAGACTCCGTCATTCCTTAAAAAAAAAAAAAAAAAAAAAAAGACCATCTTTCTAACAGTCATGTTGATTAACAAGTTGAGAGCTTTAATAGAATATGATAGCGCTAGAATAAAATATGAAAAGTCCCTCAATTCAGGGCTTTACTTTATTTCACTACCCAGTGTCTCTTACCTTCATGTTTTCATTTCCCCAGTGAGCAGTGAACTTAGAACTTTTATATCTTTACATAGAAAGTGAATTTCCAAAGAGGTTCATTTTCTCTGCTGAACATAGATTTTTTTCCTTTTCTTTTTTTTTATTATGTTATGTTAGTCACCATACAGTACATCATTTGTTTTGATGTAGTGTTCTAAAATTCATTGTTTACATATAACCCCCATGCTCCATGCAATACGTGCCCTGCTTAATACCCATTTTTAAGCACTCTTCAGTGTCTGTGTGCACAAGTGATGGAAGGAATGAAACCAAATAACAAGGTAATCCAAGAAATCGGAGGTTACCTTTGCTTTACTTAGCAGAATATCTACAAACGACATGGTTATTTCAGCCTGAATTACCCAGGGTTATTGAGTCATTTCTAACTCATGCTGTGTGTATAGGCATACTCTATTTGAGGGCTCTATTCTTTATGTCCACAATTAGGTAAGCTAATATGTGAAATATTAAGCAAGATAACACTTGTTCTTCATTCCTTAATAATCCATCTTCTGCTCGTCTTATAATAGAATTTAGATTTTACAAATTTATCACGCAGTAGGATTAAGAATACATTCAGTATCTCTCACTAAAGAGTAATCCAGAGACGGTATGGTTGACAGTGGTTGTCAAAGACTGGATACAAGTCATTGTCATAATTAAGGATGGAAGTTAATTACTAATAAAAATAATGGGTCAGATGTTATTTGAGTGCCAATAGACTACCTCCCATTATGTGGGTGGGCCTGATGTCATCATCTGAAGGTCTTAAGAGGGGAAAAAAGACAGTGTATTCCTAGGAAGAGGAAATTGTGCCTCCAGACTGTCTGTGGGCTGGAGCTACACCATCAACTTTTCCGTGGGTCTTCGGCCTGCCGGACCCTGCAGACTTTGGACTTGGCAGCCTCCCCATCATATGAGCCAACTCCTTAAAATAAATCTCTCTCTCTCTTTCTATTTATATATATTCACACACACACATCCTATTGTTTCTGTTTTTCTGGTGAACGCTGATTAATGTATTATGTGAATATCAGATCGTAAGGCAAGACTAGACTGGGCAAAGTGAAGATGGGAAGAAATGGATGACTTCAGTAGATGTTGATACCGGCCCCAGACTTGCTCATGGATTGGATGTATGCAGTAAGGAAACCAGTGGAATCAAAGGAAATTCTGCTAGTTACCATGTTAGGGACTTTATATTCCCACTCATCTTCACAATAATCATTACTCCTCTCTATATGAGGAAAGCAAGACTCAGAATTCTGAGTTCAATAACTTGCCGATGTCATGAGTCCATTAGGTGAGTGGCTGCATTTTCAGTATTTTCTAAGGATCATTTAAAACCACAGGGCAAGTTGGTGCACCTGGGTGGCTCAGTGGGTTAGGCATCCAACTCTTGGTTTTGGCTCAGGTCGTGATCACAGGGTAGTGAGATCAAGCTGTGCATGGGGCTTCACATTCACTGTGGAGTCTGCTAGAGATTCTCTCTTCCTCTCCCTCTGCCCTTTCTGCGCATGCTCTCTTTCTTTCTTTCTCTCTCTCTCTCTCAAATAAATCTTCAGAAAACCCCCCACATGGTAAGCAAATACTCTCCAGCTGGTTTCTACTTTATGACCTGAGGGGGAAAGGATGGGGTATAGCAACGTTCTAGTGTTCTATTGGCAGATACAGATCAGTCTGTCCGGCTAAGTGCCAATGCCATCTTACTGTCATCTTGATTTTCTCCTCTTTCTTTACCTCTTTATCAGTCAGTGACTCTTCACTTAATTCTGGGTGTTCTAGTCATTACTCCTTTTCAATGGGTTGTTTAACGCACATGTGGGTGGTTAGAAGATCTTCACAGTGATATTGATGGTATGTCCTTGACGGGAGGGAAGTGAGACAATCTGTGGCCAACTCTGTCCTTTTACAGATATTCTGTAACTCCGTCCTTCCACGTATCTTCCAGTTCACATCCTCATTCCTATCTTGTAGAAGACTGACGGGAGGCTTGGTGAGGTAATGGAGTTTATCTCCCTTCACGGCGCTAACGATCGGCAGAAGCAGGATTCGAAAAGATGTACTAGCACGTTTTCTGCCATTTCCTGTTTTCTTCTTTTATTCTTTCTGAGTAGCTCTTCCTTTTGGTTGGTCCATATTACCACCTGTCCCATTTACCACACTAAATTTATATTAAAAGCATGTTCCAATTAATAACTCGCTAGCGACATCAGATAGTATTCCAATGAGGGTGTGCGTGTGTGTGAGAGAGAGAGAGAGAGAGAGAGAGGAAGGGAGGGAAGGAGGGAGAGAGAAAGAAAGGGAGGGAAGGAGGGGGAGAGAGAGAGAGAGAACGAGAAGCTGCCTATGAAGATGAAGTTTAGTTTAAAAAAAAAGCAATACTGGCACTTCAGGGAATGTGTTCTCTGCTTATGCAGGGAAACCTTTTTTTTTTTTTTTTCCCTCTTTAAGTCATAAGGTGAGAAGGACTTTTATTCATAAAAGTTTAACATCTGGGGCACCCGGGTGGCTCATTCAGTTAAGCGTCTGCCTTCAGCTCAGGTCCTGATCTCAGGGTCTTGGGATTGAGTCCAACATTGGGTTCCCTGCTCAGTGGGAAGCCTGCTTCTCCCTCTTCCTCTCCCTCTCCCTGCCACTCCCCCTGCTTGTGCTTGCGCTCTCTCTATCAAATAAATAAATAAATCTTAAAAAAAAGAGAGTTTAACATCTTAAAACTGCAATCTTCCCCAGAGATGTAATTTTTATGCCACAGAAGCATTTGAACTTCAGGGCAAATCTCATTTTACTTCCTGTCACTTCATTGTGACATTTGTCCTAGTAAGGACTTTCTTTTCAGTTCACCTAGTTTCTTTTGAGTAATGACTTTTCATCATTTTGCAGCTTGGAATAGACGTTCTCAGGCTTTCCCTCTGATGGTTTCCATGATACGTGGTGGGCAATATGTTTGTTTGTGTGGGAATTATTCTGTAATTTTAGTGTTCGCCTGGGTGTACAACCACCTCGGTGTAATGGAATCTTGCTGAGGATTGTCACACGGGAGAGAGAATGTCCAGGTCTTTACTGTGCTGCTTTGTGGTTTTTGGGCACAAGATATCCTTTAAAATAGACTTCTAATTTCATTTATTTTTGACTCCTGGTAACTCTCAAGGTGACCTCTGTGTGTGTGAGCAGCTCGGGCCAAGAAACTGTTTTTTTCCGGCTTTCAGACGTCAGATTGCTTCCTTTCGCACCTTGGAATGTCAGAAATTTATTAATTTCTTTCTCCCCGGGATGTTTTCCTCTTGCACTATCATGACGGTGGCAGTGGTGTTCTGTTTACTTACCACCGAGTAGTTTTCCAAGCTCGGTTGCAAGAGAAATAAGGAGCCGCCCGACTCCCCCACGTCTCTCCACCACCCGCCACACCGACAAGCATGACCGAATCAACTCTGCAACCAGTTTGGTCACAAAGAAATTGCACATATGCCTTCCCAAAGGCTAGAAATATGTTACCAAAGTGCATGTGACCTTTGTAGGGTTTGCTCCTCCCATGCTGTAGAGACCGTGGGAGCCAAGATGGCGGCACCTCCAGATGGAAGGAGCGTAGAGACAGGTTGCCTGGAGAAAATTCTTCCTTGGCCTTCCGAGCAAGAAATGAACCTTTCCCAAGGCTAGCCACCCATATTTTAGTTTTCCTCATTACTTCATCATACCATAACTGAACTATTAGCTACTTTCCAAATTTGTTTAATATTGGAATGATTATCCAAATTTTTATCGTGGTTCCAAATACTGCCTCGGAAACTCTCCTAGATGGAAAGATTTTATTTCTACCATTTTATGGTTCTTATCCCAGTCATTTAGACCTATATCTGGAAGAGCTTTGGTTGCAATGTTTGGCAGTTCTTTGTGTTATGCAAAATATTCCTGGGGATTTTGAAATGCCCGGACAACCCCCACCAGGTGAGAGCTGAGAAGGACAAAATGTCAAAGCAATTTCCCTTCTGAGTTATGAGTTATGCATTTTGCTCACAAGACAGGGCGGGAGGAACATATTTATGAATATTTATGCCTATCGTGCCAGAGGGGCATCATTTAAAATTATGGCTGGTAAGAAAGTGAGTACCAGTTCAGGTTGGTGTGTGGAAGTCAGGCCTGGAGGAAATCCCCAATGCTCTATGCCAGCTGCTATTTTTGTCTTGTTCCCGTCCTATCTGTCACACTGCTACCCCTCTCTCTGTGTGCCTGTCATTGTCCCATAGAGGAAGTCCTCATACTTCATTTCTTTTTTTCAACTTCTTAAAGCATAATTTGTAATTTCCATGAATACTCCAGATGTGATGTTGTGCCTTTCTCAGGGACAAGAGACACTTGGTGTTTATTTTCCCCATTACCGGTGATGTTAATTTTGAGCCTTTTGGTTAAGGTACTATCTGTTGGATTTTCTCTGCTGTGGAATAACTGTTTCCCTTTATATTCAAGAAGACTTTTGTAGGAGGGTACTTTGAGTCTATGTAAGAATCCCTTCACTCTTGTCAAACTTCCGCCCAGTAGTTTCAGCATCCACCGATAATTCGTCTCTGTAACAATTATTACTATGGTGGTTACCAAAAGTGAAATTTAAAATTTATTTATTCCTCTATATGTACCAGGGTGAATTCTGTTGATAGAAAAAAACTTCCCCCTATCTATCTATCTATCTATCTATCTATCTATCTATCTATCCATCTATCTATCTCTCTATCATCTATCTATCTACCAGGATGGACTTACGGATTTTTTATTTTATTTTGCGGTTTATCATCTGTTACTATCATTGTTTATTTTGATGTTAAAAATGTTTCAGGACTTTTTTTTTTCTTTAAACAGTGATTCATTATGGAACAATTTGAAATGCTAGCGGTCAGTCCTTGGGTCTGTATGGCCGCTGTGTAGTGCTTAGAAATATTAGACACTCAGTAAATATTTGTTCAACTCAGGTCCTAACTCAAATAGACAAACCCCTAAATGTGGAGCATTAGACATTGTAATAGGCTTGGGGGAAAGACTAACACCTCAGTATCCTTCAAATACTAATAACCAGCTTGAGTGAAAACAATAATGATTTCTTTCTTTTTTGGTTAATATTTTAAGAGTCGTGAGGCTTACTTATTTTTTTAATTCTAACTTTTCTCACTCATTTTTGAGAGTCTAAAATCTCCTCATAGGAAACATGGCTTTCCCTGAACACTTCGAGTTCTGACTCAGTGGGAAGAGTTCTGAATTCCCTTGTGGTCTAGAAACTGCGTAGTTTTATCCCAGTCCTGGAAAGTGATTACCCTAGGGATTAGGAAAGGTTTTTACCTGAATCTGGAAAAACTGATTCCAAGTAAAAGAAGTTCTGTGTATTCTCAAATCTCTATTGTCCTGTAATCTATAAAAAGGAGTCCCAACAATTGTCCTAAGAAGTCACATCCCCTCATCTACACCACCCGTTTTCTGCCCCATTTTCGTTCCTAATTTGTCAACAAGTGGAGAAATGACCCATCGTGTTGCTGGGTCTTTCTGTTATGGTTACCATTTGTGATTTGCCTTTGAGATCAGTGAGTGGGTGGGTGGACCGGACCTGTTTTGGAATCACGGGACTGTCACTTGAGCCTGTCCGTGTCTGGAAGGAAGCCATGAGTAGTGAAGGGAAATGGCCCAGACAAACTTCGAGGAAGCGTAGCGGGTGATATTTTCCCTCTTCCCAAGTCAAGTCTTTGCTTTTACCGTCAATAACTTGATCACTCAGAGGATACCACCTTGGCGATGCATTTCCTTGAGTAAGGAGCTCGTACTTACTTGAACTGTTGGCCTGCTTTAGTGGGACTTCAGACGGTCACATTTGTACCTCTGTGAGCCCCTCTCTCCCTGCTCTCCTCCCCAGTCTGGGAGGCAGACTTGGGTGCAGGTGGCTCTTGCCTTTGGTTCGGAGGCCTTGCGGAGCAGAAGCAAGAAGTTCAATGCTAAATTAAGCATCCTTGCTTTCTGATCAGCTTTTTGGAATAAAAATGGTCCCTTGTGTCTCGGTTTTGGAGACTGATGATCCGTGGGGGAGGGTATAATACCTTCTTTCTTTGAAGGAGGATTCAAAAAGCTATTCACGCTGTAGAGCAAAATCGAAGCTGTTCTTGGGAACGACACAACCACTAGATACGTGCAAAGCAATCTAGAAGTTGCTTATAGAGTGTCGTGCACTCATTGCCTTTCCGGGGGTGGGGCGTAAGCTGTTGTACTTTCCTGGGTGCCCACAGCGTGTGACTTTGGGGTTCCTTTAGCACCTTTGTGTTTCTGTTTTTGTTTTCCTTCTGAACTCCCCTTCAGCGACAGCTCTGCCTCCCCTCTGTGGCCCCTCGTATAAATGACTCTCCCAGACTTTGATGACCCTTCGAAACCACAGCCCAGGTGGGAGATAACCTTTGACAGGCCCTCGCCAGTCTTTAGCAGCCAGATTCCCCCCCCCCCCCCCGGGGGTGGGGGTGGGGCGTGCAGGAAGCTGCCTCCCGCAGGCGGAGCCCCGAGGAGGAGCCAGGAACAGCGGCAGAAGCACCTGGTCGGCAGGGCATTTCAACCAGGAAGAAAACAGGATCTAAAACATAAACAACATCCTCACCCCACCAGCAAGTGGGCAGCTAGCTCACACCCGACTCTGTCCGACTCTGTTTTTTTCAAGGCTCTCCGGAGAATCTTTCTTGAAACAGGAAGGTGGTCAAGAGACGAAGCAAAGTTTCACGATTTCCAGTGGACCTCATCACCGACACATCGTCTTTGGTGCTCTTTTATTTTTAAGCAGATGAGTGGGACCAACCGCGTCATAGCCACGATGTTGAACTTGCTTTTTTAGCAGAATACAAATTTAAATACTCGGGACCGACGCCCCTCCCTTTTTTAGATTTTACTTATTTATTTATTTGACAGAGAGAAAGAGATCACAAGTCGGCAGAGAGACAGGCAGAGAGAGAGAGGGCGAAGCAGGCTCCCCGCTGAGCAGAGAGCCCGATGCGGGGCTCGATCCCAGGACCCTGAGATCATGACCTGAGCCAAAGGCAGAGGCTCAACCCACTGAACCACCCAGGAGCCCCCTGACACCCTTTTAAGGGAAATGATGCGTGCTAGAACAGAGCAAAAAGAAGAAAAGGTTTTCAGCCTCTTATCTTTCCAACAGCGTCCCTTTGGAAGCAGATGCTGTCTTCATGAGACACCGTATTTCCAGCAAACCCTGACGTTTCCGAGGTGTTCACCATGCCAGGCCTTGTGCCAAGTGCTTCATGTGTGTTGTCTCCCTTAGTACATGGAGCCTTTTTTGCTCAGAGAGGTGAGGCATGATCCATGATCGGATGCAGCAGTGAACAAACACCGTCCTCCAGAATCTCGGACTCTAGCGTGTTATTAAGTGGTCTCCACATTACAAATACTCCACGTTACAAATACTCAGTAATGGTAGATCGAAATGGCAAAAGATGCTCAATGACAATAATGAAAATAGAATTGTGTTATTAGATTTAACTGGCATTAGCAGCATGCCGGGCATGTCACGTGTGGTAACAACTTAACCCTTTCAAAAAAATCTTGTATAGGCTTTCATCTACAAAAATGAATAATTTTATGATTCAACCAAATGCAATTATTATTCCCATTTTATTTTATTTTAAAGATTTTATTTATTTGACAGAGAGAAACACAGCAAGAGAGGGAACACAAGCAGAGGTAATGGGAGAGGGAGAAGCAGGCTTCCCATAGAGCAGGGAGTCCGATGCAGGGCTCGATCCCAGGACCCTGAGATCACGACCTGAGCCAAAGGCAGACACTTAATGACTGAGCCACCCAGGTGCCCCTATTATTCCCATTTTAAAGAAGAAGAAAAAGAGAAGCCCTCCCCCCCAATCAATAAGTTTCCTCCACTCGACACAAATGAGTGTTGGAGCTGGGAGTCAAACCCAGGGCCCCGACTCTCAATCACCATGCTGTACTGAACCAGAAAGGCAGAACTTAAAATTGAATATGAACCCCGCCCATTAGATTAAACATGACCAGTTGAAGAGGCAATTGGTTTCAAAGGAAATTGACAGCTATTGGTATAATCACTCTGAATATTAGTACAAATGGCTACCTCCATATTGGAGCTCATTTTAAATTTATTTTCATGATTCCCTTTAGATGCAATAGCATTTAGCTCTTAGAATTATTTCCAGGTGCCAAAGTAAGGCCTGGAGGAAGAGCTTCTTTTCATAGCTAACCCCGATGAATTATTAATCCTTCTCACTATGATCAGGAATTACTTAAAGTACCCAACTTTCAGGGACTGCCGTAGGGGGTTGACATAGACGGCTGATCACATCTTGCTAGGTTAGCTCACCCACTCTGACCTTCCTTAGGGCACATCAATAAGTGGAATCAATTTACAAAAAAGTCCTTGTGACTTTTTTTTGTTTGTTTATGTGGGGGAGGGGGCCATGGGAGGGGGCATGACTGATCCTTGCAAAGAGTTAAGGAGCCTCAGCTTCCTGCAGGAAATCTGTGACTGAATGCAGGCCCCAGAGCGGAAACATTAAGTGTATCGTGGGAGAAAAGGAAAGCAAAGTGCTAAAGTTGTTACTCTGAACAGAGGATGTCGGAGCATCCTGCAGAAAACTTCCTGTTTAGCCAGGAGACTAGAAAACAAGATGAAAAACACTGAACTTCAATGACTACTGTGTAAATATATTTCTCAACTTTCATTGCCTTGGGCCGGGCTTACTCACAAGACCCTGTGGTTTCCCAAGGTGGAAAGTTTGTAATGGAATCACCCCCAGCCTCCCATCTTCCTTGTTTTCGAGGTCACACCAAATCCTTTGTTGTTTGTGTCGCTGATCCCTGGCCCGTACTACCTCCGTGGCTGAATTGCGTGCCCCCCTCACTCGGCCCGGGATGCACCTTTTTTTAGCTTGCATTAAACACTCTGAAAAATGGATTTAGAGAATGCATTTTTAATATTTCAGTTCCACCTCTTCTGTCTTCTCTAGGTGCAGGTAGTGGGGTCCATTGGTTTGGCAAAGAGAGAAACTCTGGTGGTTCTTTAATTTTTAATTTATTAAAGAGCTTATTTATTTATTTGACAGAGAGAGACACAGCTCGAGAGAGAACACAAGCAGGGGGAGTGGGAGAGAGCCGGGAGCCTGATGCGGGACTCAATCCCAGGACCCTGAGGTCATGACCTGAGCCGAAGGCAGATGTTTAATGACTAAGCCACCCAGCACCCCTGAAACTCTGGTGGTTATAAAGGAACGTAAGAGACTGTGTTTTTCATTCCCAAGGACTTTCCAATAGAGGAATAAGATCCAGTTCAAGGGGAAAAATCAGAGTTCTGAATTCCTCTATTAAAAGTTTTGGCATTTAAGAAAATTTCCGCTATTTGGCCAAACACATACCCAATGGTGTTACGTTGCATTAGGTGTTAAGCTATGTATTAGATGTTACAGTGTGGCAGGAAACTACTCTGAGGAAAGGCCTTTTCAGTTATTTTTCAGTTTCTCCGACTAGATTGTTTTGTGTGAAATAAAGTAGAAGTGGTTAAAATGGGGCAGCGAGGAAAGCGAACCCCTCTAAATTTATGTCCACTGTGTAGATGGCCCCGGCCATCCGTATAATGGTCTCACATGGGCTGCGTTGCTGTCTTCCATCTGAGATGTCCTTCTTCTTCTCTTTCTCTTTCCTTCCTACCCGCTAAACTAGGATGGCCTCGTACTCATTCTCTCTCTCTCTCTCTCTCTCTTTCCTTTTGGTCATATATTCTTTTCTAAAATCTTACGATTAAAAACCATCAGTGATGAATAAGTAGTTAGGGATAAAGAATCATCTGCCAAATATATCAGTGAAGATGAAAAGTGTATATGATCAGTGGTATGTCTGATACCTTGTTTTCTCTCTTCTTCAAAACACCCTAGATTTTGAACTGAAACTAGCATTTGGGAACAGCAGTCTGATGGTGCCACTTTTGTAAGACAGTATTTAGTTGTCCTCTAAGACCTTGAGACATAGAGCTTTAGATATTTCCTTTAATTCTTAAAGAATACTGTGATAATTTATAGTAGTAGAAGTAGTAGTAACGTTTCCAGTTGTTGAGTTCTTTTTTTTTTTTTTTACTCTCTGCCTGGTACTGTTCTAATAACTTTATTTATTTATTTATTCTTTCATTTAATATTGTTTTTTCCCCCCAATTACTTTTATTTTATTTTTTCAGTGTTCCAAGATTCATTGTTCATGTACCACACCCAGTGCTCCATGCAATCCGTGCCCTCCTCAATACCCACCACCAGGCTCACCCAACCCCCACCCCCCTCCCCTCCAAAACCCTCAGTTTGTTGCTCAGAGTCCACAGTCTCTCGTGGTTCATCTCCCCCTCCAATTTCCCCCAATTCACCCTTCCTTTCCTTTTCACAATGTCCATGTTTTTCTTTATGCTCCACATGTAAGTGAAACCATATGGTAATTGACTCTCTCTGCTTGACTTCTTTCACTCAGCATAATCTCTTCCAGTCCCATCCATGTTGATACAAAAGTTGGGTATTTATCCTTTCTGATGGAGGCATAATATTCTCTTGTATGTATGGACCATATCTTCTTTATCCATTCATCTGTTGAAGGGCATCTTGGCTCTTTCCACAGTTTGGCGATTGTGGCTCTTGCTGCTATGAACATTGGGGTACATGTGGCCCTTCTTTGTACTGCATCTGCATCTTTGGGGTAGATACCCAGTAGCGCAATTGCAGGATCATAGGGTAGCTCTATTTTTAATTTCTTGAGGAATCTCCACACTGTTTTCCAAAGTGTCTGCACCAACTTGCATTCCCACCAACAGTGTAAGAGGGTTCCCCTTTCTCCACATCCTCTCCAACATTTGTTGTTTACTGTCTTGTTGATTTTGGCCATTCTAACTGGTGTAAGGTGGTCTCTCAGTGTGGTTTTGATTTGCATCTCCCTGATGGCTAATGATGATGAGCATTTGTATGTCTTCTTTGGAGAAGTGTCTGTTCATGTCTTCTGCCCATTTTTGATGTTTTTTGAGTGTTGAGTTTAAGGAGTTCTGTTTTTTGAGTGTTGAGTTTAAGGAGTTCTTTATATAGATCTTAGATATCAGACCTTTGTCTGTAGTGTTATTAGACACAAAAAGGTGGAAAAGCATTCCATGCTTATGGATCAGAAGAATAAACATTGTGAAAATGTCTATACTGCCCAGAGCAATCTATACTTTCAATGCCATCCTGATCAAAATTCCACCGACATTTTTCAAAGGGCTGGAACACAAACAATCCTAAAATTTGTGTGGAACCAGAAAAGACCTTGAATTGCTAAGGAAATGTTGAAAAAGAAAAACAAAGCTGGGGGCATCACATTGCCTGATTTCAAGCTTTACTACAAAGCTGTGATCACCAAGACAGCATGGTACTGGCACAAAAACAGACACATAGACCAGTGGAACAGAGTAGAGAGCCCAGATATGGACCTGCAAGTCTATGGTCAAATAATCTTTGACAAAGCAGGAAAAAATATCCGGTGGAAAAAAGACAGTCTCTTCAATAAATGGTGCTGGGGAAATTGGACAGCTATATATAGAAGAATGAAACTTGACCATTCTCTTACACCATACACAAAGATAAACTCGAAATGGATAAAAGACCTCAACGTGAGGCAGGACTCTCAAAATCCTAGAGAACTTAGGAAGTAACCTCTTCGACATCAGCCACAGCAACTTCTTTCAGGACATGTCTCTGAAGGCAAAGGAAACAAAAGCGAAAATGAACTTTTGGGACTTGATCAAGATAAAAAGCTTCTGCACAACAAAGGAAACAGTCAACAAAACAACAGGCAACCCACGGAATGGGAGAAGATATTTGATTGTTGAGTTCTTGTATATATTCTACACACTGTCAGGTACCTGGAATCAAAGTGCTATGATCCTGGCCAAGTTTAATGTCAGCGGCATGTGGCTAACCAGCCCTTCACTGATGATTAATTCCAATGACTCCTCATCACAGTGACTTTCTCTAAGTGCTTGCAAGGCTTCTACCTTGGGACATGTTGTCACTCAGTGTTGCCCCACCTGAGAAAATCAGAGTTCCCTCTCTGACCCTCATCACTTAGCCTCTGGCTGACTCCTACAGGAACTCTGTTACACCTGTCCTTTGGTCTCACTGTGACCTCTAGTCCTTTGAATGTGACTGATTTCTCTCTACGAGCTCTCTCGCCTTTATTTCCCTTTCTCTCTTAGGTTCCACGCTTCATTTCCCAGTACCCGAGATACCTTTGTTCTGGTTGTCCTTGTCTTGTTGCTTGATGTCAAGTCCACAGATCTGAGTTGTTAGGGAGATTTCTCTCTTCTTTAATGTTCTTTATGTAACTTCATTACGTTGCCCATCTTTCTCTGTCCCCGATCCCATACTCCTCTTGGCATCAGCAGCCATGTGATTGTATTACATCCTGCCCTCCCAATCCAACTTCCGTCCACTTATTTTTTCATGAGTATACCCAACTACCTACTTACCAGGACCATCTCTTTTGTAATTTTCTCTACCTAGAATACCTGCCTCCAGGTACCGGGAGAGGTTTCTCCTGCACTTTCTTTACGTCTTCAGTCAAGTGTCACCTCCTTAATAAGGCTCCTCTGAGCACCATGTTGAAAATCGTTACCCCTCTCTCCCAACACTTGGTACTTCTTACCTGTTTGGATTTCCTATTCCAGGGAAGGCCTGTTCAAATCTTTGCCTATCAAATTTCCCATTTTTTTTTTTAATTGCTGATTTCTAAGAAGTTCTCAGCAAATCTAGGTAGCAGTTCCTCGTCATTTTTAGACGTTGCAAACTTCTCTTAAGTTCTTTGTGAGTGCTGATCTTCATTCGGCAAAAAATCTCTCATTCTGATGCAAATCAGATTATGTAATTGTCCTGACGAAAAATCCTTTAATAGCTCTGAAGTCCTTAAGCTAAAGATGAAACTTATTTACATGATATATAAGATCCTCCAAAGTCTACCCTTTAGTACTCTCCTGTTCATTGCTTTTTGCTGTAGCATGATGGCATTATTTATTTTCTAAACCAGGACAGTTTTGAGATGATGTGGAGATCCTATTAGTTATTACATCAAAACAGCTGACATTAACAGGGGCTGTCTAGGTGACCCCAGCCATATGGGACTTTTTTGTTGTCTTTGAACTTGGCACACATCTCTGGGCCTTTGCCCCATGTATTTTCCTCTGTCTTCAGCATGCCTTCTCACTCATTTTCACTTGGATCCCCTACTCCCTCATTTTTCAGGTCTTACTTAGAGCCACCGCAGGCCTCACAGAGGCCTTCCCTGGGTACTACTGTTTACCCTTAAAAAGCTTTGTTTCTTCTTTTTTCGTCATACTCATTACACTTCTGTAAAATTTCCTACTTGGTGGCTAACTTCCCTGTCCAACGGTAACCTCCAGGCAGGCAGGGTCTGGTCTGTCTGGGTCCCCACTGTATCCCACGGGCCTAACAGAATTCCTGGTGCAGAGTAGGTGTTGGACCCACACTTGTTGAATGACGTAAGTTTATTTTCACAGCACCTCTATAAGGTGGCTATTCCTATCCTCAATTCTTAGATAAGGAAATCGGGGCACTTAGAAGTTGTGCACAATCACAGAGCTAAAGCTAATAAACAGCAGGGATAATATAAAAAAATGAATTCAAATCCCATGTTCTTAATCACTGTGCATCTTCCTTCTATAAATGGATTATCTTCATCCCTGGTCTTTTATAAAACATACCTAGGGCACTCTTGTTGAGTGCTGTTTGGACTATTCATCTGAATAGATTTGCTAAGAATAAAATCAATTTGAAAATAGATTTTAACTTATTTTATTTTGAATTTTTAAATTTAAATTCAATTTAATTAACATATACAGTATTATTAGTTTCAGAGGTAGAATACAGTGATTCCTCAAGTGCATATAACACCCAATGCTCATTATTTCAAGTGCCCTCCTTAATGTCCATTACCATCACCCCATCCTCCCACACACCTCCCCCCCAGCAACCCTGTTTGTTCCCTAGAGTTACGAGTCTCTTATGGTTTGCCTCCCTCTCTGTTTTCCTCTAATTTTACTTTTTCTTCCTTTACAAAAATATATTTTAAAATCTGAAAATATTTATACTCTTTGATCCAGTAACTCCATTTCCATGGATCCATCTTACAAGAATAAATAAAAGATAAAGAAAAAAATTATACACAAAGATATGTGCTGCAAAATAATTTGCATAAGGAGAAATGTAAATAACCTGCAAGCTTAATAGGAAGGAACAGTTAATTGAAATATGACAGGTCCATGGGTGAAATGTATATAACCATTAAAAAAATGTCTACAAAATAGGTTTAATAATATGGGAAAATACTTAGAATAATACATTACATTAAAATCTGATACAATGTGGGCTGCCTGGGTGGCTCGGTCAGTTAAGCCTCTAACTCTTGATTTCTGCTCAGGTCCTGATCTCAGGATCATGGGATCCAGCCCTGTGTTGGGCTCTGTGCTGAGTGTGGAGCCTGCTTGGGGTTCTCTCTCTCTTCTCCCTCTGTCCTGCTCATGCTCTCCCTCTCTCTCTCTCTCAAAATAAGTAAAATCTTAAAATTTGATTCAAATGTAATTCTAAATATGCTTGAAGTATTAATATGTGTGTGTGTGTGTGTGTGTTTGTGTATATATATAGCTATGTCCGTATATTTACACACAGACAGGTACCTACAAACATACACACATGTAGGCAGGGCTGGCTACATAATTGTAGGACTCCCAGCAAAAAGAAATTTCCAGACCTCCTGTGCAAAAATTAAGATTTTCAAGATTGTGACAGCAGAGAATTAAACCAAAAACAGGATTTCTCTTAGTGTGGGGCCCTGTCTTACTGCACAGGGTCTACGCCCATGCATACATATTTTTTAAAAAGATTTTATTTATCTATTTGAGAGAAAGAGAGAGAGAGAAAGCAGGAGTGGGGGGAGGGGCAGAGAGAGAGGGACAAGCAGACTCCCCGCTGAGCCCCGGAGCCCGATTCAGGGCTCCATCCAGGACCCTGAGATCATGACCTGAGCTCAAGGCGGAAGGTCCTGCCTGCACATTTTGATAATGAAATAACTTTAAGGAACTATGCTGAGCTATTTCTAGTTATCTTTTGTGATAGCATTATAGATGATTATTTTCTTCCTACTTTTCTATATTACCTAAGATGTTCTCAATGTATATATTGTTTTAATAATAAATAAAATTATTTTATAAAGCTATATGTTTTCATAAATCCTTACTGCTAGAGTATATACCCTGAAGCTGAACTAGATTTCCTAGATATGAGTATACTTAGCTGCTCAACACCCAAATATTTTTTTTTTTCCAAGTTTTTGTTATTTCAACTATGGTTGCCTAATATTAAGTAATAAGATTCACCTTTGGCAAAATTGGCTGAAGCTGATAAAGGTCGTCTTTATCATCCTTTTGCCTTTCTTTTTTCCCCAGGAAGGTCTCCCTCTGCATTTCCTCCACCTAGTAAGTTCCTGTTTTCTCATGTGTCCCCCTTTTATCAGAAGAGGAAAGTAGATATCATTAGTCAGAAGGTTACTATGTGTAAAGAACCTTACTAAGTGAATTGCAACATCTCCTTTCTTCTTCTTCTTTTTTTTTTTTTTAAAGATTTTATTTATTTATTTGACAGAGAGGAGAGAGATCACAAGCAGGCAGAGACACAGGCAGAGAGCAAGAGGGGGAAGCAGGCTCCCTGCTGAGCAGAGAGCCGGATGCGGGGCTTGATCCCAGGACCTTGAGATCATGACCTGAGCCGAGGGCAGAGGCTTTAACCCACTGAACCACCCAGGCACCCCTCTCCTTTATTCTTCTTAACAGTCTTCGCTGGTGGACAGTGTTATTCTTGTTTTATAGAACTGGATGTTGAGTCAGAGGTTATGTATCTGTGGCCAAGGTCATAATACTAGGAAGAGAGCAGGATTAGAACTCAGGCTGAGTAAGTAGTCTCCAATTATGGCCACCAGCAGTTTTTCCCATCTCTCTGCATGCTTTTATTCCTTAGATCAAAAAGGGGGGGGGCACTCCATTTCCCTACTTCTTGAGTTGAGGATGCTTTGACTTGCTTTGACCAAAAGAATGTTCTGGGACTTCAGGGTCTAGACCTTGAGAGGACTGGCAGCTTCTGCCTCTTAGGAACTTGGGACCCCAACCACCATGCTGTAAGGAAGTCCAGGCGAGGCCACTGAAGGATTGGAGACAGCGGGTAGGGAGACTGGAAATAAATAGGTCCTATCATTGTGCTTACACATGCCCCGCTCTGGTGGGAGAGAGAGCTCTGTAAACCCCAAACCACAAAGCCTTGTAATCTCTGTTGTAACAGAGGCAAGTAAGAAATGCTGTAGAAGCCATCATAAAGATAGAGAGATCTTGTGCCTGTATGGGGGGTTGGGGTAAGGGATGGAGAAAGTGGCTTTACAGAGGAGTGACGATACTTGTCTTGAACCTGGAGGGCTAGTGGGGTTTCCTAGGTAGAAAGGGCATGCTGAGCTGAGAGAACATTAGCAATGGTGTCACAGAACAAGATGTGCTCAGGGAACAGTGAGCAAATAGAACTTTCTAGAATTTCTTTGATTTTTATACTTCTAGTCCTTAAATACTCCAAAACCTCTAAGCTTTCTCACTGCATTTTCCATGCTGGTGAGGGTAGAGGATGGATAGAAGGCAATGAGCAATAGAGAAGGATTTGCTATTGAAACATGCATTCCTCTTAATTGATTCTTTTATTGTGGTGTCAGATAGTGTGTTAGTTTTCCAGGGCTGCTGTAATAAATCCAGTAGCTGAAAACAAAAGAAATTGATGATTTCCCAGTTCTGGAGGCCAGAAATCTGAAATCAGGGTGTTGGCAGGGCCATGTTCTCTGAGAGAATCCTTCCTTGCCTCCTCCAGCTACTGGTGACTCCAGGCATTCCTTGGCTTGTGACAGCATAACTTTTATCTCTGTGTCTGTCTTCTCATGGCCTTATTCTCTGGGTCTATGCCTTCTCTCTTCTTATAAAGATATCATCATAGGATTTCGGACCTTCCCCAATCCAGGATGATGCCATCTCCAGATGGTTAGCTAAATTACATTCACAAAAACCCTTTTTGCAAATAAGGTCACCTTCACTGGGTGGACATATCTCTTGGGCGGGGTAGGGGACGGTCACCATCCAACCCACTACAGATGGTAAACCAAAATTGCCCTTGGCTAAGGATTTATATGCAAGGATAAATGTTCTTTAAAAAAAAACCCTTTTTGTTTCATCATTTGTAAACTAAAAAAGTTTAATAACCTAAAATGTTTAGTTGTGAATGTGACTGTGCTTGGGCTTGAGCAGAATCTTAGCAGATTTTCTCAGGCAGGACTCAAAAGGTTCACATCATAGTATAATTGGTCTTGTGATTAGCTATACTAAATTGAAATATTAAGAAAGAGAGCATAGTTACATTAATGTCAGAATGTGGTCTACATTTTTAGAAATAAATGTTTTTCATTATATTTTACCATCAGCAAATGCTGGTGTGAAGCCCATCACCCTTCTCCATTTGAAGAGAATCAAAAAATGCACCAACATCGGAGATCTTTGTGTGGGTTACTTTGGGGATTCCAAAGTCTACAAAGTCAATTCAAAGAAACAGGAATGGAAATGCCATGGGCTTTATTTTGGACTTTTATCTTTGCTTCTTTTTTAGTGAAGAATTTAGTAAAGAATGACTGTCTTGAAACTTGAGATTGTTGCTAGACCCCAGTATCTTTTCTTTGCAATAAGATTTCGATTCTTAGTCAAAGCCTATTGGGCAGAATACTCACCCAGTCCATAGAATGATAGAATTTTTCCTGCCAAGGGAATGTACAAGAATTTAGACAGGTGTAAGCTGCATTCTCATTAGAAGGGAGGGAGCTTTTCGGTTTGTAGGAGCTCCTTCTGCCTTTTTCCTTTGCTACCACTGGGCACTGTAGTAATTTTTGATGTTTCCTTAAAAAAGTCTAAGTCTACAGGAAGAGGCAGGGAGTCTGTTCATTAAAGTCTTCCTATGAGTATTGAATACTTTGCAATTCCTTCTTCATCATCATTATCTTCATCATCTTCATCATTATCATTAGTACCATCTGGAAAATTCCCTCATTGAACAAATGGTTGGTGATCATATGTTCTTGACTTCCAAAACAAAACAAAAAGAAATGCCTTCCAGGAAGTCCAAGTGGGCTATTTGTCTGCTTGCTTTTTTTTCTCTCTGTGTTGATTCATTTCCATATTTGGAACACCCGTGGACTTTCATGCATATCAAATTGTGTTCCCACGCAGTTGATCTCAACATCGTAGTCCCAGCCTGGCCCTTGTTTCTCAGATTGGAATAGTTAGCTATTATGAATGCAGAAGAATATAATGCCCTGGATGAGAACTTTGTCATCTTTTCAAAAGGTGAGAATCAGGGGGAGCCTGGCTGACTCGTTCAGAAGAACATGTGACTCTTAATTTCAGGGTTGTGAGTTCGAGCTCCACGTTGGGTGTAGAGATTACTAAAACTGAATGAATGAATCAATGAATGAATGAACTTTTAAGAAAGTATGTAAAAAGGTGAGAATAATAACCTCAATGCAAAGTTGCCACTGGAAAGAGCGAGTATCCTCTGAGATATAGTAAGTCACCTCGTGCCATTTTTCCTGGACTTTCTAACTTTTCTCATTACTAGTAATCCATTTTTTTTCCTCGGGAGGTAAGGAAGTCGTCCCTGGGGGTGAGCCCAGCAAAAACTCTCTTCTTAGAAATCCTCCCTAATTCAGGACTTAGGAGTCAAAATTCAGAAGTCAGGTCTTTGTGCCAATTACCTAACTACTTGGCATCACAAAGATTTGTCGAATGAAAGGCAGACTCTGACCAGTCAAGGCGTTGAGAAACCATGGAAATCGTACTTAAAGTTCCATCGACTTACAGATCGTGTTTTTCCACCTGACACCTATTCAGAGCCACGGGGCTGCTCCAGCTCCGGACCCAACGTCCATCATTCAAAATCTGTGAAACTGACATCAAGCCCTCCGGAAGACTCTCTTTTTAACCCCGCGGAAAATCGTTGAGCTGAGGAAATGTGGAAGCTAGGTGGCGCTGGCTACCACGAACCGCACAAGATAAACTACATGTCACAACATGCCCCCTGTCCAGAGGGCACCGCTGTGAAGCCTTTCTAAGGAGTCAGGTCTGAGATGCAGGGAGCCTGATGTGAGACAAAGGAGAAACACAGAAGGTCTCCGGCGCTGCTCTCAGTCTGTGCATCGCGACCCGCACCTGAACAGGACTCACTCCTCCTGACTTCACAAAGAAACGCCCAAAGCACAAGCTGTGTGCCTCTCTCTTCTAAGTACACTCCTCGTCGTGTGCGTTTCTAATATGCTCTTTGCCTTTTTGGATTTCGCAATCGCCACTGCCCAGGAGTTCCGCAGGAAAACGAGAAGCTCCAGAATAGCCATTGGAAGAGAACTTGCTTTCAGTCCCTTTCCCACTAATGCTTATTTTCCACCAACCACATAACCTGTGCCTTTGGAATATTTCCCCAACATCACCGGCTTTCATGAGCTGGAGTGTCTGTCAGGAAATAAAACGGCTGTGGCGGAAAAAGACCAAAATTATAGCTGAGAACGCAGGAATGTCAAACCGGCCTCCGAAGTCCCACGGAAGGGACCAGACCAGAATCGGGCTGTGTCGGCGAGGCGGGTTTAATAAAAGTAGAGCTTTTATGAATGTCTAGTCACATCTGCTGACGAAATCATCTTCTGCACAGTCGCTTCGCCCAGGCTCAGGAGATGTAACTGATCTGATAAAATCATCTGCTTCGTGAACCCCTACAGAAAGTGTTTTATAGAAATACCGAATTACATTTAGATATACTGCTAATAAATTCCACTTATTGAAAATAGTACAACTACACTGAAATGAAAAAGTCATCAAGAACATGCTTTTAGTTAATATTTCCAACTGTACTGAAAGATACAGGGCATTGTGTGCATACATACCTCTGTAATCCTGAAGGGTTTATTGCACAAGAAAAAACAGAGCATGCTGTTGATATATATATATATTTTTTTTGACATATTGGCTGGTAAAATGTTGATAGTAATTAATTCCCAAGTGGAAACAGACTTACAGGTCTGGCAGAGGGGGGTCATAAACTTTTTCTCATTTGTCTCAGAGCTTCTGGAATCTTTATTCCAACGCAAGCAGCTCTGGTCCAGGTTAATATTTCTCCTTCTGTTCAGTGCCTCCCCCTCTACTCTTGCTCTCTACATAAAAGGAGACTGTTGAACAGAATTTCTTTTCCTGGAAAAGAACACCACTCCTTTGAGTCCCTCTTCCATAATTTCCCTTCCCCTGCCTCACCAATGCACACTTACCTAAATTCTTATTCCAACCTAGTAGGTGTGGTAGTGATGGAGAGCTTCGTGGAAGGGAAAGGAGTTGAGGATTTAAACTTTACTCCTGTAATAGCAATGTAGTAGAGAAACATAATCAAAATCAGCCTCATCGAGAAAGAAATGGCCACAATAAACTCACAGAGGAGAAAATAGGCTCAAAAATAGTGGGCAACTCATTCATCTTATCACTCTATTTCTGGCACCTGGTGTAGTACCTGGCATATAGCAAGTCCTCCTTAGATAAGTTACTTTTTAGTTTCTGTTTCCATGTGCCAGAGAGATGAGGATCTCTGTCGCCTTGGACTGAGATGACTTATCAGATAGTAAATCAATGGTATTGAGTACCAAGTCCGTGCAAAACTGCATTGGAAGCTATGGGTTTGCAGTTAATGATGTACTAATCCATGTTCCCGAAGAGTTTACCTGTAAGTGCACAACCACACATTCAGAATGAGACGTCATAGCCCATTGCCTATCAACCATCTGCCTCGAAATCTAGTTGTGTTTCCATCTCTAATCTAGTTAGGCTAGCCAAATGCCACACAAGAAACCACAGAGCCAATCTCTACTCTTGAATAACTGTGCAGAGAACACCCCTTGCCTTTCTATGGGCAGGATTTGGCCCAAAGAACTCATCTGTTGCCAAGGCTCACAGGAAGTCAGGGATTAAATAAACCTAGTCCTGTGTTCCTAGAGTTGTGTCCACGAGCCCATGAGGTCATGGTCACAGTGGCATGCTAGGCAAGTTCAGGGAACTGTTAAGCTAGCCTTTGGATTCGTTTTAGTGACTTGTTTAAAATGCATCTGATACGAAAGCAGGTTCTTTTATTGTGTTTCAAGCCCCCCCCCCATTTCAATGTCACAAGTTTTATTCTAGGGCAAAGGTCGTATCTATGTTTGCTTCCTTTGGGATCTCCTTTTTTGAAACCATATTATAGCTTTTTTTTTGTTTTTTGGTCCCTTTTTGGGGTAAATGATTCACAGCTAAGTTCGCTAAGTTCTGGAGCGACCAGAGTTTCTCAACGTCGATAGTATTGACATTTTGGGCCAGATCATTGTTCTTTTTTTTTTTTTTTTTTTTTAATGAGGGCTGTCCTGTGTATTGTAGCATGTTTAATAGCATCCCTGGCCTCTGCCCCTAGAGGCCACAGCAACACCCCCCTGCTTGCCAAAAAAAAAAAAAAAAAAGTCTCTTCAGATATTGTTAAATATCTAGAGGAGCCTGGCAGGGGTAGGGGGGCTGCTACCTGTTGTAGGTCCCCACAAACTATTCCTTGACCAAGAAAATGCCTTGGACTACCTACCAACTTCCCTGTTAGCTCTGTCCTACTCATATATAATTGTCTTTAACAATTTAAGACAGTTGCTGCCAAGAGAGACTAGATACAGAACTTCTGGAAAGTTCTCTGGGTGGAGGGTTATGTGAGTGCGTCTGCCACAGATTTATGTGCGTGACTGAAATTTTAGGGGCATCTTCCTGACCAGAATTCTATTCTGCTTCCTCTACTTACTCCTGAGGTTGCTTCTTATTGCATTGACGAAGCAGAAATAAACTACTGTAAATGGATTTTTAAAAGGATTTTGTTTGTATTTTAGAGAGAGCAAGTGAGCAGTGGGCGGGACAGAGGGAGAGAGAATTTGAAGCAGACTCCCCACAGTGTAGAGCCTGATGTGGGACTTGATCTCACAACCCTGAGGTCATAACCCAAGCTGAAACCAAGAGTAGGACCCTTAACCGACGGAGCCACCCAGGAGCCCCTGTATATGGATTTTTTTCTCTATTATTTATTGCTATGAATAGGGACTGGCAAAGATAGTAAGAAAAGATGGAAAACATGAGGCCAAGACAGATTCTAGTGGTTGGAGATATAAGCCATTGGCAAAGTAGGAATAAAGCCAAATCAGCTGCCCTCTGAATCGTGTAAAAATTTCAGAAACAAACATTTATGAGTTTCATAGGTGATTTCTGAGGATTTTTCTTTGCCTGCCCGAAAGGTAATCTTGTTCCCTTTTTAGAGGTACCACAGGCTGTCCTTCTCTCACTTTAAAAATAAATCTTTAGGTAAGAGAGGAGAGAGGTCAACTTTTTTATATGTAGCTTTGGTTTGGTCTTGTTTTTGTTTTTATAGTCTTTTGACCAAAGTGAATGGAAGTGACTTGGAAAGATCGGAGTGGGTAGGGCGGAGTGGTTGCAGGTCTTTTAGGTCTATTCTGGTCTATGTCCTTGCAGTCCCTCACTGTGAGCCTACAGTACCGAGGGTGTGGAGATGGACAAGAGAAGAAAACCCAAGGAGGAAGGATGGGGATTGGAATAGAGCTAGCGTTTGTTGACCACTGTCAGTTGATTTTATCTCGTATATTGCCGACAAGAACCCTATGTAAATTTCCTACTTATAGATGAGTCATCTGAAGGGAGAAAAGTTAAACGTGTCCAGGGCAAGAAAACCAGGAAGCAGCAGAGCTGACCCTCAAATCACCCAGTGTGGGACTCCGAAACCCATTCTTTTGCATTACGCCCTGATGCTCCTGGACAAGATGAAGCGTCCATCATTTCTGCCTCTTGTGATGTGGAGAATGTTGTCGGTAGGCATCCTCTGTGAGATATGAACTGTCAGGCCAGTGCGTTATGATGACGTGCTGTGCAAATGCCAAGAAATTTGTACATACTGATTACAATCTGGCTATAGAGCATAATATTTGACTGCCCAAGATGAATTAAAGTATCTGTCTATTGTTTGCCGTGTAAACACATAATGCCTAACAAAGAAAGGCTGATTAAAGTATGTAGCTACAGGAAATCTTTCCAGATAGGTTCTTTTCTTTTCTTTTCTTTTTTTTTAAAGATTTTATTTATTTATTTGACAGAGAGAGATCACAAGTAGGCAGAGAGCCAGGCAGAGAGAGAGGGGGAAGGAGGTTCCCTGCTGAGCAGAGAGCCCGATGCGGGGCTAGATCCCAGGACCCTGAGATCATGACCTGAACCGTAGGCAGAGGCTTTAACCCACTGAGCCACCCAGGTGCCCCTAGGTAGGTTATTTTCTATTTAAAGAGACCATTTAAAATTTTATTTGTGGTTCCAGAATTTTGTTTCACAAACGTTTCTGAGCCTCGCAGGGGCTCTGGTATGTGTTACGGAGACTTTACTGAGGGTGATGAATTACTTAAGAATATTAAAATAGAGGATCTTCAGTCTTGCTCTGGATTGTAACTGACGTAGTTGCCTACACAGCCTCCCCCTCCCTAGGGATGCTCTAGAGCCTGACTCTGAGACCATCTTTTTTCCCTGTCACCCTTGGCCTGCAGAGGGAACCACGTCCAGGCTTCTTAGTGAGGCTGGTATCCCCTCACCAGCCTTGGGGTCATATCTTGGGGAAAGATGTCTTTGTTCTCTGTCTTTGTTCTCCGTGGAACATGCTCCTTTGGTGGGTCTTCTGGACTCACCTACCTTATCCATTCCAGCATGTCCACGCTGCTCCTAAGCTTCTTTATTTATTCCTTCACCACCTGCCAGGGCAACCAGGCATTTCTACATTGCTAAGAATGGGGCATTTTTCCCCCCTAGGCTTCTAAGAGCCATGCCAGCAACAAGTTGGTCCAATTTTCTGGATACTTTGCTGGAATGTTGACCACCATTAGATGAAAAATCCCTAACTCAATGAAATCTTGCTTATTTCCAGCCTTACATACTTGATCAAGCACCCTCAAAACCACATTGCGGGAGAACCCTCACCGCCTCCACTGACTCCTGCCAGTTCTTAGGTCTGTAGTTCCTTAGGCTTATAGTCTCTTTCTGCCTTTATCAGACCCAGGATGTCCCTAGCCGGGTTAGGCTAAGATTCCACCTTAGTTATCAGCCTGGAAACCAGGAGAGGAGGTGTGGGCAGCTTTTGGGGGGCATTATTATTAGTGTTCTATGACTACTGTCACAAATTTGCTGCCAAATTAGTGGCATAAAACAATCCAAATTTATTACCTCAAAGTTCTGAAAGTCAGAAGTCCTAAAATCAAGATGATTCGAGAATTCCTAGGAATTGTGAGACCAAGGTATTAAAATGATCATTAATAGAGTAGCTGCTAGTATTAAGGGGTGATGGTCAGAGAAGAGTGGAAAGGAAAACTCTGACCGGAAATTGGAAGGTGAGGGGCACCTAGGTGGCTCAGTTGGTTAAGCCTCTGCCTCTTGGTTTCAGCTCAGGTCATGATTTCAGGGTTGTGAGATCGAGTCCTGTGTGGGGCTCCGTGCTCAGCACGGAGTCTGCTTAAGATTCTCTCCCTCTCCTTCTGCCCGTCCCTACCCCCCCCCCACTTCCCACGCATGTGCGCAGGCACTCTCTTTCTCTCAAAAAAAGAAAAAAAAGAAGAAGTTGGAGGGTGAGAGGTGGAGGGTGTCTTAGAATTTTGTTGACTGTAGCAAAGAGGAAAGTAGGAGGCATTTGTAACTAAGTGGCCTGAGTTACCGCAGATGAGATGTCAGGATAATGAAGTACCCCTTTGCTGTATTCCCAGAGTATGAGCATTTATCATGGACTGACCAACAATTTCAGTAAGTGCGTGATAAATACTATCTCCCCTGGCAGATTGTGAGTACCTTGAAGACTCATTTATCTTCGTATCACTGGGATGTGGTTAAAAAAAAAAAAATATATATATATATTTAATATATATTAATATATTAAAATATATTATATATATTATATATATTAATATATATTTAATATATATATACATATATATATAAATATTCAATAAGAAACTGTTGACTAAATAAATGAGTAAGGAAAGGATTTGGGGAAATGGAAACCAGTATCACTTGGGTACATGCTGAGTGGTAAACACTGTCAGCACCTTCCTCTACAGGATTTCACTAATTTTCCAACAATTCTACAAAGTATTATTCCTGTTTAAGAAAGGAAGAGATCGGGGCTTTGAAGGTTTGCCTGAACTTGCCTGATTGCCCATCACCAGTAAATGACGGATACAGAGCAGGATGCTGGAGAGGGATGGGGCATGTAGGAAGGAGTTTCCTTTGATAGGGTTTTTGAAAAACCTGGTTTTGGTTAACTAAGAAGTTGAAGGAGTTGGTGAATTAAAAGATACAATTTAACAGTGAGACAGAGGACTTCCAGATGGTGCACTGGGACTCTAAAGTCATGGGTAGGGCTGGAATGATCTAGTCCTTGAATACTGCATCAGTTGAATACTGGACCAATTGAAGATGGGGCCAGTATCTTTCCCTATCATTGGAAAGGTGCAGCTACAAGGATGGATTTGAAAACCCAGGATTTAGGACCTCTTTCTTTGCCATGACTTTCAGTTTGTTGAGAAACTGTAGCACACTAGAAAACAGGAGAAAGCCAAGCTATCCTGTGTTTTAGTTATCTACTGCTGTGTAACAAATCACTTGAAAGAAAAGAAAAAGTATATGATGTCACTGCTCATATGGAATCAGAGAATGGCTTGGCTGGGTCCTGCAGCTCACGGATTTTCACAAGGCTTCAATCGAGCTGTCAGTCCAAGCCGCAGTCATCTTAAGGCTTAACTGGGGCAGGATCTGCTTCCAAGCTCAGTCACCATAGTCGGCAGATTTCAGTTCTTTTCTTTTTTTTTTTTAAAGATTTTATTTATTTATTTGAGAGAGAGCGATAGAGAGAAGAGCACAAGCAGGTAGAGCAGCAGAGGGAGAGGGAGAAGCAGGCTCCCTGCTGAGCAGGGATCCCGATGCGGGGCTGGATCCCAGGGCCCTGGGATCATGACCTGAGCCGAAGGCAGATTCTTAACCAACTGAGCCACCCAGGCGCCTCAAGAATTCAGTTCTTGGCAGGCGATAGGACTAAGGGCCTCAGTTCCTTACTACCTGGCCTTTGCAAAAGGCTCATAACATGGTAGCCGAATTTATCAAAATGAGCAATTGAGAAAGAACCCGCCAGCAAAATGGCAGGCACAGTCTTTTAGAACTTAATTTCAGAAGTAATGTCCCGTCACTTTTGTCAGTTAGAATGAAATCACTGAGACCAGCCCACCCACCATGGGGGCGTGGGGAGATTATACAAGAGAACACCAGGAGGCAGGAATCGCTGGTGGCTATTTTAGAAGCAGCCTACTACAGAAGTGATTTGCTAGAGATATGATGCTCTCTTCCAAAGAAAAAATTAGAAGTGACATTGTTGGTCTAGGGCTTAGCGAGAGATAAATGAGGAATAGGTTATGAATCACTGGGATCTATAAAGAAATTGAATGATTTATTCAGACTCCCGTTTACCTTTCTGACCCACCTTCTGCAATGGGCTTTCTGGACAGAAGTTACCTGTACTCTCCTACCTGATCCTTTCAGTTGAAGTGTTGGCTAAGGTAGAAATTTCTTTTCTTTTCTTTTTTTTTTTTTTTAAGATTTTATTTATTTGAGATAGAGAGAAAGAGCAAGAGCGTTTACAGGGGGCAGAGGGAGAGGGAGAAGGAGACTGACCTCTGAGCAGAGAGCCCGATGTGGGTGTGGGGCTCGATCTCAGGACCCTGGGATCATGACCTGAGCCGAAGGCAGACGCTTAACTGACTGAGCCATCCAGGCGCCCCAAGGTAGAACTTTTGGGGTGTTGTCATCCACATTTGGACATTTGATCACAGATATGAAATTTTACAGTGTTTCCATGACTGCTCTTCTTTTCCCAAATCATATCAAATGGCTCAGTAATAAAGGCACTTATGTTTCTGTAGCTTTGGTTAAGTTTTGAGATATACATTCTATGACTGGACAATTTTTTTTTCATGGTTTTCAGTGGTCAAAGAAGAGCAATGACTGAGATGAGGTCCTATATCCACTGATGGTCTGTTGTAGGTATTCAGTAAAGAAGGATCTGGGGGCGCCTGGGTGGCACAGTGGGTTGAGTGTCCAACTTTTGGTGTTGGTTCGGGTCATGAACTCAGTGTCTTGATATTGTGCTCCGTGTTGAGCTCTGTGCTCAGCGTGGAGTCTGCTTGAGATTCTCTCTCCCTCACCCTCCTCCCCTCCAACTCGCGTGCCTGCTCTCTCTCTCTGAAATAAATAGTCTTTTCCTTTCCTTTGCCTTTTCCTTCCTTTCTTTTTCTTTTCTAAAAGAAGATTCATTCTTATTAATGGAAAAATGCACTGTTTTTATCCTCTGAAACCCAGGGCCTTGTTACTGTGGATCTAAAGGGAATTTTAAAGGTCTTCTCCATCTTTGTGAGAGACAAATTCAGCCAACACTCTACTTTATCTTAAAGCTGGTGTGATAATTTAATGATAAAAGAATAGTCTCTTGAATAATTGGAGTCAGACAACTGAATATCCACATGCAAGAGTGAAGTTGGATCCCTATCTCATACTACAAAAATTAACTCAAAATGCATCAAAACCTAAATATAAGAGCTAAAACTATACTAAGTCTTAGAAGAAAACAGAGGAGTAAATCTTTGTGACCTTGGATTAGATCATGGTTTCTTAGATATGACACCCAAAGCACAAGTAACAAGATAAATTTGACTTCATCCAAATTAAAAGCTTTTGTGCCGCAAAGGACACCATCAATGGAAAGACAGTCCACAGATGGGGAGAAAATATTTGCAACTCATATATCTGATAAAGGACTTGAATAAAAATACATAAAAAAACTCAAAACAACTCAACTAAAAGAAGACAAATAACCCAATTTAAATGCAGGGAGAGGATTTGAATAGATAATAAAGAAGATATAGGGAAGGTCAATAAACACATGAAAAGATCCTCAATATCATTAGTCATTAGTGAAATGCAAATCAGAACCACAATGAGATACCATTCACACTTACTAGGCTAGCTACCACGGAAAAGACAGATGATATAAAGTGTTGGTTGGGTATAGAGAGAAATTGGGTTCTTCTTATCTCAGTGGTGGAGATCTAAACTGGTACAGCTGTTTGGTAAACAGTTTGGCAGTTCCTTTAAAAATTAAAGGTAGAGTTAGTGTAGGATTTGGCAATTCCACACCTAGGTATATACCTGGCAGAATTGAAAACATGTATCTACACAAAAACTTGTGCATGAATATTCGTAGCAACATTATTCATAATAGCCCAAATGTGAAAACAATCCAAATATCTATCAACTGATGAATGGAAAAGCAAGCGTTTATATAAACATGAGAATATTATTTGGCCATCAAAAAAAATGAAGCATCGATGCATGCTAGGGCATCAAGGAACCTTTAAAGTATTGTGCTAAGTGAAAGGATCCAGATGCAAGACATTACATGTTCTATAATTTCCTTTCTATGAATTGCTCAGAATAGGCTCACAGACATAGAGAGAAGGTAGATTAGTGGTGACTGGGGGAAGAGGGGAGGGAAGATAGGGGAATGACTGTTAATGATTATGGGGTTTCTTTTTGGGGCGAGAAAAATGTTCTCCAATTCATGGTGATCAATGCACAACTTTGTGAATGTACAAAAACCACCGAATTATACAAATTAAAGGGGTGACCTTTATGGTATGTGAGTTATATTATAAAAAAGAAACCTCCTGTTTCACCTCCTCTGCATCTTAGAATTTTATAAAACAAGAAATAATCTGGACTATGTTGTAGGTGCCTATGAACCAACTTTGACCTATTTATTTGTTTGTTTTTACTTTTTTAACTTTGTCCAATTTAAACTTTCAGCCATTGGCATTCCATTGCACATTTCTTGGTTAAATTATATTATTTCCTGTTGAAGGTATCTGATAATACCACAAATACCTATCACAACAACGTAAGTTGTTACCATTCAAAGTATTGTAGAGTTCCATCCAGCATGGCTATAAAGGCCAGAAAAAAAATCCATTCTTTGTCATTTCAGTGTTTGGAGTTTCATTAACATTTTGTTCCTAAATATGAGTAATCTAACAAATGTAATTAGATGAGATGCTAACACTTGTCACATAAAATCTTGCAAGAAAAAGTTCAAGTTTTAATGTCTTTCCCTGAATTCTCAATTCCGTTTTTAAAAGTAGAAATAATGGTTTCTTGAGCATAGGATCAGATATGTTTAATATGTTTTAAAACAATACAGTTCTGAGCATAAGCTATATGATGATAGAAATTAAAAATGCCCACAGAGAGGATATTAGCACACATGACAGCTTATTTTTTGTTTTGGCAATTTTCTGCTAAATTCAAAGCAGCTGGGAGAGTAGTAAGTAACAAAATAAGACAGATTTATGGAGCCCACACATGGCAATATTTTTGTGTAAAATTAGTCAAAATCATTATACTTGTAGATGAAGAGATGGATTCCAACATTTTTTAAAGAGCAATCATATTTGGTCTTAGTGAACTGGAAGAACTGAGCAATTTATTGGATTAGTTGATCATCAGCGTTGTAACTCACAATAAAATCTGAGGAAGTCCGCCAAGCATTGGCTCTCAGAAGATTAGGATAATAATACATTGATTTTCAATAATTAGAATTCAACCCGTATTGCAGGCTATCTTCATAACCAAGGAACTGAGGATTTCAATTTCCATTGAAATTTTTTTGTTTTGCCCTTAGGTATGCCTAAAATTTTCTGATAACAAAGAATGGGCAAACATAAATGTGCCTCATATTAAGAATGTTCAGTGTACAGTAGTTCAATTTCAAAATATAATCGGGAGAAATGGCTGATTCTAGGTCTGGGGCAGGATAGGTACAAGATGAGCCGGAAACATAAAGTAAGAAAACAGTATATATAGTGGCCTGTCCCAAGAATACAAGATTCAGCTTGAAGGGCTACAATTAGCCAAATCTAGGATAATGTGAACATCAAAATAAGTACAATAATAAATCATAAACCACTGAAGAAATAGGAAATGAATTCATACCAAAAATAAACAAATCAGAGAGAAGTGGGGGCTCTTGCCAATAGTTGAGTGACAAGGGCCAACTGGTAAATGTGGAGGAGGGTGAGGCACTGGGCTTGGAAACTTATATTTTGCCTCCATTGTGTACTTTATTGGATCTAAATAGAGGAAGAAATGTTGATGAGAAACAGAACGCTTGCATGGACTTAAAGTGTCTCTCCATCGACTACTTATCTCTTTGTAGGGGAGGCCAAAAATCCAGTAATTGTTCAGTGAAGAATCAGCTCATGCTTTATACTTTGACTGGGGCTCAAAGTCACCATCACTCATGGAGAGTGGATAGAGGTGTAACTCCAGGGGTGACATTCCCAGAAGGATGTCACATCACCTCTGCAGTACTCAGCTGAGAACAAAGAACCTCAGGACAATCGTGAGGTAGGATCAGACGAATCCCAAAAGAGAAACTCCTATGAAACCAAAGAGGGATACTGTATGTTTCCAAAACGTCAATATCATGCAAGGTAGAGAAATGCCGTAGACGTGTTTCAGATTAAAAGAAGTCAGAAGCATGACAAGTAAATGCAATGCCTGACCCCAGCCTGGACCCTGTACTGGAGGTGGGTAGGGGAGGCAATGCTCTATATAACTTGAAATTTCTTTGGTCAAGTCCCCAAATTGGAATACAAGTTGTAGATTAGATGAAAACATTTGCTGATATCAAATTTGACAAAGTTGACAACTATACCACGGTTATGTGCTAGAATGTTCTCATTCTTAGGAAGTACGCATTGAATTATTTATGGCTCAAGACCATGATATACTTAATTTACCATCAGATGGTCCAGAAAAAGAATGAGATATAGCTAGATAGCAAGATATATCAATAAATGGAACCAAAGATGGAACAAATGGGGTAAAATGTTAAAAATAGGTGAATCTGAGTAAAGGGCATATGAGTATTTTTCATATTACTTTTACTTTTTACAATTTATCTGTAAATTTGAAATTATTTCCAAATAAAAAGTTAAAAATATATCATTGATCTGGGAAATTTTTGTTTCCCTTGGCAAGGGATTGCTTGCTTGTGAAGAACTCAGTAAATGAATCCCTTGACTTGGGAAATCTAGTGCTTTTCAAATATGATGATCTTGCAAATTAAAATTTGTATGCAAGTTTGGGGTTGTGTAGAGAAAGAAAGGCAAAAGGCTACTTTTATTTCTGTTTAAGGGCTATTTGGTTACAAGAAAAACAAACCTATGTTAACCAAAAGGAAATTTATTATAAGGAACCAAGAGAAATTCATGAAACCCAACTGTGGGAAGTACCACTGGCCTCATGGGAACCATTAAGATGTCAGACATTTCTCTTTCTCCCTTCCTTTCATTTTCTGTCTGTCTGTCATTTTCTCTGTCTCATCTAGTCACTCTGGCCAGGGCTACAGGGTTTCCAGGTAGGAAATGAAGCTGTTTCTTTAGCAGTGGTAGGAGAGGCACTTCCAAATAGGAAGGCATGGGTTGTGCAGGTACTGTAACTATTTATTTTTATGTTGAAATAAAAGAAAAATCACTGACCATTGCTCTTTAATTAACAACATAATGAATTTATTCTATAATTAATAACTTAATTGTTAATCTTAGTAATGATTTATCTTAAAGGCAATAGAAGCTTTAGAAATTTTAATTTGGGTAGTGACATTTTAGATTGGCCTTTTATCAAGGTCACATTGACACAAGATGGCGAGTAGATTTTAGAGAAACAAGAGTGAATGTGGGATATAGTTTGGATACTATTGTTAGAGTCCAAGCAAAATGTGGTCACTTGGATGATAGCAACAGAGGAACCGGAGAGAAGGGAATGGATGAGGAACATTTTTCAGAGCTTTGACTGACAAACTTTGGTGCCAGATTGAATGTGAATGATTAACACAGAGGAAATTTTTGGTGACACTTCCCAGATTTCTAGTAAAAGTGGATGTGAGAGGCATTTTGGAGATTGAAAACATTGGAGGAGGAGTAATTTTATGGAGGAAAGGTCATGAAATCAATACGGTTCTTTTTTAGTTTAAGAAACCAAGGGGACACCAATGGAGTTCTCTTGTAGTTAGACATATGGATTTGGGGCTTGGGCACTGCAGGGA
>CM052891.1:8942492-9022884 GCA_028534135.1 Potos flavus | reverse complement strand
GGGGCCTGGCCTCTTGGCTTCGCAGAGCTGCAAAGCCTTCACCAGGCCAGAGAAGCGTCAGTGAGAATGAATGGAAAGCCTCTGACAAGCCTGCTCTGAGCTGCAAAATTACAAACAGACCCGGCATGCTTACTCGGGAGCCCAACGGAATCTCAGCATCACGTACTGTTATAAGTCATGGGACAGCAGGCGCTCGCTTCACTGGAACGGACTTTGGCACTAAAAAAACAAAGCCTTCATCTGCCTTTTTTTTTTTTTTTTTTTTTTGGCTCGTTCAGACCCCCAGGGAGGGACTTTGTTGTTGGGTCTGTGTCCTGAGCCTCTTTTGTAGTACAGGGAAATCACGCAGCGCAATCAGTGGCTGTCTGGGCGTGCTGAAGAATGGGGAGGGGCAGACAGCTTCAACCGGAGGGCATTTGGATGAAGGGGCTCAGATAGAGACAGGCAGGCCCGAGTGGGTTCAAACCTGTATTCCGCCACCTCCGATCTGGGGGACTTCCTTAGACACGTTGCTTTTGCTCTGTGATCCCCGGTTAGCTTCCCCGGATCCCAGCTTGTTGTCTGTAAAATGGGAGGAAAATAACATCTATAAACTAGGAAAAGAAATTGTCGTAGATTTAAGTGCACAGTAAGCGATAGGATGAGATATGAAGTATAGGTAGTATCTTATCTTGCATTTGGAGGACCTCCGGACTGCCGACTCCCACCTTCTTTATGGCTGGCAGAGCCTGTCTCCCACTGTAGGTACTGACAAGACAAAGATTCTAGTTTGTTCTGCCTTCTCTGACAGCCCAAATGTGGGCATGTGACTCAATCCTGGCCTGCACCTGCTGTCGTCACCCTGCTGTCTGCAGAAAGGGGAGAAAAGGGAAGAGGGAAAGCTGCCGAATTAATCCTGGGACTTCTTTGCTGTAGTGGGGTTGTCTGAGTTATGCTGAGGAAACAAGCAGGCCCTAAATCTTAGTGACTTATAACAGTGAAGATTTATTTCTTGCTCATACTGGCTGTACGGTGTGGATTAGAGAGGGGATTCACTCCATCTCTCCTCGCCCTAGAAGCCACCCATTTGAAACAATGACATCCTAAACATTATAGATTATTGTGTTGGAGGAACAAAAATATATCTAGAGGGTCTGTAATCATTCTCTAAATCGTCTGCTTGTTTCCAGTTTGTTCCTTATCCTCATTATGGATCGACTTTTCCAAACTTGCGCTTTTTTACTTTTATTAGACAGTTGGTGCTATAGTAATGCCATGTAACAAAGAGTCCTCAACCTCAGGGACTTAGGATTACAAACATATGTTTCATATTCACGTGTCTGTGGGTCAGTGGTGGTCTTGCTAGGCTCTGCTGGGTTTGCCTAAGCTTGACTTCATACATGTGTTGATTTCAGGTCTGTTCCATGTAGCTCATTTTTTAGGATCAGCTGCTACCTGGTAGATGTTCTTCTCATGGCGATGGAAAGACATAGCAAACTGATGTCTGCGGGCATATTTCACATCTCTTTAGGTGTCAGGTTAGTTAATATTTCATTGGTCAAGGCAAGTCACATGGTTAAGCCCAAGGTAAAAGTGGCGGACATGAGTATCCTGCCTTCTCTACTGGGAGGCACTGCCCAGTTATGCAGGAAGGTCTGTGGACACATAATTTTATTTCAAGGAGGAAGTAAGAACTGATAACACAGCTCCAGTTGACTATACACATGGCAGTGAACTCATCACAAACTTCCATTACTCTACTTCTCCCACAAAATAAAGCCTACAGCCCTAAATTAGGCGTTTGAGACTGCATTGTTACCTTTTATTCTTCTCTCCCATGTCTTCTCATTTAAATCAAACTGGCATATTTTATTCCTGATCATCTATGACCTACTTATGGTCATATCTCTGTGTTTTGTTGATGACATTGATCCACTAAGATCAGTCATACCCTTCTTCCGTATTCCAACCTAAAGCCCGACATACCCTTCCATGCATTCATTCTTTTGACTCTGTACCATAGCATCTATTTGAATTGTTTATTTAGGGATTAGCAGCTATAATCTTGGATAGATTGTCCTTTTTTTTTTTTCATCCCATGTAGAAACCATAACTTTGAAGCATACAGAATAACTTGACCGCTTGGAATTGAAATTCTTGGCTTTACTATAGGGCAATACCCACAGGCATGCAAGCCAGTAATCATTTTCATTTCCTTGAGATAGGAACTTTGGTAATAGGATCCCCTTTTTCATTAGTCACAGACTTTTGGGGTCCTGGGTAATTGAAATGAAGAAGTCAAAGTGCATCCTGCTCATCCAGTCTTTGGGGATTTAATTGATTGCATGATAGTTGGCTGAGCACAACACTCTCTCTAAAAATGAAATCGATGTACAAGATTAGTGCAAGAAAGAGACAAGTCTTTCCCACCGTAATATTTTATACCGTAGCTACCTCCCATCACTCAGTACAAACAGGGTTTTTGGAAGATGTTAGGCCACTCTGCTACCTTGAATCTAAACTTGGACATTTTTACTTGGGAGGGGCCTTTCCATATTCTACTGTGAGTTCTCAGTGTCCAATAACATTCGTCTCCACATTTTAGCTTTGGGAAATTGCTTCTACGCCTAGCAACAGTTAGTCAGTGTTCAGGTACTTAAAATTACACAGGCTGGACACAGCTACCATTGGCCTGAAAACAGTCTAACATAAAGGATATTCAAGTTATCCTGGAGTGGCTGTCTTTGATAAGGAAGAAAATGGCCTTAGATGCTGTAGTATTGCTTAACTCGGAAGCAGTTTGTATTAGACAGGCTTCTCCAGTAGAATAGAGCTAATAGGATCAATCAGTAGAGAGGTATAAAGAGACTTTTAAGAGATTAGCTCATACAATTTTGGGGGCTGCCAAGTTCAAAATCTGTAGGTTATTAAGCTGGAGACCCAGGGAGGAGTTGATATGTAGTCTTGAGTCCAAAGGCAGTCTGGAGGCAGAATTCCTTCCCCTCCTAGAACCTTTTTCTTTAAGGCCTTTCATGGATTGGATGAGTCTAATCCACATTATGGAGGGTAAATGGCTTTTCTCAGAGTCTTCTGCTTTCAGTGTCCACCCCATCTCAAAAGCACCTTTCCAGCAACATCTGGACTTGTGTTTGACCAAGCAACTGGGTCCCCTAGCCTAGCCAAGTTGACATAGGACATTGACCATCACACAGCTTTAATCTAGGATTTTTGACATGAAGGTGGGACGTTCAGAATTAGGGCCCCAGTGATGGCTGAAGCCACTGCCAGGAAAGAGGGTGTAAGCAGAGCTAGGATCACCATGCACGAGTGACTAATAGATCTCTGGACCTTAACTCCAAATGCCTTCTTGCAAAAGTCCTTCTTAGCCCCAAAAGATTCAGGGTGGCTATTTGCCTTATTCTTTACCTTTTCCAAACCAACAGCATTTTAAGAATACTGTTAACTGGTTCTCTTAGCTACTTCCTTTCCCTTTCCTTCTTCATCCATTCTGTTTATCTCCTTAAGTCATTCCTGCTGATCATGTGTTCCTAATTTAATTCAAAATTTCCTGCACAGGGTCTATACTGTTTACCTTTTTATACAAACCATGACATGAAGAAGGTGCTTGTTAACGAGAATTGCCATATCCATTAAGGCTGTGGCTTGGTTTGTACAAGTAGTACACTACAAGTAGTGTTTTGTAAACTGACCTTTTGTTTAAGGGGGTTTGAGGAGGGAACACTTGTACTGGGTAAGATTTGACAACAGGGAATTTCTAAGATTAGGTCAAGTTAGATGGTAAAATTAAGATAATTAAAGATAAAATTATAATAATTTAGATAAAATGTTTTTATATTATATTATTATTTATTATATATTTAATATATTATATATTTATTTTTATTATATTATTTTATTATAATATACTGTATATTATAATATATATTATATTAAATTATAAATAAATTATAATTTAAACAGGGGGATATTTTCATTGAAATAGATGATAAACATTAGCTTTACTCTAGTAACATATGGATGGAAATAGGATTGGCCCTCCAAAAAGTAATATCATCACTGCACAAGGATAATATGTACAAAAGTGTTTCATATATTTTAAAATTCTCCTTTTTAAAGCTTTTCATATATTTGTGTATTCTCCTTTCTCTATGATTTTTTTTTTAAAGATTTTATTTATTTATTTGACAGAGAGAGAGATCACAAGTAGGCAGAGAGGCAGGCAGAGAGAGAGGGGGAAGCAGGCTCCCTGCCGAGCAGAGAGTCCGATCCGGGGCTCGATCCCAGGACCCTGAGATCATGACCTGAGCCGAAAGCAGAGGCTTTAACCCACTGAGCCACCCAGGTGCCCCTCTCAATGATCTTTAATACCCAATCACTTCGCATTAATCTAGTAAAAAAAAATCCAAGCGTGAATGAGATTTTATATTTAAACATTTTCCTTAAACCAACTTAGTGGACTCTGGCCCTTGCCCAAGGAGAATTATATCTCAATAATTTTGAGATGCCCTTCTCAGTCTTTCTTGTTATCTTCTTCTACCTCCATTACCCACATTCATGGGTGTTGTGCAAAGATCTAAGGTCACATCTTCCAGTGGACGGGGGGAAGCAAAGGGGACAGTGTCTT
The DNA here is from genome assembly GCA_028534135.1 of Potos flavus. Taxonomy (NCBI): domain Eukaryota; kingdom Metazoa; phylum Chordata; class Mammalia; order Carnivora; family Procyonidae; genus Potos; species Potos flavus. Next base: position 9,018,260 of record CM052891.1, on the reverse strand, counting down.
CCCATCATCAGTTAATACTAGTTAATACTAGTTACCCCAAGATACCCCAGTCTTTTTGGTCCCTTCAGAGCTTTTCCTATGCTACTACTGTGCCACTTTGGAGGCACTGGCTTCTTTGCCAAGGCTGGGAGATGCTGCTTCAGGTCTAACATTCCTAAAACATTTGCACTTGGGCCCCCCGGGGTCCTGCCATCTGACCAGAAGTGGCCAAGCCCATCCACTCACTGGACTGATGAAAGTGGGCCTTTGTTCATTTGGGCAAATTTCCCTTCTCTCTGCTTAATTATGCAGCCCTCCATCTCTGTTTCCATCAGATGAAGAACCTCTAGCATAATCTGATCAAGGATTTTTCCAAAAAAGGAAGAACCGAGGCCCCACCTCCTGCCGTACCATCACTGTGGGCCTTAGGATTCCAACATGTGAATCTTACAGATTTCCTTTCAGGCATTTTACATATAAGTATGAAAATACACATTTGTGTATGTGCCTCATGTGTTACACAAATGAGATGACCGTATACACACACTTATAATTTGTTGATGCTTTCCCGCCCTCAAATCTTTTTTTTTTTAAAGATTTCCTTATTTATTTTAAAAAGGGAAAGAGAGAGAGAGCACACATGTGCGAATGCGGGGAGGGGCAGAGGGAGAGAATCTTTAAGCAGACTCCCCGCTGAGTGTGGGGCCCGATATGGGGCTCGAGCCCACAACCCATGACATCATGACTTGAGCTGAAACCAGGCATTAGATGCTTAACCCACTGAGCCACTCAGGCATCCCACCCACTCAGAATCCTTTTCAAATCTGCATGATAAATGTGACTTACACCCACTTTTCTCTTTATATATGAAATGTCTGAAATGATATACATAGGAAATACAAGTTGGGATTATCTCTGGGGATGGAAAAGGAGAGTCTGAGAGATGAAGGGGAAAATTACTCTTCACTGTATGCCTCTATATACGGTTTGAGTTCCTAGCATAAATATGCATTGTCTTTATAGCAAAAACAATATATTGATAAGAAGGCATGCCAGTCAAGCCAGGTGGCTTTCTCCTCTTCATCACTAGCTGCATCTTTTGAAATCAGCATTTATAGATCCACTCTATTTCCTAAATAATGTCTTTCAAGTATAGATTTACTGATACTTGGTATCTACACCTGAGGGATCGGCAGTGGGATTCTGTCCTGCTGGGTGGAGGACAGACTTTGCCCTTGGAACATCCTTGTGGAAAAAGCCTACATTCACCGTAAAATATATTCAGTTGAAGAAAAAAGGGGCAAGACATATTTACCAATTTTTTAAAGGGCTAAGAGAGAGGGAGGGAGGAGGCCAAAGAGAAAGCTGCACAGTAGGTAAATTATTGCCTTATGAAGTTTTTGGAAATAGATTCCTAGTCAAAAAGAGTTTAGCAAGAAATAAAGATCAAGCTACCCTGGACTTGATTCCCTGCTAATTCTGACCAAGAATGTAGTAGCGACAGAACTTTGAGAGAAAATGGTCGTATTATTATCAGGTTCTTAACATGAGTGAAAGAGGAATCTGACTTATAAGTACGGGAGTTGTTGGTTTAGTAAAAGTTACATGTTCACACACTTGAAATGTGGTATTTTGCAAACTCCTGCTTTTAGTCACTGAAGCTTCTGGTGTTCGGATAGAATGGTCTCTCAAGGAAGACAGAGGTCTCCTTGTAATGTGCTGTGCATATTGGTTCCAAAGGTCCCTTTTTGAAAAATTAGTCTTCAACTTTTAATTAAAAAATACTGGCTTGTTTTAACCTTTTCTTAGAAGATTTATTTATTTATTTACTGAGAGCATGATGGGGGAGGAGCGGAGGGAGAGGGAGAGAGAGAATCTCAAGCAACTCCATGGTGAGTGTGGAGCCCGATGTGGGGTTCGATCTCACAACCCTGAGATCACTACCTGAGCTGAAACCAAGAGTAGGGTGCTTAACTGACTATGCCACCCAGGCAACCGTAACTTTTCTTTATTGTGGCAAAATATACATAACAAAATTTGCCAATTTAGTCTCTTCTTAGTGTACAATTCAATGGTATTGAGTTCATTCACAATGTAGGGTCACCATCGCTACTATCCATTTCCAGGACATTTTTGTCATCCCACGTAGAAATTCTGTACCCATTAAACAATAACTCCCCATTCCTTCCTCACCTAAGCTCTGGTAACTTCTATTGTACTTTTTGCCTCTATGAATTTTCCTCGTCGGGGTACCTCAGGCAAGACCAATACAATATTTGTCCTTTTGTGTCTGGTTGATTTCTCTTAGCATAATGCTTCGAGATTTATCCATGCCGTAGCATGTGTCAGAATTTCATTCCTTGTCGCAGCTGGGTAATGTTCCACGGTATGTATATACCAGTTTGTAAAATCCATTCATTTGTTGAAACTTGGCTTGTTTCCACCATTGGTGTACCAGTATGTTGGAATCCTTGATTTCGGCTCTTTTCGGTCTATCTATACCTCGGAGTGAAATTGTTGTATCGTACAGTAACTGTAGGTTAACTTTTTGAGAAATTTCCTGTTTACAACAGTAGTTGAATTTTTACACCCCTACCAGCAATGCATGAGGGCTCCAATTTCTCCACATCCTCACCAACACTTGTAATCATACCCTCCCCCACCTTTGGTTTTGGGATAATAGCCATCTAGCGGGGGTGAAGTGGTATCTCACCTTTGATTTGCACATTCCAGATAATTTAAGATGTTGAGCAGCTTTTCATGTGCTTATTCGTCATCTGTATATCTTCTTTGGAGAAATGTCTATTCAGATCTTTTGCCTTTTGTGTTTTTTTTTGTTTGTGGTGCTGTTGTGTTGTTCGGAGTCTACATTTTTCCATGTTAACTGATTATTGTTTTCCATGCGTCCTGTCAGGGAAATACGCATCGGATCGCCTAGGTGGCTGAAGAACTTGGGGGCTTGGGAAACTTTTACCCAGATGTTCTTCATCTACATTCATCTACCTTGCGTTGTTCTTACCATGTATTGTAGTACGATTGCCTGACATATGGCTGGCAGCTCTCTCTGGTCTTATTCTGGAAGGAACCCTCCATTCAGTTACCAGTGGGAGTTAGTGTATCACTAACTAACTGGGGTGGCATGACAGCGAGGTACAAATTCTATACCGGACCCCAAAGCTCCCCAGCAGAAACCAGGCTGTTTACCCTGCGGTAACTAACCTTAATAACCCTTTCTTTCTTTTTTTTTCTCTGACTGACGTCTCCATTTTCCTGGTGTTTCCCACCATCTCCCAAAGAAATAGCTTGCATTTGAATCCTCATCTCATGATCTGCTTCTGGAGAATTCTAGCTAAGACGGAAGTATAGGCTATAGGCAGGGCACCAATAAGTTGGAATATCAATATGGGGTTGGATGGAGTGGGGGAGTTTTAGAGCCTTCCTTCAGTCATTGCTTTTCCCTAGGATCTTTTCCCGATGGGCTCCGAAGGTAACTCTTTTTCTTGGTGGGATAGAATGGGTGGTACATTAGCGGTGACTTATTTCAGATTACCAGTAGACCATTAAGCAGCACAGCTCCCCATTATATATTGAAGTCCTTTGCTCTTGTTATTGTTTTGTTTTGTATTTTTTTAGTGGGAAAACTGCTTTTGGCACATTCATTTGGGTTTCTGTATACTTTCTCAACACAGTGTCCAGTGGTTAGATCAGAGAGTGGCTTAGTATCAAAGGGTGGACATCCTTTTAAAATAAGATGCTCTTCCAAGATTTTGAGCAATAGATAAGTATGACCTCACAGCTAAGAATTTCACAGGCCATGTGTCATTTACTCCTTGTTACTGTTGTGATCTCCATCTTACAGATGAGAAAACTGAGACTTGGAGTGATTTCTGAAACAATGAATCCTAGCTCTTATTTTTATTATCTTAAAAATTTTGATTCTCTGATTTAAATATCACTTTAGTCAATGTGTGGGACCTAGACAAAAGATTCACTTCTCAGACCTGTACGTGCAAGAGAAAGTGGAAGGAATAAACTAACACGCTCGTTAAAAAAACTTGGGTTTCAAATATCTCGACATTTTTAATTTAGGCAAAAAAAATTACAGCACAAGTATAGGATGTGGGCGCCCTGGCTAGACAGTAGTTGACCACAGATTTTATATGAGCCAGCAGTGTGATGTGGTTGCTCTAATGCGATATCCAGCATCCTTCTAAGAAGGAGTCTGACCAGAAGATGGGTGTATTCCTCCTCAGTTGGATCAACTGTGTTCACTGGAAGGACCAGAGTTTATTGAGAAATCTTGCTGAAGTCGGAAGCTACTAGAAGACTTTTGGAATGGCAAAATGTTCTGGAAGCCCTGCTATGTGAGGAACACTTGAGGGCACTAGTGTTTATTCCTCTGTGCCTGGGAGGTATGGTGTAATAGGGAGCTCTGGAATCAGACAGACCTGCCTGAATTGAAACTTGGCTCTTCTGTCTTGGTGCTCTGTGACCCTGGAGGAGAGCCTCTTTGCACTCTGGTTTCCTTTTCTTTAAAGCTGGGGCCCTAGGGATGCCTGGGTGGCTCAGTCGGTTAAGCACCTGCCTGCGGCTCAGGTCATGATCCCAGGGTCCTGGGATCAAGCCTCGTGTAGGGCTCCCTGCTCAGCGGGGAGTCTGTTTCTCCCTCCCTCCCCCCTCCCCCCACCTCTTGCGCTCTGTCTCTTGCTTGCATACCCTTGCTCAAATAAATAAATAAAATCTTAAAAAAAAAATAAAGTTGGGGCACTAATGCATGTCTTTATATATCCTATAATGTCCAAATAATAAATTCTATACAAGTAGAATTGGCATAGAGCAGATGTGTAGTAAATTGTGGTTTTCAGTCTTTCAACTATTTGGAGGGTCATCGTGCATTCATTAGCTCTCCCTCTATCCTCCAGACAGAATTAAGACCAGTAGGTAGTAGTTACAGGGGAGAACATCTCATTTCAGTATTAGAGGTAGCCTGCTGATAACTCAGTTGTCTTACCAAATGCAGATGCCTCAAAACTCTGGCTCTAGATGTGGATAGCCAACTGTCTAGAGGGCAGGCATTTCAACCATAATGTGGTCAAAGCACAGTTCTTGGGTTACCTGCACAGCCTGCAAACCTGGTCAGCCCGTAGTTTCTTTTCACATATCAGTAAATCGTACTACCATCTGCTCAGTTGTTTAAATGAACTCTCTTGGAGTTGTATGGGATTCTTCTTTCTCTTACTCCCCCGACCCCGGGCCACATGATCTAGCTGGTTTTGTTAACCCCAGTCCTGAAATCGACTCCAAATTCATGTACTTCTTCCTCCTTCCAGGATTACCACCACAATCCGAGCTATCGAAATCTTTCTTTCTGATTTTCCACAATAGCCTTGTCATGGTTTCCCTACTTTATTCTTGCCACTGTGGATCCCGTTCTCTATCCGTGAGCACTGTGTTAAAGTCCCCTGCTTAAAGTTGTTTAATTTAAAATTTTAAACACCAGCTTCACTCTGCACTTAGAACCCACAGTCCTTAGCAGTTTCCCTGCTTCTTTTGCTAGGCCAAGCTGATTACCCCCTTAGACCCTTTATCTCAGCTGTTCCTTCTGTTTAAAACACTCTTCCCTCTGAAGCCCAATGTTACCTCCTCGGAGAGGCCATCCTCAATCATCCAGTATGTAGAGCCAAGCAGTTATATTATTCTAATTAAATTAAATAAATCATTATTCTAATTAAATTCCTTAAATTGTACTTATCACTATTTTATGACTTCCCTGTTCATTATTTTATCCCAAACACTTATAGAAGTATTTAAAATATGTATTTAATGCACTGATACATGAACATTGAAACTAAGCGCTCCACAAAATGTTGGTTCCCTTATCAATGGCAGTACACAAGCTTGCTTTCTTTGGTGACCCTATATTAACAGATTCTAGAGAAAAGATTCCTGCCCTGAGTCAGAGGTCCAATCCAATGACCACTGGGATGTCTTGTAACCTGTGGATCCTATGATCTCATTGACAATTTCCATCTTCAGCAGCTCAAAAGTTGTTTTAGGTGCACAGAAATCGATGATTAGCTTTGAGTTTCTTGAAGGAAGAATTAAAAAGGGAGAAAGATTGGAGGAAGAGAAGTGTACATTGGAAAATGGATCCTTGAACACACAGTTAACTGGTCTTTACGAGTTCATCTAGTCGGTAGATGTGAGCTAAATATCACACAGACTTGTGAGCACTGACATCTACAGATATTCATCCCCACATAGGCTCCCACCATGTGCCATTTTTTTTTTTTTCTACTGTGTCTGTCTCAGATGTTGGAATTTGTGCTTTTCTATAAAAATCAAAAAGCAGCGCTTCATTCTCTTCCACGGACTTCATCTGTTCCTTGTTTCAATTGTATAAATATTATTTGCATGTCATGGGTTTCTGACCCCTACTGGTGGAGACCAAATCGATTACCCATGAGCTGCTCAATTTGCAATCACTTAAAATTCCAGACTCTCTGGCACAGAAAAAGAGCAGTGGAAACTTGTCGCAGCGCTCTCCCTTGGTTTCTTTCTTTCTTTATATTTTCTCTTTTCCTCCCCCACCGGTTTGCTCCTTTTCCTTCCCGCATGTTGCATGGGTGTCTTAAGGGAACCCAAACCTTCTTCTACCAGCCATCTTAGTTCTCTGGTCACCAGATGAAAACTTCTGGTGCTTCCCATTCTCCAGGTCAGTAAACCCGAGTCTGCTGAAGACAGGTGTTCCAGTCTTGCAGGAGGGAGACGGGGGACCAAGGGAAGCTCCTGTCATACAAGCTGCATGTGGTTTATCTACCCAGTGGCAGCATCTCTCACTCTCAGTAACCCAGCTCGGCGAGGGCAACCTGATCTGTCTTTAATCTACTCTGACCGCAGAACAAATGTTTTAAATAAAATCTCTGCATGAGTGAGTCACTATTCTTCTGGCTTTTATATGACATACGGAGGAGTGATGGTTTACTTTGCCTGAGTAACAAAATTAATATAAGAGAAACATTTTTGTTATGTGGTATCTTAAAAAAAAAAAAAAAAAAATAGAAGAAGAAGAAAGGAGAGACATATGGGCCCGAGCAGTGAAATTTGGATGAAAAAGTTCCACTTGACACAAGGAAAATAATGAAAAAAAAATGTAGTAAACTTTCTTGGCAGAGAAGGGTAAAAAAAAAAACAAAACAGGAAGAAGTAGAAAAAACCACTTTCACTAAACAGCTGCAGTGGTTCTAATGTCACTTATGTAAGGTCATAATCTCAAAGAAGCTTCATTTATAATTTTTATTCTTTATTTTTTTAAAGAGTTTATTTATTTATTTAATTGACCGAGAGAGAGACACAGTGAGAGAGGGAACACAAGCAATGGGAGTGGGAGAAGCAGGCTTCCTGCCGAGCAGGGAGTCCGACGTGGGACTTGATCCCAGGACCCCAGGATCATGACCTGAGCCGAAGGCAGATGCTTAATGACTCAGCCACCCAGGCACCCCTATATTATCATTTTTAAAAGGGCTATTTTACATTAAAAAATTTCCAGTTTATGGGGTGCTGCTGTGTTGCATGAGTCTGCATTGCAGTAGAGGAATGCGTGGAGGTGTGTGGGTCTCTCCCCAGGGGCTGTGTAGGGATTAAGGCGGGCTGTAGTAGTTGTCCTCCTCTGGGATGGACGGCTGAGGTGCCTCTGGCACACAGAAGTTTCTCTGCTATTTAGTCTGACCCCAAACGTCTGATGTCTGTAATATCGGCTTGGTTTTTATGGGTTTTGAAGCCCAGATCCAGTGTTCTGCAGCCCACGAAAGGGGTGTGGCCTGAAGACGTGCAAGGGGACTCTGGGGAGTCTCAGTGATCCCTTACGGGTGAACACCTTGTGGCATGTGGAGTAATTTGTATAGCGACTTAAGTTTTCCACAAACTGATTCTGATTTTAAAATGAAAGACGATTTCTTTGGGTCTAGATCTTGCCTTCCTCCAAGGAAGCTACAACTGATACAAAGAGAACTCGTGCCCGGCTTGGCAAATCTTGTAAGGAAACACAGGCTCAGGTTGAAATGGCAGATGTGAGGAAAGGGGAGCTTTGAAGCTCGACATTCAAGGGAGGACGGGCTTCGAGTGTGCCCCATCCCGTAGCTGTGGGTTGGGTCCAGTTCTGCCACTTATCAAGGTCACCCTGGGCAACTTACTTTTCCTCTTGGAGACTCATCTCCCAAAACTCAGAGAGAGAGGCTAATCATACCTCCCTTCTTCCATCCAATAGAAATAATTACCATCATTGCCATCATGTCTGCAAAATATGGACATATTTCTGGCATATAATCCATGCTCAATTAATGATTCAGTAAATGTTATTTTTATTATAAAGTACATGCTGAGGGCATCTTTCAAGGACCCTTTCTCTTTCTTCGGCCTGGTACAATATTTACAAGCAACTTTTTCTTCTTCCGCTCTGAGAGCAGGACTTTAATATTCTTTAGGTAACAGCTTTATTAGGCTTTGTTCCTGAAGTAGTCCTGATTTTCGAAATTGGAAAGTATTTCCAATTGGAAGGACTTTCCAGTTTCTAACTCACTGGCTCAGTCGGAAATTGAATCTCAGTCAAAATTGGAGTTCCTTGGGGGTTGAATGATCTGTACCGGCATTAGGCAGTACTGATTATTCAGGGGTAACCGCGGGCATGGGCCCTGGGTGAAGGTGGGGGTAGGGTGGGCGGATGTCACAGCTTCTGGTCAGCTTGGGCATCCATATCTTTGCCAAGACCTGGACCTCTAGTGCTTAGAGCCCCGCCATTCATTTTGTCCTGAATTCATTTTGTCCATCAAGGTCTGGGAATTTTCCAGGAAGCTGACAGGGAACATGTTTGGGGTCCCTAATAGTCATAGGATGCTGAAATCTTTGTATCATACCTGAATATGGGGAACCACACTTTTACCTCTTTCTCTCTACTCTTATGCCCCATCTTCTCTAATGACCTCCTCACTTCTCTCACCTACGTGGGGATTACCTACTATAATTTACCCAAAGAATTCAGAATTTTGGGAACATAAGCCAGGAAGTGACGTCCTCTTCAGACACTTTCAGAAACCACCTCTCCCCACCCCCCGCAAAACAAACTCTATGCAGACAAGGGAACACTAAAGTTTGACTCTTTTCTTGTAGGGAAAAATACACAATAAACAAACCACATGTTTTTATCACAATAAATTAGCTTGCCATAGGCCAATTTTGAGAATGATCAAAAGGGACATTTTGGAAGTGTTGTTTTCAGTTTGCTTTTTACAAAAATGGGTTGAAAACGGGTTGACATATTTCTTCGGATGAGGAGTGGGTGGTTAGAGAAGAGAACTCAGCCTTGAATTTTTTTTTTGAAATAACTTTTTATTTTAGGATAGATTTGGATTTACAGAAAAATTGTGAAGATAGTCCGGAGGGTTCCCATCTACCCCACACCCAGTTGCCCCTATTCTTAAGCTTACATTAGTATGGCATACTTGCCACACCTAATGAGCCAATACTGATATGTTGTTATTAGCTAAAGTCCATACATTATTCAGATTTTTCTCATTTTAACCAACAGTCCTTTTTAGGATCCCAGCCAGGACACCATATTACATTTAGTTGTCCTGTCTCCTTGGGTTCCTCTTGGCGGTGACAGGTTTTTTTTGTTTTTTTTTTTTAGATTTTATTTATTTATTGGAGAGAGAGAGAGAGTGAGTGAGCATGAGCAGTGGGGAGGGGCAGAGGAAGAGGGACAAGCAGATTCCCTGCTGAACAGGGAGCCCTACATGGGGCTTGATCCTAGGACCCAAGATCATGACCCAAGGCGAAGGCAGTTGCTTAACTGACTGACCCACCCACGCACCCCTGCTATGACAGTGTTTAGGCTTTTCTTGTTTTTGCTGACCTTGACCAGTTTGGAGGAGTACTGGTCAAGTATATTTGTAGCATCTGCTATATTGCATTTTTTCCCCTGATATTTTTCTTAAGGGTATGGCGGCTTCACAGGTTCAGAGAGGAAGACCACAGAGGGAAAGGGTCTTTCCCATCACATGATATCAGTTATAGGCTGTCAACAGGACTCATCACTAGTTCTACTAACCTTGATCATCTGGCTGAGGTGGTGTTTGACATGTTTTTCTACTGTAAACTCACTCTTCCTTCTCCCCCCATTTTCTATCCTGTGCTGTTTGGAAAAGAAGAAATCCCTACATGCAGCTCATACTTGTGGGGTGGAGAGTTATGCTCCATCTCCTTGAGGAGAAAAGATCCACCTAAAATATTTGTAATTCTTCTGCATGGGAGATTCCCTTATTTATTTATTAGTTACTTATTCAACAACTTAATTTATAGCGGTCTGGACTCATGGTGATTTATTTTAAATGTTGAGTTATAATCCAGTATTATGTGACTTAGTTTGCTCAAATTATTCCAACTTTTACATTTAACAAAATGTCCTATGCTTTTTGCTCAGTGCCCACCCCTTCATCCCCTTCTTTTATGAAAAATGAAACATAGGAATACCTTTAAGATGGAAGAATTCTAATTTCTGGAAACACACTTAATGCCAGGTGATCTTTAGGACTGAAGAAAGCCAATAAACAAGTATTGCCAAGTTTAGAATACACCCATGAACTTTTGCATTTGAAGTTATGAACTCAACACAAACCTCTTAAGATTTTCAAGTTAGTTTACATTTGGCAAATGACCACTTCCTGTTTTTACAGGGGAAAAAAAAAACCCTCCGCTAAGTTCTGAAATATCAAATGGCTCTAAAAAGCAAAATTTGGTTGACAGAAGTTTAAGGGATTAGATATAGATGGATTTGGTTTCCTTCAAAACACACAGAAATTGTGTAATTAGGATATAAAAGTGAAGACTCAAAGCATAGTCTATTTTAGGTTGTCCCCCACCCCCCAAAACTTACAAAAAAGTAGTTTGAGATGATTGAGCATTACCACAATCATGCTGGGAATATCTTCTAGTAAGTTCTTATATTGTCTTCTGAAACTTCTATTTATTTATTTATTTATTTAAGATTTTATTTATTTATTTGTCAGATCGAGAGAGAGGGAGAACACACACAAGCAAGGGAGCAGCAGGCAGAGGGGAGAAGCAGGCTCCCCACCGAGCAGGGAGCCCTATATGGGACTCGATCCCACGACCCTGGGATCATGACCCGAGCCAAAGGCAGACGCTTAACCGACCGAGCCACCCAGGCGTCCCTGAAACTTCTATTTAATACCCATAACATTAAAAGTATTCAATGAAATTGTGGTCTAGGGTCCTCATTATTTAGCTTCAGAAATAGGTTGATTAAGACAGATAATTACCTGGTTACCTCATGTGTGACCATGTTTGTTAAGTTTTATATACGGATTCTCCTGACTTTTAGCTCTGTCCGAAATGGGGACAGAGCCTGTCTCACCCGCCGATGACACTTGAAGCTATTTGAGCTAATATAACAATCAACTAGTTGAAGACCCTTAAAAGGAGACAAAAACAAAGTGGTTTAGAATAAAGTAAATCGCCTGAGAAGTGACCCAGAGGGGACTGTCCTTTCTAGTTTTTATTCATTTTTGTTGCGGCCCTGCACTGCCCAGCTGCGGCAGGGGAGGTGAAAACTACAGCAGCGGAGCCCATCTGTCTACCCAGAGGGACTAGAAAACGGTGCCCGTGTAATCTTAATCATGTAGGGAGTCCTCGTTTTCTTTCTTCTCTTTCTGTTTTGTCTTGCTCTGGGGACAAGCCTCAGTCACAGAGAATACGATGCTCTCCGTGCAGGCCCCGTGTTTCTGGCCACAGCCACCAGGAAAAGAGGCCTCTGAGTGTGTGGGGGCGTCCCTGAGAGAAGACGTTTGGAGCAGAGGGGCCCCTGTTCACGGTCTGAGTGCACGGAAGTCTAAGGCTCTCCTGTGAGCAGCATGTTTGTGAGATAGACCCAAGGACAACACAGTAAAGCCTTCGAGAACTGAACCAAGATGGAAACTCTATTCAAAGATCAAGCAATGTAATGCACCATAGCAGCAGACTAAAGAAGAAAAAAGAATGATCTTTTTGGTAATTCAACTATTCAGTGTAAAAACTCATGAATTAGGACCAGAATGGGACTTCCGGAACCTGACAATGAGCATCTACACAAAGACCTACAGTCTACATCACACTGAATGAAGTTAGAATGCTTTCCCGCAAAGACTGGGGACAAGGCGAGGATGTCCACCATCACTCTTCCCATTCCACACCGTACTGGAGGCCTCGGCCAGTGTGATTATGCAAAGCCAAGAGATTAGAGGTGTGTAGATGAGGAAGGAAGAACTTGAAGTGTTCAGATTGGAAGATAACATGGTTGCTTTTGTAGAAAACCCCAACGGATGCCCCCAAAGTTTCTGAAAGTCATAAGCTTAGCAAGTTTGCTGAACACAAAGCCAACATGCAAAAAACAATTATATTTCAATATACTAGCGTTGAAAAATTATAAATTTAAAACCGGTATCATTTACCAGAGTTAGAAAACATGAAATACTTAGGGGTTTCTGTTGTACATATGGATGTCTAACTCTCATTTGTTAATTTTTTCAGAGAATGTAACAACCCAAGCTTGATAAGTGCTTGAACAGACCTGACTAAAAAACGTTTGGACAGGAATTTTATCCAAACCCATAGATGAAGTTAAGAGTTGAAAACGTGAGCGAAGGTTACTTTCATTAATTACTTTTTATGAAGAGGCAATCTGGTACTTTTTTTTTTTTTAAGGTTTTATTTATTTACTTGAGATCGAGAGATAGAAAGAGAGAGAGAGAGAGCACAAGCAGGTGGAGGGGCAGAGGAAGAGGGAGAAGCAGGCTCCCTGCTGAGCAGGAAGCCCGATGCGGGGCTCGATCCCAGGACTCTGGGATCATGACCTGAATCAGAGGCAGACGCTTAACCAACTGGGCCACCCAGGTGAGGCACCCCCAGTCTGAAGGCACCCTAATCTTGAAGGTGGATTTAAGGTTAGACATTGAAGCCTAGGAAGGCAGTCCAATACTCTAGGCAAAACAGGGAACCCATGACCAAGGGTGAAGATTTTCGGAATGTCTCCCATGGAGCCGCCAGATTTTGTAGAGCTGCCTCATGATCAAAAGTGTGCCTCTGTGTGTGTGTATATAAATGTGGTGAATCAGATGTGTGCAGGCGAGTACATGGGTATAAATGAAGGTAGGCATGGGAGTGTGCAAATGTGAGCAAACGGAAGTGTGCACGGGAGGGTATGTTGTGTCAATGTGAGGGAATGGCTTTGTGTGTTCGAATGGATGAATGTGTCGTATGAGTGAGTGTGTGTGTGTGTGTGTGTGTGTGTGTTGGAGAGTGGGAACGCTGTCTAGGTGCGTTCTTCCTGCACTTGCCTTTTCCCCCACCATCTGCCACAGCAGCTTTCTTTTATTAGCATTTTTGTTGGAGTTCTAGCTAAGATTTTTCTCAAAAGGAAGAGTTTCATGGCTAAAATTTAATGATGAAAACTGTCAATCAGTTAGACAAAGAAAAGACCACTGAAACTGACAGGGAGCCCCAAGACAGGCGGCAGGTAGACAGCAAAGATCGGCTCCAGAAGCTGGCATGGGATAGAGCAGGAAGAATTTTTCCATTACCTATCAAGGGTAATTTGGGCTTTGAGGACAGGAACCTTAACTGCTGAGGAATTAAAGCACTGGTAGGGAGTTCAACTGTTGATAGGAAAATTACAGGGAACTAGTTGGCAACGTCATTGAGGCAAGAACACATTTTGTGTTAAATTGGGCTGTAAAGGTCTGAACCGTAACCATCGGAAATACGATCCAGCACAATGGCCTGGAAACAGCCTTGGTCCCAGGGTCCAGGATAGAGCCTGATCTTCAGGGGAGATCATGCGATGATCGCGTCCCCATGCGATGCCCTTCAGAGGGTGGGCCTTGGAACCTTTCACTAGCATCACATAGACGATTTGTTTCAAATGAGGTCCCGTTCACCTCCCCCGATTCACCAAATCGGGATCCCAGGCTAGGATCCAAAAACCTGCTCTTCTTAACCAAATGCATCCTGATATCCTCTAAAGGGTCAGGATAGCTTGCCAAGTTTCTCCAGATTTCTTGTTGCTAAGAATCACACACAGTGCTGGTTAGGCTTCCAGCTTTTCAAGCCCAGTCCCTAAAGATGCCTGGTTGAGGTGAAGCTGGGTGCTTATGGGTTGGTTTATTCTTTTTTTTTTTTTTAAGATTTTATTTATTTGACGGAGAGATAGAGAGCACAGCAGGCAGAGCGGGAGGCAGAGAGAGAGAGGGAGAAGCAGGCTCCCGCTGAGCAGGGAGTCCGATATGGGGCTCGATCCCAGGACCCTGGGATCATGACTTGAGCCGAAGGCAGACGCTTAACCAACTGAGTCACCCAGGAGCCCTGAGTTGGTTTATTCTTATCATAGATGGTTGTGGTGGAAGTTATTGAGGTAGGATCAAGTTTATAGATTTTCTGGCTTTTATTGAACAATTATTGTAATGTTACAAATGACTCCCAAAGAATACCTTATTTTATTTTTATTTCTTTTTAAGATTTTATTTATTTATTTGATGGAGAGAAAGCCCAAGCAGGAGGAGCAGCAGAGGGAGAGGGAGAAGCAGGCTCCCTGCTGAGCAGGGAGCCCGATGCAGGATTCAATCCCAGGACCCTGGGATCATGACCTGAACTGAAGGCAGATGCTTAACCGACTAAGCCCCTCAGGCGCCCCCAAAGAATATTTTAAAAGTCACTTTTAGGTTTTCTTTCTCTTGCTAGGAACAGATTTGCAAAAGGGTCATTATGAAACTTTCCATGAGCTTGGGACAGAAATCACGTCTGACCTGAGTTATTAATTTTGGTGGAGAAGACAGGGAGCCTATTTATTATTATTTGCATAAATATGACATGACTTGCAAATTAAGTGAGCTGACCTCAAATGCCATTGCTCTCCGTGTTTGCTCGGGAAGTCATTAATTAATGCTTTGCTTAGACGTAACTCAGTGATGCTAACCTTTTTTTCCTTGTGCATTTCTCTTGGGAAATTAACTGGATAAAAGCAAGGGCCATTTCCAAAAGGAGATACATGGGCCTTTGTTTCACGGGTGAGTGAGCAGGACATACAGAAAAAAACACTTCACTTGTTGAAGCCTCGCACGGGACCTTCTCCAACTTTAACGTGCACACAAATCACCTGGGGATCTTGATAAAATGCAGATTGTGATTCAATGGGTCCAGGGCTGAGTATGAGATTCTGCTTTTAACACTAGCCCTCCAGGTAATGTCAGTATGGCTGGTTCTCTGAGCACACTTTGAATAGCAAGGGGCTAGAATACAGCATTCATCCTGGGGGATGGAAGTGATACACTTTTAATTCCCCAGATTTGTTGATATGTAACGGCATGTAATATTGTGTAAGCTTGAGGTGTACAATGTGATGATGTGATATATGTTTAGATTGTGAAATGATTGCCATAGTAAGGTTAGTTAACATGTTAGTGTTAGTTAACATTTCTACTAATATCTACTAGCTAGTAGCTAGTAGCTAGTATAGAGTATTGCTAACTAGAGTCACATGCTGTACATTACATTTCCAGAACTTATTCACCTATAACTAGAAGTTTGTGCCCTTTGATGACTGTTGCCCATTTCCTCCATCTCCCACTTCTGGTAACCACCAATCTGTCCTGTTTCTATAGTTCAGTTTCTTCGATGGCACATATAAGTGAGATCAGACAATATGTCTGACTTTCTGTCTGACTCACGTAGCATAATGCCCTCAAGCTTCATTCATGTTGTTGCAAATGGCAGGCTCTCCTTTTCTTTCATGGCTGAATAATATTCCCTCGTGCATATGCGTGCATGTGTGTGTGTGCACCATGATTTCTTTATCCATCCATCCACTGACGGTCACTTAGATTGTTTCCATGTTGTACCTATTATTAATAATGCTGCAGTGAGCATGGGGGTGCAGATACCTTTTTGAGTACTATTTTCATTTCCTTCAGATAAGTACCCAGAAGTGAAATTGCTTGATCATATGGTGTTTCTATTTTTAGTTATTTGAGAAACCTCCCTACCGTTTTCCACCGTGGCTGCACCGATTTGCATTCCGACCAACTGTGCACAGGGTTTCTTCTCTCTACATCCTCACCAACACTTCTTATCTCTTGTTGGTTATTTGATAATAGTCTAACAGACTTGAAGTGATACCTCATTGTGGTTTTGATTTTTATTTCCCTAATGGTTAGTGATCCTGAGCACTTTTTCATGTACCTCCTGGCCATTTGTCTATCTTTTTTGGAAAAATGTCTATTCGGGTCCTTTGTCCATTTTAAAATTGCATTCTTTATCTTTAGTTTTTGTTATTGAGTTCTATGACTTCCTTCTATAGTTTAGATATTAACCCCTTATCAGATACATGTTTTGTGGCTATCTCCTCACATTCCATAGGTTGTGTTTCCATTTCGTTGATTGTTTCTGTTGTGTGGAGAAGCTTCTTAGTTCGATGTAGTCCCATTTGTTGATTTTTGTTTTTGTTGCCTGTGCTTATGTTGTCAAATTCAAAAAATCAATGCCAAGACCAATATTAGGAGCTCACCTCTCATTTTTTCTAGGATTTTTAAGGTTTCAGACCTCATGTTTAAGTCCTTAATCCATTTTGAGTTGATTTTTGTGTGTGGTGTAAGATAGGGGTCTAGTTTCATTCTTTTGTATGTGGCTGTCCAGTTTTCCCAACACCATTTATTGAAGAGACGATCCCTTTGTCAATGTATATTCTTGGCTCCTTGGTCATAAATTAATTGACCGCATATGCACAGATTGATATCTGGGCTGTCTGTTTTGTTCCATTGGTCTGTGTGTCTGTTTTTATGCCAGTACCATACTGTTTTGATCATTGGAGCTACGCAGTATAGCTTGAAATCCGGGAGTGGGATGCCTCCAGCTTTGTTCTTCTCTCATAGGATTGCTCTGGCTATTTGGGGTCTTTTGTGGTTCCATATGAATTTTAGGATTTTTTTCCTATTTATGTGAAAAATGCCTTTGGTATTTTGATAGGGATTGTTGGATCTATAAATGGATCTATAAATGGCTTTGGGTAGTATGATCACTTGCTACTCAAGTTAGTAGTAATTAAAAAACTGCTCAAGTACAGCTGCTAGAGGGAATGCAGTCTGCCAAGGTCCGAGCACTGGTTGCCGTAAGCCCTCCCTTTCTCTGTTTGATCCCTAGTGCTTGGGGTCTGCAGATTCCCCCAGTGATCCCCATGAGGTTAGACCTGAGGGGGCCTCCTGGGTAGCATCCTACAATCCTGGGGGAGCTGGATGTCCACCTTCCCTTCTCTCTCTCTCTCTCCTGCTGGAGAGACAACAGGCCTGGGCAGGGGAGGGGTCCTAGCCAGTGCGGTGCTCTGCCAGCCTGGGGGAGAGGCATGCAGTGAAAATGTTGCTGCTCCTCTTACCCTTATAATGTGCTCCTCTCAGTCTCTGTGGTCCAGGGGCTGCTTCAGCTTCACCCCAGTACTGGTGTCTTATCTGTGGATAGTTGTATATTTGTCTTCTTGTGAGTGGGACTGAACTGGGAACAGCCTGTGTCGCCATCTTGGTAATGTCTGTCCTAATGATGACCCTCTGATTGCAGCTTTCTGTGAGGACCTCATTAAGAAGTAGGAGAGCTCCGCAGGAGAATAATGGACGGGTAATTTACCTCAATGAACAGTGGTGGGAGCAGAAAGTGCAGGTGGAAGGGTGTTAGAAGATTATGCAATTTCTCAGAGCTTTGAATAAGAGCTTGGAGGAAGTGCCTGCCCATAGAAACCTCAGCAGAGAACTAGCAGGCACTGCTTCTAGAGACAGTCTGAGAGAGTCATGAGGGGTCCTGCCCACCATTGACTGACCTGGGAACTCTGAGAGCTTCCACCAAGGAAATGGGAGTGACGCCAAATGCAGGAGATCTCTGTCCTCAAACTGCCCACGCACGATCACTTTCTGGGAGAGAGAAGGAAGGTAGGCTGTAGTCCGGGGCGATGAGAGAAGAGAGATTTAGAGTTTCTCACTTTCCTTGAATAACTGAGAGGCTGGAATGACACTTTTATCCCACCAGGAAATCTGGCTGGGTTGGAAGCCTAGAAATACTGTGTATTGGTGTGGGGTGGGGACCGGTACAGGAGAGAGAGAAGGTTGTGTCAGTATGAAGACCCCATAGTCATCTGGACTTTGGATTTCCATCCTGGACAAAGAAGACCATATAAGCAACACTCTTGTAATACAACCAACAGCTTTTGAGAATTCTCTTAAAGAGTTGTCACTGTCGTAAGTTTGGCTTGACCTTGCTTCCTCTTGATTCCTACCACTACAGTCCGGTTGTCCTTAATCTTTCTAGAGCAGGTGGGATTAGTTTCATGGTTTTTCACTGTGTTCCTTCTGATGACTATTGTAAAAGTTTTATTTCTTTTCTGCAGAACCTAAGTGCTTGTCTTAATGTCCTTGGCTGCAAAAAATTAGATGAGTTTTTATCTCGGTAGAATATTAACTTTTCCATAGAAATTATAAATTCAAATTATGCACTGTGAAGGGGAATACAAAAGCTGAGGAAATTTAATGAGAAAAGTGTCTCTATTCAGCTTTCTTATTATCTAGTAATTTAAAGTGCACATTAATTGGAGAATCTTGGATTTTGGCATTGCTCTTCTCTAATGAAATTTGAATATTTGGGAGAAAGGGATTGAAGATTAGAAGCAGTCTGAAATGGGATGTCACATCGCCTACAAAAGTTTCCCAAACTTTATTTACAGTTTTCATTTGAGAATTGTTCAGGGAAAGGGCTCCCCACTCCCATTCTCTTACTCTTTCATCTTAGTTTTTTGGCAGAAAAAAAAAAACCAAGAAGTCTGAAAATAGAAATTGCAGGTTTGGCATCATTCAGGGCCAAGTCCTTAACTGACTGGATGGTCTCAGAGGTTTACATTTAGTTCCAGCAGAGTGTTTTTGTGGCCATGTACCAATCTCACTGTCTTTGACTACAATGGCCTTCAAATATGGCATGTGGGGAAATCTCCACAGAAGTATCTCCACCACCTGGAGAGGTGGTGGTACCAATGGCTTATCAGGAAAAACAATGTGTTCCTGATGAGTAAGGCCTTGGGCTTGTTCAAGGTCAAGTCAGGCACTGTCGTCCCACCTGTAGGTGTTTGCATATGTCTGCCTTTCTCTGCCCAGAACATCATCTCCACTGGTACCTTTTCGAACTTACTGCCATTGTGTATGTTGACATAGAGACGAACTTGGTGCCACCCGGGCCACCCAATCCTGATCACCCAATCTCCTCTTTGTAAAAGGAGAGAAGTGGTTTAATTTATTTTACTGCAACCTTAGAAAAGTATATATATATATTTAAAGGTAAATACCAGATGGAAGCAATGTTTTTGGTATAATTCAGTGTGAATCAAGGTATATTTAATCAAGAAGTAAAAAACGCTGAGATTTTGTCCGTTTTGATAGTGTCTGGACTGAAGATGGGAGGAGGGTGATAGGTGATTGAGTTTGAGAGAGGGATTATCACCCAGGACAATGGGAAAACGAGCATAGAAAGGGAAGTTTAGGGCACATAAAAGGGAAACGAGACATGATGATTCTGCATGGGGCTGACCTTGTTTATTTCAGCTGGATTTGGGCAAACGAAAGCCAGATGAAGATATGGTTATATTATTGAACAACAAATGAAAGCGTTTTTCTTTCTTTCTTTCTTTTTAAGATTTTATTTATTTGAGGGAGGGAGGGAAAGAGAGAGAGAGAGCACAAGTGGCAGAAGGAGAGGGAGAATAGACTCCCTGCTGAGGGAGAGCTGGATCCCAGGACCCTGAGATCATGACCCGAGCCTAAGGCAGACACTTAACCAACTGAGCCACCCAGGTGCCCCAGCATTTCTATTTCTTATGATGTATGATTTTTCAAAATATGGAGTTAATTTACTATAAAGATATAATGGAAGTGGCCAGTCACTTTTCACTGTAGTGCTTCTAAAAATTTGCCATGTTTTAATACGTAAACTCTAAAAGATATTTTCATAGGGCACCTGAGTGGCTCAGTCGGTGATGCGTCTGACTCTTGATTTCGGCTCAGGTCATGATCTTGGGGTCACGGGATCGTGCCCTGCATTGGGCTCCTGCTCAGTACATGGTCTGCTTGAGATTCTCTTTCTCCCTCTGCCCTCCACCTCCCTCCCCACTCACATGCTCTCTGTCTAAATAAATAAATAAAATCTTAAAAAAATGTATATATTTTCACAGGCAATTGTATGCAGTAGCTTCCTAGTCTTGAATTCGGTAGTGCATATCTCCAGTTGCACAGAATATGGGATAATGATAGTGGTGATCTATATCCGCATACATGTATACATCACTTAAAAAGAGAATAAGTATCTTTGAAAAAACTAACCTTGTGAAGTGTAACCTATAAAGTAACAAAATTATATGAATAGCCAATTACTGATAATCAAATGAATGTTTCTTATGTGTTAGGTGTTGTCTAAATGTTTTATATGCAAAACCTCCCCCTCCCCTATTTCTAATCATGGGTCATTCAAAACATATATAACAGGAAAGAGACCGTATAGCGATCTGCCCAGGATTCATTTCCCAGCCTCAACAATGAGCAATTATGGCCACACTTGTTTTATCTATATCCCCATGGACTTCCCCCTCCCATGTTATTTTGAAAGAAATCCTAGACATCATATTATTTTATCCATAATATTTCCATATGCATCTGTAAAAGATAAGAACTCTTTTCTTTTTTTAAAGATTTTATTTATTTGACAGAGAGAACACAAGTAGGCAGAGAGGCAGGCAGAGAGAGAGGGGGAAGCAGGCTCCCCGCTGAGCAGAGAGCCCAATGCGGGGCTCGATCCCAGGATCCTGAGATCATGACCTGAGCCGAAGGCAGAGGCTTTAACCCACTGAGCCACCCAGGCGCCCCGAACTCTTTTCTTTTTAAAGATCTTATTTATTTATTTGAGAGAGAGAGAGAGACCGAGGGGGAGAGAGCACGAGCAGGTGGAGGGGCAGAGGGAGAGGGAGAAGCAGACTCCCCGCTGAGCAGGGAGCCTGATGCAGGACTCGATCCCAGGACCCTGGGATCATGACCTGAGCCAAACGCAGATACTTAGCCAACTGAGCTACTTAGGCACCTGAAAGGTAAGAAGTCTTAACGAAATAAAATCACACACAATGCCATTATGGTACTTGAAAATAATATAATAGTTTATTGCCATAGAATATCTTGGTATCATAAAATATCCATAAAAAATATTTAACTTTCCAAGTGTTTCATAGAAGTTATAAATGTTTGTATATATTTTTAATTTTTTAAAAAAATATTATTTATTTGAATTGGGATCCAAAAATTTCATGTATCAAAATAACTTTTGCTTTATAGATTCTTTCTCTTTTTTGCTCTCTTTCTCTCTCTCACTCCTGGCAATTTATTTATTGAATAAACTGGGTTATCTGTCCAGAGTCTGGATTTTGCTGAATATATCCCATGTGGCTCTGCCCTCCGAGTTTCCGATAAACTACTGGTTATAATTGGAGGCTTGATAAGATAAATCTGACAAGTAATTGTGGGCAGGGCAAAGAAGGTTTGTGGATGGTTTAGGGTTTTCCATAGGGAGGCTTGTCTTTTTCTGATGTTTGCCGATGCTGTCATTAGCAACCTAGATCCATTAATTAGGGTTTCTAAAATTGTCATGGTCTCATTCTAGCAACTTTCTTTCATGTATTAGCTAATAACTTCAATAAAGAGAAATGCTTCCTCATCAGTGACTTTTCTCCCAAATGGTATAATTTGTATAGAAAAATCAAGACACATTTTTGATTTCTCCTCTATATTTACTAGTTTTTAAATTAATGAGTTAGTAAACATCCTCCAACAGTGATCAATTAGTGTGATTATTTGGGGGGAGGTCATTTTGATATCATAGATTATACATGCATACTATGAACCCACATGCATACATACATGAAACATACTACCATAGTATGTTTCAATCCGTTGCAGTTATTTTTCTCACTAATGCCCAAATTATCCCACATTAATGAGTGGGAGCTTATTCAGACTGGCTCCTGGCTTCTTTTATAAGACATCTGTAGTCTTTTGTAGGGTCTGTGTCAGATGATAGGATTCTGGCCTCATCTATACATTTCCTATTTTGTATCTGTAAACAGCCATTTCTGCAAGAAGCCCTGGTTCTTCCTAGCGAGAA
The DNA here is from genome assembly GCA_028534135.1 of Potos flavus. Taxonomy (NCBI): domain Eukaryota; kingdom Metazoa; phylum Chordata; class Mammalia; order Carnivora; family Procyonidae; genus Potos; species Potos flavus. The sequence goes on along the minus strand of CM052891.1, from coordinate 8,996,012 downwards.
AAAAATTTAGTCTGTAGGGGTCATCGTTGCTTCTCCATGGATGATACTGGCAAATATATTGATAAGTTTGTAAGAGAAAAAAACATGAATTTTCTTGATAGTTTCAGTCAAATTCAGGACCATTTAACGGTTTTTACTTAACCTACTTGGATGTTATCTCTCTATCTTCTTTCCCCTCTTCCAGCAATACCAATTCTTAATAATGATAGGAATTAGAGTATCACATAAGTACTCAACTCTTTATGCCTTAATATACCCCCAGCAGCCTGAGAGTAACAATCCCAACACTCCTGCCAGCGATATGATTGTAGAAAATAGTGTATGACTTTTGAGGGTAGTTTTTCTTTGTCCTTAACATATTTGAGCATTTAGAGTATTTTTCTGCACCATTCAGGAATGTGCAAACTATTGTGTTTTAAAGTTGCGTAGAAGAGTTTAGTTTCTCTGTGTAAGGCTGTGCCACCAATCAGATACATATTTAGGACCACTTTATTTTAATTTTGGCACTGAATTTAAAAAGTAATAACTAGGTCTTACGATTATGTAAAACATTTACATAGTTTCAAATATCCAGAATGAAATGGATTCAGGCAAAGCTAACTTCTCTCCTTGGGTGATCCACTCAATTCCTTTTCTTTCTCTGTCACTAATGTATAGGTTTTAAAAATAATATTGAAGTTTATTATTTTACTTTTTGTTTTAAAACATAAGCAGACACTTAAATACCTTCCCTTATCTACCACTCTTTGATGAAGGATAGCAAACCATATCAATGTTTCTTCATCTCGTTCTTTAGTATACTCTCAGGGTCATGCCATAGGAGAATAGAGAGATACTCCTCATCCCCTTTTTGGAAATGAATACTTCTCCATTGGGTGGATATCTTAGAGGTTATTCGGTCAGTATATATAAATATATATATGTATACACACACACACACACACACACACACACACACACACACACACACACACACACATATATGTATATAATTTTGTCATATGTTGCCAAATCACCGCTCCTCCGTCTTCCATTCTCTCTAGCAACAACTTGTCCTTTGTCTTCACAACTTGTCCTTAGAGTAAGTTCTCAAACTTTTGGCTTTTGAGGGGGAAAAAAAAAACTGGTGAGAAGACGTGGCTCAATTAGCTTTGCTTTGTATTTCTCTTGTGATGGTTAAGAGCGCTTTGCATTTCTCTTTCTGTGAACTTTCTTTTCATTAATCTTACGCATTTTTCTATTGGGTGCTTAGTTACTTAGGGCTTTACTTCTCTATATTTAGAAATTCTTCACATATTAGAGATTTATACACTTTATGATAAAAATGAAATTATTTTTCTAGTTGGTCATATGTCTTTTCGTTTACTTCTGTGGTCTTTTGTCACAGAAAAGCTTTATCTAAAATTTTGCATAATCAAGTTTATGTATCTAATTCTTTATTGGTTCTCAACTTGAGTCATAGGAATCCCTTACTTTCAGGTCACAGAGGAATTCGCTTCTAGAATTACAGATTTAAAGTTTTACATTAAGTATCTTATCCATCTAGAATTTATTCTACAGTATGATGTGGGGGAGGAATCCAGTTTTATTTTTTCCATATGACTAGTTAACCCAATACAGCTTATTAAAAAGTCCATCTTTTACCCAGTGATGTGATATGCTGCTTTTATTGTATATTACTTTTGCATCTACGATTGGGTCCATTTCTGGATTTTCTAATATGTTTCATTGTTCTGTGACAATTTATGTACTGATAACTATATTATTTCAATTCTAGAGCCTTCGTAACTTGTTCTGATAATGTCTTGGCTAACTTTCTGCCCTCATTACCTCATTGCTCTTCTTTTTCATGGTGTTCTTTATTATTCTTGCTTATTTGCTTTTCCAAATGACCTTAATAATCAACTTACAGAATCTGGTTCTAAAGAAAAATCAGATGGTATTTTTGTTGGGATTGTGTAACTGTATAAATTAGATCAAATGAGCATTGGTACTGATGTATATGAAAAATTATAGCAATATGATTTTTTATAATCAGAAGTGATATATAATCATAAAATATTTGTTTTAACTTTAGTGTTAATAGTTAAGTGCTAAGACTTTTGTATAGAACATTGTATCTAGGGCGCCTGGGTGGCTCAGTGGGTTAAAGCCTCTGCCTTCGGCTCAGGTCATGATCTCAGGGTCCTGGGATCGAGCCCCGCATCGGGCTCTCTGCTCAGCGGGGAGCCTGCTTCCCCCTCTCTCTCTGCCTGCCTCTCTGCCTACTTGTGATCTCTCTCTCTCTCTCTCTGTCAAATAAATAAATAAAATCTTTAAAAAAAAAAAAGAACATTGTATCTATACAAGAGTATGGCTTGACTTGAAGCATAATTGCATTTGTTTAATAATGAGTGATTTATAAACACATTTTTCTATAGCTGTGGTTGCATTCATAATTGAGCTAGTCAAGGAAGCCACTCAATGAAATCATAACAGTCGTGGGTACTTTTCTTTCAATTTATTGTCTGAATCATGTTTCATGGTCTTATGATTAAGAATGGATGTTTAGGCACAGCTTTCCAAAACAAAATCTACTCTTCTGGCTGTTTCTGAATCTTCAATAAGACAGTTAGCTACAGTTGAAATTAAAGTACAGTGAGTCTGAGTTTTCATCGTTGTTGCCTGTGAACATTATTTCATCAATGTCAAAGATTCATTATTTCAGAGCTTGCTTTTCACATTCGAGTTGTGTGGACTGGCTACGATAGATCGGATTTACTCTTTCAGCCATGCCCAATTCTAGGACCATGGATGGACCTAGAACATTTCATATTTATTTTCTTTTATTCATTCATCATTAAAGATGCTACTGAATGTATCCGAATAAAGTTCCTGCTCTTAAAGTTTAGAGTAAGATAGGTAAATTGAAGCTGAAACTCAATGCAATAAATAATATATATCCACTGGGGCTACTGAAGAATGTACTCCAACAAAACAAAAGAGTAAAAGAATATAGAAGAGGACTTGGGGCATGCAATACAGGCTGAGGGTGGGGGGTGGTGAAGGGAATCTCCAGGAAGATGATGGAGGAAGATTTACAGGTGAGAACAAAGCATTAAGCCTAGAGAGCAACTAGTCTCAAATGCAATTAGAGAACAAAGGATTCCGGGGGGAATGTCTCCAAGCAGTTGACAATGATAGAATACTGTACTATGTAATGGGGGTAAGAATTACTTCTGATTGAGAATTTGGGTATGAAGTAGTGATGGGTAGATAAAGAAAGAGGCACCAACAATAAAGACAAAACAAACCAGATGAAATAATATCGACTCCATGATAAGCAAAAGTTGTGCAGGAAAGAGGATGTGTCCGTACTATATGGCATGGTTCGGTTTCTGATAATATTTGCATCGTAACAATAACAGTGCTAAGTACTAATCTAACACGTTTTGATATAATTATGCCTGGAGACTGCAGAGAGGGTAAGAATGCGTGGAGAGAAAGTGTAGGGTGGGGATAGTGTAAGAGATCCTCAAGTTCTGTGACAGCAAGTCAACAGGTGCTATTTCTAAAATTGAAAAGTTAAGAAACAGGAGTATGTGTTACTTAGAGATTGGAAAGGAAGTGCTAAAAGAAACATCTAAGAGAATGGGGGGTCATTGCTTCTGGGGAAGGAGAGTAGGCTGTATGGAAGACTAAGAGGGCTGTTAATTTTTTTAAAAAAGATTTTATTTATTTATTTGAGAGAGAGAGAGCCCAAGCAGGGAGAATGGCAGGTAGTGGGAGAGGGAGAAGCAGGCTCCCTGCCAAGAGGGGAGCCCGATGTGAAGCTCCATCCCAGGACTCTGGGATCATGACCTGAGCCCAAGGCAGACACTTAACTGACTGAGCCACCCCGGCGCCTTGGGCTGTTAGTTTTTAAAATAAATTCTGTAGAACATGTGGCCTGTTGAACGACCTACATGTATGGCATTGATACATTACATTGCTCAAAGAGAAGGCAGGGCCAGAATCAGGTGTGGCAAGGGCGACATGATGAGACGCCCATGGTCGGTAACATAATTCATTATCCATGTCAGCAACAGTAACAAGCATTAAGGGAAAAAAACAAAACAAAACAACCGAGGTCTGGAGTAGAATGATTAGGGTAATCACCACAGATCATACGGGAAGTCAGACGGTGTCTCAGTTGAGCAAATATTGTTGAGTTGATAAAACCAAGAAAATTTGCTATTTGCAAATGGAATTTCTATTTAAATGAAATGAGCTCGATGTGTCAACTGCTAATTAAATTAGAACTCCAGGGAGAGCATGAAAAGCTGTTAATTGTAAATACTTCTTAGAAGTGAAAATATTGTGCTCTGGGTTAATACATTAACACCTCCAATTTGCCAAAGAATCAGTATTAATGGCCATTTGACTACTCACTGAGAAATCATATGACTGCTGAAGTGTGTAAAAAGAACATCTGGAATTACAAAACCCATTATTTCCTTTGGAGAGGGGGAAATCGGCTGAAGTCATCAACTACCTTCAAATGCTATCCCCCTTGGAATGCACCATGTCATTATTATCTTTGGGATTTGGGGGCAGGGTGGGGAGAATAGTGGGAAGGAAAAAAAATATAAACCAATATAAACCTCATTCAAACCACTAATTTTTAAACATTTTATATCTAAAATTTTATAGCTTGGGCAAATCCAGTTTTTTCCTCATTTCTCCTTTTCCCATTTCTTGAAAATCATGATAAAACTTAGAATAAACTGCGTCATGGAAAAGCTGCACACACTAACAAGGGTTTCCAGGGTTTTTTTTTTTTAAAGATTTTATTTATTTATCTAACAGAGAGAGAGCAGCGAGCACACAAGCAGGGGGATTGGCAGGGAGAAGGAAAAGGAGAAGCAGGCTCCCCACCAAGCAGGGAGCCCCGTGCAGGGCTCAATCTCAGGACCCCGGGATCATGACCTGAGCCCAAGGCAGATGCTTAACTAACTGAGCCACCCAGGTGCCCGGTTTCCAGGTTCTTAAATGTATATATCAAGTTTCTACCTACCAATAAGGGCAGTAGAGACTGGGCAGGGTTCCTGTTGGAAGATAAACTGAGGCCTATTAAAAATTTTAAGAGTTTATCTGAGCAAAAATTGATTCAGATTAGGCAGCGTCCAACTCATCAAATAAAAGCTCTGAGGAATTCTACACATTGAGACTTCTAGAGACAGAAGGGAGCAGGAACGAGGAAAGTATACTAGGCAAAAAAAAAAAAAAAACACTCCAGGTTGGTTATTGCAGAATTACTTTCCTTAGGGTTATGGCAGGGGTCTGTCAGATGACCTAACTGGTCCTTATCGGGTGTTTCCTGATTCACTGGTCTAAGGTTCCATTTCTGGGAGAACCGAAATGCTAGTTAGGTCTCCATTTGGTGATGTGGAGCTTAGCATAAGCCACTCCATTTGGGTTCTGTTGTCTTGCTTTTTAACATATCCTAAGAGCTGGATTTATCACTGGCCTTTCCTGATGTTGGAACATAGAAGATTGAGTTCCATGCTAGCCAGGATGTCCCATTTTTTTGGTCTCTTTCTTCCACATCCTTTGGCCTTCACTTTCCATATCATTAGATATATTAAAATGAACACTCTGGGAATGGATGGTTATTTTTAGGGCTACCGCTGGGTTTGAGCCTTTCCTTTCTGGGCTAGCCTCTGCGATCCTTCCATAATACACATGTAGGTACTGGGATAGTTTGACATCACACAAACTGGGATCTTAGCAAGGAATTAGGGCCGTGAGATAAATACGGCCTTTGCTCTAAGTTTTGTTTTTGTTTTTTCTGAATTTGGAGGTTATATCTTAACCGAAGAGTTCTCAAAGGGGACACAGCAAAATAGATAGTGGCAATTTGGGCAGAATTTGAGATTCTGAATAAAAGTTGAAATTAGCAAACATAAAACAAAATGCAACTCATTTAAGAGTGGGCGATAGCACACACGGCCTCAGTCCCAGATGTCGCATTTATGAGCTCAAGGTGACCTTCTGCGACCGAGGGGCAAAGTTCAGAGGTCATGGTTTGTAGTGTTGTCAAAACCCTCCAGCAGGGGCTCATCCTCGAAGATCGGTCCTTTGGGAAAGAGGGAGCTTTTTTGTTTTGAAGTTTCTGAATCCATGAAGCCAAGGGGGGGGGGGGGACTACGGGCTTGCTCCCTCCACCGTCTTCACCCCCTCTGAGTTCAGTGTTTCTCTAGGACTGTTTCCACGGCGAGGTAAATGCTAGGGCAGAGGGGCTGCTTCAAAGCAAATGAGGCCCTTAATTTATCATAAAAAAGAAGACTGGTTGTTAAGGTTTTATTGGATTACAATAAAGGCTCCTAGCACTCGGAGTCTGTGGTTTGATTCCCGGCATCACTGGGGGGAGCTTGAAATCATAACCACAGATTATAGCAATGAGCTTCCAAATTTCCATATCCTAAGCAAAGATGCTGCTTTCTTGGAGCTAATGTGGAATTATATGCTCTGTGATTTTAGGATATGTATTGGAAAATTTTCTGTTTGGATATCGCGTCAGGAGGGCTGTGATTCTCCAGTCACCTCGGTGGTTCCAGCCCCAGTGTTGCCCCCAAAAAAAGGCAAGGAAAGAAAAAAAATAAAACAAAAGATGATTGTTGTGACTCCCTCCATTCTGTTCTCTTGTACCGTTTGAAGGTTTTCATTAATTTTTTTTTTTTCTTTCCCTGGGTTCAGTAAAAGTTCTTACGAGGTCACACTCGGTTGTAGCAGAGGCTTATGGAAATCTTTTAGGTCTGCCCCTCTTCCTAAGCTCCCTATTAGAGGTTATAATTTATCAACTAAATAGACGCTAAAACCCGTCATCTTTGATGTGTGTGTGTGTATGTATTTTTATATATATGCAATTATATATATACTGCTATATATCTATTTTTAAAATTATTAATATTTTTTGGTCCAGCCGACAAACCATATTGGGTCATATTGGAATGGAAATGCAAGAATACGTTGAAGATCTAAATCGACACATTTTAGTTTTCTTCTTGTAAGATATATCTGACTGAACCGGTAAAGAAAACTAATACCAGTTTGCCTTCCTTTCTTCTTCATACTCGTTGGCGTGCATCCATGTCTATAACAAAATGAGAACAAAACCCGTAAGACACTCAGGCAGGGGTTCGTCACACTCTTTGAAACTCTTGGTAGTAATTGTCCTTGGCCGTCTGGGCTCAGAGCTGTCCCAACATTATAGGAAGCTGTGTCCTACTTTTCACAGTTGGAGAGGAGAGTGTGGATCTTTTGCGAAGGAGAGTCAGTGCCTGGAGGGATGGCACTTCTGAATGGAAGAAAATCATTGGGAGTTTTCTCTGTACTGGTTAAGATACCCTTTTTCTAAAATGGAGAAGTCATAGAAAACTCAGACTCAAGCAAGAAAGAAGTACATTATCTCATAGGAGTGGAAATCCAGAAGATAGGGTCCCTGGAGTCTGTTTGTTAGTGGTTCAATCATGTCACCAAGGACTTTGGCTGATTTGGGTTTTTGTTTCTGAGTATCCATTCCCTGTAACAGGATTAAACATCCCTGCCCACGTTCACATGACTCCTATGGGCATCGTAGGCTCCCCTCCCCACCCCTCCTCCCCCCTAACCCCATCACTTCTTCCTGACTTTGGGCTCAGCCCATAACATGCTCCGGCCGGTGGTGAGAGAGAAAACAGGCATGACACACACACGCAGAAACTTTAAAGGAGTAGCCTGACTCTTTGAGCCTGGGTCTGGACCAAGAAGACACTTGGGGATGACCAGGCCCCGAAGTCCCACAGTCCTCAAATGACAAAGGGAAATAAATACGTGTTGCTTTTAAGCCGCTCACGCGTTGGAGTTGTTTGTTGCCACAGGAAGAAATGACTAATTTTAGAACCCAGTGTCCTTCCATCTCTCCGTTCCTGTCCCTGCCAGTGGAGGCTGCTTTCTAAAGTGAGTTTTCCTTGCGGTTGGAGAACGGCAGCGGCCGGTCCAAGCATCAGCTCCAGACGGGATGCTAGCCAGAGGCAAATCAGGGGCCATCTCGTTCTGTGTTTCCTTAGAAGTGGAGACACATTTTGCAGAAGCTCCACGGCAGACCTCCTCTGGGGCCTCCATGAGCAGAAATGGGTCCCAGGCTCCCCTTGAAACCTTGACGTTGGCGAGGCACATGGGACCGCTGGGACAGACTCCCCAGCCCGGTGGGCTGAGCCTCTTCGGAATCATGAATGAGATGGGGCTGGGAACCGTTAGCTCCCGGGGCCGCCAGGCGGAGGGGAGAAATGAAAGTCAGCAGGCAACCCTGCCTCCTCCCTACGCCCTCCTTCCTCTTCTATTCCACTTTGCACCTCTCTTCTTCCCCCCACATCTGTTTTCCCAGCCACTTCCACTTTTATCTTCATTTCACTCTTCGTCCTCCTCTTATTCGGCCTCCTGTTCCATAAAGAATGGGATATTCAGAGGAGAGAGACCGTCATGGTTCCTGGAGAAAAATGATTTCGATTTTTTTTTCCCCCAGCAGAGCATCCACATGCCTCAGACATGAATGAGACATGTCAGCCGGGTTCCTAAGAAGCTCTGGATTCACATCTATCCAGGGGAGCTTCTCTATTCAGATCTACCAGATCCCTCTTCCAATCTACCAGACACTTCCGAGGTGCCACATGTTGAGCATTAGTGAGAAGAGGGAACTGATTCTCTGTTTTCCATGCACGAGGCCTAGAATCGAGGCCTTGGGCCCTCGAGGACGTGGCTCTTCTCAGGGAGAATGTTGTAAACCTCAGGATGACGCTGATATTCTGAGTGATACAGTTGCTAGGGTTTCCTGAATTGTCCTGTAGGCTTCCCAGCTTCCAGTCCAAGTTCAAAGCCTAGAACAGGAGCCCGGAATGGTGGCTCCAAGGGAAGGTGAGGAGCAGAAGCTCGAATAGGCATCATGGATTCAATGTACCGCACATGGATTTCCCAGAACGGTGTTCACATGACTGCACTCCATTGAAGATTAGCTTTCTGAAAAAAACCACGTGTGTCCTGAAAGTGTTTGGCAAAATACATCTTAAGTGTGTTCTCTTTTTAAAGCCAGACGTGATGCAAGTTCTCTTTGCCATGCCTGATGCATTGATTACCTCCTTCTTAAGGGGTAGAAAGCCATAGAGATTGATCATTAAGATTCTAGAAACAGTCTGAGATTTATCACAATACTACCATTCAATATCTCGTTCCTCTGTGTCTTACTTTCCTCACTGGCCAAACTAAGTGGTAACGCGTGTATTTATTTAGCAATGAAACGAGGTATGATATGTAGTAAATATTATCTAAGCATTATTATTTTAAATCTCTCTTTCCCTCTTCTTCTTTCTCTCTCTTTCTCTTTTTTCACCCCAAAGAAAATATTTTCCATAGGGAAACAATTGAATCTTAGGAAGAGGGAGATTCATGTATTCAGACCCAAAAGTACACCCATGAAAATGGTTAGGTGGGATAAAGGAGAGAGGTATAAAGTAACCTTTGTGTTGTTCTTTTTTAAGAGTTTATTATAGACATAGATAGATATATCTATATCTGTTGAATCTACTATAACTATTATAATATTGAGGAGGTTGTCTTATACTATTTTTTTTTTCCTGGACTAGTGTGGAAAGGGAGGATGTTTTCATTTCTCATGTTCTTTCATTAAAAGTGATAGGAAAATGGATAGTTTTTCCTCTGTTTTCAGTATCTTCCTATAACATGTATTTAAACGGCAATACTTGTGTTCTTTGTTCGGCCTCAAAAATCTAAGAAACACTTGTAGAGATCTTTTACTGAATCATAAAACGAAGTAATTATATTACCGATAAATTGGAAGGGTCTGTGAAAGCGTGAAAATAAGGGACTGTGTTATGGGGCAGAAAGCCGCCTGCTGCGGTTGGCAATGGCACCAACAATGTGGTTATTGTATGGCATGTAACCAAAAAAAAAAAAAAATAAAAATTGAGCTTTTTTTTTTTTTTCCCTTTTTTTTCCTGCCTGTGGCACCACTTTTAGCCAGTCTCCTCTGATAGTAATGGCCAACTTTGGACAATCTTAAAACGCTTTTGAGCACTTCTAAGTATAGGTCTGTGTGAGAATTTGAACTCATTCTCCTTTTCTTGGATGGAAGGAAACAGCAGTGAACTGAGGTCTTGGAATCTCCATTTCATAGCCTGATACACTTTGATATTCTGAGGCATACTGTAAATCTCTTTTTCCTGCAGTCACCACAGCTGTAATATGGTTTTTGCCACCTGTAGAGAAGGGACGGTTGTCTCCACTGAAGATCAGAGAGGGAGAGGCCCAAGGTTACTCGGCTAGTATTTGTGGGCAGCACTGGACCCAAATATGGTCCCAGTCCCTGAAAGCCATCCCCTACATCTTGTCCCTGTGGACTCACTGCCATGGGATCTGTTCGCCTTCTTGGTACTTGTTTCCTTTTAATAGAGAAGCAGTTTTTAAACTCTGGTCTGTGAACCTTTAAAGGTCCTTAAGGCCCTTTCAGGGGTTCATGAGGTCAAAGCTGTTTTCATCATGATCCTAAGACATTGTTTATGTTCTTTACTGTGCTGACATTTATACCGATGGAAAACTACTGGTACCTCGGCATACACCAAGGCAGTGAAAACATGTCTTTTGTCTGATGCACCGTGTGATGAAATGAGAAGGACCCGCAAAGCACTTTGCGGCCCACCAAAGCCTAACGACCATCTTGAGGAGAAACCCTTCTGCGGCTGAGTTGCAGACTGCATTAGTTGCTTTGTTCATGAGGTGCTCTTCTATTTAAAAGAATAACTAGCTGACAAGCTTTAGGTATTTATATTTAGGCTTTTGACAGGCACTTTTTTTTATTGTGTTATGGTAGTCACCATAAAATACATCATTAGTTTTTGATGTAGTGTTCCAAGATTCATTGTTTATGCACCACACCCAGTGCTCCATGCAATCCATGCCCTCCCTAATACCCACCACCAGGCTCACCCATTCCCCCACCCCCCTCCCCTCTAAAACTCTCAGTTTGTTTCTCGGAGTCCGCGGTCTCTGATGCTTCGTCTCTTCCTCTGATTTCCCCCAATTCACTTTTCCTTTCCTTCTCCTAATGTCCTCCATGTTATTCCTATGTTACACAAGTAAGTGAAACCACATGATAATTGACTTGCTCTGCTTGACTTCTTTCACTCAGCATAATCTCCTCCAGTCCATCCATGTTGATGCAAAAGTTGGGTATTCATCCTTTCTGATGGCTGAGTAATATTCGATTATATATATGGACCACATCTTTATCCATTCATTTGTTGAAGGGCAACTTGGCTCTTTCCACAGTTTGGCGATTGTGGACATTGCTGCTATGAACATTGGGGTACATATGGCCCTTCTTTTCACTATATCTGTATCTTTGGGGTAAATACCCTGTAGTGCAATTGCTGGGTCATAGGGTAGCTCTGTTTTTAATTTTTTGAGGAATCTCCACACTGTTTTCCAAAGTGGCTGCACCAACTTGCATTCCCACCAATAGTATAAGAGGGTACCCCTTTCTCTACATCCTCTCCAAAATTTGTTGTTTCCTGCCTTGTTAATTTTTGCCACTCTAACTGGTGTAAAGTGATACCTCAATGTGGTTTTGATTTGAATTTTCCTGATGGCTAATGACGATGAACATTTTTTTATGTGTCTGCTAGCCATTTGTATGTCTTCATTGGAGAAGTGTCTGTTCATGTCTTCTGCCCATTTTTTGACTTGGTTATCTGTTCTTTGGGTGTTGAGTTTGAGAAGCTGTTTATAGATCTTGGATATCAGCCCTTTGTCTGTAGTGTCATTTGGGAATATCTTCTCCCATTCCACGGGTTGCCTCTTTGTTTTGTTGACTGTTTTCTTTTCTGTGCAGAAGCTTTTTATCTTGATGAAGTCCCAAAAGTTCATTTTCGCTTTTGTTTCTTTTGCTTTTGGAGACATGTTTTGAAAGAAGTTGCTGTGGCCGATGTCGAAGAGTTTACTGCCTATGTTCTTCTCTAGGATTTTGATGGATTAGACAGGTACTGTTCTGAAGATAAATGAAATCAACCTGTTGATGTTAAGGAAAACAACTGATAGTGCTTTTTGGCTGATGATAAAAATTGAGTCTCACGCAAAACTTAGAGTCTTTGGAAAACGAGGATGTGCTACCAGGGGTCTAATTTTTCCCAATAATTAGCCTTTTCTGACGAGATTGGAAGTGATATTAACAAATGTGATTTTTGATGTTGCATAATGAAAATGTATCAGCATTTGGAAGATCTGCCAAACTTAGTGAGCTAATATTTTCCAAATGACCGATGCTTAATGGTACAAAATTAGACATGGGTAAAAGATCCATTCAAAGTGAAAGGTAGGCCAATGAATTTTAATGAAGCAAAGTACAAAAGGTCATTGATACAGTTTCAGGTATCACACTGCAGTTAATTTTAAGGAACTACCACTTTTCAAGTTTTGGTGCAGTGTTAAAGGTGCATTTCTAAAATTATATGAAAAGGCCATTAAAATATCTCTCCCTTTTCCAACTACATATATGTGTGAGGCTCCATTTTTTAAATACATTAACCAAAACAACATATCACAACAGAGGCATAAAAATAGAAGTAGGTATGAGAACCTAAAGGTCCTTAATTAAGCCAGGCACAAAAAAGACTTACAAGATATAAAATAATTCCACTCTTCTCAGTAAAATTTCTTTGGGGAAATACATGTATTATTAATAAAATACATTATTCATATTAACATGGAATGGGTTTAATTTTAACAAATCAAGAAATATTTTATACATTTTTCAGTTTTAATTCCTAATATGGTAAACAAAGGTTTTGGTTCCAAGAGAGTATTGCAGCAACTGGGGACATGGCACCATAATACAGAATGTTTAATCAGTGTATGCACCACATTTTGAAGGATAGTGCTCCAATACTCAGGGTATCTACTTTTAGCTGATCCTAAAACTGGGCCTTTGGAGCTCTTTCTTGGTACTTTGCCAAGACAGACTGGCATCTCCACCTAATTTACTGTAGGCCATCATCCTCTCCAAGCTTTGAAGGGCCATTCCAGCAATGCATTAGGACAGGTTCCAGGTATCTGTCAAGATGTTTAATCCTAAGACGTGGGAGGATTTCCCTTTATTGATAAATTCTCTCCTATCCTGGCTTGTCTGCTGGCTATATATCTCCCATCCCCCAGTCCTACATCCTCAATGTCTATTTCCAGACATTTCCTTCTATTTCTACAAGAGAAGCCATATCCTTCAACTATTTTGATGATAATCCATTTCCTCCCATATTAGCAAACATGCTTCCCCTACTTGGGCTATGCTGAGAACGGACCTTGGTTATTGGTCTAGAAACAAGGAAAGGGGCCAAGGGAGCATCTTGAGTGGTCCAACATCATCTTGCATGGCATCTCTCTTAGATGACAGTTTTTAGGACACAGGATACCGTTCTTTACTAGTCAGGGCAAGAGGCTGCTTCTAGACACCTAGACAGTTCATAGGACTCTGGAAATTCCAAGTTTCTAAAGGTATCAACCACTCAAAATTCTCCCATCCCACGTCTTAGGGTCTTACTGCTACCTTTTTCGGGCTCTAGGTTTTACGTAGGAGACTGTGTAAATTGAACTGTAAATTCGGGCTCCTTTGTAACTCTACCACTCTTAAGATCAAAGCTTGGACCTGATTTTCAGCACAGTTTGCTTGTTGGCTGCAGGATATGTAGGTTTCTCCAAAGCCTGTAGGCTTTCTGGCTCCAGCAGCTTGCCCTGCATTGACAGCTGGCTGTCCCAGCACGTAATTCTTTCTCTTGAAGGCTTCCAGGACATTTAACAGAAGCTACCCAACTCTTTATAATTATTACTGCCCTTACATCTTTCCAGGACAATAGAAAATGTGTAAGCCAGTGCTTTCCGTTCTGCCTGGCCCGCATCCACACAGATGAGCATTTTAATAATTGTGAGGCTGCAGCTGGCCAGGATTCTCACTACCCACTTACCATCAGCAATAGGATCTTCTTGCCATTTGACTGGAGAGTGATCCCAGTCCAGAATCTCATCCTGGGGGCCACTATCTAGGGCCGGTTCTTGTAGCATTTGTCTGAAAAGCAGATTCAAAGGCAAGGGCTCAAGTCCGGTAGCTTTTGCTGGAGGTGAACCCAGTAAGTATGCATGGAGAGGGATTAGGTAAGGTTGGAAGAGAGGAAAGCCAGTAAAGGACTGGTTAGTGAATGGGTTACTGTGGACCACTGGGGCACTATTCTGCCGTATGCAGAATGTGTCTCAGAGTTACTTCCCGTTGGGTGAGAAAGATGGCTGTTTATCCACTAGCTTCTGTCTCTCCTGTGGCCTGTAGCAGTCATGGCCCCCCGGCACTTCTGGCCTGACCCACTATGGACTGAGTTGCACCTGTGGCCGAAGCCTTCTGGTTGCAGATGGGTGAGGCAGGAACCCATCCATGTGAACTGCCCACTGAAACTGCAGATGACCTCCAGAGTGGGCTGAAGGATATGGGCATGCCACTGCCATTTGGAAAGCTACACAAGGGAGCTCGGACCCAATGGGGGTAGAGAATAGGGATCTCCTGAATATTTCCACGCATGTTAGCATCTGGATGTTTTGAGGCGCATGTCTGGTGGGACAATGAAACTTTTTTAATGTAGGGAGATACTAGAGGCAGGGAGGCCAGGGGAAAAGTGTGATAATGACCCAAGTATGAAGTGCAGAGAGGCTAAAATAAGGCAGTGGTAATGAGCATGCAGATGAAGACCAAATGGAACAAATCATTTATACTTCTTTGCCTTCCACTATTATGTATTATTCGATGGCAGGAAAATACCAAGATAAAGCTCATAATATGGCCTAGAGCATCAAAAGAGAAGGAGAAGGAGAAAAGCATATGATACAATGCCACATGAAGGTAAAACCATGCCACTTACATGTAGTTTAGAGACACATGTGAGAAACATGGGTGCTAAAAGTAAAAGAAATACTTTGGAATCATCAATACTGAATTTAGGACAATAGTTCACTTCTGGGGATCAGGAGGAAAAAAGTAACTGGAAAGAGGATCGTTGGGGTTTCAGCTGCGTTGGTGTTTCTTTACTTCTCAGCCTGGGTGGTGGATACTTTCGTGCTCATTATGTAATTATTTATACTCTTTGGGTATTTCTAAAGTAATGCAAGCTATATTTGAAAACATTTTATAGCGCAGGACTTGATGGCTTAGGGTATACATGGGGGAATGAGAAATAGGCCAAGTTGATCCCATGTCTTCTTTATGTAGCTTTTTACAATTATGATCAAGAACAGATGAAATTTTTTTCTCTTTCCTACACACATAGGTACACACATAGATCCATGGAGAACAATAATAAGGAGACAATTGGAATGTATTATTCCCTGTGACATTGACTCACTGTCTGTGCTAAAAACCTCCGACAAGTAACATTTGAATTAGCCGGTGAACCGCAATTTCCATGGGCCGTGGATGATTTATACAAGTCTCCCGGTTCTAAGACAAAATTGCCAAGTTTAGAGGGATCAATGATGACATGGAGTTAAGTTTTACAAAAGTGTTTTCGAGGATAGCCCTAAACTTTAAGATGGATTTTTCTCAAAGGAACAAGCCCTTGAGCTCCCATTAAGTATTGCAAATGGGTTTCTATCATGGACAGCTCCAAGGGGGAGCTGTGATACTTCTTTCCGTAGCAAGTTGTTCAGGAGAAACAGCGTAATCTGCCTTCTGTTCTCGCACCATAGGGTTTTAGTCTTTAGATGGCTAACTTCCACAGGAGCGCATGGTGAGTGACACCAGAATGAATGACATCTATAAGAGAAACAATATGGGGGTCCTTTCCCTTGGCTGGGCTTTCATTTAACTATAGTCTTCCTTTGCACTCACTGACTGTTAGTGATATCCAGGCAAAACGCCCATGCTAAGGGACAGATGGGAAGTCACTTGGAGAACATACTGCGTTTCTTTACTCGCAACTCAATCATTCAACTTAATGATAGTACCAAGACCCTCCAAAAAAAAAAAAAAAAAAAGATATTCAAATCATCTTGAAAGCCCGAATGTTTTCTCTGAGTATTTGGAAGTAATGCTGAAGACAGCAATGTAATTTCTCAAGGGGAAAGCCCTGACCATTGCTTTTTTATAAAATGAAAGTCAAGCTTTTTTTTTTCCTCCCCTTTAGAATTTTATGCTTTAGTTCCCAAGGGCAATATTATTTGCTATATCCCTGGACTTTGAATTTTATGATAATTTTTATGAGAGGAGGGACTGCATTTAATAAAGCTTGGATAAAATGATATTTTTCTTGAGCTGCCTAATAAAATCGAGCCTCAGGACATTTGCAAGAAAAGGTATGTCCTGGGTTTCTGGTTAGCTTGTCGCAAGGAAGGTGAGAAAGGCGTAGGATTTTTAAGAACAACCTGAAGAATTTAGGGCCTTTTATTTCTTCTCCCTTAGTTTTGACTTTGCCTCGCTCTTTGAGAATGAGAAAATAATGTCACCGATCTGGCTCTGGTTTTCCCAGTGACACAGGAGGAACAAGATTGCTATGGTTATTTATTTTTCATTGTCAGAGTGTTCTCTAAGTTTTCCACTGTATGGGGGAAGGGGGGGGTCACCAACGTCTCCTAAAAGGAGTCTTGAGTTCCTGACTGTTTCGAGTGAGGGAGGATGGGAGGAGAGACAGTGGGTGGGGATACTTGTCCTTCTTTTGTACAATTATCCCTAAAAAGATTAAGCCTATTAGTCATTGAGAATTTACTGTTAATTACTTAAACTGGATGATTAAATTGCTTTTATCTTTACCAATGGCCAAGATCAGAACAGTTATTAATCCTTCATTTAACAAAGGCTGTATTGAACTATTTGGCCTGAGGCATTTTTGAGGTGCAGGCACATGGATGAGAGAGGAAAGATCTGGGAGAACGGGAGTCCTCCGGGTGGGTACTTTGGAGAGCTTCAAGACAGCAGGAGGCACTCGGGTGCTTAGGAGTTCGGAGACATAAGTGGTGGGAGCCAGTGCGTGCGTGGAGTGTGGGTGGGGACGTGCGTACATGTGTGGGGTTGGGGAGGACTTCTGTCGTTTGGTGTTTGGAGCAATGGCTCCTACACGCCTTGCAGTTGCAGGGACTGTACAAAGAGCTGTCATGCCCCAAATATTTATGTGCTTCTGTTGGGAAACGGGTCGAAGAAACAAACTGAAACGAGAAACCCAAACTTCTTCTACTTCGCATTTTGCCCAGAGTCCTGGTGGCAGCCAGAGAGTCATCGACTAATTTATTTAGTGCTACCAGCCTTGGTATTTTCCTAGCGTGTTGTTGCCTGCCCTCGGGTCCAGAAATCAATGAGTCAATTGAGTGGTGAATCAAAGCAAAAGCCGACAACAAAAGCAGGCTGTTAACTTGTCCAAAGTATCATAAATTACACCCAACGCAGCAGATCTGATTATTGTACAAGTCAGAAAAGGAAAAAAGCCCTGATATGTGTGTTAGCAGGACCTCAATACCTGGTAATCGTCTATTTTACTTTTCTTTTCTTCCCCGCTAACCAGTTGCGTGCTGTTTCCTTTTAGGCATCACTGAAAAGGGGTGTTTTAACTTTTGAATGTTAGCAATACTCTAAGTAGACTAGGGATTAGGCACTTTCTCAGGGGAATCAAGACATTTAATTAAACCATACGTAAGTGATAATATATACCTATAAATAGCATCTCTGGTACTTATAGTTGATGAAGTGGTTGGAATCATTCATTTCCAAGTATGAGCAGGTTGGGACCAGCAGATGTTTTTAATTCTGAATCCTCCCCCTCCCCCCGCCTTTTTTTTTTTTTTTTTTGCTGTGGCAGATGCACCTTTGCTGAGTCTGCCTGTTGAATTCTTGGCCTTTGCTGGGTTTGTTAGCCTTAACACTGGTTAGTGATTTGTGTTGGGCTATTAAGCATGAAAGGGAAGCAATATGATCTTGTTTCAGGGAAAGAATAGATGAAATGTCCCTGAGTGAATACTAGAAGAGTGTTTTGACTTTTAAAAGCTGGCTCAGGCAAGTTTCACTTAACAATGCCTGGGAGGCCCTGTGGAGTGGAATAAATCATGGGTAATGATATAATAATTTCTTTAAAATATAGTGTGGAAAACCAATGTCTATTGGCAAATGTCAGATCTGGTGTTCAAGCTAGCATCACTGCTTTTTTGAGAAGGGTCCACGTATGCAAACTAAAAGGAATTTCTAATAGCCTTTGATAAAAACAAAACAAAAAAGCAAACAGGTACTTTGACAAACAGGCTGAGAAACGATCAGGACAAAGGAATAAGACAGTTTTTGCTCTTGATTTTAAGGATCAATCCTGGTAGAAAGGCTGATGCCTCCAAATTTCCTTCCTCGTATTAATTCAAGTTGTGTGATAAAGAAATGTATTATAGTGGGGTTGATAGAATAACTGAAAGGAAAAAGAAACGCACAGCTCCTGCCAGTACTACCAAAATAATCAGTCAAACAAAAACACGTTGCGAACCAAAGAGAGGTTTCTAATCGCTGAGCCCATGTCAAGACCATTTGGTGAAGACCTGGAAATATGGTCCGTTCTTATCTTTGGGACAGTGAAAGGCAAGTGAAGAATAGAAACAAATATTCACAAAATATTCACACTGCCTAGGGGCAACACAGAAGCCTTGGTTTCTAAACAACCTTGAGGAATCCACTAAAAGGGGGCCATCTGGGACATCCAAGCATCAAGCTAAAATGGCACTATGTACCTATGTATCTTTATTAGTCTTGGACCCATGTCTTTATCCCCTTTCCTGACAGCAGAGCCCTCAACTGACATGTTGTTTTTGTTGTTGTTGTTTGTTTTTACCATGGTATGGAGGATTTTCTGTGGCTTTTAATGAGACCCACAAGAAAAAAAAAACACGATTATACCAATACTCATTCTTTCACAGCATTGAAGCTACCAAGTAGTTGGGTAAAGTTTGAGATCTCTCAAAGCAGGGAAGTACTTGTAGAAATTTTGTATCCCCATGGGTCGAGATTCTCCCTGGACCTAAGTCAAGGCAAAAGACTCTAACGGTGTGAAAAGAATTTCTCACAGTCAAGTAGGGCCTGATGAGTGTCTTGAAAGGCTGCTGGCCACTCAAGATTTGCTTTGTTTGGCAGGGTGAGGACTAGGCTGATGAAATTGAGCTTTATATTTCTGGGGGAATTAATCAAACCGGTAGATTATCGTGATCACTAAAGGGAATTATGATATGAACCCCTTTGAGAGATGTCCAATTATTTGGGATTCCACGAAGTTTATGAGTTTCTCAGGAAATGAGGTACAGACCTTATTTTGCCAAGGTTACTTGCCCTTTGCGATCTTGGTGTGGCAAAACCCACATCTCGTAGGAATTTGATTGAAATCTCTAATACAGAGTGTTTGTGCTGATAGTGATTTGGGGTTAAGAGATAGGAGTGACAGAAAGGTTAGTGAGAAGAAGAATTAGAAATGTGATATGTGACTTTACAGATTTAAGTTTAGGTCAGGGAAGAAAGACGCCGAATGCAGGCGCCGGCTCATTTTCCGTTTAAAGGGGTTTTAGAATTATCTCAAATTTCTTCCAACTTTGAGGGCTTGCCGTTTTCTGATAACAATGACTAGGACGAAAGTAAGGGCAGAGGGGAAGGAAAGTCAAGTGGGTGAGGTTGGCCTGGGTTGATGAGTCGAGGAGCCAGCGTGGGTTCGAATATGCCAAATCTTGCCTTCCGAATATATCTCCCAGTTGATCAGTCTAGCAATTTGTCCAAGCGTGTCTCTGCAGCACATTTTCCTGGTGGCAGCGTCCCATTGGGACCACTCCGGGTGGGGCCATTTTTGTAGGGCCCCACAAAATTAGAACTAGAGGAGGCATCGTAATAGAATCGTAAGGCTCTTGGGCTCTAGAGAGAGACTGCTTGGATTCAGAGTCCAGCTTTACCACATGCAGGAATACCGAGGAAATGGCTGACCCATTCTGTGCCTCAGTTTCCTCATCTGTAAATCGGAGTGATAGAGTACCCACCTCCTAGAATTCTTTTGACAGATGAGTTCATTTTGTTTATTGTCTGCGCCATGAGCGTAGGGCTTTCTGTGCGTCTCATTTACTGTGGTGTCCTCAGCGCCCAAACACTGTCCAACACGGAGTAGGTACTTGAGGTTTGTTGAATGAGTGGATAATTTTTCTCTCAAGTGAGTATTCTGTTTTCTTTCAAGGGAGTATTCATACTTGCAATAACACACTCAATCCCTAGGGAGTGTTGGTTCTTGGTATCATTTTTCTAAAGGGACTATTCTATTTGTTTGCCTTCAAACTCTCGGTACTCAATACAGTACTGGTACGTAGAAAGAAGATGCTTGTGGTAGGCAGAATAATGTCCTCTCCCCGAAAGATGTCCAATTCCCGATCCCCAAAACTGTGACTGTGTTAGGTAACATTGGAAAAGGGGGATTAAAACTGTGGGCAGAATTGAGATTGCTAATCGGTTGACCTGAAAATAGGAAGAGCATGTTAAATTATCTGGTTGGGCCCAGTGTCAACATCAGGGTCCTTAAAAGTAGAAAAGGGAGACAGAAGAGAGTCCGAGAAAGAGATAGGACGTTGGAAGCAGGCTGAGCTGTGCTCCGTCCCTGGCCTTGAGGATGGAAGAAAGGGATCATGGGGCAAGCAATGGGGGCAGCAACAGAAAAATGTTAGCGTGCTCAATAAGTATATGTTGAATTGAGTCCGAATGAATAGTTTTTATTAGGCTTTGTTATTTCCTCGTGAGGTAAATGCTCTGTGCTTCATGGAAAGACATCTAACAATATATAAAAACTTGATAGAGTAAAGGTCATGTGGAATCCTGCTACCTGTGACAACCACTCTGAGTACGTAGGTATTCATTTTATCATGAATCTCTTGATGCATGCACAATACACATGCACACAGACACACAACCCCCCAAGTTTTGCTTATGTGGGATTTTACCACACATGAGAGTTTGCTTTTTTATCATGGACACTGCCTCATTCTTCCCAGCATCACTACCCCTCATTCCAATTCTACCTGCACACCCCCAAGTGGGAAGCCAGGAGAATACCCTAGTGTGTGTCCTTCAATATTTTTTTTTTTTTGTACTCGGGTGATCTTAGGCCTCCCCCACTCCCCCATTTAGGCTATCTTTTGTCATTTTATATTTTTCAAAAATGGGATCATATGACACACTCTTTTGCAGGATTGCTTTTCTTACTCAGTGAAATCCTTACTCAGGACAATCCTCCCAAATCATTTTTTAAGACTGCCCCGTATTTTGTGATATGACTATAACACGATTTATTCAACCATTGTTGATAGACATTCTCTTTGTTTTCAATTACTGGCTACTGCAGACGGTGCTGTCATTCCTCCGTTTCTTATTTCTTGCACAAAGGAGAACATTCTTAATTTGTAAAGGCGATTTTCAAGGGAAAAATGCCTCCTTGTGATGTTAAGGATTCCCAAGAGGGGGCTGTGTTCTCCCCAGAAGTTAGTATCTGGGCCTGGAGTTCACATCCACAGAAATAGCAGGAAGTGGGGAGACAGCAAAGTTACATGAAAAAACTGGCAAATACCTTTCCTCTCAAACTTAAACTGAGAAAGTCTTCCCTTTAACAATCCTTTCTATCAACTCTTTTGGACACATACGGTACTCATTGACACTGGTTGACCTCTTCGAAGGAAATTCAGCATTGTAGAGGGTCCACGAGGTAAATACTATTAGGTCATTGTTCCCTCTTGTTTACACTGTTAATGTTCAGGGTGATTCAGCATCATGTTGGATGAAAAAGGAATATTAATTAAAAAATGTTCAGAAGGTCGGTACAACTAACCTATTCATCGATTCCCTCTGTGACCTTGTCTGCTTTATTGGTACTTTTGTCGGCAGCCGTGACTCCAGATAGGTTTGGTTTGGTGAGTGACCTCTTGTTGATGCTGTCTCTTAAGTACAACCATTCAGGGATGTGTTTTCGGGATCCAAATCAAAGGAACATTTTTCTGCAATCTGCGCAAACCTGCTTGGCACACGTTCTTGTTTATGGAAAATCCAAATGTATATTTGTGTTCTTTTGAAAGGGGTGGGAGTTGGAAGGGAGGTCACGCAGGAGATTAAGACGCTAGCTTCCCACTCAGCGAGCTGAATTCTTAAAGCCCTATCTGATTTCATAAAGTAAGCACAAGTTGGAGCTCTGTCTAGACTCTGGCTGACATGTAGACAAAAGAAAGGAATCCACTCAGTGGCGGGCCAGTAGCCGATTGGACTTGAAGGATGCCCTGGGGTGGAAGAAGGGGTTGGGCAGTGATGAAGGAAACCCTTTCCTTCATCTCTACTGCTTACTGGCCGATTTATCCGCACTGTCTCACTGTTCTCACAACTCCGGGGGGCTGGGGGGTGGGGGGAACTCTACGAAAGCTCCACACGTGAAATAGTCTCAGCAATTTTGCCTCATGTTATGCAACTAAGAAATGGTCGAGTCAGGACCAAAATACATAACACTACATTAAAAAAAAAACTTCATCATAGAAAATATCCTACAGAGAGAAGAGTTGAAAGCTTATTGTAATTTACCGTCCTGAACCCCCGACCGAGTGTCAAAAATGATCCGTTCGTAGCCAATCCTGTTCATCTCCACCAGCTTACTTGAGTTCCCTCTCCAGTTGGGATATTTTGGAACAAATTCCGATTGTCGTCTTTCAGGGTATATTTTCCAAAGATCAGTATTTATTGAAAATATAATCACAACACTACTTGGTACATAAAATAATAATTCCTTAATACCGTTAGAAGTCCGGTCAGGTTCTGGATTTCCCTGATGGTGGGGCTAATATTTTGCCCCAGGTCTTCATGGAAAGTTTGAGGGGCAGGTGTGTGAGAAGGGTGGTGGGTATAGTTGGGCCACTCTGGAAAAAGCTTGCCCTGCCTTGCCCCCAAATTCTTTAAATGAAAATCTGCTCAAATAGAAGCTATCGCTCTCTGGAATCCTCCACAAGCAAGCAAATGTTACAGTTCTGTTCTGCATTTAACATACTTTATTCATATAAAAGGTAAGGGAATTGGGGAGAAGGTATATAGTTCAGTTCCTTGTCTCAAATTATGCGTATCTGGGGAAAGGGGTGGGTTGAGGGACAGAGACAGAGAGGAAAATAGAAAAGGGTGGCAAATCTTTCCCCAGCAGAAGAAAGGGAGACATTTTTATTCTGGGCCACGAAATATTATTCAGGATCACTTTGGTCTTGTCAACATGGAGCTAAGAAATGATTATGTAAAGGAATAAAACATGTTCTGTGTTCTGGGAGGCTCAGTTGGTTAAGCTCTGCCTTCAGCTCAGGTCATGATCCCGGGGTCCTGGGATCGAGCCCCGCCTCAGACTCCCTGCTCAGCAGGGGAGCCTGCTTCTCCCCCTCCCTCTGCCCCGGCTCCTGTGCTCTCTCTCTTGCTCCTTCTCTCTGAAATAAATAAATAAGATCTTAAAAACAAATAAACAAAAAACCCCATGTTCTGTGTTCTTAATGATTAATCAGGTTTTTTTTTTTTTTGCCATTCCTAATAAAGGACGTTAGCTAAAGCATTAGATCAGTAGCCTTTGATTTCTAAACTTAGGTAGAAATCCAATTCTGCTTTTTGGTTCTTTTTCCTCACATTCCTGGAATTCATGAGTTTTGCCCTGAACTCTCCGGGAGCAAGGGCCGAGGTCTGGACAGGACTTTTCAATTAATGCAAATCACGGTCTCTGGTTCTCCTCGATGTTAGCATGTGACTGGGCTGGAGGCCTTTATTTTGCTTAGAGCAGTGACCAAGCAAATGAATGCACGCTCTCGAATATTTGACAAATGTGACAAGCGTGTGCGGCTGCAGCTGCAGCTGGCTGCACTTAGTGTTTTAATTTAGGTGCTTTCTCAACCAACAGTTGCCCCACCAGATCTGCCCCACTAGACTGAGGTTTGGTCAAGTCAGGTCAGGAATGCAATTGAGATTTTCACTTTCATGCGCAGAAACATCGTCAGGGATGGGGCCGGCTATGTAATTTGCAGGACCTGGTGCAAACACAAATGTGGGGCTCCTTGCTCAAAAATACTGAAGAATTTCAAGATGACAACAGCACAGCCCTTTTAAGCAAGGGGACGTGTGATGACTGCGAGGGTGACTTGTGCACATGAAAGCCGATCTTGGACAGGGAGCACAGAGCATACAGTTGGAAATGGACAGGTTAATCCTTGCTTCTGAGACAGAAAAAGAAGAGAGAGCCAGGAGTCTAGCTTAGCACGGTGCAGAACTTGTAGGAGACAAGTAAAGAGCCCACAGGCTGGGACTGGATAAGGGGAGAGGAGGGAGAACGTGTCTCAGGTGTCCTGAGGCTATTTTGGCTAAGTTGATGTGTAGGTTCCCTAATCTACACAGGTTAGAGAGAGGAAGGTTAGAGGTAGACCTTCCTTTATCCCTAATCTACGCAGGTTAGAGAGAGGAAGGTTAGAGGTAGACCTTCCTTTATCCCTAATCTACACAGGTTAGAGAGAGGAAGGTTAGAGGTAGACCTTCCTTTAAAGTGGCAGATTAAAGCCCAGGTCAAAGCTGAGTACAAGTGGAAGAGCATTAGAGAGACAAATGTTCACAGCCAAACAACAAAAGACCCAAAGCAGATTTTTCACAGTCTGTGAGCTGATCTTGAACTTTCCAGGGGCTTGGGCTTTGTAGAAAAAACATTCGGGCACTTCCTCCGTGTTTCTGCATCTGGAAAGGGAGGCCCCTTTCTTCCAAGTGTTGAGTGACATCTTAGAGCTTATTTCTTTCCAGTAAAAGTGGAAAATATCAACTAAGGTTTCAAAGGAAAGGAAATGTAATGTATTTTCTCATCAGATTTGGCATTATCTATTTAGCAGGCGGGCCTTTAATCTTGCGTGCAGTATTTTTCCATTGTACAATTCTGAGTGTGCCTCGAATCCTTCTGACTCTTTTGGGCTTTCTAAAATACGATGGCGATTTGCACGACTCATCTTCTTTTCTCATTTGTGTCCTCAATACGTTTGATGATCACTTGCCAGGGTTTCTCCAGAGAAGCTCACAGTTTTGCCTCTGCAAGTATTGAATGTAGCACAGATAAAGCTTCTTTGTTAGTGTGGATTCATTAATGGCTTTGATAAAAAGAACTCTCCGTGTCCAGCATCGTGGGAGGACCGAAATGATTCGGGGCCTGTTGATAGGAACACGGAAACGAAGAAGTTCATTAATAGGCTTTTGAAAAATCCCATTAAATTTTTAAATGAGAAGGAAAGCCACTCACTCCTGTTTCAGGACTCGAGGACTGTAAGGAAGTACCTTGCCATCCTCCTTCTGCCTAAGAACTGGAAAATGGAGACGTGAGATTGAGGTCTAGAAGTTGAACCGTTAAGTCAGTGTATCATTACATAGATCACAACAGAGAAAGGATGAGTTAAGGAGAAGGAAAGATTTTTTAGCCAAAAGAACTACAGCCTGATGAAATGTATTAGAGAAGCATAGGTCGACTGGGTATGTGAGCAATGCAAACAGAAAAATCACAGAGGGAAACATTGGCAGGGTCCTTTCAAAGCTACCCGGGGGAGACAAAGCTTTAGCAGATGGACTTGAAGTACTCTTGACCCACCGGTTGACTCAACAGTAAATCCATCCGTGTGTTTGAGATGGCCACGCTGTGTTTTCTTCCAGCGAGTTTGTGAAACATCCAGACTTTTGAACCATCCTTGTTATAGTCTATGCTCGCCAGTCAGCTTGGGGGATATGATTCTTGGCTACATTTGTCGATCATGTTTGAATAAAGATAGTTCATACTATTCGTTCCCAAGTAGATTGTTCTGAGAGTTTCTGAGACCATTGCCTTTTCTTTTTTTTTTTTAAGATTTTATTTATTTATTTGACAGAGAGAGAGAGAGAGATCACAAGTAGGCAGAGAGGCAGGCAGAGAGAGGGGGAAGCAGGCTCCCTGCTGAGCAGAGAGCCCGATGCAGGGCTTGATCCCAGGACCCTGAGATCGTGACCTGAGCTGAAGGCAGAGGCTTTAACCCACTGAGCCACCCAGGCGCCCCGACCATTGCCTTTTCTAATGTAAGTGAATAAACTGAAATTCTGGCCTTGCCCATAGATGGATGGCTGGATGAAGTGAGTCCGCAGCAAGAGAAGGACGTGCTCTAGGGGTACTGGCCTCAGGCCCTGGTAGAGTCAGGGATGACATGCTGTACTCTAGTCTTCTTTTTTAATTTAAAAAAAATTTTTTTTTTTTTTTTTTAAGATTTTACTTATTTATTCGTCAGAGAAAGAGAGAGAGCACAAGCAGGCAGAGGCAGAGGGAGAAGCAGGCTCCCTGCCGAGCAAGGAGCCCAATGTGGGACTCGATCCCAGGACCCTGGGATCATGACCCGAGCCGAAGGCAGCTGCTCAACCAACTGAGCCACCCAGCCGTCCCTGTGCTCTAGTCTTCTTGACTAGTCATGGAGCCGTGAGCATTAGATTTGTCCTCTTCCAACTTGTTTAGTCCTTGTATCTGTGCCTTTGGTTTCATTCCTGACCCCTAATTTAGATCTTGTCATAACACAGGACTCTGAAGGCTACAACTGGAAGCTTGAACACACGGGCTCCAGGCTTTTCCTGTTGGATACTGTTAACTCACTGTTCATGTAAATTTGTCTAGAAAGACCATAAGCCCATCATGACTTTTGAGCTCATTCTTTGAATACATTTTACCTTCCTCTAAGCCTTCTTGATGCTGCCTTTGCTTGTCTCAGGAGGGTAGCTCCTAGTTGGTCACACGTTCCAATCTGCTTTTGCTTCACAAATTAGATTTTGACACATGCCCTTTGCTCATGTCTTTGCATCTTGGTTCCATGTCTGTATGTTCAGCTTTGCTGCACGTGTCGCAGCAGTGACTCCTGATGACCATATACCCGGAGCCTAAGACTTCTGTCCTTGGTACTTCTTCCATGGTCCACCTCTCCCTTGCTATCTCACCCCAGTCTCTCCCACCTCAAAAAATGCCCCACAAAGCTGGATGAGTCCTCTCAGTCACATCCTCCCTCCCCTTACGATGTGGATTCCAACCCAAAGAGCAGCGAGAAGAATTTTGAGAACCCAATGAAATCAAAGAATTGAAGCAGAAACCTGATAAAATAACCCAACAAATCCGGACAAGGCAGTTTTTGGTTTCAGGTGACTGTGGGGCAGGACCGGGCAAGGTCATGAGGCTGTGCAGGTGGCTAAGACTTTCAGGAGAAATGGAAGAACACAGAGGTGTCACGGCTTCAGGGAGGGAATGTGTTATGTGATAATCCTACACGTCAACAGTGACCATGAACGCCCTGGGGTCCCCAGGGGAAAATCACTACACACCAAGGTGGGAGTGACCTACGTCTGGAGCAGGGTGTAGATAAGCCACCTGGGGAATGAGTGTGAGTCGCTCCAGTCAGGAAGCCTCACTCACACACCTGTTTTCCATCCTCAGCATGTGGTGACTCTGTGGTAACATAACTCCCTGCTTTGGAAAATATAGGTTGATTTGCAGCATATTTTCTTGGCATCGGATTAGGGGCTGGGGATTCATTTCAATTCATGTGAATTCTCTGGGGTTACATGGATAACAGTGAGTCTTTCTAGTCTGAGGAAATTTCATATTTTCTGAAACTGGGAAATGGACCCATGAAAATGTAGGGCTTTGATTTGTCTAAAAGAAAAAAGAAATCCTAAAAAAAATTTTCATCCACATCCTACGCTCCACCACCGTCTGACTCTGCTCCTCATTTATGTATTTTACTTTGGCTTTACTGGAAGCTAATCTTGCTATTATTAGCTTTCAGTCCATCAGAATCCCACGTTGATAATAATGTCTTTGTATTTTGTTAAACAACACAAATATTTTTATAAATGACACATATTTAATGAAAAAATGTCACCTTTAAGAAGGTAAAACAAGTTGACAAATGTTTCTTTAAGTGAAGCTAATTGCATGGAATATTTTATGACATTTCCATGGAAAATGTTATAGGACATCTCTAGAGGATTTCAGGGGAACTTTTATAGTTATTTCCTGCTCCATCAGCATTTTACAGAATCCCGTGGAAAGCAGGGGTGCTTGCCTCTGCATCTGGTTAGTCATGGGCGTCAGTTTCTGTTGGATAATGGAGGAGCCCGGGGAACAAACACATTGGCCAAGACTGTCCCGAGACAATGTCAAGAACTCCTGTGGCCATGAGTAACCATGGGGCTCTAGAACGGACTTGAAAGAGGTCTGTGGGGTTAGATGTGGCAGGGAATGCCTCTCCTTCTTAGTTTCCATGGAGCAGAGCTCATTAACGTGCTATCTACCTTGTTATCATAGTCCTCGGATGAAAGACCCGGTTGAAAATTCTTATGTGTTATAGAGACTGGCTTTGTGATTCCCCCCTTTTTTTAACTGAGAATTTTTAAATGTCCCTAAGTGACAGAAAAATCAGTACCTACTATACCAAAGACATACTATGTGTAAGAGATACAAACAGGTGTTAAGTGCCAATTACCTGCTCTATAAACTGATCGTCTGTGGTTGATCGTGTAGAGTATGGCTTTGTTTGCGTTTGTCTACAATATTCTTCATTTAACAGGCAAGGTTCACCATACAGCTACATTCCACCACCATTTCTCTGTGAAACAAATAGTAACACGTAATTACAGAAGCTCTCACATTACCATCTCATGAAGATCTGAAACAGCATTGTCATTTATTCAATTGACTGCAAATGATTATGTCCTAACTAGGTAACAATTTTATGTTACCCTACCCATATGCGATGTAAATTCTTCAAACCAAATTGGTATTAGAGAGTAATTGGTATCAAGGGTGGCCATCTGACATGCAATGAACACTTGAATATCTATGCTATTCGCAGAGAAATTGTGCAGTGGAGTCAGGAGATCCCATTCAGAGGCCCTCCGATGCTTTTGGTTGTTGGATGTTGCTTTAAGCTTTGACATTAACTAGATCATGGTGTCATTAAAACTCGGATTATTCTGAGTCTTGATGTACACTGTCTTCACTCTTTACCTTCTCTAGAAGGGACACAGAGATATTAATAATACCACTTCTCACTTAGACAATGTAATTTTATAAACATTTTCCTACCTACAATAACACTGAGAGTGAATAGGACAGAAATTGTTATTCCAATGTTTACAGAAGAGGAAAAGTGTTTGAATGACCTGGTTTAGTTCACAGATCTATTTGTGGAAAGGGTAACAGAACCCAGGGATTCAGATTCCGGAGGCTCAGATATTTTCCATTGACTGGAACATATTGACTCTCTGGAGAAATGTTTAAAAGATGTTCATTTCTGAAGTTGAGGCTACACCAATGAGCTCTGTGTCTTGGTCCCCTTAAGTCACTGGACGTCATTCCACATGGCCCATGGCCTTCACCAGTTGCTCATATGTTGTCCTTGTTCACATGGTGGTGTGTCTCCATGATGCCAAAATAACTAATCAGTTCAAGATATTCTTTGAAAAAGTAAAACCAGTAGTGTTTAGTGTCATGGAGACAAAACAACTGGTTGATTTGACTTTTATCCATTTTCAATCAGTGGTTTTAGAGCCCTGGAGAAATAGCTGGTCTTTGTTCATCTTAGGAGGTGGCTTTCCTCCCTCCCTTCTCTCTTTCTCTCTCCACCTCTTCTCTCTCCTCCTCCTCCTTTCTTTTCTCCTTTCCCTTTTTTTTTTTTTTTTTAACACATTTCACTCTTTTTCCATCCTAGGTAACAAATGGTCATTATAGGAAAGTTGAAATGCAAAGTGTAGAGAGAAGAAAAAATTAACATGACCGTAGTCATAGGGCCTACACAAACATTTTTTCCAACGTATTTAAAACAAGTAATATTCCTTTCTCTTTCCAATAATCAGCTGGCTGAATTTCAGTTGCATGTTGGAAATTTCCTCTTTGTTTCTAGCTCATTTATTATATCTAGCTCATATATTATATGATCTTTAACCTTAGAGATGCCTGGTTAACTTTCTACCAGAACGTTTTGATATTCTTAGATCTGACATGACTTAGCAATGACTAGTGGTATTAACTTACTTATACTCACTGATTTTACTAATTTTTCCTAATTTCACTAATTTTTACCCACTGAATATGGGCTGAATTGGGAAAACCGAGTCATAGATTATGAGACCCCAGTCATGTGGGGGAATAGCTGAATGATTCTGTTATCCACTGTCGTATTGTGCCATTCGTTCATTCATTCAAAATTTATTAACTACCTTCTGTGTTCCAGACATTGTTCTAGGTGATGGGGATATGGTTATTGAAAAGTCAGACAGGTTGATTCCTGTCTTCATGGTGCCCATCAGACACTAAGGAAGATATGCATCAAATAAATCATTACCTGGGAGGACAGATGGGAAGGGGAAATGCATATACTGGGCCAAAAGCCAGAGGTAATGGCTATCATTTTTATGTAGGAGTTTATGCCTAAATCCCATGGATCTGCACATCTCATAGGCTTAGCTGCAGAAACCTCTTCAGCTGTCTGGGTGTCACTGGGCTATGAACTTAGAGACCATACTCCAGCTGATATGATATAGGGAAGAGGGTATAGGAAAGAGGAAAGAGAGTAAGAAAAGGTTCACTTAAGGAGTTATCTGATATAGAAAGAGGGGGCATTAATCTATATTTGCACACAGGCATTCTCCCTGCAGGGGTCATGGACTGAGTGGTTAAAAAGTGCCAGGAATCATGTAGCCCCACTCTCTCATCTTTTATCTTGGAATTTGAGAAATATGGGCTGCAGGTATCATTCTGTAGACTTCCATTTTATTGACCTCAGCAACATTCCTATAAAGTCAGCATGGATTTTTTTTTGAAGTTAGAGGTTCCTATGACTAATTTCTTGATAACTTTGGAGGCCAACCTTTGATGGAGAGCAGCTCTGTGGCAAGATCCTTGAAGGGGGTAGCAGAATTTGTAGCAATTCCAGGTGGTCCCAACTGGAACAGAGACCTAGAGACAGAGTTCTAAAGCTTAACAGCAAGAAACTCAGGAGTATATGTTTCAGCAGGTCCTAAGCTACGTTCATGCTAGGCCTTGGATCAGATCAGAACTTGGAGTAAGAGTTTACATGGTCACATATTAAGTTTTGATAAACACTTTAAATAAATATGATCATGTTTTGGAAAACACTGCGGCAACAGAAAAATACCAAGTGCCCATCAGAAGAGCTGGATTTTATCTGGATTTGGCTCCATTGGCCATCATGGGACTTTAGGCAGACATGTTGCCTCTTCTGTTCTCTGCTTCTTCATCTGAAACATGAGGCTATTAACTACATGACCGCTCACATCCCTTTTAGTTCCATAATTTTGCGGCATGAGGAGAATCCAAAATATCTTCACAGAGGAGTGGATTTGAACAAGACTGTTCTCCCCACCTTCTTTTAATACTTGATGTTAAACAGGACATTTGAGACACAATGTACAGGATACTGCCATGAAACAGAGGGAGCTCTCAATTTGGAGTCCGTTGATTCTGCTTAGGAAATGTGTGACCCTGGGCGAATGATACGTAAGTTCTTGGAGTCTCAGTCTCCTCCTCCGTAAAATAGGGCAAAACCACGTACCCTCACAGATCCCTCATGAGGACCACATGCCACGATCTGTGCACAAATCCATGGGACGGAGCCAGACATGTAGCAGGGGTCAATCGGCCATTTTCTCCTCTTCCTTCCCTCACATCCTCCTGGACAGGGCTGGCTAAGAATTCTAGCATGATCTTAGTCAAAGTGGCCCTTACAGTTCCATTGTCCACAACCCCCATGAAAAGTGTGGTAGCCACCCAATGGTTACTTGCTTCGAGATGCTGCTTTTGATGAAAGTGGACTGTTTTAGAAGGAACTCTTGTTCCGGTACCTTTGCTGTTGGGAAGTTCTGCTGGGACCACTGGTGGCATCATCCCATAGGTTGGCAGTCTGAGTAATTCCAAATTTTCAACTGAATTCGCTTGAGGAAGTGACCCTTTGGGAAATGCAGGAGCATCCATTGCTGTCTATTTCAGAGCCCCCCCCCCTCCCCCTGCCCCCAGTAGCTTTCCAGGGCCATGGATCTCTGAGCTCCTGGAGATGTACTTTCTTCCTGGTAAGAAGGTAGGCAGCCGTGAGCTGAATCTTTGGGTAACCATTTCATAAAAGCCCATGTGGCCCCATGGCTGAAAGAGAAAACAGATTAGAAATCATTTTTTTTTTTTTAAGAGAAGAAAAAAGAAGGAATAGAAGAAGAGGAATAGAAGTAGAGAGAAAAGGGAGGGAATATGAAGGGAAGGAGAAAGGCAAACAGGGAAGAAGCATAGATGTCAGGTTTTTCAGGGGACGCGGTATAACCAGGATACCATTAGCAGGGGGTCTCTCCTAAACCATAGACTTTCAGAAGTCCAGAATAATATATATATATATTTACATATTTACATATTATATATATATATACACACATATATTTTAAAGATTTATTTATTTGTTTATTATGATTTACATATATTTTTTAAAGATTTATTTATTTATTTGAGAGGGAGCTTGAGTGTGTGAGTGGAGGGAAGGGTCAGGGGGAGAGAATCTTCCGGCAGATTCCCCACTGCGCACGGAGTCCAACGCCGGTCTTGATCCCATGACCCTGAGATCATGACCTGAGCTGAAACCAAGTCGGACACCTAATCGACTCAGCTACCCAGGAGCCCCAGGAATCTGCATTTTTGAAGTACCCAAATGATTCTTATCTGGTGCTAAAGTCACTGTTTTAGGAATCTAATAAGATGACATTTCAACATTGTATGTCAGTTATAATTCCAGTAAAAAACAAAACAAAACAGTTAAACCTGTAAAAAAAAAAACAAAACAACAGAGTAGAATGATGGTTACCAGGGGATGCTGGGGGTGGGGTGGGGAAAGAGTGAGGGTGTTGAGGGCCCAAACTTGTAACAAGTAGTAAATAAGCTGTAGAGATTTAATGCCCATTATAATGAATAAAGACAATAATATTATACCATAATTATGGAATGTGATAAGCATGATGAAATGTGATAAATATCAGCAAACATATTACATTATATAAATGCATCAAATAGCATACTCTTTAATCTTATACCATGTTACACATCAAATTTATTCCATAAAAATATTAAGTTATGGGGAAAAAAAGACATTTCATCTTTTCTCAAACAGAGCCACTGTTTTATGTTATATCCATTTTTATGTTACATCAGTTCTTTAGGGGGAAATGCAGAAGCCTGGGACTCAGCTGACTGTTGTAGATGCGTGGATATCTAACTGTGGAGAAGCTCGGGATCATAGGCAGGGGTGCATGACTTCACTGGACCATATGTAAATTTCTGGCAACGGGAATCTAGGCGGCAACCTTCAAATTTGAGATGCTCTCTCTTCTCAGACTGTAAGACCTGCCCCTTCTGGTGCCACAGGCAGACCCAGTGAGGATGCTGGGATAGCCAGGGCCACTGGGCAAGCCGAGCCACCAGAACTCAGGAGGCGGGGACCATGGGGACTTCGACATACCTCATTGTATGGATTTTCACCTGAATCAGGTGTACCAACCGGCCCCACCCTCCCGTGCCTTACTCCAGAGCCTGCCTCGTTGGTACCACCCTAGAATAGTTGAATCACACATAGTGTGTTTGCGGAGAATTTTCAAATTGTAATTTGTCAAAGGTTTCCCACCTGTTTTCCTGTTTCTGAAAGCCAGAGCGACCTCCAGCAGCTGCATTGATGTGTATTTGACACCAAATGCCGATGCCCTTTGGATTAATGGCGCTCTCGAATGTGACTGTTTCTTTCCATTGGCTGCATTACACTAGATGTGCACAAAAGCCAGAACCCTAGCCAACCCACAGCTGCTTATAGGGCGTGTACTGTCATTTTGGTCAAATTCCTGGACTGTCAGCCACCATCTATCACAAGTGTCTTTCTTCAAAGGGAGAATGGGAAAATAAACTTTGACTTTTGCAAACAAAAAGAGCAAGGAATGGGTTCAATGATATGAATTTTATTAATTATGCAACTTTTTTGGAGGAGAGGTACAAGTCTGCTCTGTGTTTGGGAACACCAAAGAATTTAACAATTTGCTTCCCGGTTTAAGCAAAACGCATCCATATGCTAATGTATGGCTCCTGGTTCTATTCAGGAGTAGTTTAAATGCATTTCCGGTAAAGCTAAGGCCCCAAGCATTTCACTTCTGCCTGCCCCTGGGTTACTTCTCCAAAATGTCTCCCTCAGTTTGGGTGATTGCCAAATAAACAGGCCTTTAAAGAAAGAGAACTTCTCTCCTTTTATTTTATAAATATAGCCTTGTTTCAAAAAGGCATTTTAGGCAGCTAGCCAAAATACATACAAAAGAAAAAAAAAATAGTGATACAGGGATTTGGGGGATGATTTTTTTTCGTATCTATGCCTAGGAACATAAGGTGTGGGGTAAATGTTACAAAATTACTCTAATTAAAACTGAATTGACCCTCCAGGGACTATTTCACCCTTTGGTAATATTTTAAATAAGAAAACTTCCTTTGGGGGTTTAATTGTTTATTTATTTGAGTGTAGTGGACATATAATATTACATTAGTTTTAGGTGTGCAACATTGTGATTCAGTAAGTTTATACATTATGCCGTGCTCACAAAGGTAGTTGCATCTGTCCAGAACGCTATTACACTATCGCTGACTATATTCCTTATACTCTGCCTTTTTAAAGATTTTTTTATTTTAGAGAGAGAGAGAGTACATGAGAGAGAGCAGGGGGAGGGCAGAGGGAAAGGGAGAGGGACAAGCAGACTCATGCTCAGCGTGAGCACCCTGAGATCAGGACCTGAGCTAAAATCAGGAGTTGGATGCTCAATTGACTGAGCCACCCAGGTACCCTCAGGTCCCCCCTTATGCTGTCCCTTTTATTCCTGCAACTTATTTATTTTATAACCGGAAGCCTGTATCTCTCTCTCCTCTTCACCCATTCTACCCATGCCCAACTCCCCTTCCCTCTGGTAGTCAGGTTTGTTCTCTATATTGACATGTCTCATTCTGCTTTTTGATTGTTTATTCATTTGTGTGTGTGCGTTTTTTTTTTTTTAATTTTTAGATTCCACTTATAAGTGGAATCATATAGCATTTGTCTTTGTCAGTCTGACTTATTTCACTTATTAGCATTACCCTCTAGGTCTATTTTGGGCACTAATTAATTTTGGGTGACTGTGAGGTCCACTATACTATTGTAAATGTGAGAAATATTGGGTTTTAGTTGCAAGATTAGATAATGTAGATTTGTTCATATAGTTTAATTTATTTACTTAGTGGCAAAGCTTAGCTAATGTGCATATTATCGTTATTTATACTATTTCTTCCATTCATATAGAAGAATTCGGGAGTCTCAGGGCAACTTCAATAATAATCTGACCTTCATTTCAAAAGAAAGAAAAGAGAAAAGAGGGAGAGGACGGGTATAATGTGCTTTTATTGGTTTACTTTCTGGTCAGCTTATGCTGACATGGTTATGACTTATTGGCCGTATTCCCTTTTTAAAAAGGCTACTTTCAACTATGGTCCTAATGACTGGTGGGGATGTAGGTCTCTTAGCAACAGGTGCCCATCAGCCACAGAGAGTGGATTTGATCCTCGCTGAGCTAGTTAGATGCTCCTAGGAGCTAGGAAACAAGACCCAGAGACCAGCTAGGGACAATATCGGAGCTTCTCATAGGCAACCTAATATTAGAGCTCTTATAGGCAAATCTCATTTAGGTTTGCATCAAAGTTAAAATCCTTGTCGAAGAGGCTGGTCTAGAGAGGAGAACAGATGTATGTATCAGTTACGTATTTCCTTCTAACAAATTATCATAAACTTAATGGCTTAAAACAGTGCACCTTTATTATCTCACATTTTCTGTGGGTCTGGAATCTGAGCATGGGTTTAATTGGGTTCTTTGATTCAGGGTCTCTCACAAGGCCATATTCCAGGTGTCACCTGGCACTGAGGTCTCTTCTGATGACTCCTGTAGGAAGGATCCGTCTCCGAGCTTATTTACATAGTTGTTGGCAGAATTTATTTCTTAGCTCACTGCTGCCTCTGGGCCTCTGTTCCTTGCTGTGTGGGTCTCTTCATAGGGCACTTTACAACGTGGCAGCTCACTTCATCCAAGCCAGCGAGGGAGAGACTCTGCTAGCAAGACAGAAGTTATAATATAATGTAATGCCACCACCAAAGTGACAAGCCTTATTTTGCAATATCTATTGGTTAAAAGTAAGTGATGAGTCCTACCCGACTTACAAGGGCAGAGACTTAGACAAGGGCATGAGTGAGAAGATGGATCCATCTAGGGGCCATTCTAGAGATGTCTGCCACAGAGCAGAAGCAGAAAATCCAAGAAGAGAATAGTGAGAGAGACTGGGAGAGAGAGAAAGCAAGGAAGGAGGAGGAGGAACCACCTGATATGTCTTGAATTCTCACCAGGAATCTGGCTCTACTTCTTAGAAATTGGGTCATGTAAAATTCTCCCATTAGCCTTATAATAATGACCTCTTCTAAAAATTAAAGTTTGACTTATGATAAAATACACTTAAAACTTACCATTTTAATTATTTTTTACATGTACTATTCAGAAGCATTAAGTGCATCTATATCATTATGTAACCAACACTACCATCCATCCAAAGAACTCTTTTTATCTTACAAAATTGAAACTGTACCCAGTAAGCATCTCCCCATTCTCTCCTTCTCTCAGCCCTTGGCAGCTAGCCTTTTACTTTGTCTCTAAGAATTTGGTTTCTCTAGGTACCTCACGTAAGTGGAATCATACAGAGTTTGGCTTTTTGCGGCTGGCTTATTTCACTTAATAGAATGTCCTCAAGGTGCATCGATGTTCTAGCATGACAAGATTGTCTTCTTTTTTAAGGTTGGATAATATTCCACTGTGTGCGTATACCACATTTTCTTTATCCATTCATCCATCAGTGGACACTAGGGTTGCGTCTTCCAGCTTTTGGCTATTTCACCTTTTAAAATAATGCCTCTGTGAACTCGGGTGTACAAATATCTCTTTGAGATCTTGCTCTCAATTTGTTTGGGAATATATCCAGACGTGGAATTACTGGATGATATGGTAATTCTGTTTTTAGTGTTTTTGAGGAACCACTGTACTGTTTTCTATAAGAGCGGTACCATTTTACTTTCTTACTGATAATGGACAGGGATTCTGATTTCTCCACATGCTTGCCAACACTTGTTATTTCCTGTTTTGTTTTGTTTTTTTTTTAAATGCTGCCATTCCAATGATTGCGAAGTGGTATCTCACCGTGGGTTTGATTTGCATCTCCTAAATGAGTAGAGATGTTGGATATCTTTTCATGTGCTTGTTGGCCATTTGTATATCTTCTTTGGAGAAATACTTATTCAAGCCCTTTGTCCATTTTTTTTCCTCAAAAGTTTTATTTTAGAAAATTTATTACTTTCAGATATAACATTTAGGTCCAAGGTCTATTTTGAGTAATTGTTTTATATAATACACTAGATCCTGTTTTTCCCACAGATGGATAAGCAATTTTTCAAACGTCATTTATTGAAAGAGCAATCCCTTCTCTTCTGAAATGCCTTTATGTCTTTGCTTTATAGGAAATCAGTTCTCCTTGTTTTCTGTTACAATGATCTATTTTTCTATATTTATACCAGTACTGTACTGTCATTATAAGTAGCTTTTTTTTTTTTTGGTTTCTAAATCAGATTGTTTTATTGTTATTAAGTTGTAAGAGTTCTTTATATATTCTGGATATTACTCCCTTACCATATATATGTTTGCAATGACTTCTTTTACCTGAACTTGTTTAAATGGGTTTCTAGTCCTTATAAACAAAATATCCTTGATTAAGACATGAAAACATCAGGCAATTCTTGTTTTTTACTTCAACTCATCTTAGTGTTTTTGTTTTCATCTACTGATTTTAAAAATGCTCATTCCATGAAATTGATCTCTAAATCTTTTTATTAGAGATTGGGTTGGTTCTTTGGGTGCTCCTATTAGCCAGCTTAGACTTTTAAGATTAAGTCAGGTTCATACACAATTTTAGATCAATAACTTTAACCTAAGAGTGCTTCGAAATATCTAGACAATGATAAAAGAATGTTTTTTTCCCTTCGCCATACAAAAAGACGGACCAAATTCTCCACCTCATTTTATACAACCAGACCCCATCCAGAACTAAACATAAATGCAATGACTACCAAATATGTTTAGGCATAGACCTGTCCCTAGAGAGGATTGGGGGGAGGGGTGGGGACTCAAGAGACTTCAGGGACATGTATATTCCATGCTTCCAGACTTTCACTCTTCCCAAATGTCCTCCTGGCACCAGCACTGATTTGGTTCTCATAAATGAGAAGTTAAAGGTTTTACTATTCTTTTCACCGACATGATTACCAGTAAGTGCTAAATTAGCTAGCATCTCCAAAGTATGTATAGCTTAAAATTATGGGAGGGACAAACCTTTGTTCTCAGATCACTGAAGCTCATTGTGAAAGAGTCCATGAAGCAAGTTGCTTGCTAGAATAGCATATATATATGCTCTCTATATAGTATGTTATATGTATGTTTTATATATAGTATGTTATATACATGTTATATACATATAACTATGTAATATGATATATATTTAAATATATATTTATATATTTAGTGGGTGAATTCCAAATCCATATACAGAGAAGTTTTTTTCCAAAGCCAGGGCTGCATGGTGTGGGGCAGAGGGAGTTATTTTAACTCTGCCTGTCCCCACACCCCCATGCCTCTTCCTAGGTAACACAAAGCCCATAACTGAATGATTGGATCTATACCTTTCAGTGCAAGAGAGTCAGAAGGCTTTTCTTTTTTCCTTCCTTTTCTCCCCCTTTTTCTTCCCCCGCCATTCTAATGAAATTTGCAGACATGGAAAGGAAACTGAGTTATTTATAGGAGTGGGAGGAATGTGAGTGCTAATTGTGCTTAGGCTATTCCTAAGTGTGTAATCTGTTTGCTATTAAATTTTACAATCTTTCAGCAATATACACATTTTTTAAGGAGAGAACTTCATAAATCTGACAGAGAAAAACCAAAGTAAATTATTCTAAGGGTTCAAATCTTGTAGTGAAAGTCAGATTTAAAATAAAAATATATTTGTAGGATTAAACTCTCTTGTAGCACGGATCTCTCCCCTCCCCCCTTGATTAGTTTATTCATTTCCTTTCTAGACCTGTAAGGTTTGATACAGCTACTCATGGGAGATAACAGTTCTGGCCATGAGTTACCAGGTACTTATGTACACGCACACACAAAGAAAATTGGGTCAAATGGGAAGTTATTGGATGCAAGCGTCTGAAGAGGGCACTGGGCCTTAAACTCTACACCCAGCATTTCGACAATCGAATAATGAAGATAACTCCAGTTATCTGGTCCAGCAGAAAGTCACCTGGGGTAGAAAATTATCATGGGAAACAAGATTTTCCCAGGCTTTTCCACCTTGATTGCTTCCCCCTAGTAATCCTGGGGAGCTGCTTCTTGGAAATTAAACACTTGCTAAGAGGAACCAGAAAGATCATAATCATTCTTAGACGAATTTTCCATAGTGGGAATGATTTCCTGTTTGAAATTTGTCTTCGTGTGACTGTCAAGGCCGCAGGGATTAGAAAATTTCTCAAATTACTTTAAGAAAAGATCCGTTTATGAAAAGACCCTAACCTCTTAAATTCACAACTGCAAAACCATCAGGCAGCCAGACAGCTAGCTACGGGGGCCACCCGGCGTCTCCAACCCACGGCACGTTTCCCTCTTTGCGCTTTTTGTGTCATTCCCTCTGCCTCCTCCTGCTTCTGAAAATCAGCGACACATTATTGACCTGAACCCCTTGTTATTTTTTCTGCCTTCTAGGTTCTGCTTGTTGATGCTATTTTATTTGGTGCTTTCTCATAGCTTTAGTGTGTCGTGATCTGTCTTAACTCACCGACTACCTCGTGCTATCCTGTGACCTTCAGTTTCTACTGCTCAGCTCCCATAAAGTCGCTTGGTAACTTCAGTTAAAATCCTGGGGAAGGGAATCCGATGGGTTTACTCCGACTTCTTAGGCCATTCCAAGCTGCGCGATTGGGTGCAGGTCAGTTGATGATTTGGCTGGTTTTTTTTGTTTTGTTTTTTAAGATTTTATTTATTTATGACAGAGAGAGATAGCAAGAAAGGGAATACAAGCAGGGGGAGCTAGAGAGGGAGAAGCAGGCACCCTGCTGAGCAGGGAGCCTGAGATGGGGCTCCATCCCAGGCCACTGGGGTCATGACCTGAGCCAAAGGCAGGCGCTCCAGGACTGAGCCACCCAGGCGCCTGATGATTTGGCAGTTTTTGAGTGAGTAGCCAATTGCTTTCAATCCTCTGTGGCTTTGGGGGTGGGGGAGGGGAAGGAACAGGGCCTCCGTGTGATTCACCTAGAGCCCCCTTTTCAGTTGGTTGTAGACATATTGGCTATTTTGAAGGTTAACTCACTATGCTCCCAGAAAGGCAGTAAGTATAAGTTGGAATTAGAACCGTGACGTGAGTCTGATCATTTGCCTTCTCTGAGCTTCTGTTTTCTCCTCTGTGGAAACAAGATAATACTTACTTCTCAGGGCATTTTTGTTATCTGTTGCTGACTAACACACCATGCAATTATTTGGTGGCTGAAAACAACACTAAATTAAATTTTTCTCCCGATTCTATCAGTGGACTGGGCAGTCCCGCTTCATGGGCTATCACTGTGGAATGTATGGAAGGTCTAAAAGTCTTAACTCACGTGGTTGGCAATTGGAGCTGCTTCCGGGGAGCTTTGCTAGGACCCAGGCCCTAGATTGTCCACATGTGGGCCTCTCCATGTGGCTGCTCGGGTTATCTTGAAGCATGGTGTCTGGGCTCCATAGAGGAGGAGTTCAAGAGGGCAAGCCCCAGTGGGCAAGCATGCATCTAGCTCCCACTGCATTAATCTTTCTACTGTCCTATTGGTCAAAGCTGATCACAAGGATACGAAAACTAGGAGACATGGGTCCCTGGGATCCCTAAAATCATAGTCTGTTACACAGGCTTTGTCATGTTAACTGAGATAGTTGATGGATAATGGTCTTTAATGCACATAATTGACACTCAGTCAACACCTGGATCTTATTTCTGTTGAAGGAAGTGCTGATGGTTTTGTATCTATAGCATAGCTATATTGCATTGTACATTTCTGTGTTGAAAACATGCATGTGTTCAGTAGAAGCATAATATTATATCATATTTTTTGCAAACATATTTAGGAATTTCTTCCTTCCTAAAAGATAATTCAGGATTCTCAAAAATTCCAGGTGACCCAGAATTATTTCCTTCTCTGAGAGCCGCTGATTCCTTACGATACCTAAGAAAACTACTGTAAACATGCTATTTCAGCATCAGCATTCAGTGATTCAGAAAGAGAGAGGTTAGTTCGGGAAAGCACCTCACAGAGGGGACTTTGAGCAGTTCTTAAGCAAACAGGAATAACCACTGTGCCAGCCCTGGAATCTTCTGATTTTGCAGAAGAAGAAACAGGTTTAGAAAGGAGAAGCAATCTGTCCAAGGTCACCATCAGTGACCAAGCCAGAATTGGAGTCATTAACATCTGACACATTCATCCATCAACAAATATCTATTGCACTGTGTTAGGATCCGTATATTTGGAGGGAACAAAAGAGACATGTCCCTGACTTTGTGGACCTTACATTCGCACCTGGGATAAAGACGGTCAATGAGTAAACAAGCCATCTAATTAATAATCTAAAATTGTGGTCTGGGGCAGCTGGGTGATGCAGTTGGTTAAGCGTCTGACTCTTGGTTTCAGCTCCTCAGGTCGTGATCTCATGGGTCAGAGGATCGAGCCCCGTGTTAGGCACTGTGCTCAGTGTGGAGGCTTCTTGAGTTTCTCTCTCCCTCTCCCTCTGTGTGCACGCCTCCCACTCTCTCTCTCTCTGAAATAAATAGATCTTTAAAAAAATAAATAAAATTGTGATAAGCACTCCGAACAAACCCAACAGAGCGGAGCAATTGAGAATATTGTTGGAAAGAGGGGGTGATCAGGAAGGCCTTCTCTGATGAGGTACCTTTTAAGCTGAGTCCTGAAGCAAGAATGAGAAGGAGCCAGCTGTGTGAAGAACCAGAGGACATTACAGACAGAGGGAGATGTATTTGTCAAGGTCTTGAGCCTGGAAAGATTTTGATGTGTTAGAGGAAATAAAAGAAAAAAAAACCAACCAAGCAACCTGTGTGACTGAGCACAGAGAAGGAAGAGGTGAAGGAATTGAGAGGCATCTGATTAATTTGGGGAGGTAGGACGGACCAGTTTCGCTAGACCTTTAGGTCATGTAAAGAAATTTAGATTTTATTTTAGATATAATGGGAAGCCACTGAAGAATTTAAGCAAGGGAGTGACATAATCCAATTTATATTTTGGAAAAGCTTACTCAACAAACATTGATTGAAAGTCTATTTATTTGCCAGAGACCATGGCAAGTGATAACATAGCAGAAAATTAACATATGGACCCGGAGGGGCATAAATAGAATAATGGATTGGAGTGTGTGTGTGGGCAGACAGACAACATCCGTCAGTGACCACAAAAGTGTGTGAAGTTACATAACAGACTGCTTTGTTGTGTTGTTCACAAAATCTTCCATGACCCTGCCCGCGGCCTTGCTGAAATGAGAGACCTAGGCAGCTAATGCCTTGGTGCACTGTTTCCCAGCCATTCATCCAGAGCGAGTGATTCATCCAGAGCGGGTCACCTGACCTAAGGAGAGCCAGTCCACGATAGACTAGAAGTATACTAGATCCTTTCTTACGTATTTAAGCAACACAGAGAGTGTCATCACTGATGATGAGCATGGGGCCTGGAAGGTAATACAGCCATGACGAGGCTGCCGTCTGTGCTGGGCACTGCAGTCAGAAGAAGCTGGTATTCTACAAGAAGGGCCAGAAAAGAGGCAGAGAGAAGCAGAGGATGGGAAAAGAGCTTAGAACACCTGAAAGACCTACGGAAGGACTCCCCAGTTCCGATCTTCGCAACTCTGGCCTCACTATGGTCCTTTGCCTGTGCGGTTGTCTACTGTATCCTTATGGAATACTTCTGTCTCTCCCCCACTCCCATACTTGGGTTGGGTCTTCAAGGATTTGTATGCTTTTCACAATCGGAAGCGGGAGGAAAAGGTTTCAGGCAGAAGCAATAGTTTGTTCAAAGGCACAAGAGCATAAACGTTCTGAGGGTGAGCTACTTCAGAAGAGGCTCTCAGCAAACACGGTAGAAGACCTCAGTAAGACCACCAGTCTTGATGAGGGGAGCATGATGAAGAGAAGTTGAGGGCATATTTGACACTAAGCCTCCACTGACAGGTCACATGGTTGGTGGTGATGGAAAAACAGTATATTCTACCCTGCTTCTATGAATTCCTTTAATGATATAAAACTCCCATGTGCCACAGTTAACATCCAGCACACCACCTGGCATTTAATAAGTATTCAGCAAATATTTGAGGTATGATGTTGTCTCCCCTCTCCTATTCCTCTGCCACTAGTCCACGGCCAGTAATAAATATGGGCTTGTTACAAATTGAGATCCAAGTTGTGTACTTAAAAGGTAAGCACTGACACGTGCAGGGGTATTTGCAATAAGAAGCTCAAGTTCTAGTCCACCATGAATAATAAACTGGCTTCCAGTTGGCCAGTCGCCATCCTTTTCCAGAAGCCAACTGGCAAGTAGCTCACCCCCATCCCTCTTGGAATTTACAGATGTGTGCTGGACAGTGTGGGAAAGGGTGTTTTACAGCAGCAATTAGTTTATTCCTGGGGTAAACAGTAGAAATTTAAGGATAATTGCAGCACGAAATTTGTTTCCTATTGCAGTGTGAATAACCTGCGGGCAGCCAATTGGCTGGTTGCCCTACGAATCCGAAAAAGGGCAATTGGCAACTCTTGTGCATTTGTGTCTCGTACGGATTTGCGCATGCACATTGGAGAAGGCAGGAAAGATGGGGGGCTGTGTTTGTACATCTGTTTGCAAAGCCATGGATGGTTTTCTAGGAGGGGTTAAACCAGAAGGAGAAATTTTGGTCTGCGTAAAGAGAGAGCTTGTTTCTCTTTAAGATGGGAGTTTCAGCTTGAGTGCCAGTTGGCATCTTCTAGACTCTGCTATAGGGCCAACACACATGAAGCAGAGTCACTTAATCCTTCTGCCTTTGCTGTTTGCTGCCTGTGACTGTGCTCAGCCTGCAGGAGCCTGAAGCAACATATAACTCTGAGACTGTGATCAGCCGAGGGCCTGTCTTCCAGGGCCTTCAGTGAACGGACTGCACACCAGCTCCACTTGGCTTCCCAGCCAATTTGCCTATCTCCCCACATTTCTTTGTCAGGTGTGGCATTACAGAGACCTTTGTGATTGTTGTTGTGTTTCCATTTTCTGAGAACACGGGCACAATAGTTTCCAGCCGGCTTTTCCTAAATATGTTACACGGTTTCCCTAAATATGTTACCCACTGCCCCCAAGAGCAGGT
Source organism: Potos flavus (assembly GCA_028534135.1). Taxonomy (NCBI): domain Eukaryota; kingdom Metazoa; phylum Chordata; class Mammalia; order Carnivora; family Procyonidae; genus Potos; species Potos flavus. The sequence goes on along the minus strand of CM052891.1, from coordinate 8,951,368 downwards.
TGCAATTTAAAGTGTCAGCTTAGGCAGCAGCAATATCACATATTTGTAGAGCCTTTTCTTTTATCATGATTGTATAATTATGTTTTAGTATTTATGTATGAGTCTTAAGGCATTCTTTCTGTTGTATATAACAGGGGAAATTTACTAGGAAAACACACAAGAGGGCTAAAGTTGGAAGTCTTGATTCCCCATCACTAGAAATCATTTTGTCTTTCCGCCCGGGGTAGGAGAGAGGTACAACGTCCTGCTTGGCTGATCTGCAATCATTTCTCCCACTGACTCTGAGCTCCTGAAAACTAGTCATTGTACCTTAGGCATCTCTCACCTCCTAACTGATTTCTCTGCATCTCCCCCCAGTCCCCAGTCTCTTCGGCATACGTGGCAGCTCCGGTCATGTCAAGATTAAAGTAATCTAATGATACCCTATAATATCCTATTCTTATGGGGATAGGGATATATATTCTCAGTCTTTAGGGCCCCACTTGATTTGGCTCTGGTCTCACCTGGGTTCTGCTAAATCTGTTCTCTGCAACCCAGTCATGATGGCTTATTCTTCAGATCCTCAAATGCATCATGATTCCTCTTGTTGTACAGAGGAGCATGGCACATTCCACGTTTGCCTCCTGCAAAGGATTGGACTCCATAATCGTTAACTGCTTCTCGTCTTTCAAATGTTGGCTTACACATACTCTCTTCCCTGAGTCTCCACACACGATCGTGTTACCCTTTTATCCCTCACAAGGCATCTGTAAACCTCCTTTGTAACCTTCATCACAGTCTATAATCCTACATAAATGTGTAAATTCTTGACTGATGCCTACCTTGCCCCTTCCGTGACAACAAAGACTCTGTTTCAGGTGCATTTTGCCCCTGGTGGATAATTGAATGAAAGCAGTGCGATCCTTAGGAAGAGGGCATGAGGATTGCCAAGTCAAGAGGGAGGGGCCACATTTAAAGTTAAGAAGAAGTAGGAGGAAAAGGACTGAGGCAAGCAATTCGAAAGGGACTTCGATAGAAACAAATCTAGATGAGCATCAGTCTTAGTCTGTAGGAACTAAAGGATAAGAAGTAAATTTCAAGTGAACCGGGCTCTGAACTTCATTCTGAAACCAAACAGTGATTTTTGGGCTTGAGGAGGTAACATTGTAGAGGTATGATCACTGATCTGCAAACGAAGGCGTTTTCTCTTTCTCGGGATTTGCCCTCTTCTGAGTGTGGGCAGGCCAGGATTGGTAGTCCCAGTGGCCAGTGCAGAGAGGGTTCTGCCACTGCCCAGAGCTGTGGATGGCTGGGGAGAGAAGTTCCCGTAGGGAGTTCTAAGTGGTTTTGCAGCAAAAGTGATGCTGAGGGTGTGTACGTACAGAAATGCAGAAGGAGAAGGTGGAGAACTGGAGGAGGAGAACAAGAAGGAGAAGAAGGAGAAGTAGGTGGAGGAGGAATAAGAGAAAGAGAAGAAAGGGAAGAGGGTGGGGAAGGGATAGGAGTAGGAGGAAGTTAACACTTAGGGGGCATCCATAGCACAGCAATATCAGAGGAAAAAGGAAGGAAGAAGGACAAAAGCGTTGGCAGAAAGGTGACAAGTCAAGAGATTAGAGCTCATAATCTTCAAGGGAAGACAAGAGAGACTTAAGAACAAGGGTGTTGTGGAGGGGGATGAGAACAGAGAAATTGCCCTGAGATTTATTCAGAATGAGGTTGTCCGTGACCTTGGAAAGAGCAGTATTATTGGAGTGTTGGGGGATGGAAACCAGAGATCAGGCTGCTGAGATCAGGGGTTCCAAGAAAGTGGGAAAGTCAGAGCGGTACACTTGGGTTGAAAAATCTTTAAATCTTTCAACCATCCAAGGAAGTCGCCAAGGCAAAAACCCTCACCTGCCATGGAACTGCCGGACAACTTGTTCCCTTCTTCTGATCACTGTTCTCAGAAAGCCCGGGGCAATCAGATCACAGCCAGATGTGTTGAGGGTCAGGACAGAGATAGACATCTTGGGAGATGAGGTAGAGGGGTCAAGGGTGTTGTGTGCTAACACTCTGGGCAGCGCCAACGGGCAAGAGTCCATCCTCAGGGATGGTTCTCCTTGGCCTGACCCGCTATTGTTGTTGCTAGCTTCTCATTTCCAGGAGTACTAAATCTATCACGAAGTATTAAAACTGGTGTTTGGAATATGATCTAATTAATGCTCTTTGCTTTATCCAAATTCAATGACAGAAGAAATCTTGGCTTTGAACGTCTATCTCTTGGGCTGCGAGGTGGTACCAGGACAGCAAACTGAGACTTAGGAGGGCCGAGCCTACTGCTGGGCAGAGACGAAGGCCTGGAGGGGAAGCTGGGAATCAGTGTGACATAGGTTTCCCAGCAGTACTTTGGCCATTGATGCAGTCAGCATATGTATGGGTTATAGCTGGGGCAGGTGGGAACAGCTACTCTAGTGTAGGGTCAGGGAGGCTGTGGATGAAAAAGCTATCTGAAAATCTCCATCAGAAGTCAACAGCACAGAGAATGTGTTGTTTGGACATTGGGTGGGAGCAAGTTAGCATCTTTGATCTGGATGTAGCTGAGGTTTCTATGGCTCTTTTAGTCCTAAGTGCAAAGATTGCCCTGTTTCACTCCACAGTGTTACAGTCATCCTCCACCCAGGAGCACTCGCTGTTCCTGTTCTCTTGGTAGAGGTCTGGTACCTCCAGGCTCTCAAGTGGTCAGCCAGAGAAGAGAGGCTCGTTTTCCCCAGAGTCCCAGGCTTTTGTTTATTGGAATCTTCCTTTTCTGGGGAAACCACGTGAATTTGGAAGAATCATGACAAGTGAACAGAGAGCACCTTCTTGGGTTCTGAGAGGATCCTGCTTTTAGCCTTGTTAGAGGGGCAGCGAGAGAATTCTCGTGAACGTCCGATGGGGGTTTCCAGGCCTGACCCTTTGCACCCCATGCCTTCTCATTTATCCTAACTATTTCTGTCATGCTCTGACACCCAGAGTGAGACAGACATCACACTCTTCTGCTTTGCTGATGTGACCCAGGTCTCTTTCTTGAGTGTAATACTACGCTTAGTTCGGAATAAGGATTAAATGTCGAGTCTCACCATGACTTATAGTTTTAAGAGACAGGAAGCAAGGGGTTGACCCACCCCATCTTGGAGGGGTTAGATAAGCAGCCATTCTCAAGATCTTTCTCCTGGTTTTGTAAATGCCCTTGTTCACCCTTTTGCAAATTGGTCTGGACTGCACAGATAGTGCTCAGAAGGATGAATGCTGGAAGAAGTGTGAATGGAATTTAGGGTCACTCTAGAGGGGCTGAATGAAGTATCCTGCTGGTGAGTGGTGGATCTGGGGGTAAAGCTCCAGGGTGTTGGTTGTACTCCCGGTACCTGTGGGTTTGTGGATTAATAGGTAGAGCTCAGCTCCATTTCTCCTGTAAATACACAGAGGTAGGATCTCTTAAAATTGGAAACGAAGTGATAATCAAATTTGATTATATTAGATTTTTTAGGTATTAAAGATATAGCAGAAGAAAACTAGGACTAAGTGTAGCAGGAGGGCAATTTTAGACGGTTTGCTCACAACACTAATTATATTTAGTGCTTACTGTGTGTCTCATACTGCCGTATGGATGGTGTGTGCCACATGTCCTTTGTTTCTTCCAGCAGTGTTATTATCCCATATTAGAGACAATGCAAATGAAACTAGGGACTTAGCAAATATCGTACATCTAGGAAGTGGAGAGCAAGCGTCCAACTTAGATCTTTCTGTTTCCAGATCTTCTGTTCTGGAAAGGAGGTTCACTTTGAGTCAAAGAGAAAACACAGCTTAAATGCAGATGGGGATGGACTCCAGGTATTGGTAAAGTTTTAGAGCTTAGAGGAAACCTCAAAAGTGATATGATTTTATTTTATTTTGTTGTTTTAGATAGGGCAGATATAGAACATTTTCATCATAGCAGAAAATTCTGTTGGACGGTGCTACTCTAGCCTTTGCAAATGTATATGGCTTAGAGGTGGACTTTATTCTTTATTCAAAGAAGGGACTTTTAACTCAGTCTGGAATGGTTAGAAAAATCTTCACAAGAGAAAATGGCAACCGAGATGACTTTTGAAAGAACCATTCAGAATGAGCCAAGTTGATGGGAACCTGGGTGGCTCAGTCGGTTGAGCGACTGACTCTTGATTTAGGCTCAGGTCATGACATCAGGGTTGTGAGATAGAGCCCCACATCAGGCTCCATGCTGAGCATGGAGTCTGCTTAAGATTCTCTCTCCCTCTCCCTCTGCCCAACACCCTCTCTCTCCCTCTCTTAAAAAAAAAAAAAAAAAAAAGAATTAACCAAGTAGATAAACAGTGGGAACTGGGCAGGAAGAAGATAGGAAAAGGTAAAATGTATTCCAGGCTGAGAAAACCAAACAGCTTTGTGGAATTTTAATAAATGTTTTGTAGTTCTAAAGGGTAGGTTGTGTGAGGGAGCATGGTGGGGAGTGTGATGGAAGAGATGAACTGATGAGATGATAAAGGACCTTCCATATTACTGCAAGTGGTTTGGATTTTCATCTTGGACATGGAGGGGAGCCATTGCCAAATTCTCTGTAGGGATAAATTAGGGATGACTTGGTTAAATTTGGACTTTACAAAAATTATTCTTGCCAGTGTATGAGAACGAAGATGAGAGAGGGTATTTTGAGAGAGAATAGAGAAGAAGGTACACTGAGAAAGTGATTGCATTTTAAGAGAAACAATGTGTTCCTGAAATAAAGCATTAGCGAGGACTCTAGAGAGGAATGCATTGATAGCAACAATTGATAGAGTGTTAGGAAGTGCTGACCCTTAGTTATGGAGGGTACAGAACAGGGAGAAATCTACAGTGACTCCTAAGGTTCTGGTTTATATGACTGTGTGGAAGACGAAGTCAATAATCAAGATCCTAAAATAGGAAGATAGGTTTGGGAAAGAATGATGAATGATTCGTTGTGTCTTGAACAATTTGGGTTTAGATATGCTGCGACTTCAGTTGGAGATGTCAACAAGACAAAAATACAGGGTCTGGAGTGTGAGTGAAAGAACAGGTCAGTGATGTAAATGTGGGATCATAAGTATTGATGTTGGTTGAAAGATGCTCTCCCCGAGGGAGCACATAGATGGGGAGGTATGGGACTCTGAGGAACACTAACATTAAGGGAATAAGCAGAGAAGGATGAGCTAGATATTGACAAGAGATTTCCAGCAAAGTGGCAGTTAAATGTGTATTAATGGTATTACAAAATTCACAGAAGTAGAGAATTTGTAGAGGAAGGAAGTGGTCAGCCGTGTAAGATGCCACAGATAAATTTGGTAAAGAGAATTTCATTCACATAATTTCAATGTCTCATGTCTAGAGACTGCAGAAAGACTTGGGTCCAAGTCTTTAATTAATTAGATCCTTTAACCAGGGATATTGAAAGTGTCCCTAAATCCAGTGTAAATAAGGCATCAATTTTTTTATTCCATTTTTCCTGAAGCATTAATATACTGTGTCCATAATCCTCATTTTTGGGTCTTTTTATATATATGTTCCTAAGTATTTTGCATTTGTGTGGATTCTTTCTCCTTCAGTAGACTTGATGTTTCTTGGGGCTGTAGCCATATGTGATTTCTCTCTTTTTTTCTTTTAAAGATCCTCATCCCTATATTCAATAAAAAGATTTCACACAGTAGGAGCTCTACATAAGAAGATTTGAGACTTTGTTGTTTTTAAAAAAATCTAAGGAATTCCTGAAAAAATCTCCATAAACAATTTTGGGGGCTCATTACCATGGGTAATCAATGTAGGAACATTTATCCCAAGCATCCCCCTCCTCAGTGACACAGAGAAAGGAGTCAGAGAGAGCATGAAGGATGCATTTTTTCAAACTTGCACCTGACCAAGATGAAAGTTTGCTTACTTAGCTATTCCAAATTCTAGGGATAAAGAGAAGAATAACCTGATTTTTGTCCTCGAGATGATAACCAAGGACTGTTAGAACATGCTTGTGTAATAATTGTAATCACTAGAAATGACAAAAACATTACAATTTAGGGAGTACCTGTTCTATTAGTTATCATTTCTTCACCATATACGGGAGCCTGGGCATTGTGCTAAACTATAAAGTGCTTTATAGCATTTAAGTTTTAAGTGCTATTAACTCCATTATTTATGAAAGAGGCAGAGATAGAAAGGGTAAGAGCACCCTGATCCTGTTCAGGTTATTAGTTTTAAGGGAAAACCCAGGCTCTGAGTCCCAGTTCTTTGACCGTAAGGCGCCTGTGGGTGTGACCCCCAATGCTACATGATTTCATTTCTTCTTCTTCTTCTTCTTTTTTTTTTTTTGTAAAGATTTTATTTATTTACTTGACAGAGAGACACAGTGAGAGAGGGAACACAAGCAGGGGGAGTGCGAGAGGGAGAAGCAGGCTTCCTGCAGAGTAGGAAGCCTGATGCGGGGCTCGATCCCAGAAGCCTGGGATCATGACCTGAGCTGAAGGCAGACGCTTAACAACTGAGCCACCCGGGCTCCCCGATTTCATTTATTCTTTATGACAATCGAGGAAGGTAAGAATCATCAGCATCACTTTGCAGATGATGATTCAAGGCTCTGATAAATAAATTGTTCAAGATCACACAGCCCATAAAATGTTGAGCTGACTTTCCAACTTAGTTTGTTGACGCAAGGCTCTTTCTCTTTACACTGTGTTTTCCTGGTTTCTGGTGCTCTATCTTCATGAACTGTCATATATTTCACTGATAGTAAGGAAAATTAGAGAACTCCAAGCCTGGCCCGGCCCCAGGAGATGATGTCATCCTTCTCCCTGGTGCCTTGCAAGACTAGAGCTCTCCCTGCTTGGTATCAAGCTGAAGGACAAGGTGTTTTTTAGAAATAACATTGGTATCATTATCATAGTATTCCATGTTCATTGACAGAAAGCTGGGAAATATACAAAAAATGAAAACTAGTTCCAATTTTATTTACTGATATTCTTTATAAAATGGAAATATATACTCATTTACTTATAGCCTTTCTCATATAAAATAATATTTCCCGTATCCTTAAGTATTTCTCTGTAATATGATTTTCCCTTATATTTTGAATAGTGCTCCAATAGCATTGAGTACTAGAAGATGACCATATCATAGTTTATTGAAACAATTTAGGGTGTTGTCACTGAGGTTAACATCCTTGGTTAATATCCCTAGTGATTACCTTATGACGGCCTCCCAACAAACTAAATTTCTGGTCAAGGGTAATAACATTTTAAGTTCTTTGATATTCAGCGGTATATATTAACACGTGGTGGTATGTACGTTCTATTGCCTTTCAGAAAATTGATGCCAATTGGTGCTCCAACAGACTATGAGTATATCAGTTTTCTCTACTCTTGCCAATTTAATGGATGAAGAATGGTGTTGCTTTGTGTTTTGAATGGAATTTTTGGTTACAACTATAGTAGGCTGAATCATGCCCTCCCTACCAATTGTTCATGTCCTAATTCCATTGTCTTAACCCTCCCAAACCTGTAAATATGTCACCTTATATAGTAAGGAGTGGGCCAAATGTAATTCAAAAATCCTTGTAGGGGGAGGCAGGAGGGTCAGAACTGTAGAAAGACAATGTGCAGATGGAAGCAGAAATCAGAGGAGAGAAGAGGCTATGATGCTGGTTTCAAGATGGAGGAAGGGGGCCATGAGGCAAGGAAGGGGGGAGGCCTCTAGAAGCTGGTACAGACAAAGAATGGAATTCCAAAGAGCCTCCAGAAGGAACACATTCCTGTGGACCGTTTTTTAGATTTCTGACCTCTAGATCTTCCACAGAAGACAATAAATTTATGCTGTTTTAGATCACTAAGTAACTTGGTTTAGTAACGATAGGAAACTAATAAAACAACAATATTTTTTTCCTGATTTTTTGTGTTTTATTTTTCCTTGGCCCTTAGCGTATTTTTTATTTTGATGATTTTGGTTTCTTTCTTATAAGATGTTTTATAAAGGCTGTTTTTAGGGGCACCTGTGTGGCGCAGTCAGTTGAGCATCTGACTCTTTGGTTCCGCTCAGGTCGTAATGTCATGGTCGTGGGATCAGGCCCCGTGTCAGGCTCCATGTGGAGTCTGCTTGACATTCTCTCTCCCTCTCCCTTAGCCCCTCCCCTCGTGCATGCACATGTGCTCTCTCCCTAAAAAAAAATGAAATCTTTTAAAAAAGTAAAGGCTGTTTTTATATTAAGGGTTTTAATTATCCTTTTGTCATGTGTTGTCAATATTTTCTTTAAGTGCCCTACAATTTCACTTTAGTTTTTCTTTCTTATGGCTTTTTTTTTTTTTTTTTTCCCCTAAGATATAGTAGGGAAGATCCTGGACTGTAGTGTCAGAAAAGGCTGGACTGGAATTTCAGCTCTGATTTTGTGTGTGTTGTCTTACCTCCCTGAGCCTTAACTTTCCTATCAGTAAATTTGGGAGATCATTGTAATGATTAAATGAGATCATGCACATAAAGAATTACCATCACGTCTCATAGCTAGTAAGCGAGCAACACATATTCAATATTCAACTTATTATTATTATCATCATTATCATCATCTGACATGGTTTCTTCTTTTGCTAAATACTTGAGGTAGGAGATTTTGCATTTTGCCTTTAGTCTATTCAGTGTCTCCAAATTTTATGTAATTAATAACTTGCCATTTTTCAGTCTATGTTAACTTATTCCCAGAACCAATTATGGCCATTTTCTCATGTCTCAGATATTGGAAAAGAATAGCAGGTCACTCCCACTTTATTCTGGCCTGTGGCGAATTTGACAACTAGTCACAATAGCCCACTAGGAAGGCTGGTGGCTGGTGAATGCCTTGCTCTTTGACTCATGAACTGGTGGATGGGGAGAAAAAG
>CM052891.1:8924653-8935237 GCA_028534135.1 Potos flavus | reverse complement strand
ATAATGGAGGTTCTTTAAAAAGAAAAAAAATTCAATGGTAGAATATGTGTGTGTGTGCGCGTGTGGGTGTATGTGTGTGAAAGAGAGAGAGAATGATATACCAGCATCCAGCAGACTATTCAATGGTAGGAGGGGTGTGTGTGTGTGTGTGTGAAAGAGAGAGAGAGAGAGAAATGATTTACCAGCATCCAGCAGACTCCTGGCAGCTCCGGGAAATACATGGGTCCACTGGGGGCTGTGTGTGGGGCCCCATGGGCCAAGGGGGTGGAGACAAGGCAGATGGTATTTTGAAGAGCATCAAAGCAATACCACTTTATCTGTCTTAGTTTGACTTCTGCTTAAGATTTTCTTTCTGAAAGCAGTCACACTTAACAAATGAAACATTATTGGAGGAGATAATACACAGGTTCTCCTAAGTCCTTTTGAGAGCCAACACTATTCGAATATGCCTAGCCTTTCCTAAATGTTTTATCTTAATGAGTAAAATTAAAAAGTAAATTGTGGTTGCTAGTGCTTTATAGGAGGATGGTTCTGAAATGCTAGATTTCCCATTTGTGACGCTGTAACTTTAAATAGAGTTACCTGGCGTACAAATGATTAACTTTTGAGACTCTCTGGGAAACACGTCAAAGAGACATTGAGTCATCCTTTCAAAGAGATGAAACCAGATAGACAAGAGGTCCTAATGACTGTTCAGAATTGACTTGAAATTTATACTGAGGACCATGGACAGAGAACACGGCGGGTCCACATATGAGCCCCAAATCAAAAGTCACAAGAACTAAGTCTGAGATGTTGGAATTTCTGCCATAGCAGCTTCTCACATGAGCAATTCTATGACCGGATAACAGCAGGGAGACACTTATGTAACAATAGTTAAGGATTTTTCTAAGCCTGGCAGGGAAGGCCGGGTAGCATTCAGATAGAACACGGGGGTAAGTCTTGTGGCAGTCAGTGGCTTGGAAGATTGTTATCTGCATGTATGATTTTCTTCTCCCATTTATAGGTGGGTTATATTCCTGGAGGAAAGCAGATCTCTCTTTTGTGACCCTTGAATTTGTTTATGTTCACAACTTTTATTTTCCCAACTAGATTTCGAGTTCCATGAGCATGAGGAATGCCATATAATTCTTTTATATTCCTTCATAGTGCCCAGAGTAGGGACAAGCATGTAGTAGTTGTTAAATAATCTTTTTGGTTAATTTATTTAAATGGAAAAGTTGGGCAATTGAATTGATGCCTCAGTTAATTCACAATTCTAGAAGGTTAGACTTGTAAATTTGTAAAAGTCTTTCAAATTGTTTTTTATCATGCAATGAAAGTGAATTGCATATTTTTTTGTCGGCAGAGTTTGTTTTGCAATCCGAATTTTTTGGACTTCGCTTTGAAAAAGGTTGAAATGAAAGGCATGGCAATGAATCAGCAAGTTAAGAAGGTTAACAATTAGTCATAACTTTAATAGATGAGACAATTACGCCATCTCTACCTTTTAAAAATAACCGTATTTTTAATTAGATTTTAATCATAAAGGTCAGAGGTAGTGTAAGTTTAGAAAATCAGAAACACAGACTGTGTTGGCAAAACGGCTTCATCTCATACGAGTTAAGTTGGCCACATTAACTGAAACAGATGGTGAGAGGCTTTTGTTGCTTCAGTGATCAATTGATTGCATGATTTTGATGATCTTGAACGTTTTCAAGGCTAGGTCCCAGAACTCAGGTTCATAAGTACTGCTTCCATTTCTTTGCGTCTTAAAATAGTCTGGGAAATATGGATTATCTGCTCTCCTGCTTCAACAAAGCACAGTGTGGCAATTCAAAAAGCTTGGTACCTCAGCTTTAACTTCGCTTTGACTTTGACTTAGCTTCTGTGGAACATTAGACTATCCCACTTCCTGATGTAGGTTTAGATTATAGTGAGCGATTCAGTTTGAGAGTTCTAATCCAGACAAAGAATCTCGTCTTCAGGTGATAGCCGCGCTTCTGGCCACCTGTTAGCTCATGATAACCGGGCGGCTGATCGATGTGTACTTCGTGATGATTGGGGCCTGAGGTGGGGTGGCTTCCATGGCTGGACTTGGCCGAGATGGCCGGACCGGAGTCTTGTGTGGGCTGTTGGTTGGGCTCACTTCCTTAGTTCATCTCTAAACACATCTGCTAGCCTGGCATGTCTGAGATGCCTTCTTCACTCACCTGTCTGGAACTTGGACTGGGATGACTGGAGCAGGTAGGGCCAAATAGGCCTGAATTTCCATGCCCCACCCCACCCCTCTCCTCCCTTCTCCTCCTCTCGTTTCCCCTTTCTTTCTTCTCCTTTCTCTGTCTCTTCTCTCCCCCTCAACCCCTCCCTTCATGTGACTTTTCCACATGACTCTCTTGGGTTTTCCTCACAGCAGGATGATCTCAAGATACTCAGACTTCTTATCTAGTGTCTGGTTTCTGCCAGAAAGGACTTTCCAGTGGAGAGAGTGCTAAAAGGCCCAAGTGCAAACTGAGAGACTTCTTAGGTCCTTGCCTCAGAAATCCTGGGATGTCCCTTCAACCTATTCAACTGCTCAATCAGACCAGATTCAAAGGGATGGAGGGAATAGACTAATGGGGTTGGACATTCATGTATAGGAAAGAATTGATGGCATCCATCTTGGAGATGATCTAGCACATTGCCTTTAATTTGTGAACTAGATTTCTGTAATAGGACACTTGCTCCCACTTACAGGCTTTTTATATATTTTATATATATATTATATTTATATATATGTTTATATTTATTTATAATATATAAAATATGTTTATAAAATATATTTATATATAAATATAAAATTAAATATAAAATATATTTATATTTATATATAATATATTTATAAAATATATATATTATATATATATTTATATATTTTATTGGTAGTTTTAATTTTACATATTGATACCAAGATGCTACTTCAAACTTACTTCAGGTTCAGATTCACGAGTGTGAAGCAATACCCTTGATTTTTCAGGAACTCTGATCTCTAAACTTCTCCAGTAATGCCATTATTCTCAGTGATTTCTTTCGGGAATTAATACTGTTTATGCTAGGATATTTTGAAGGCTAGTAAATTGAGTTGTACCACACTTGGGAGCTTTAATTTCTCAAGTTCAGTGGTGTTCTGCTAAAGGAAGGAGTTGACCCAGTTACCTGATTCATTTGGACTTTAAATGCATAGAACAGACATGACCAGATCTTATAATGTCACTTGGCTCCAGTTTGATATTAAGAATGTATATGTCATTTTTGATGATTTCCCTTGGCAGTTTGAATTAAATTATCACACAATTGGCTCCAGGGAAACTTTGCGTCCATCAGAATTGGTCTTTGACGCTTTTATATTTCCCTTTAAGGATTTTTCCTTTCCCAAGACATCCTCCTTTTTTGGCTTTCCAGAGGCTGTACTAGCATTCTCTCATCATCCCAGTACAGACCTATGTAGGAGGTGCCCATACTCCCCATAACCGTAAAGATACAAGGCTGGCCGTTAGGTCGATGATAATTTTAAATTGGTATCTTCCTGGAAATTCTGGGAATATTGCTTCTTTCCCTTACAAGTTATAGAAAGACCAACACAAATTAGCTTAAGCTAAAAGGGACTATTTGTACAGGGCTAGGACTAAGTCATTGGAAGGAGGGACCCACGTCTTGTTTCTGGTTTCTCTAGATGTCTCCATTGTCAAGCCATTGTGGTGGCTACTTTCCCAAAATGGTATTCAGAGAAATATTGAAAGGAAAGTCTTCTTCCCCAGTAGCTTAATAGAGTCCTCAAATTGAGCCCCCATAGTTCTGGGTGATCTAATTCAGGTTAGGTTCTCATATATGAACTTGTAGCCTGGGACGTGGAAGGCGCTAATTGCCTTAGGCTGGTTGTGTGTTTTACTTTCGGAGCCGAGGGCTGGTATAAGGTCTACCAGAAGCACGAGGCCTAAAAGTAGGAGAGTGTATTTCCTTCAATGCAAACACAGGGTGCTCCTCCCACTAGAACGGGAGTATTTGGTGGGCAGCAGCACCAACAACTATCACGAAATAAACATAGTCGTGTGTGTCCTTCCACCATTTTAAATTTCTTCTTGGTAATACCCACCCTGCTCCTTCTGCCTGCCCTCAGCACCTCAGTTTCAGTGAGTTGTCAATAAAAAACCAAACCATACAGTGGTGGTTGGTCTTTCTCCAAATCTTCATCTCTCACATTCTCACATGGGTCCAATGGAACACTTTGTGTGTGGCAAGCTCAAAAAATACACTTTCCAAAAATAGCCCCCTTTGCTCCTGTGCCATCTGCATTTCTTCTTTTTAGTATAGCCAAAATATAAAAGCTCTCGCACATTTACACATATAGACTCCTGAGATTATTCACATTATTATACACTAATTTCCCTTTATACTCCTTGGCCTGAAAAGAAGAAGGATTAGGGGAAGGAAATAGGGGGAGGAAGAGAATAGCAAAAGTGATGTGTATTGTAGAGAATGGAAAGCCAGACCTTCTGTGGGCTCTGGATTGCATACCCCCTCTTACAGGAATCATACATGATTAATGTCTGTTTTATAGGCTTAAAGTCCAAACTAATCAGATAATTGGATCAACTCCCTGCTCCATTTACTGTTCTTATAAGTGACAAATAATGATTCTTTGGAGGGGACTAAGGTAAATATATGTTTGGAAAAAGGGGATGAGTTGATGTGTTGCCTCAACTAGCTTCTTTAATGTAATTTGATGTTACATCAGCCCTTATATTTGCAGTTTGTACTTTTAATTAGAAAGAAGACTAATAAGGGAGGATTTGCATATAAAATTCCACCTTTTTAGTGTGAAATTCATCTATCTTTGTACCTAATACAGACCATCCCTATGTACACAAAAGTATAATACCATCATAATTGCTGATTATTCTGAGGCAATTATCACATTTTCTTTTCCTGTTTGACTCAACACCCGGAAAACCTGTATTTCCCAGGAATATATTCCTGAATAAGGTAGTAATCATAATTTTCTTGCATTATTTATTTGGCCTAGTAAAAACGAGACTGACGTAGGAAATACAAAAGCCCACAAACACTGTATATTTCAGCAGAGATGTCATGGGAAATAAACACTTTGCAGTACTTCATAAATTACGTGCTCCAAAGTCTATGAAAATGTTGGCAGCTGGAAGAAAAGACTGTCCTAGAGTCCCTACAGCGATGGCATTTTTGCTCAATGGCATGCATTGCTGTCTGAACATTTGGGGTAAACTCTGGGGTAGGGGAAGCATACAGGTGTGGTTGGCAAAGAGAGGAGTGTGAAGCAGAAGAGTATTTTCATTTATAGAACATCTAGAATGTTGTGGCTACTGCGTAGATAGCATTCCCTAAATCTCATAAATTTATCGCAACAACCCCGAGAAATAACGATTATGGTCATTTTATGGTTGGAAATCCATGGCTCAAGTAAGTTAAAAACCTTGCCCAAGGCAAGTTAGTAGCAGAGGTATGATTTGAAGTGAGGCTTCGGATTCCAAAACCCCTGTCTTACACTCACCTTTCTGCTTGCGTGGCCAACATTGTGCCCTTAAACCCTGGCATCCTTTTCTTTTTTAAACGTCACTAGTGTCTTGCTTTATCTGACTCAGACTGACTTAGTGTTGTCTCTTTCCAGGATTCAAAGCATTTCCAAGTAATTTCTTTTAGCGGCATACACAGCTCTCGTCCTTCTCTGAATGGATTCTTCAGGTTGCACTCTTTGCTCTTTTGCTTTCTTAAGTTAGAAGAAGCTTAGGGATACCTGCTTTGTCCCCTGCCCAAAATATGATAGCTCAATAGCTTTACTTTCAGTGAGACAGATTATAGCTATATCTGTGTCTGTAACTGTATATCTACCTAGATAACTATAACTGTAGCAAGAACTATAACTATGTATTTTCCTACTTTAACTACCAGCACTACCCAAGTCCCACGGGAGGGAGGTGCAATCAGATGGCCCCCCGGGAAAGCCAGCTTGTGAGCTACATAAGTTTTCTGATGTCATGAAGTTTGTAATCCATGTAATTTGATCATATCAACAGCACAGGATGAAAAGAGAAACACATATTTACAGCCAAATCAATGGGTCATGGTCTTTCTTCTAAGACATTCTAGAATATTCAACATAAACCACATTTACATTTCTTTTTTTTTAACATCTTAATTTTATTTTCTTTTCTTCAGTGTCCCAAGATTCATTGTTTATGCACCACACCCAGTGCTCCATGCAATCTGTGCCCTCCTTAATGCCCAGATTTTACTCTGAATGCCCCACCAGTGTGCCATGTTGGTATACAATGAAAATCGGGTGAGATATCTAGGAGTCATACTTACCTCCTCCTTTTTCCACAGACCCAACATCCAATCGATCTGTAAATCCTGTGGCTCTACTTTCAAAACTGATCCTGAGAATTCGCCATATCCACCCTGGTTCTCTTAGTAACTTAGTAACTTGTGGAATTGTGCAGTTGTCTCCCATTTAATCTCCTGGCTTCTGTTCTTATCTCCCTCTATCCAGTCTCCAATTGACTTAAACTACTTGAAGCATTGAAATAAGACCACAATTTTCTCTTCTTGAAAACTTCCATAGTTCTCAGCACTGATGGCGTATGCCATTGAGGGCAGTCTGGTCAGACCTGGTTCCCTGTCTGCTTGCCCTCTTGACTCCATCCACATCAGCCTTTTTTCTCTGTCTTAACTCCATGATGCTCATTCCTGCCTTGTGGCCTTTGCACTGGCTGTTCCCTCTGCCCGGAAGACTTTTCACCTCAGTCTTAGTGTGCAGGAACCTATTCCTCAAAGAAGGGATCTCTGGTTATGCCATGCTAAACTGTCCTCTCCAGCCTCCCATGGCTACTCTCTTCCCTACCGCCCTGCTTTCTCTATTTTCACTTAAACTTTTTATTTTGAGTTAATTTTAAACATAGAATTTGTTGAAAATGGTGCAGAGTTCCCTACATCCTTCCTCCCGAGTACCCCAACATTAACATCTTACGTAGGTTTAGTGGGATCAATGATCACGACCAAATTGGCGTTGTTATGATATTGTTAACTAAACTGCAGATCTTATTCAAATTTCACTAACTTTTCACTAGTGTCCTTTGGTTTCTCCAGGATCCTACTTTATTTTTGTCATAGCACTTATTGTTATCTGGAATGACATTGTTTGTTCATTTTTATTGGCTGTCCATCTTCCCAACAGAATGTAAACTCTAAGGATAATGAACTTGTCTCTTGTTATCACCAGGTCCTCAATGTTTAAGAAATTGCCTAACATGGTGCACCTGGATGGTTCAGTCCATTGAGTGACTGCTTTCAGCTCAGGTCGTGATCCCGGGGTCCTGGGCTCGAGCCCCTTGATGGGCTCCTTGCTCAGCAGGAGCCTTCTTCTCCCTCTCCCTCTGCCTGCTGCTCTCCCTGCTTGTGCTCTCTCTCTCTCTCTCTCTCTCTGTCTGGCAAATAAATAAATAAAAAATCTCAAGAAAAAAAAGAAAAAAGAAATCGCCTAACATGTAGAAAGTGCTACGTATTTGTTGAACAAAGGAATGGATGAATGCTCCAGGAAGGCAGAGCCGATATGGCCTGCATGTAGTGTCATTACTTCATGATGAATTTTGATAAGAAACAAATGCTCATGAAGTTGAAAAGGAAGTGATGCAAGGAAGAATAAATCTTCTGCCTTTGTGAGAAGCTGCTTACTTTTCCACTGTTTTTGAATGCTTCTGTGTCCATCAAATACTTGGCAGCTGATGATGGAGGATGAGCATGTTCTAGTAGATTCTGGATTCCCAGATTCCACCAATCAATGGTAGGATCAAATGCTAACTGTAACACTAATCACCGTTTACAGCGTTTACTGAAAATCCTGAAGAGACTGCCAACACAGTGGAAGAAAGATTGCTTCTGGGGAGTAAAATGTTGTATACCTGTCTTTAGCTAATCCTGTGATCAGTGAAAACTTAGATGTCTCTGGGCAGTGATACGAAACTATAATCCCCTTATAACCAGGTATCGCTGAACATTTTCAGGAGATTCTTTGGCTTGAATTTGGCATTTGCTTATTACGGAGTGCAAAACGTCCTCTAAAACTTAATTGTGATTTCTGGCAAATGAAGTGTTTTTAGCTTTTTTTCGTTTTTACTCTAGGTTAAATAAAACAAAAAATGTTCTACGTGTGAGTTAGATCATTAAATGTGACTTACATCCAGAAAGCCAGTTCCTGATGATTAAAAAAAAATACGTTGGCTTTTGTACAAAAAGACACAAAGGAACAAAACAAGAAATGCCTCTCTGTAAAGAAGACACACCAAAGTTATAGTGACATTTACTTTTCTTCACTAGAAAAACATGAATCACTTCACAGAATCTGCTATTTAAATCATATCAAATTTAAAATTGCTTTCTTTTGGGCTAGAGGAAGAATTTTAGACATTTCCTATGAGAAAAAGAATTATTTATTTAACCACTCTGTTAGTTTGTCCAGTCAGTCTTTTGTTACATAAAGAAGGTTAACCAAAAGTAAACTGTGTAGCAACTTGTGCTAATTATTGTTTAAACATGTACTGATTCTCAAGCAAAAAGGAGATTCAACATTTTGAAAGAAACGGGTAAAAATTCTTCTAGTGAGCACCTCTTAATCTAATAATTTTTGCTTTACCCAAAAAATGTGTATTGGTTACTGTAAATTACTGAACCTGTGATTTCCGCCCCTCCTACAAACTCCTCAGCTCCTCCCATTTCCCCATGCTTCTAGCAGGGCCGATAAGCAGGATGGGTTTGATGGGTGTGGTGGAGAAGTCCATACAAATTACTGGGTCTAGTGAATTGGAAGAGTGTCTAGGCAAATTCTGTGTAAGATTTTTAGCTAGACTGGCCTTACTGGGTGTGGTGCAGGGTCCCACCACTATTTTCTCCACTGGAAGAAAACTCATTTGTGGTGCCTTGCTCTTTACATGTTATGACCCCAATTACTGAACTAAACCTTGGATTTACTCCTCATCAAGTATCCAGCAGCTACTTTTGTCCATTTAACTTTCAAAGTATTTTCCCAGTATTTGATTCTCTTTTCTTGCCTTCTCCATCCCCAGTTGCTCTGAGACTGTGCTTCCCAAATTTGCCTGTGAGAAGAATCACCTGGGGGCACTTACGAAATATATCAATCACTGAGTTTAAGCTTATTGAATCAGAATTTTTAAAGGATGTATCAAGAATGGGTGTTTTCAGAAGGACCCAAGGTGACTCAGTTATGTGAGTTATGTAAAAGCCACTGTCAGCTTTCTTGTCTGAATTGTTACAAAGGTCTTCTCTCTCGTTTCCAGGTGTATCTCCAGTCAGTGCTCCAAATAGCAGCCAACGGATCCTGTTAAAAAGTTAGATTAGATTGGTCCTCTTCCTCATGCTTTCCTATCTTACTGAGTGAGTCAGGTGCTCCCTAGGATAACCTCCTAAGCCAGCTCCCAAATTCTCTGGTCTATTGTCTTGTCCCTCTCCTCCTTGTATATTCGTTCTACTCTAGATACACAGAACTTCTTCCCCAAACCCCATCTCAGGGCCTTTGCATCTCCTGTTTCTTCTGCTTAGAATGTAACTTCCCAGATATCTGCTTGATTTGTCCCTTCATTGCTTTCCAGATTAGACTCAAACTTCACATTATCAGAGAGGCCCCTCTAAAGGAAACAGCAATGCCTCACCTGGATTTATCCCATGCCTTTTATTTTTATTCATAGAATATAAGAACCTACCGTATTATCATTGTTGATATTGATGTTATTTTTTTGTGAGGGCAGGAACTATTTTTTGAAAATGTGTATTGCCAGGATACAACATGGTTCCTTGATTCTAATTGGCTTTCAGGATGTGTTTGTCCAACTATTCAATGAGAAAGATGGTAAGATGAATGAATGGATGAATGGGTGAATGAATGATTGAGAGATTGGGAGTGTGTGCAAGCTTTTCTCCTTGACTCGCCAAGTATAAGTGACTTAGAGATCCCAGAGGATAGGAGGGGAAAGACAGGTGACAGAAAGCCACATCATATTTCTGATTGAATTCCTTTTAATGATTGAACGAACAGGGCTATTGGGAAAGAGAAGCATTAATATGTATGAAGACTTGCTTACTTTCCCGAAGATGTTTCTATGTTGCAACTGATGTTTGGAACTTGGAAAATTTGAAGTTTGAAGAGCAGCTGATTCTGAGCATCCTTCCCTAACTGGTCTTACTGAATGGGGACACTAAGAGCATGATGTAATGTCAATTTGGTCAGCTGCATTGGGTTACCTTTCTTTGACTAATTTGAAAGACACTGTATTAGTCTTCTAGGGTTGCTGTAAAAAATACCACCAGTTGGGTGGCTTCAACAGGAATTTATCTTCTTGTAATTTCAGAGGCTAGAAGTCTAAGGCCAAGAGGTCAGCTGGGTTGGTGTCTTCTGAGATCTCTCTCCTTGGCTTATAGACAACCGCCTTTTCTTTCTATCTTTCTATAGTCTTGCCTCTATGGAACTGTGTAGACTCATCCACATGCATACATAGGTAGGTATGTACAATAATACCCACA
>CM052891.1:8874532-8924153 GCA_028534135.1 Potos flavus | reverse complement strand
GGGCTCTCTGCTCGGCGGGGAGCCTGCTTCCCCCCTCTCTCTCTGCCTGCCTCTCTGCCTCCTTGTGATCTCTCTCTCTGTCAAATACATAAATAAAATTAAAAAAAAAAAAGAATGCACATTAAACAGGGATAATTATTAATTTTGTTAAATCTCAATTTTGACTTGTTAAAAATACTTTGTATGGCTAAGTGGGAAATGCACATAAAGCCTCTCTGCGACATTCCTAAATGTGTATAGTTCCTTTAAGGAAAAGCACTTGAGTGTTTGAGCTGTCAGCTGGAATTCTCACTTTTTTAAAAATTTTTTCCCCCATGGAACACAATGTTTAGCCAAAGAACAACTGATATATAAGCTGTAGATACCCAGATTTGGATATTTGGGAGATTGTGTGTGTGTGTGTGTGTGTGTGTGTGTGTGAAAATGAACAAGATGAGCCTGTCACTTCAAGGGAAACAAGTGACAGTATTTGATATTAATGATAAAATTTAAGTTTTCTTTCTTTTTTAAAATTTTTTATTTTTCTAATTAACAAAGGCAGTCATTTAACCCGCTGAGCCACCCAGGCGCCCTCAAATAAATAATTCTTAAAAAAATGTAGTTGTCGATATTGAGTAATAAAATATATCAATATTTGGAACATCTGTATAACTCAATGGCATAGGATTCTAGGGGCACAGGGGAGTGGAAGCCATACCAGATTGTGGTGATCAGAGAAAGCTTTCCAAAGGTAGTAGTGCCAGTCATGAGTCTTTAAGGGGAATTAGAAGTTGTCGGATGGGGGCTTGCTCCTTCATATGCCTGGAAGTTGAGGCTGACTATCAACCTAGAACTTAGGTGGGATTGATTGATTGATTTTTTTAGAGAAAGAGGAGGAGAGAGAGAGAGGAAGAGAGAGTCAGGGGCAAGGGATAGCGGTAAAAGGAAAGAGAGAATCCCAAACAGGCTCCACACCCAGTGCAGAGCCCGACATGGGGCTCGATCTCACAACCCTGAGATCATGACCGGTGGAGCCACCCAGGTGCCCTCTAGGTGGGACTTTCAGCAGAACACCTTAATGCAGCCTCCCCATGTGGCCTGCACTTCCTCACGGGATGGTGGCTGGATTGTGGGGTGAGTGTCCTAAGAGAGAAGAAGTCAGAGGGAAACTGTGTGCCCTTTTATGACTAGCCTTGGGCATCACGCGGCATTACTTTCTTTCAAGTTCTATATTTTTGAGGCTATCCAAGGCCTCGCAATACACTCCACTTCTTTCTGGTGGAATGGCAAGCATCTGGACTGGAAGGATTGCCATGGACATTTTTTGAAAATACAGTCTGTCCTTGATGCACGCAGTTCACCCCCTCTCCTATATGCAAAGTAGACCTGTGCCCTCCTCGAGACTCCTCAGATCTCATCCCATTATGGCATCAGGTTCAGGTTTGTGGTCCAGGACCCTATAACCTAAATCAGGTCCAAGGGCATGATGCTCCTCAGTTGTAGTTCCTTGAATACAATCCTCTAGTACAGGTTTTCTCAATCTGAAGACCAGTGAACAAAGGAGACGAGTTCTCTGCTCCCCATGCCCTCAACAACAATGGTGAGAAAAGCATAGGATAAATTCCGTGGACAGTTGCAATGAAAAAGGAAGAAAATGGAGGATGCTCTAGAGCAATTCTGAAATGCATCTGGGCACATTTATGATTTCCTTCACTGGGGGCTTTGTCTTCCACCTGAGAAATGGTGCTTTATGGCTCTTGGCTCGTCCCTTTCTATGAGAATCGTCCCATGTTTGCCACTGAGTGGTATTCTCAGCCCATTACCTGCACATAATATTCCTAGCTCAAAAGCCTTCTTTTAAGTTTTTTTGTAATATGAAGAGAAAAGCTGGTGTGGACGGCATGGGGGGCGGAGTGGTGAACTGGTAGAAGATGACACAGAAGAAACAGACTATGACAGGTTCATCCACTGAGCTAGAGTCTTAGCCAATCACTGCAAATCAGAAATGTCAATTTCTGCTTAGTTTCTTTTGCTAGAGCTTTCCTGAAAGTATTCTATTTTAAAATACGTATTGCTGAGGTCGGGGAAGACATGTTTTAGTCGACAATAGTTTTAAAGTTCATCTTGGTTAAATTTTGATTGCAAGATGCTATCACACGTGTGCTCTCTTGGTGTCCTAAGTGTCCTGTGAGCACATAGGATTTTCCAGTTAATTCCTTTATATCCGTCACGTGTGTATATTTCATGTTCCAGATTGTGAAGTACTGTTTCTGTCTGAGAATTTCAGTGCTGGGATTCTAATACAGCCTCTGGGAGAGTACAAATTCTGTTAACAGACTGTAATAAGAGAAATAAGGCTAACGAGTCACAAGGTGACTGAAAATACAAGAAGTTTCTCTTCTATTTTAAGTTTCCATGGATGGATAGCTTTGAGTTTACAAGTATTTATGACTATCTATTTATTGGTTTTTATATCAATAACTTGATCTGGTTCAGAAAAGTTTTTTTAAAAAAAAAACATTATTTTCTAAGATATTTTAGATTGCAAGTTCACAGCATATTATTACCTTTAAGAGTCCTTCTGTTAATAGCTAGCCAGTATTTTTAATCAAAACGTTGAGCAAAAGAGATAAAGCTGAAAACTACCATATATTTTATTCCACCGAATTAATCATTCATGTGAAAGCTTCTAGGGTACGAATAAGGCATTACTGCTGCAACAGATAATGCCACCTAAGGTCCACAAGGGTGTGAATAAAGAAAAGAAAAATTAGGGGAGATGAAAGGACATTCGAGACAAATGGGCAAATTAACACCGATGTAGTTTCCATTCAGTTTGACTAAACCAATATTTTTGATGAACATTTGCCTATTTATTGGACTCTTTAGAGGAAAATACAATTGAAGAGGATGTGGTCCTTGCCTTTCAGTTCTGAGCTGTTGTGGGGGTGTGGGGTGTGTGTTACAATTCTGTATCGTTAGGGCAGTAGTCATGTACAGCACGATTGATGACAAATAATGTGTGCAATCTGGGCAGGCTTTCTATGCCATGGAAGAGGTGAGAAGAAAAGGTAGGAGGTTAGAAGAATACATGATGTCTTCTAGAAAGGCTGAATACCTTATTTTGTTGAAATGGAGAAATAGGAAGGAATGACTTAGAATGGTGGATTGTACGTAGATCCTACAAGATTTGGAATGCCAAAGAAACATCTTTTTTTTTTTTTTTTTTTTTGCTGTGGGATCGGGAATATTATTGAAAATTTTCGGGAAGCTGTGTTGCATAATTAGGTGGTGGTTTTTAAGAAATATATAGCTCTGTGAGTGATGGTTTAGAATAGAATGGATAACATGGGGTTAAGTTTTTTACAATTGGAGAATTAATCTGATTCTGGTGTGTGTTTTTAGAATGCCAAGAAGACTGCTCTGTGCATAGTTTTGGTGAGTGTCGATAAATTTATTTTGAATAAATAATGGAGAAAAAGGCTAAGCTCTATTTAGCAGCTTTATTTCAATATCTGCTGATGAACGTAATTACATAGGTTGTAGAATATCTACAAATTATCAAGTACACTGTTTTAAACTTGGAAAGTGTTACCATGTCACAACAAACAGTCAGCTATGTTTTGTTGCCTTTACTAAACTACACCAGGAGTGGGAAAACTTTTTGTTAGAGTCAGAGTAAATATTTTAGACTTTGTAGGCCACGTGGCCAAGACTACCCGATGGTGTTGTAGCATAAAAGTAACTGTAGATCATATGTAAATGAATGAGCAAGGTTGTTTCTATAAAACTTTATTTATAAAGTTTATTTTTTATTTATAAAAATTTTTTTATTTATAAAAACAGTCTGAGGGCTGTATTTGTCTCATATGCTATGGTTTTCCAACCCTTGATCTACACTCTCAACTTTTTTCCTTAAAGGACTTATGTTGGTATATAAAGATTAAACACTAAATGAAATAAAATGCATGGAGAATAGCTGAGAAACAGGCATGAAATCTCAATTATTCAAGATGAGTAAGTTCTAGAGGTTTGTGTTACATTGTACACTTCCAATGTTTTTAAGAAGGTAGATCTCACATTAAGTGTGCTTATCACAATAAAATAAAACAAAGTCAAAATAGCTAAGAAAGATGAGGCAACTATTTTATTTTGTTTCTAGCCTATTTTTCATTTTATTTTTAGCACTTAAACCTTACTCATTTGGAATTATTACAAGAGGACAGTACTAAGTCGAGATATAATACCTATTCTAAATGGATAGCTAAGTGTGGCACTAATATCTATTTAATAATCCACTTTCCCCCTACTTGTTTTTATCCCACATTTATCAGATATAAATTTTCCTCTCTTTATGGGTAATTCAGGTTCAAAAAGTGAGTCCAGAATGGCACAATATTAGTGACCATTACTGACATTTGTTGTTAATGACATATATGTAGCCTTTAGCTTTGTTTGTTTCTACACATTTTTTTCAAAATCAAAATTCGTAAGTAGAGGATTCTGTGAAATTTTCATGTGTACATCGGGCTTTCACACCAGATACTGAAACAAGTTTCAGAAAAATTTGTATAATAAAATACTTAAAAATAGAAGGACCATAAGTAAGTCTGGGGTGAGGATGGTCTTCCTAAACCTAATACTAAAGAAAGAAAATATAAAGTGATTATATTTAACTATATAATTATACGAAATTTCTGTATGGTAAAAAAAAAAAAAAAAAAAATCTACCAAAACACCATAACAAAGTTAAAGGATAACTCCCCAAATATCCACAGCTGATGTGATGAACAGAGGGTTAGTACCTTTATTATCAGTTTAAGAGACGGCGTGGTGTCATGGCTAAGAAGATTTTGTAACCAAGTTGGCCCTGAGATCTTATAGGTTCCCTATCCCTCTGTTTTCTTATCCATGAAGTGGAATATTACCTGCTCAGAGAATTGTCACGAGGTTTAAAACGAATTAATGTATATAAAGTGCTTACATCGCTATTTTTTTTGTTTTATTAATAGTTACTATTGTTTATATCAGGTGAGTATGGATAAGAGGCATTGTTTTTCACTTCCTAAGTCTGTGGACCAAGAAAAATCACCTTTAGGACCCAGGGTAGAAATGACCATGTATCACCTATGGCCTTGGACCATGCTTAGCATTTTATTAGGAAAACTAATAAAAGTGTTTACTGAAATCATGAAGTGGAAAGTAATAATCCTGATCAATTTCACATAAAGAGAAAGGCACATGGTTATTGAATATACTAAATATTCAGTTTTACTGTTAATTATGGAAATAGCCATGAACTACCACGTCATTAAGATAAAGAAAAAAAAATTGAAACCAGTATTTGGCTAGAATTTGAGAAGTTAAAGCTTGTTTTTGCTTTTAATCCCAATCCCTATGGGAATGTAAACATACACTTTCTCTAGAGACAATTGGAAAATGGAAATTTAGATGATTTGAAAGTATATATCAAAAACCTTAGAACATGAATAATCTTTGTAGTATCGAATACTATATAACCATGAAATCTTAGAAAAGGAGTACTCTTTATTTGATATTGCTAACAGGAAAGAGTCAATTTATGAAAATAGTAGGTCTCATATGAGTCAATTATAATAAAAGATAATAGGAATGTTTGTGCCCAGAAAAAGCATAGATTTATAGTGGTTATTATTGAGAAGGGAAATGTTGTGTTTAGGTTTTTTTTTTAAATTTCCTTTGCTAATCTAGCAAATAATTCCTCTCTGTTCAGTGTATAAGCCATATCAACTTTCAGAGGCTGTTGCTGTGGTCTGGTCCTGGGGTTATAAACTTTCTCTGTAAAGGGCCAGACAGTAAATATTTTAGGGTTCACGTATCACATGGTGCCTAGTGTGACTGCTCAAGTCTGACTTTATAATGCAAAGACAGCCACAGGGAATCTGGTAAGACTTTATTTACAAAGACAGATAGTGGGCGCTTTTGGCCTGGAGGCCCTAGTTTGCCAAGCCTTGGTTCAGACAAAGGAACACTGACTTGACTTTATTTACTTTTTATTTATTGTTTTAATTTTATATTATTTTTTCAGTGTTCCAAGATTCGTTGTTCATGCACCACACCCAGTGTTCCGTGCAATACGTGACTTTACAGGTGACACTTAGGTTGGGAAGGTGGGAATTGACCCATGTCCAGAGACATTGCCCAGGGGCCGTTTGCAGGCCTTGAAGACAGTCTGTAATGCGGAAGGAAAGGACAGAGTTAACCGCGCCTCCTAAGTTTGTATATCGGACAGCGCTGAAGGATGTGTGACTGCTGTCAGTCAACACGGAGCCCTCAAAGAAAGAGCAGATCTGTGACGAACAGGAGAGAATCAGTTTGTGATGTGGCGAGTGGAGTGCTTGGTGGGCACAAAGGCATTTACGTCCATAGGCCTGGTGTTCGGGGATGTAGTGAGGGGTGGAGGTGAAGATTTAGATGTGTCCCTGCAGGAGTGATAATTTGATAATCAACACCATGGGGACTGATGAGATTTGGGCTTTTAAAAAAATCAGTGTGACTCATAGGGGCTTGAAAAAGCCCATATTCTATCTCTAAAGATGCACCAAAGGATATAGGACGATTCGGATCATTCACCATCGCCTACCCTCTCTCTCCTCCCTCTGGCAGTGGGAAAGAGCTCTGGAAACAGAGCTGACGTACCCCCGGTGCATGGCCAGCGTCCTTCTGTGTTTCATTAGCCGAGAATGCAGAAGTGGGAATCCTACTTTCTCAGTCCACAAAAGCAAAGGGCTACATCCACATCTCACGTCAAAGCTGCCTATTTTTAGGATTTTGTCCTAGGAAGCCAACCTACTGCTGGATGATCAGAGCAGACGGAATTTCAGCAGATCCATTATAGTGTATCTTGCCCTGTTAAGGAATTAATTAAAGATGGTGTTTTTGTTTTTCTCCACACACACGCACAAAAAAACAAAAAAACAAAACAAAACAAAAAACCAAAAAAACCCCCCAAAGAACAAAAAACAAAAACCCCGTGCAGTTTAGGTATCTTCTGAATTTCACCCAGGTGGTCGAATAGAAATGGGTATCCTATTTGGTAGGATAGTGGTTTAAAAAACAAAACACAGAACAAATAAACAAATAACAGCAACAACAAATAGAAATTAAAAAAAAAAAAAAAAGAAAGAAACCCCAGGTGGAATTTAGGAAAAACATTGTTGTTGTCTTCTCAATAACACAATAATATTATCGTTATTATTACTGAGAGATAGGGTCATTTACATCGATAATTTTCGATGCTGAGTTTCAGTGTTTCCATAGGAAAATTATCCTGATACTTTGGCATCAGTGAAAAAAATAGGAAATGGGAAAGAGATTGAGGGCAACTTTTTAATAATATGGATTTTTTCCCCCTTGCACATAGTGCGAAAGTTACAGTGATTGCCAGAAGTTCTAAAACGGTCAGACCACTTTCAGAAATTCAGTCACCTCTTAAACACTTAGAGGCTGAAATGAGTGAAAACCCATTTTCAGAAGAGTTTCCAAGGAAGTAGAAAGTTTCCACACCCTACATCTTGTATTAAAAGAAATGGAAACTGGGCTCCGTCTGCCAAAAAGTCTGAATTATTGTGTCACAGGCTGTTGAACATTATAATCAGCAATAAAAATGTGAACATGCTTGATGCTATATTAAAATGCACTTTGAAAAGTTTACCCTAATAATATTTTTGGATTTATTTTATTCTTTTTTTTTTTTTTTTCAATGCTAACAGTGTTTCCACATTCCTGATAACAATAAGAAAAACAAACAAGTTGAGGCGGGGAAGGGGGGAATGAAATGGAAATAGAGAGCTTCAGAATTAGTGTACTGAATAACTGCCTTTTTTTTTTTTCTTTCTCAAAATCACTTGGAAAAATCCTCGTTTTGTCTATCTGATGGGCCCAAGATGGAGTAGAAATTTTCGTCTTTATTTTTCTGATTATGAACATAATGCATGCTCATATAAAAACGTAAATGATTTAGAGGACTGTAAAAAGTAAAAGATTATTACTAGATTTCTCAGAGATAACCACTGTTAATATTTCCAGATATAATTGCAGGCATCTGACTTCATGCATGTGTGTATAAGTACATAATATATGCGTAATACTGTGTATGCATAATTTTACATATAAATGGTGGGTTTTGTTTACTCAGCAAAATCATTCAGCAGTAGCTGGTTGATATCTTTCCAAGTCAGTAAATATGGGCTTGCTACTTGATTCTGGGTTTTATTCTTTTATATATGATTCTGTTATGTGGGCGTCACACAATTTACTTAGTCAATCTGTTGGTCATTTTTGATTGATTCCAGTTTTTTGCTATTTGAATAGTCTTAAGATATCTATCCTTATGGTTTGATTGTCTTTTAGCATAAGTTCCTAGGATCAAAATTCCTATGTTTATTCAACAAACATTTATAGAGTGCCTATATTATGGTGGATATTGGCTTAAGTACAGGGGATTACATTTTCAGGGGCAAGAAACAGATCATAAATAGGCAAACGCATGAATAGCTGATTCAGATTATAAGCGTTATGGTAAAAATAAATAATTCAGGGTGATACTCTGAAGAAGATTGATGGTCCAACTTAGATGGAATGGACAGGAAGATGTAAGTATTTGAGCCAAGATCTAAATGCCAGATTGTGTCCTGGTATATAGAGATCCAGAGCAGAGCAAAGGGAAAAACAAGTGCAAAGTTCTTAAGGTAGGAAAGACATTGGCATGTTCCAGGAACAGAAATAAAGCTAGAATGTCTGGGACTCTACAGGGTCATGGAGGGTGACATGTGATGTAAGACAGGGATGTGTGTCAGGTCCATTCATGGGAGGCACTGCAGGCAATATAGAGTGTTAGGACTAAAATTTTAGTGCGTTGGGAAGCCTTTGGAAGGTTTTATTTAAAAAGAAAAAAAAAAAGTTGGTATAGTAATATTCCGAGTTTAAAAAGATCACCCTTGCTGCTCTGTGGGCCATCGGGGTGATGTTGGGGCAGAAGTGAGAAAGGAGAGAAATCCATCAGTAAATTTCAGTAATCTAAGGAAAAGTCAGGGCAAGAAGGAGTTTTCTGGGGGTGGGGATTATAGGTAAAGAATTCTGTTTGACGTTGCCTGGCTGCCATCAGTTAAGCATCTGTCTTCAGCTCAGGTCATGATCCCGGGGTCCTGGGATCGAGCCCTGCGTCTGGCTCCCAGTAGGCAGCCTGCTTCTCCCACTCCCTCTGCCTGCCACTTTACCTGCTTCTGCTCTCTCTCTCTCTCTCTCTTTCTCTCTCTGTCAAATAAAATCTTAAAAAAAGAATTCTGTGTAAATCATGTTATGCTTGAAGTTCTTAGACATAATTGTAGATACACATTAAGCAGTTGGATATCTGATTTTGGAGCTTAGGAAAAACGAAGTGCTAGAGAAATAAATTTGGAAATTAGCATATGGGCAGTATTAAAAGCTTGAAACTAGAGCTATAACTTAAGGCGAAAATATAGAAAGAGAAAAGTTAGAGGGCTTAGTACTAATCCCTGGAACAGTCACACTCTTAAAGATGAAGCAGAGTCGGGGGAAGCCAACAGAGGAGGCCAAACAGCAGTCAGTGAGGTAGGAGGAAAATCACGGAAGCCCCAGGAAGAGAGAGAATTTTAATAACCAAAGGGCAGTAAACTGTGTTGAATACTGCTGTGGTCTGAGTCAAATGAAGACAGCAAAGTGACCACTGGATTTGGCGACAGCTTAGGGAGTGCAGTCTGAGTAGAGGGGTGGAAACAGAAGCCTGGAGGAGGGAATGGGTCATAAGGAAGTGAAGACCATAATGGACAATTCTCTCAGGAATTTTACTTTGAAGGGGAGAGAAAATGTTGTGGCCGTGGATAGATGTAGAAGTAAAGATGAAGAAATTTTATTTAGGTATTTATTTACTTACTTGAGAGAGAGAGTGGGGTGGGGCAGAGGGAGAAGGCATGGGAGACAGAGAATCTTAAGCAGGCTCTATACCCAGCATGGAGCCCGATGCTGGGCTCGATCTCATGACCCTGAGATCATGACCCGAGTTGAAATCAGGAGTCAGATGCTTAACCCAGTGAGCCACCCAGGCACCCCATGACAAAGAAACTTTTAAACATGGAATGTTTTCAGTGCGTTTAAATTGGAATGACCTTGTAGAGAGGGAAAAAAAAAATTGATAATGCAAGAGAAATAGGTTAAAATCAAGGACCTTCATTCTTGATTTGGCAAGAAAAGACGGGATCCAGGAAACTGGGGGCAGGGTATGCCTTAGGAGACCTCCATTATGCCAAGAAGTATGGCGGACAGTGTGCATGCAGACCTGCATGGGTAGGCCATTAGACTTGTGGTGGTTCTCTAAGGGAGTCCTCAAAATAATATCTACTCAGTCAAGAAAGTAGGAGGATAGATAAGGAGTTGAGAGTGTGGTGAGAGGAGAAAGTGGTGGAAGTTGGGGCACTTAGAGAAAGTGTGATACAGCTGTTTCAGAAAACCCCAGGCATGTTTAGAAAGATTGCCAATCAGTATTTACTGCTGGTATGCAAGGTGCTTATTAATTTAAATGAAGCTTAGATAGCATGGTTATATGTATTTTTTCTTCCATTACTGTGTAGCTGCATGAGTACAGGTATGGGATAAAAAAATAGATGATAGATGAGTATGATGGCAAGAGGGAGAAAGAAGCAAGGGGCCGAAGGTGTTCGCGAAGATGATAGAAATGATAGACCATGGAATCTAAGCTGGATAAGGTAGGAGTTGAGGAGATGAGAGTGTTAGAGGCCAAACTATGTCCCTCCAAATACCCCGTACCTCTGAATGTGACTATATTTGGAGTTAGAGTTTTTAAAAAAGGAATCGAGTTAAAACGAGGTCATTAGAATGGGCCCAAATCCAAAAGGACTGGTATTCTTATAAGAAGAGATTAGGACACAGACACATACACAGAGAAAACCCCATAAAGACAGAGGGAGGAGACAGCCATCTCTAAGCCGGGGAGAGAAGCTGCAGGAGAAAGAGTTAAAACATTGGTTGTTTAAAATAGGGGGAGATAAAAGCATGAGGAGCTGGCTTACACACCTTCATGAGTGTGCACTCACACTCAACACGAACGTGAAGGGAGGCCAAAGGAGTGTCCCCACCAGCGAGATCGCTGTTTTCCTGGTAGACCTGGGGAAGGCTGGTATGTGTGGGGGGTGCTGATATTCTTTCTTCCTCACATTACCTCAACTTTTGTTTCTCCCCCTCTGCTTGATGTGGTGGTCACAGGTCCAGGGCTGCAACCACAAGGGTCAGAACAAGGATGATTCCTAGCCAGAAACTCTGTGTTTTGAAGCTTTATGGCACAGTTCCTTAGGGCCTGATGGGACAGGATGTGCCTTCACCCATCTGCCATATTGGGATCGACAGCGAATTCAGCCACATGACCTGATGGTAAAAATAGCCCTCTAGTTGCACCTAGGTGGCTTTGCCCACGTGAACAGGAGTGGACAGAGGGGGAGGAAGTTGCTAGGATGGGATTGCCGCCTGCCTTCTAGACCAGCACAGTGGCTGAACCTCATGTCCCTTCCAAGGGTGGAAAAGTTTGGTATAAATGGAGGAAAGGGAACATTGTAGCTGAGAGTCAGGGAATGAAGAAATGGGTTATGTAATGTAAGAGGGAAAGCCAAGATTACATTAACACTTCAAAAGAGGTTCAGAGTAAGAGATGATATTTTCTCTTAGCTCAGTTCTACCAGGTCTCCGAAAGGGCGAAGTCCCTCTTGCTGAAATTAGTCCTGCTTTTGGAACCTGATACAATCTATGAAAGCCCGCTAACCTGAGTGGCCTCACCCTGGGAGACATGTCCTAAGATATGGATGTAATAATTACTAATGACTGAATGGGATTCTAGTGATGTACCAATATCTTTTGACTTTTATGATTGTTTTGCTATAAGAGACCCAGGTTCAAAGACCAGCAGGTGATACTGTGATTTATAATAAGAAATATAGATTTGGTCTTTATCCCATTTCTAGCACAGAGGTCTTAAAACCCTTGGAGTTCCCTCCAATTCACCCCTCCCTTCCTTCTTACAATGTCCTCCATGTTTTTCCTTATGCTCCACACGTGAGACCATATAATAATTGACTCTCTTGCTTGACTTATTTTGGAGGGGCGAAGAACCATGAGAGACTGTGAGCTCAGAGCAACAGACTGAGGGTTTTAGAGGGGAGGGTGGTGGGGGGATGGGCGAGCCTGGTGGTGGGTATTGAGGAGGGCACGGATTGCACGGAGCACGGGGTGTGGTACATAAACAATGAATCTTGTGACACTGAAAAAATAAAATAAAAGTATTTGGGGGAAAAAAAACCCAAAACCCTTGGGGTTCCCTAGGTGTTAAAAGTCACAAAGGTATGTTTTGTTATGTTAACGAGGTGATCTTTGGCCGGTGCTGAGGGAGGGGTGCTGGTTGATTGGAGACCCAGCCAGGTGTTTAGAGGGTTGAAACTTTCAGGCCCTCTGGGGAGTAGGGAGAGGCTGTAGGTTGAATCAATGGCCAAGGTCAATGATTCAATCAGTCGTGCTTACGTAATGAAGCCCCTGGAACCCCTGAAAGGAGTGGGTTTAGCGAGTTTCCAGGTTGGTGACCATTACAAGTGAGGATCTGGGCTTTCAGAGGGCATCTGAAATGGAAGGCCAGGGAGGTAGGGGCGGGGAGGTAGTCTTATAGGACCGAACCCTTAACCTGGGGGATCTGAAGCCATCTCTGGGTAGATAGCGTCAGAACTGAGCTGAATTGTGAGATACCCCGCTGGAGTCCCAGAATTGCTCATTGGTGTGGGGCAGCCTGCATCCTCACCCCCGCCGTGCACACACCCACACATTGGTATTGGTGACCGGAACCTTCCGGGGGGGCGGGGAAGAAGTAGGGCTGAAAAGGGAGAAAGTGGATGGAATGAAACACGCGATGTTACAGATCTGGGTAGGGGGGTCTCCATTTGAAGGCTGTGTGTTGCAGGAGCAAAGAAGTAAAAAAAAAAAAA
Source organism: Potos flavus (assembly GCA_028534135.1). Classification (NCBI taxonomy): domain Eukaryota; kingdom Metazoa; phylum Chordata; class Mammalia; order Carnivora; family Procyonidae; genus Potos; species Potos flavus. The sequence goes on along the minus strand of CM052891.1, from coordinate 8,911,137 downwards.
AAAAGGAGAGTCTGAAGAGGCAGGGGGTTGTAGTCAGACGGAGTGAAATACTGGAAATTAAAATTTCAGAAGTAAAGAAATCAGGGGTAGTGATTGCACATAGAATAGCGTCTTGGATAGTAGATAGGAATGTCCTAAATGAGGAGGAGATCAATACAATTTGCAAATAAGGTGTTGATACCTTGAGGTATTAGTTCTTACTGTGGTAGCAGAAGTTTTTTTTCAGTATTTCAAAGGTTTAAAAAAATGCAAACCTCTTGGGGCACCTGGGTGGCTCAGTGGGTCGAGCATCTGACTCTTGATTTTGGCTCAGGTTATGATCTCAGGGTCATGAGATGGAGCCCCAAGTAGGGCTCTGTGCTCAGTGGGGAGTCTGCTTGAGGTTCTTTCTCTCCCTCTCCCTCTGCCCCTTCTCTTCCCCTCCCCACTCATGCACTCCAAATAAGTAAATAAGCAAGTAAATAAATAAATAAAATCTTAAAAAAAAAAAAAAATGAAAACCTCTTTTGCTCATGTCAGGATGACGTTGGTTGTGATCTGGCTCTGCTGGGCTAGGCTGTACGTCCAAGCTGACCAAGCAGCCCCTATTTGGGATAAGCTGTTCTGACTGATGGTGGAGGACAAAAGAAAAGAAGCGGCATCAGACGAGGGAAGCACACTTACAGGTTTAGCCTACATGTGGTGTACCCCCTGCTCACTTATGTTTGCGCTGGCCAAAGAAAGTGGCACGGTGTCTCCCAAAATCAGTGGTGTAGGGAAAATATATTTTGCCTACAGGGAAACATGATCAACAAATAATACAGTCTACCATAGTTGATGGCATGGATATTGAGGTCATTGCAAACGTTATGGGTTCTTATTAGGAAGGGGTAGATGGTGGAATGGTTGCAAAAGCCTGAAAAGATCATCATTGTAAGAGCTAGAAATGTATAGCTAACATCATCAAAAAAACTGTCAAAAAGATCACATTGGTATTAAAACTGAGAGGGGCATTGATCCGACTTTGGAATTTACTTTGGATTGTCTTGTAAAACTGTATCTTTCAACAAAAAACCAACTAAGTAGTTCAGCAAGGCAAAGTAAATGTGGCAAACTAGACAATCTATAAGAACTCATTGCAATTTACTGTTTTCCCTTTTCAGCAATTTCTTTTTCAAAAAGCATCATAATTCCACTACCTTTTCCTGTTGATAACTGTGCAGGAGTGAAATGCCCGTCTATTGAGTGAGCTGGAAACTCTTCTTGTCTACAATCAAAAACTTGGCTAACTTCTTGCGTTTCTTTTTGTATTTAATTAGACGCTAAAGATATAGAGACATAATTTTCTTGGAAAGTCCAACTAGTCGCATGACTAAGCCTTAATTAAAACAAGGACCTGGTTCTGCTTCTGCTTTGTCCGGGGCGGAAGTACCCACGAGGGTCCCCTGATAAGCCTTTCTTCAGAACTTTATAGCTCCAGCTTGTTACCAAGGAGTGGGAAGTAAAAACGTGAGCCCGCTCCTACCATATGGCTTTCCCAAGGAAATCTCTGATGCTCTCCAGATTTATCAGAATCACAAGAAAGGGAATACTGTACAATGTCTTAGGCTCGACAACGATAAACTTAGCTAATATTTATCGTGCTAAGTACCAGGCACTTTCTTCGTACCTAGGTTACCTTGACTGGATCTTCGTAATGACAACTCCATAAAGTAAGATACACTTTTTTTTTCCCCAGATCTATTTTTTAATTGAGTAAACTCAAGCATGAAAAGGTGAAGTACAAGTTACATATGTATTACATGTTTAAAAACCTGAATTAATTAATGAAATATACCAGTGGTTCCCAAACTGTGCGCTGAGACACTCAGGGTGCTACCTTGGATGTTTTAATTATTCTGGAAAAAGCCTCTCTTAGATAGCATGTAGGTCCCTGTATCCTAGTGATTTGGACCTAGCTACCCAAAAAATGGTATCGTTAGGTCCTTCTTTTAGTCTGGGGGCATCATGAAAAAGTTCCCGAGACACTGAGGATAGTGTGCTCTGAGGATGTTTGGAAACCTCTGTCCTTTTTGGTCTTCATACAGCAACTTAAGTACTGTATAGAAATTAAGCAAATTTAGAAGCTTCTAGACTTCACCACCACGGGCCACTGGCATTTTTGCATCTGAATCGTCAGCATTGTTGTTTCTAATTATTTTTTTCTGTTAAAGTTGTTAGTATTTTTTTCATCTTTACTCTTTCGTCATTACTATTAACATTATTTTTTTTAGTATTTGTTATCATATTTCGAAATAATCTTGGCTTAAAAAGAAAAGCCGTATAAGGAGGTTTGTCTGCTTTGTTTTGCCCACTCTGGGTACCTGAATACTGAATCTATAGGAAGGGTCCATCTGATTCACGTGTAAGAAATTTTAACTCAGGACTTGATATCAAGATGAAAAATGATGTATTGACGTTAATTAACCACATCGTCTGTAATGGGAGCTATAGATGGTTTAATATTCAGGTTTTTATTTGACAAGCGTTCTCAGGTTTCTCAAGAAGCTTCTGGTATTAAAACTGGTCTTCAGTCCTTCCTCCCTAAAAATTTCTCAGGTGATAATTCTCACCAACTGTAGTCATACACACAGTTCAATCTGGACTGAAATTTTCTTCTTGATTTTTGGAATGCACTGTGATGATCTACTTTCTCTTGTATAATACCCATTTCTTGCCTCAGGGCACTTATTAGCCACTGAAGCATTCTTAATCTTTGCTTATCCACTTATTCAAGATTTCTATTGAATTCCTAGTATTGATTAACAATGTTCTTTGGAAGGCTTTGCTTTCATCCGATGTTCTTTGCTTTTGCTGGCTACCTCCTCTTCCTATTGTAGAAAATGACAGGACAAAGCTCTGTTTTTCTGCTTTTCTAACCTGTTCACTGTGGACTTGCCTTTTCTCTGCAGCAATACTAATTAGCCTGCTAAGAAAATGAGAGTCATGTTTAAAACCTTTTAAGTTAAGATAACTCTTTCTGCTTGGCACCTGCCAACTGTGTGAATTCCTCATTTCTCAGCAACATGGCTTAACTTATCTAAAGCCATGAAATCTGAATCTCCACCTCCCTGTCTACCAGGTTATAGTAGCTGGAGCCTTCCTGCCCAATGACCTGCCTACAGCTGGGTGACCTTGTTGAAATACGGTAGGAGACTGAATGTTTGTGTGCCCTCAAAACCCATTTGTTGCAGCCCTAAGCCCCAGTGTTTGGAGACCTTTTGGAAGTAATTAGGGTTAGAGGTCATAAAGGTAGGGTCCTCATGATGGGATTAGTGACTTTATCTTTTTCTTTTTTTTAACTTTTTTTGTTTTTAAAGCTTTTATTTATTTATTTGTCAGATAGAGAGAGAGAGAGGCATGAGAGCGCAAAAGCAGGGGGGAGTGGCAAGCAGAAGGAGAAGCGGGCTCCCCGCTGAGCAGGGAGCCCAGTGCAGGACTCGATCCCAGGACCCCGGGATCATGACCTGAGGCGAAGGCAGACACTTAACCGACTGAGCCACCCAGGCGCCCCAGGATTAGTGACTTTATAAGAAGAGGCACCAGGGTTTCCCCTCTGCCTCCCACTCCCACCCCCTCCACACACACAGTCCATGTGAGGACCTGGCAAGAAAGCAGACATCTGCACGCCTGGAAAGAGAACTTTTACTGGAACCTGACCGTAGTGGCACCCTGCTTGTGAACTCTCAGCCTCCAGAACTGTGAGAAAAATAATTTGTGTTGCTAAAGCTCCCCAGTCTGTGATGTTTCCTAATGATAGATCTAACGGACCAACAGAAGTAGGTACTCAGCATTTTGGGGATGGCTTGTTTGATGGATGGTCAGCATCTTAACGTCTCGTCAGCTCATCTCTTTGAACTCAGCCTGTCAACCTATGGGCACTACGAACTGAATAAAATAATGTCATAAAAGTCTTTAGCAAAGCATCAGCCTATCTTTACCTGAAATGGACAGGCTCTCCATCTTCTTTGTATTGGGCCGAAGAGACTCCATTACCAATTGACATCTCTAGCATGAATTCGTGATTGAAAGTAGACAAGCAACGTAGACTTCTACTGCTCGGAAATAGGACCCACTTTGCTGCTAGAGCGTGAAACTCAGCCGTGAGCGAGGCTGTAGCCAGTCTGTCAGACTCGAGGAAAGGTTCAGACGTTGCTTCAAAGGTTGGAATATGCCCGGGTCGTGTTAACAACTGTAATAACTAGAACTGTAAACAAGTACAATCGTACTAAACCTGAAAAGCTCAGGGTGCTGGCACGACAGATGATTCATTGCGTTTTATGGTGAAATGAATATACTTTTAGTAATTTGGGGAAATGACTCTCTGAATTCCCAAAGTTTCCACTTTTTTTTTTTTTTAATTTGTTGAAAACTTTTCTGGAAGATGAGCTTGTTTATAGTTGCTTCAGTGAGTATTCATTGAGAAACGGAGGCAAACCTTAGCATGCCAGTAAGCCTGCTTTTTCTGTACCGAAGTGGAAAAATGAGCACTGTGCTTTATTTCACGCCATTGCACTTGTGAGTTGTAACAAATTTAGCATCCAAGTATTCATAAAACTTCCCATATGCTAGAATGTATAAATGGATCTCTTATTCATGTATATATGCATGGATATCATATATAATAAGATTGACATGAGTGTTAGGCCACTTTAATAAGCCATTCCACTGTACTTTAAAAAAAAAATTTTTTTTTAAAGATTTATTTATTTATTTATTTGATAGAGAGAGAGAGAGAGAGAGATCACAAGTAGGCAGAGAGGCAGGCAGAGAGAGAGGAGGAAGCAGGTTCCCTGCTGAGCAGAGAGCCCGATGCGGGGGTCGATCTCAGGACCCCGAGATCATGACCTGAGCCGAAGGCAGAGGCTTTAACCCACTGAGCCACCCAGGTGCCCCTAAAAAAATTTTTTATTATTATGTTCAATTAGCCAACGTAGAGTACATCATTAGTTTTTGATGTAGTGTTCAGTGATTCATCAGTTGCGTGTACCACCCAGGGCTCATCACCACTATACTTTCTGACAGGTATGCAGGAATCTGGTAAGAATGGGTGGGGGCAGAAACAGACAGATGCAAAATAAGCTGCTATTGACATTAGATAGTTTTCAATTATTTTATGTTAGAAACCCAAAACCTCTCCAAAAATGGGGTGTTGTGAAGAATCAGACCTCTCGTCTTATAAGAACCATCAAAAGAATGGCCCCACACGGTAGAAGCAGAACACTAGCTTAGAGGAATGTAATTACAGAGGATCAAAAGGCCCCTATGAGTCCCAAGGATTGCTATGAGTTTTTTTATAACAACTGAGAAACATCTACGTGGTCAGATCAAATTCCCTGGTCACTCAAACATGGCCTTCTAGTTGCTTTTTCCCTTCTGAGGCCTGCTGACCTCTTGCGCCATTCTTTATTTCTGTCGGATTTTTTTTTTTTTTTTGACAATATATATAACATGAGCCATTGTAAGCAAGAGGATGATCATAATACCAACTGAATGATGGTGTGGTCCCATTTATGCTGATGTGGAGAAACCCCAAATTTTAAATGCCAAGAGGCTTGCCTGATTGTGCTGAAAGGTGAAATGGTTTTGATTAGATATTTGGGAATGGTTTGATTAGAAACAGGTGAAAGTGTTGGGTCGGTCTAGATGCTTTGTGGCTCTCAGGACCAGTGTGTGATAGCCCGTGTATATTCAGACAGAGCATAATAAATGATACTGCAAGGCCAAGTCCATGCTTCATCTAAGCAGAGACATAGCCTCAGACTTGGGGAACAAAGAAGTGTGTAAGGTCATACAATGTGCTCTCCAAGGGCGGAGATGCTAATTCGACTATGAATTCCTTCTAATTCCATGGGTCCGCTTCATTTTGCTCAGCCACAGACAGAGACGATTAAAGTGATCAGTCTGGGTCATCTCTCTTTCCTTTTTTTTTTTTTGCTGTCTTTAAAGGAAGTGATCCTCCTCTAGATTCTCAGCTGATTTTGACTCTGACTCATTCTCCTTAATTTGTGTAAGTTTGGAACATTTTAGGCGATGGCACACTTGAACATTTTGTTTAGTTGCAAGAGTTCTTAAATACAATCTATCTACTCTACAATATCCCATTTTTATCAAAATAAAATAAAAATTGAAGCCCTTAGAATGCAAATGAACTTTGTCACTATGGCTGTGGGACAGAGGAAAGCCGTGGGCTCTTTGAAAGGGACACACAGTTTTTTGTTTTTTGTTTTCCTTTTTTGTAAGATTTTATTTATTTATTTGAGAGAGAGAGGGCATACTAGCAGAGAGAGGAGCAGAAAGAGAGGGAGAGGGAGAAACAGACTCCTCGCTGAGCGGGAAGCCTGATGTGGGGTCGATCCCGGGACTATAAGATCATGACCTGAGCCGAAGGCAGCCGCCCAACCAACAGAGCCACCCAGGTGGCAATTTCAGTGCAGATAGACAAAGTGGGAAATGAGAGTTTTCAAATTCTGTGTAAGCACCAATGTCTCAGAACCTTGAGTGCAAAGTGTTTGGTTATTACTTTTCTTGGATACTCTTGATGCTTTCGTATCATTACATGTTTCTTTGCCTAGCTATGTAAAAATCACAATCGATGATTTCTTCCCCTTTAGCAAAAATCATCTCCTCAATACTCAGGAACGGGTGTGCCCCCCATTTGTTTTCATCCTAACAGTCCGTTTGCATTGGAATAAAATAATTTGGTCAGTGATGAAAAGATGATACTCATTTTAACACTGCACAGAAGTAAGCTTGCAAGAAGCTTACTGAAAGGAAAATTGTGGAAATTGAGTGCTAGATTTTCCCCCACTGAATATATCAGTCTGTGACCTGAGACGTTGTTTGAGACCTAGTGATCCTCTTGGGCTTTTACCTTTGATGACCTGAGGATCCACGGATTTTCAAGTCAATTGCCATTCAGAGAGGGCATGAACCCACTGCAGGGAAGTATCGTTGTTTCTCATTCCCCACTGGTTTTCCTTGATTTGTTTACACTCTTGTGATTACTGTCATTTGATTGTCCAACTACGTCTCACTGATAACTATTCATGTTGCAACGATTATGAAGAGAACAGGAAAGTGAACACAATGTACTCGGTTCTGTCTACAATCAGAACTATAATCTTGCGGCTGCCTTTGGAGACTATAGCAAAAGAATAAGATGCACTTTCTTCTTAGTTTGGCAGAGGGCTAATGTTTGGATGGGAAAATATGTTCGAATTTAACTGAGATCCACGTTTCACATGTTCTTGCTAATATAAAGTGAGTTGGAGAATGGGTAGTTAATGGATGCAGAAAAAAATTAGCTTCACATTCGATCACTATTTTGCCCTGTTAATCAGACCCAAACACTATAGTAATTTTCTAAAAAAATGGGGGGTGCTTGGGTGGTTCAGTCAGTTAAGTGTCCAACTCTTGATTTTGGCTCAGGTCATGATCTCAGAGTCGTGAGATCGAGTCTGCCTTTGGGCTCTGTGCTGGGCTTGGAGCCTGCTTAAGATTCCCTTTCCCTCTGCTTCCTGCCACATCACCCCCAACCCCATCCCGCTCACATGCATGTGTGCTCTCCCTCTCTCTGAAATAAATGAATAAGTAAGTAAGTAAGTAAGTAAATAAATAAATAAAGCATACATAGGAATCATCCATTGCTGTGCTGGAAATTTAGAAATATACTTGATGAGTCAATAGAGGTGAATTTTCTTTGGAAAATTAGATATGTAAGCAAAAGGTTCACAATGATCTCTGAGTTTGGTGACTAAAAGAAATAAGATTGATTTAAAGAAGATCATGTGATGAGCCCTGGGTGTTACACACAACTGATGAGTCATTGAACCCTACATCAGAAAGTGATGAGGTATTGTATGTTGGCTAATTGAATTTAAATTAAAAAAAAAAGATATGAGTTATAGAATAAAAAAAAGGTTAATTTCATAGCTGGAGAGCCGTCTTCTTCTGTGGTTTTGATGTGCTATTTCTAGGACACAGCCAGTGATGTTATATTCTGATACCCTTTCTCACTTTTCCTTTGAGTCACGGTTAATTTACTAAGGTTTATAAGGAGCTAGTTGACAGGAAGCAATAAAGGATGGATCCCATATGTCTCCCTGGAAAACTGACATTGGATGCATTCTGAGCCCTTTTCAGGCCTTGAGCAGACATGCAAGTCTTTATTTAAAGGACTTTTTACAATGTTTAAGACCTGTCTATTGCTCATGAGAAGAGGTGCGCATTCACGGAAACATCGGGAGCCTCAGAGCCTTTGATACAATTACAACTGATTGACATCCGGCTTCTGAAGGGAAAAATTGGTTGTCTTGCGTGTGACATTTCCCTCACAGACTCTCTGTGAAGTCAGTCTTTCCAAGGAATACCTTCTCTTATGATCCTCAGTCGGCCTGCTCATCTGGTTCCCATAGATAAATGTTACATAACATACATGGGCAGTGACTCTCCCATTTACCCACAGTGCCCAGCCCATGTCTTGGGCATTTGTTCAAAGGAGAGACGCTTTAACTCAGAGACACCCAGGTCGGAAACAAGTTCATGGTATGTTTTCACTCATTTCCAAATGTACCCATTCAGAGTGGGATAAAGGAGTAGAGAGGGACGTGCATGAGAATTTCTTATCTCTCTGGAAGCACAGTGCCTAAAAATGTTTCCATGAAGATACTCGGCATTCCTCCAGGGATCTGGGGAGTAACTTGCACTTTCCCTGAAGTGGGTGATAGAACAGTAGCCTGGCTCTTGTGTGCTCTGCCTCCAGATAGCTTATCAAGGGCGTGAACCCAATCGCTTTTGGAAGATCCTCCAGTTCTAGAGGTGGGGACCCGGGCTGGACCTCCTCAGGCCTCTTTTGGAAACTGTATCAAAAAACTTTTTAAAAAGCTAGCTCAGTGCACTCAGCACTTTCATTTTCTAGGACATTTGAAAATTTCGTCCATTCTTTCTTTTCTTCATTTACAGGTAATGGTTTAAATCCAACATTTTTATAGTAGTTGTCTTTTTACAAGGACCCAGGTTCTGCCTTGTGAGTGTGTGTTCCAGGTCAGTCCCCTTGTTAACTGCTTGGAGATGGCAAGGAGTCAAGGCATAAAGTTCATTTGCATGCCATCCTATATACAGTATATCATTGCTCCTGATATCTTCATAAATTCAACTTAGTATAGATTTTGTAGTGGGGGGAGAAAGTCAATTTCTTCTCAAAGCGGTGATTTTCTCCACTTTACTGAAAGTACAGCTCACTGTAACTCTTCGGATCTCACAGACAATCATGGTCCCTGGACACTAACAAAAAATAACTAATACTCTTAAAAACACCACATTCAAGTCTCACCAGAGGTTTACTAACTTATTTTTTTACACGGGAACATTTAAGTATTTCTGAAACGCTATCAACCGGTTTGGGTGAATTGGTCAAGGCATTTTCTGTTATTAAATTATTTTAAAGTAGTTCAAGAACTGGACTGCTTTATAGTGCTAAAGCTTCCCTCAGCCATAAACACCAAAATAGCCATGCGGCTTCTTTTTATCTGCTGCTACTTAAAACCGAGCTCTGAATCATTTGTGGGAATCTGAACTTTCTCTGGGAGTCCACCAACATCTAATTTCTGTATATGGATAAATAAAAAAGGATAATTAGATTCAGTTCTTATTTCATCTCATTTCCTTCTTTTCCACATTTTCTAAACTTCAGCAATCAAAATACCATACTTCTGAATCTGTTTATGTTTTGTTTCCATCTTCTTCAATGGCGGGGTACATTTTCCCTTTAAGAAACTTCCACATTTTTTTCCGTGCCCAGGAATTGCTGATTCTTGAATGATGGCAGGCTGCCCGCTCAGTGCCTGGGTTGCGTCTGGATACGGCAAACTCGGAGCAGTCTGGCTTGCCATCCGAGGATTGTCATTACATATATATTTTTTCTCCTACTAACCTTTGCATATGTGTGGGAAGGGAAATCCGTACGGAATTTTTTCTCTGCCTCATTTACCAATTAACTTCCTGCCCCTAATATATTATAGGCAATTGGTCACAGAAAAGTCTAACTGCCACCAAATTAATAGTCATCTTATAGAACAGGTCGATTTTTTTTATCAGCCCACTCTACCCCAACCCTTTTCTTTTCCCCTGTAAGATATTATATAAAACTACTTACAATAGAATCTGGAGCATCAATTTAGGTATAATCAATGTTATGGACTATCTATGGTCTTTTTGGGATGACATTGTATTGAATAATTTACACTACATGTTGGGTGGATTCCTATTTCTTGTTTATTTTTATGTGACCAAATAGCACTTTGCCTTCAAAATCCTGACCGCTTGACTTATTAATTTCTACCTTTTTGCTTTCAAGTCCCTGAGACCCAGTGTGATTTACCTCTATTGGCCATTTATCATGAACTGTTGTAGTTATTTATATACATGTTTTATTTTTCTTAATGAATTATAAGGATTCAGTCTTATCCTTGTATCCTTACTCTCTCGCTGCTAGTAATAGTAGCTAACATGTATTGAGCAGCCTCTATGGGGCAAGCCTTTATTCTTTTTATCAAGGATGCCATTTCATCCTCACATAAACCCTAATGGGACAGCATTACCGCCCTCATTTCAACTTCCCAGATAACCCGTGCAGTGAACCTCATCTTTGCATTTGCCATCACATAAAACTCCAAGTGCAGAATTCATCCTTGGATTTCATACTTTTAGTTGACTTGAAGCCACTTTTTTTCTACATGCCCTTTTAGAGTGTCTCTTTGGCAAATTTTGTTTCATTAAAAAATGTTTTTACCTCTTTTGCTTTTAATGAGAAGGAGGAAATAGACAGGAACAGGATAGCTGTGAGGAGAACGCATGCCTTCCCTCTTCTGGCCCCTCCCTCCCATGACCTACCACACACAGGGCAGAAGACTTATTTCCCCTATAAGCTTCAGGAGGTCAGGGATCCTGTTTGGTTGTAAAGTCTCTCTTAAGACCACCTACAGTATGTCCTAAAAACAAACAAACAAACAAACAAACAAACACCTAATCCCAAGTAAACTAACAAATAAAGAAAGACTCACAGAAATTGATAGAAATTAAAAAAAAAAAAAAGTGGGGCTGGGGGAGGCAGAACTGAACTGAGCCCGTAGCTCAGGTAGCCAAAATAATTTCCTTCTTTGCGTGGAGTATTGGACCCTAAAACAATTTGGTTAGTCTCTTTGAAGATATTGCTTCCTTGTGGTTACTAACCTAGTATCTTTATGAGGAGATACATGATATAAAATTCTTGGTTTCTATTGCCAACAGGTCTTCCCTAATCTCCAATGCAAGGAAGGTTCTCTGTTACATTCTCTAATCCTATCTGAACTAGACCTAAGTACTTATGACAATTTTGGGTTATACTTTGTAGTGGATGCTACCTCGATCTCCCCTTTAGGACCCAAATGCTCATTCTTACAGCTGCTGGGAGTGTTGTCCAAGGATGGCAACCATCTTAGTCCCTCTCCTGGGACTGTCCTCAGCATGGAGAAACTGCCTAACCTCAGGTTATGCTCCTTCCCTATGATAGGCTCATATCCAATGACTGATTGAGATTGGGGTACAAAGGACCAGTTCTTTTATTTAATGGGGATCACTCTGAAGAATCCTCCAAGGTCCACGGTTCCCATGGTTGGTTGAGGACTGTCTTGCATAAAGTCCTCTTTCCCTCCAGTGCTGCTTTCCTCACCTGCAAGACCCTTTCCCAATGTATCTGCTGCACACACAACTGAGAATCTCAGTGTTTATTACCCAGGGCACCTGACCTATAGTTGGGCCAGAAGCTGCATGAAAAGTGGCACTAGGAAGCAGACTCTAAAATGGGATTTTGGAGCTGCATCACCTGTTGGGAGATATTTGTTAAAACTTTCATTGCTGGCAAATGGTGATGGGAAACCAGTGAGAGAAGGCACTAGAAGGAATCAATGATACACACAACAACTTTTATTCATCTCTAATGCATTATAGTAAGTGAAAGAATCCAGTCTCAGAAAAATTGCATGTCCACGATTATATGGCATTCTGGGAAAGGCAAAAAAGGAAACAGATCAGAGATTTTCAGGGTTTTAGACATTGGATAGAGGTTGGAATCCAAAGGGACGGCACAGAGAATTCTTTGGAGTGTCAGGATGGTTCTGTATTCTCTCTCTGATCATGGTGACAAGAATCTCTGTGTATGTAAAATCTCAGAACTATCCACAAAAACATTGAATCTTCCTGTATGAAACTTTTCAAAAATGCTCTTGCATCCCAGGGGTAACGACAGAGATTAACGCCACTTCGAAAGACCTAAAAGATGCAGGCTTGATGATCCCTATGATATTTTCATTTAATTCACCAGTCTTGGTCCTCTAACACCTAGCCCGATGCTGGAGGATGACAGTGGAATATCACAAGCTCAACCGAGTAGTCGCCCCAATTGTAGCAGTGGAACCAGCTATGGTATTTTTGCTGGAGCAGATGAACATCCAGTCAGGTCCATGGTATGTGACCACTTACTTAGTGAATATATATTTTTTCAACCCTCTTAAGAAGTAGTTGAAATCTGCATGGGAGGGTAAACAGTATATATTTGTGGTCTTGCCTTTTCTATGTCTACTTTTCTCTCTCCCTCCCCTGTTGGTTCTGTTTCTCTGGAGAACACTGACTAATACACCTTCAGAATACCTCCGATGAGGGAAGGAAAATTAATATGGCCTCGGGGCAAGACTATAAATACATACTCTTTTCTATCCCGTGCAAGTCTCTATACTCAGGAGAGCTGCTGATGAAATTCCTGTCCCAATATGAACGTCCGAGAACCAGGAGAACGAATGGGATCACATCACCGAAAGGGTGTAAAACAGCTGGACATTTTATTTATTTTTTATTAACATAGAATGTATTATTTGTTTCAGGGGTACAGGTCTGTGAATCATCAATCTTACACAATTCACGGCACTCACCATAGCACATACCCTCCCCAATGTCCATCACCCAGCCACCCCATCCCTCCCACCCCCCACCCCTCCAGCAGCCCTCAGTTTGTTTCCTGAGATTAAGAGTCTCTTATGGTTTGTCTCCCTCTCTGGTTTCGTCTTGTTTCATTTCATATGATCTCACTGATATGAAGAATTCGAGAAACAAGACAGAATCATAGGGGAAGGGAGGGAAAAATGGAACACCTGGACATTTTGTAGAACATCACACTGGCCCACTATAGGGGTGATATTGTGTCATTGGACTGAATAAATAGGAAGTGAGAACTCTATGGTGGGGTCTTTGTAAGATATATGCACTCAAGGATTGGTAAATAAACCCTACGAAGATTCAGGATTCCATCATATTATTGAACTTTTCAGGAGTCCAGGAGTCTGGGGCATGCCAGGATAACCCTTCCAAAGTACACCCCCTCCTACACGAAGGAGAGAGCACATCAGGCACGCCTGCTTGGGTTCTGGAGGTCACACGTTTGTAGAATATTAGACTTATGTTTTTCTTCCTGTGTGTTTCAAAAATAGACATTGTGCATCGGCATCTAAGAACTGATGAAATAAAATAATACTAATCAATAATACTAAAATAATAATAATAATAAAGAATAGCAGTTTAGACCAGGACTTCCAATATATCCTGCCTTCATTGGTGGTTGGCATTAAGGAAGTGAATCTCTATTTTCCTTAGTTCAGTCATCCTCAGAGGATATTGCAATGGGCCATTGTAACCACAAGGGACATAAGATGTATGACACAGCTAAAAGTTAAAAATAGAATTCATTTCCTATTCACTTGTTCTATGCGATGATTTTCATCTGGGACTCCCCTTCACGTGATCACTCAGTCACATGGACTAGTCTGGTCTCACAAACATCAAGGGAATTTGCAAAATTCTAACAGTTAACTATAGCAAATGAGATTATACTTTAATATAAAAAAATGAATCCTGTTTGAAAAGTTATACTAGATATTTTCTATGGCTACTTAGGTCAACTATCAAGCTACTAATGTGTTTGCCTCTCAAGGCTTCTGCATTGTGTCCTCCTTGTTGAGTTCATGGGCTCTTTTGAAGGTCTGGTTTCTAGCCATGTTCTCACAATGTCTTCATAACCACATTTGCCCCTAGTTTAGATACAGTTTTAGGGCATTAACAAGAACTCCCAAAGACCCTAGGTGTGCTTGGACACCCCTGGTTATGAAACATTGCCTTGGGTAATATTTTTCTGGGTCATTTGGCTAACTGACGTCTAAGTCAGAAGCATGAATACAATGATCTGAGAATGAACCAAGAGATACTCTGTCACTACTGAGGCTATGAGGATGCTAGTTTTCCATGGATACGTCCTCTGTTGGAGATGCTGCAGTTAGGAGTTCTAGATGTTACTATACTGAGTGGAGGAGCAATTCTTTTTTTTTTTTTTAACCGCATTTTTTTATTTTTTAATTTTTATTATTTTTTAAATTAACATATAATGTATTATTTGCCCCATGGTACATGTCTGTGAATCATCAGGCTTACACATTTCACAGCACTTACCATAGCACATACCCTCCCTAATGTCCATAACCCAGTGGAGCAATTCTTATATATTTGAAAATCAAAATCTGTGCTCATCCTGCATTAATTGTCATTTCAGTGGGGCAAATAAGTGCCATTAAATACTGTGAGATGTTGCTTAGGTTTCTAGTTATTTCCATGGTTCTAGGTTCAAATAAGTATTTATTTTGTTATTTTGGCTTCATAAGAATACTTGATATATATGCTCATTTATAAGTAAGCCCCTCCTGAAATAATGCCATAGTGAAATTATTAATGATATTTTCAATGATAGTGGTTAATAGATAATGAACACTTGTCTTATGTAAGCATCTTTCCAGTGCTTTGCAGGCCCTGTCTCAATGCATTTTCACAATAACCCTTTGAAGTAGGTACTGCTATCCCCATTTTACAGATAAAAAAAACAGAAGCTTATAAGGTGAAATAACTTGGCCAAAGCCCTGCATCTAGTAAGAGGTAAAGCTGGGATTTCATCTCAAGTGTTTCTAACTTCCAAGGCCTTGCATTTAACTGCTATGGCATAATGCCTCTCTAGTGGAAAAGAAGATAAAAAAATTATTCTTTATTTTATGTAATTTTTTTAAATGATTTTATTTCTTTATTTGAGAAAGAGAGAGAGACAGAGTAGCAAGAGAGAGCATGATTGGGGAGGAGAGGGAAAAGTAGGCTCCTTGCTCAGCAAGCGGGGCTTGATCCCAGGACTCTGGGATCATGACCGGGGCTGAAGGCAGACACTTCACAGACTGAGCCACCCAAGGTGCCCAGATTTTATGTTATTTCTTTATTCACACAAGAGGATTATCTTCATAAAGAGTTAAAAATTTTAGTATCATTGAACTACAGCTTACATGCAATCAAAGAGTCTACAGCAATGTGTACAATCACATGTATCCATGTCAAGTCTTTAGTTCAACTTGACAAGTGCATACACCCATGTAACCACCGTCCAAATCAAGATGCAGGACAGTTCCCTCACTCTAAATAGTTTCCTTGTACCTCTCTACCATCAGTCCCCCACCCTATACTCTAGGCAACCACCAGTTTGATTTGTGTAACTACAGATTAGTTTTGCTTAATCTAGAATAGCATGTAAGACCAAAGAGTCATGTAGTATATACTCCTGTATGTGACTTCTTTTGCTCAGCGTAAGGTTTATGAGATTCATCCATGTACACGATACATTCATGTATCAGTAGCTTGTTTCTATTTTTTTGCTGACTAGTATTCCATTATATGAATGGCCACAATTTACCATTTATAGCCCTGTGAGGGGATGTTTGAACTGTTTCCAGATTTTTTAATAATCATGTTTAGGCTAGCTGTAAACGTTGATCTACCAATCTTTCCGTAGACATGTTTTCATTTCTTTAGAAGTGCAATTACCTAGTCATATGGTAAATGTACATCTTTATAAGACCTGGCCAAACTGTTTTCCAAATTATTTGTTTGTTTTTTTGTTTGTTTGTTTTTTACATTCCTCCAGCAAGATACGAGAGTTTGGGCTTCTCCATACCCTTGCCAACGTTCAGTGTTCTAACTTTAGAAATTTTAGAAATGTGTATGAAGCATCACTCTTGTTTGAATTTATATTTCGCTAATGGTTGATGATATTGAACTTATTGGCTATTCCTATATATATATATATATATATATATTTATATTTTATATTTTTATAAATATATATTTTATATATTTTATATTATATTCGATATCAATATCAAATGATATTGATATTTCTTGGCTATTCCTATATATATATATATATTTTTTTTTGTGAATTGTTCAAATTTTTACCTATTTTTTTTTGTTGAGTCATTTATCTTTTTACTGTAGAGTACTAACATATGCATTCTGGATACAAATCCTTTGAAGATTATCTGTCTGTCTGCCTGTCTGTCTATCTACCCATCTATCCATCCATCCAGCCACCCATCCATCCACCAATCATCTATCTCTCTACCTACCTACCTTTCTATCTTTCTAGCCATCCAACCATCCATCCATCCATCCATCCATCCATCCATCCATCCATCCATCCTATCTCTCTGTAAGTTGCTGAGGGAGCAAGTATTCATTCAGTTTGGGGAATCACATAAAAATTCCTGGGGGAAGTTGCCCCTCTGTTGGGCACAGAATAAACAGTTGACCCATTGCACATTAAAGTATCAGAACCTCGAGTTTCTCTTTTGGCTCCATCAACTATATTGTATTATGATCTATGGAAAACAAAATACTTGCATTTATCATATTTGGTTTGAGGGGATTTGGCTTTTTGCCCTTGTGAGTTGTCCAAAGCTGGATGTGTTATGTTTCCTAAGCTGTTTTAAAAGTGGTTGCTCTTATGTAAGTTGAGATTTTTGAATCATTTAAAGCATTTTTGTAAAAATGAGCCCATTCTTAGACATCATGTTTATTTCTCAAGTGGTGGCACTATTTTTAAAAATAAAGGACTTCAAAACTTTCAGTCACATTTTTCAGTCATTACACAATGTGTTCCTCAAGCATATGCAAAACACAATGACAGAGGGAAATCAGTCAGCAAAGAGGGGAAAAACAGCAGCTCGATTGAAAAGTTTGTTAACAAATATTGTGATTTGTTATTTAACAGTTGGCTTCATTTGGCATTTGGAGATTTTCTCAAATGCAAGAGTGTATAGTGTATTAAGATTTATTTGTGTATTAAGCAAACGTCTTTGGTTGAAATGTGGCTGGCATATTTAACTGAATCAAAAAATGAGGAGGCGACACATCCTGGAGATTGATAATATTTGGGGAAATATTTATAAATGTGCAAAATATTTTGTTGATTCTCCAGAATTTTCTCTGCCTCTTCTTGTCTGTAATTTTTTAAAATGAGGAACATTCAAAATAATTACTCAGATATCTTTTTCTTTCTTATGATTCAGCACAGACCATACTTGTAAGATTTAGTACACTGTCTAATCCTATTGAGGCTTACACTTCATTGTGTCGGGAGTTAACATCTCTGCCCTCCCACTCTATTTGGATGAGTTAATTTGTCTGAGAACATATTTTTTTTTTCACGTGCATCATTTGTTCCCTTCTCCTATCAAGCTTAGACTTCCAGATTCTTGTCTTGGAAGGATGAGTTGCTGAATGCATGGTTTACAATGGGATGCATGTAGGATGTTTGTGAGGTGGAACTCAACGCCTTCTGATTGTGGGGAAAATTTGAAGCACTTCAGGATTTAAGATTAGTAGAGCTTCTGCAAATAATGAAGGAACTCAGATATCCTGAGAACTTTTTCATCTCCAACAGTTTTGTAATCATTTACATGAGTGGGCATTTGTATACCTTTGTTAGCGATATCTCCAATTCTCTATTTATTTGTGATTAGATGTGAAGAAATTTATTGATGTATGTGATGGCATAGTATAACAAATAATTAAAGGGATTTGCTGGCTTTTTGAGGGGACATAATCTTCACTCTTTGGGAATCATGGGGAATAAAGGGTTACACTAGTGTTAGGAGTTCGAGTCTCAGCCTCCTTGATGGGAGGTCAAGTGCAATTGAAGATGAATGCTTATTAGAGGCTTTTCCTCCGAAACAAACAGGAAACTTTAATGTTAATATTATTCAAGAACTGAAAGGAGAACTTGGAAAGGATCTGCTGAGTGTATCTCCACAGCCCTTTGGGAAAGAGACTGTTTTTAATGATACAACCACTGGTTGCGTGGGTCGGGCCGTTTCTGTAGACTCCTTCCCACTTCTTACTCACCAAGCAGCTTGATCTTCATTTGATTTCCTGAATAGACTTCTCTCCTAAGAAGAGAATGTGTTGAACAGCCAACATGAGTATCGGTCTGCTTGGCAGTCAGAGCCTCATAAATTATCCTCGTGGTTCTTTGACACAAATCAGTCTCACAGGAGTTTGAGTTGCATAAGCTGGATTATTTTTCTTTGTGCCTGATAACCACTGGCAAAGCTGATCATTAAATATCATCTCGACATGTATCTATATAACCAAGAAGACAAAACCCTGGAGTAAAGAAGGATAATTGAAATATATTTCCTAAGTGCCCACCCATCTACCTCACCCTTAATTATTAAAGTAACAGAGGCTCACCGTATCAACAATAGTAGAAAGCCTTTGAATAAACAATTTTAACTCATTGTATAAACCATTGTAGACAATCATTATAGACATTGCAGAACATTATAGACAGGTTTAGATGTCTTCCTTCTAGTCTTTTATCTAAACATAACATATATGGTTAAAATTATATAAATATAAAAAAATACACAAATATATCTTACATTTATTGAGCACATGACATACTAGGCACTGTTGAAATACTTTATGTGTAATTATTCGTTTTTATCCTTAAAACATCATGAAGTGGGTAACATTATCCCATTTTATAGGTGAAAATACTGAGGCACTGATATTTTAAATGACCTGTTTGATGTTGCAGAGTACGTGGTGGAACTGTGATTTAAAGTGCAATAGTCTGACTTTATAGTACAAATTTTTAACCATCATTATACCATCATACTTTATTTACACTCTGCGCCCTGCTATCAATTCATACAAATTAATGCATTCTCTATATAATTGTAAGGCTTTGAAAGCCTTCTTGACCATCAACCAACAAAACCCTCAAGCCATCAACACTACTCAACCCTCAACTTGATTTTGTCCAGAAAAGGCTCAAAGTTAAATTTCTCATCTAAATAATAAAATCCTTACCTCCTGCTGGTAGCAAAGTTAGGCTGTTTAAGTATCAAATGGAGAACTGGATATGATGTAAGACCTAAATGTTCTGTTCTGTGTCCCCTTAATATTCTTGAATTGTAATGTGTTATATTAAATCTTTGAAATTTGACATGAATAATAATGTTACAAACATCCTCTAACATCATTGCCTGGGCCAAGTATTAGTTCGGATTGTCCCAGGACAAGGAATGACAAATGAAAGGTCTAATGAAAGGATATGATACTGTGACTTGTTCTTTTTCAAAAAAATGTTATTCAGAGTACAACTAATGAGCTGTATGTAATGTGCAAATATTCTTCATTCTGATCTATTTCTGACTACTGTGATTTTAGTCATTTCTTTAGTTCATGTCTAGAAATGGTGGTCCAAGGAATATTGGGGTTGGGGTTTGGCTCTCTCTTTCAGGTGATCCTAGGAGATCATGTCTGTCTGTGATTTTTGTCTTCTGTGTAAGAAAGGCCTATATTTGAATACAAAATTTGAAGATGAACAACAACAAAAAACATTGTAAAGACAGTAAAGGTATTTTTCAAAATCTTAAGAAAATAAATTAAACAAGAATGCAAAGTTTTGACCTAGGGTATGGACCTGAAAACTTGATATTCTGTAAAAATCTATAGCCTTTTGCTTTTCCTTTAAAATTATATTTATTTATTACCATTTGATTAATAAAAAACTTAGAAAGCTGGGACCTTTAGGTTCACTAAGACCAATTCTATTCGAACTTGTCACATTTTCTGTTCTTTCCTTCCTTCCACCCTCCATCCTCCCTCTCCCCATTCTTCTTTCCATTCCCCTTTCTTTCAAGTAATAATATACTGATAGATCGAGCAATGCTTTTTCTTAATGTATGTTATTTACACAAATTAAAGAAAAACCCTCATGATATCTTTGTAAGCAAGAAGTAATATGTATGAAGTATTTATATAGTAGAAAAACCATGACCATTCACAGTGCCCCCCTTCTAAGAGGGTAAAGGGGAAGAGAATCACCACAAAATAAGGTTGTCTAATGAATCACTTCCAACTTTTTTTTGGAGGGGGTGAAGAGGCAGTGCCAATATCCCTAGTAGAATTATAAACTGCTGTTAACTTACACAATATCAGAAAGTTAGTAGCTTAGTCATTATAATAATTTAGTAATAATCCTGGAGGTTTTAGGTAAACATAAGCAACAGTATTAAGATAGGTTTGACTAGGGGTGCCTGGGTGGCTCAGTGGGTTAAAGCCTCTGCCTTCGGCTCAGGTCATGATCTCAGGGTCCTGGGATCAAGCCCTGCATCAGGCTCTCTGCTCAGCGGGGAGCCTGCTTCTCTCTCTCTCTGCCTACTTGTGATCTCTCTCTCTCTCTCTGTCAAATAAATAAATAAAATCTAAAAAAAAAAAAAAAAAGATAGGTTTGACTAAAAAAATAGCTAATACCAAACTAAATAGCATGGGTGGAAGTTTACTGTCTATAAGAAGAAAGGTAATAGAATCTTTGTACTTCCTAACAGAACAATCTCATCTTAGATTTATGTTTATTTATAGGGGATGGGTTTTTAGAAGTACATTGATTTCTAGATTGGAGTACATTCAGAGAAGGGCTAGCAAGTGGTGATGGCGGGACACTACTTTTCATGAAAAAAAAACATAAAATGAATGATGGTTAGATGAAAAATTTGAAGGCTGAGTGATCTAACATTAATTATCTCAAATATTTAAAACAGCAATCTGTGGAAGAAGAATTAGATTTAGTCTGTAATGTTATAAACCATTGACGCTAGAATAATGATTGGAAGTTATGTGGAGTCACATTGTGGTTTGATGAAAGGAAGAACTTGCTAAGAATTCGAGTTTCCCCCAAATAGATTTCATCGCCGAAAATTAATCCCAATGTATGTGTTCAATAGGAGGCAAGGTGACCGTGTGTCAGAAGCCTTTTTAAAGAGAATGAATCCTCAGAGAATATCTAACTGGAAAGCCCACAGTGTTGTTTCCAATGCTGAGATTTCTTAATACCATGAATCTGTGAAATTCTTTCTTCTGGATTCAGTTAGATTTATTAAGATTTATGGTTCTTTCACTTTTAAAGTAAAATGCTATGATGCATACTTTATACATTTAACCAGCCTGGACAGTTAATTAAATCTAAAAAGAACGCCAGCTCCCAAAGTATTCACTACTGGGCAGTTATATCCTCCTGGAGGGACAGATGATACTAATAAGATTTATTTTCAGTTCTTTGTGGAACAGTGTGGGGGAATAGCCAAGTGGCTATTTGCAAGGCTTTATTAAAATGGGACAAATATAAATATGATATGCATTTTCTGTGAATGTTGCAACTTAATTGTAAGTGGTTGTGTTGGCCGAGAGAGTGGAAACGTGGAAGGGGTTTACATCATTGGATGTTGGATTTTTCCAGTTGACTAAACAACATGGAATTTGATATTTCCTATTTAAAAAGTCTATAGGGATAATTGAAAAATGTGCATTTGAAAATTGTTAAACTCAGATCCAGGGAAAAAAAAAGTAGTTCATTTGTTTACATTGAGAAGATAGATGGTAGAATCTTGCCAGAAACAAGTAATTTTTTGAGAAAATTTAGCTTTTCTTTTCTGATGGTCAGACCCGGAGGACTAGTTGTTTTCTTTGATTCTGAATGACTCAAATATAATATTGAATATAATTTTTCATTTCCATTTTGATTTTTAACTATATTTTTTATTTTTATTTATTTATTTTAAAGATTTTATTTATTTATTTGATGGAGAGGGAGAAAGCATAAGCAGGGGGAGCAGCAGAGGGAGAGGGAGACGGAGAAGCAGGCTTCCCACTGAGCAGGGAGCCCGACGTGGGTCTCGATCCCAGGACCCTGGGATCATGACCTGAGCCGAAGGCAGTCGCTTAACCAACTGAGCCATCCAGGCCCCCCTATATTTTTTTATTTTTAATTATATGCTTGTTTTTAACCTGCAATGCTCAAATGGTAAATTCTTCATTGCTCATGCTGCCTACTTATTAACAGGCAGCATTAAGCTCGTTACATCAGTTTTTGTACTGAATGCATTTTCAGTGGCATTTGGCACATTTGCAAACGTCTAGGTAGAAAAAATAGCTAGATATTTCTAAGTCTCTAAACTTAAAATATCAAGATGACTTTTAAATCTCTCATTCTGATGTTGTAAACTTCAGAACAAAGCTCCCAAACCATCCCAAACCATAAGCTGTGTATAGACACGTATATGGTTGGACTGTAAAATATAGTTGAATTAATTAATTCATCACTTATGGCAACTATGAACTTTCTAGGTGACTATTTAGAAAAATAAGATCATCTGATCTTTTTTTTTTTTAAATCAAAGTACTTTATTGTTACAGACTAAATTCCACACCCATCACAAAATCACAGGAATTTCTGCCATAACATGATAAATGTATTCCCGACAGGTGGTAAAAACTTGTTTTGCAAAATTATACACTAAAAATAACAAGGCTTCGGAGGGAAACTGGGCTGGGACAGACCACACAAAACCTATGCAATTTTATAAGCAATGCACTAATAAAAATAACAACTGGTACTTAAAGAGTTAACCTGGACAGCGGCAGGCAGCTCTGTCTGCCTAGAACTTCTTCAGCAGACATTGAAAAATGCAGAAAAAACAAGGAGAGTGGAAATGCTGCCTTAGAGGCACGGAGATACGCAGATGGAAGAGGAACTCTATCAGGGGGTGTCTCCATGGTGAGAACAGGAACAAGTGCCAAGGGTAAGAAGCAATGCAAAGCCAGTGCATGCCCTTTTTGGGAAGGAAGCTCTGGGCTCAGTGCTCATTTTAATTTTTTTTTTTTTTAAGATTTTATTTTTTATTTGACACAGAGAAAGAGAGAGAGAGAGATCAAAAGTAGGCAGAGAATCAGACAGAAGGAGAGGGAGAAGCAGGCTCCCTGCTGAGCAGAGAGCCCGATGCGGGACTCGATCCCAAGACCCTGGGATCATGACCTGGGTCGAAGGCAGACGCTTAACCCACTGAACCACCCAGGTGCCCCTCATTTTAAATTTTTTAAAAAGAGGCTTGAAAGTGCTTCCACTTCTTCTATAAGCTAGCAGAGGGATTTTCCCTCCTTTCTGCTAATGTTTATGATTGTGATCTCAGTATTTTTTCTTCTCTTGCCTAGAAAAACAATGCATATGGAACAAGAGAACTCCATGTGTATGAGCTAAATGATGTTATAGAAACTTGCTTTGTCACACAATGTTCCCGAAACCCGAGCATGTATAAGAATTACCTAAAGAATACCTTAAAAACAGGTTTCTAGGCGCCATTTCTGATAGATGCCCAGGTGAGGCTGGTGTTGCTGGTCTCAGACATCATCTTTTCATAGTGGGGCTGTCACGGGACAGATGCATAATGGGCTCTTGTCCTTCACGTGCGAACCTCAAATTTGATGGAGATCATTGAATACTGGACCCATGCTTTTGGAAAATGAGGCCAAATAAGACTATCTCACCAGAGCCTTTTCAGTGATGTATGTTTTGTCCTTCAGATGACTTAATCTTCCTTCTCAGGTGGCTCAGGACAGTGACAGACGCTGATTCACAGTCATGCGGAATTACAAAATTACTTCGATAGGGTCACCCTTTGTCAGTTTAAGTAATTATTAGGGATCTGGTGAAACAACACTTGGAACAAATAGGTGTATGTGTTTGGGTATGTCTGTTACTTACCACCAAATTAAACATGTTTCTATAGGGCACCCAGGTGGCTCGCTCGGTTGGGCGTCGACTCTTGGTTTCAGCTTGAGTCGTGATCTCATGGATCATGAGATGGGGCTCTGTGCTCAGTGGGGAGTCTGCTTGAAGATTCTTTCCCTCTGCCCCTCCCCCTTCCCTTTATCTCTCTTTCTCTCTCTCAAATAAATCTTTAAACATGTTTCTACATAAAACACAAAGCTTTCAGGGAAACCAACATGATTGTAGAAGGTCCCCAATTCAGTCTATATGTTGAATATGGTTTCTTGCCTAGTTTTGTTTTCTTCCTCTTTTGAGAGAATTATTTCTAATAGGAAAAATGTTCATCTTCATTTTTGGAGATAAATTTTTAATAGAGTATAAACTCATATCCTTTTTCTATTGCATACAATTTACCTTATGGAATGTGCTGTATGCAGTGGATTGCTTTGTGTCTCTTGGCTTGCTGTGTCTGGGTTGAAAATGAAGGGGATAGGTGCAGGGTTACTAAAATCTATTTCAATTGCGATGTCAATGGGTCTGAAATTCGTAAGTTAGCCTAGTAAGAATCCTTCAATAACGGGCCAAATGACTTATTTTCCAAACAATTTTCTAGATAGATTAAGTGACTCACTTCTCTCATGAGTCTTTCTCTTCTTTCCATGTACCATCAATGCCATTGAAGAGCAGGGCATTACTGATGACAATAAAGGATTGTTTACTTAAAAATTTAAATAATATATATAATAATTTCGAATTTATAATGTTCACAACACTACCTTTAAGAAGTTTAATACCTAGTTTGGAAGACAATAAATATAGCAGATTAAATATGAGGACACAACAGTAGAGACCTATGTTTCAAACTAAGTAGTAGAAACAGGTTCAGGAATGCAGCAAATAGGAGATTGGCCTCTGGGACACCGTAGACATTCTTCAATCCAGAGCACATTTGCTCATTAACGCATTCAACAGTTGTTTATTAAATAACTCTTTTGTGCCAGATATTCTTCTAGCCACTAGAATGCCTTGTTGATCAAAAATGGAAACAGGTCCTTACTGCCACAGAATATGTAATCTAGTCATTGCAGTGGGTATGTGAGGATAAACATTAACCTAAGAATCACACAAATACATGTAGGAGTATAACTATAATAACTGTTAATGAAAAAACAGTGCACATACTCTTGAATATTAAAAGGAGGGGAATTTGACCTAACCTTGAACTTCAAGAAGTATTTTTATGAGGAAGTTAAGATCTAGGACGATAGGCATGAATTGGGTAAAGAGAAGTGGGGAGCCAAAGGAAGTGTTGGTGGAAAGCTTTCTGGGTGAAGAAATGCATCAGAAATGCCTTGGAATGGAAGATTGAGAGAATGGAAAAATCAGTGTGGTTTGGATTTTGCAGTAATCGAAATGTCTGGTGATGGTAACCTGTGGAATGGTGATTAACCCCATTGACAGAGATATAAGTAAGTGAGTTTGAAGATATTTAGGACGTATGGTGGAATTATTGTAGGAGGTAAGCAAGAGGGTCTTATCAAGGATGTTTTCTAGGTTTAACTAGATAGATTGATGGATGGATGGATGGATAGAAAGATAGATAGATAGATAGATAGATAGATAGATAGAGTGACTAGATTAGTAGAAAGAAAACCAAGAATGCTTAGAAGTCAACAGAGGAGGGACGCCTGGGTGGCTCAGTTGGTTAAGTGGCTGCCTTCGGCTCAGGTCATGATTCCAGGGTCCTGGGATCGAGTCCCACATTGGGCTCTTTGCTCAGCAGGGAGCCTGCTTCTCCCTCTGCCTCTGCCTGCCATTCTGCCTGCTTGTGCTCTCTCTCTC
Source organism: Potos flavus (assembly GCA_028534135.1). Classification (NCBI taxonomy): domain Eukaryota; kingdom Metazoa; phylum Chordata; class Mammalia; order Carnivora; family Procyonidae; genus Potos; species Potos flavus. Next base: position 8,885,273 of record CM052891.1, on the reverse strand, counting down.
TCTCTCTGAAAAATAAATAAAATCTTAAAAAAAAAAAAAAAGAAGTCAACAGAGGAGTGTTCTTTAGGAAGGAAAGGTTAACAGTGTCAAAATGCTGGTCAGATATCAAGACAAGAACTAAAACAAAAAAAATCCATTAGATTTTGTGACATGGAGGTCACCAGCAAACTTCTCAGAATTGTTTTTGTGACGTCATTGGAGCCAGACAGAAGTTTGTTTCAGAGCAGTGTTAGGTGAAGAAATGTTGAGTAAATTGCCTCCCAGTAACAGAAGAGAAAGGGCCATGACTCAAGGGAAATGTGAAGTTATAGGTATTTTTCCTTTTTGTTTGTTTAGTGGGAGAGATTGAGTATGATTTACTAGCTATGGAAAGAATCCACTTGAGATAAAGATTTTGACTACACAAGAGTGAAGGATAATTGATACAATGTAGTGCTTCTAAACTTCCATGTGCATGTGAGTCAGCTGAAGATCTTATTTAAAATTTCAATTCTGATTCAGTGAGTCTGAGATTGGACCCAAGATTCTTGATTTCTGTGAGCTCCTAAGTGATGCCGATGCTGTTGGTGGACCACACTTTGAGTAGCAATATTGTGGTAGAACTGCTGGGCAATGTTGTGCACCCATTTAGATTGGATGACCACATTATTACAGTGGATCACATTTACTCTGTTCTTTATTTTTTTTTTCTCGTACTGCTTGGTTGCTTGGGAGTGGGCAATAAGAAAACAGAAAGTAAGAATGTAAGTTGGAGGTAGAAGGAACTAAAAAGGATGGATGGATTTGGAAAAAAGCAGAAGGTCCAGAGTACTCTAGGTCCTGATGAAGTTGAAAAGCTATCATAGTGGAACTAGCTGGAAGACAAGGATTCTGATGAGTGTTTTGAAAAGGGAAGAATTACAGATGACGATAAGATCTAAGACATAGCCCTGGAAGAATATGACTGAAATGGCAGGAGCTGACAATGGCCTCATCGCTGTTTCATACCCAAGGAGGAGGAATCCCAAGGGAGAGGGCTGATGAGGATGGTTAACTTCAGCACATTCATGGCCAACTGCTGGGAGAGAGAAATGACAATGAATGAAGATGTTTAATCTCTAAGCTTGGGTGGGGACTGGCTTTCTGATGTCTTTGAACTTCCTCTTGGGATTATGTCATTTGCAGCACATATATATTAAATATTTACTGGGAGCTAGGCCCTGGTCTAGATACTGTGGGTGTCATATTGAACAAAATAAACAGGGCTTACATTCTGGAGAATTCATGCCTCTGGAGTCCTGGTTTCTATATGGATGATGTTTTGGGAAGCGTCATGGACCCGACCTCCCCAGTCCTCCTCACCAAACTGGAAGGAGATTCCTGGGAAGGAAGATTAGATCAGCTCTACTCTAGCCCTCATGGGAAAAAAACTTCTGTCTCCGTCTTTTTCTTCATATGACACTTTGGCCTTAATTTTCCTCATCATTGGAATGAATGAAATTAGTTTGCAGGAAAAAGAGCAAAGAAAGTTGCCTGCCAGCTTTGAAAAGGACTACTTTTGTCAAAGCCAGAAGAACCCTTTTATCCCATGTTATTGAGAGTTACTGAAGATGTGGCACAGGAGCTTGTAGAAGATATGAGGTGTATGCATAGCAAAAGATAGCAATTGGAGATTAGAGACTAATGTGGATTTTGAGAATCCAGAACTAAGAACATTGCCTACCATTGAAATGGCAACATAAAAGGAGAATATTCAAGAAATTTGTCACTATTGATCATCTCCACCCATTATTCTTTTCTTGTGTTTAGTGAATATCATAAGATGAGCCAGTAATATGAATGAATTCATATTTTGATTTACTTTTCAGTAGCATATAGTGCACAGGAAAAATCAAGTATTTAGCATTTCATGACCTGAGTTTGCTGCCTGGTTGTGCCATTGTTATATTATTTTTTAGTATTTCTATCTGTATAGTAATATCTATTCTGACTTTGTGTTTCCCTAAAATCTGCCCCTGATGTGCGGTCAGTAGAAGCCATTCACCTCATTGAATGGGGCTGCGGATCAGTTACATAAAACAAGGGAAAGCTTCTCTTATTCTTTTGATACGTGTGGATTTGGTTTTGGCATTAAGTCTGGCCCTTGAAGTGTAATGAGAAGCCCAGCTATTTCTTTTGAGTTTTGATGAATAGAAGACCGTACCCTTTACCTTTGAAATCTGGCTATGGAATCATACTACACTCCAGAACATTCATGTTCCTCCAAAATTTCTTGGAACTTTTTGCCCAAAGCCTACTCTCTACTTTCCTGGATCATTTCTGAGACTTTGATCCTTTTATATTTGGTTTGTTCTTATCAGTGAGAGCATTGATATTAATGTGAGTGGTGAAAATGAGATCAGCACCATACAGATAGAATTGGAATATTGTGATAAATTATAGGAGAGAAGAAGTCAGTTTAGGAAGATAGACTTTCCAAACTTAGAACTCACTCCAGCCTTATGAGATAATAAATTTAGGAGTATTCTTCAATCTTCTTTTGCATTTATACAAACTGATGATAAACTGCAATTTTTCTGTTTCAAAGGAAAAGGACCACAAAGCATCCTTGGGCACCAAAGAGCTCAGCTCTTACAAAATGTTTTGATGAGCTAAGTGTAAATGAATCAGAAACCATATGGATTGAATTTCCACCATTATACTCATGGGAGGCTTTTTTTTTTTTTTTAATTTTAATGAGAAAAGGAATGTGGTTAACAAACAGAGTTTAGGTTTTTCTGAATCAATTATTTAGAAACCAGTTCATGAGATTCTTCTGCAGTCTGAATGAGCAAAATGTCATTTGCCCATTCCTCATTTTATCTTTTATTTTGACTTCCTTAGCACTTACTTGTCTAGGTGTCTCAAAGAGCAAGTAAATAAACTTAAGAAAGCCTACCTTTAAGGTGAGCATCCGTTTTAGAAACTTCCCCAATAAAATTCAGCTGTTGAAAAGTTAACTCTTTATTAATATCAGAAGGAAATACTGTCTTTGAGAATGTTATTGGTACTTCGATTTTAATAACATTAGGTAGTCAGATAGGTTTGACGGAAGATAGCATTTAGGGCTGTCTTGGGGCCAGATTTTGACATAAGTGAACTTTTTCTTTATTGCCCATTCATTTCTCATGTTTTGGTGTTTCTTCATTTTCCTTTGATGCCTTAGCCTACCTGACGACCAATGTCCTAGGCTTTTACACTTCCTTTTCTTCTTTCTTTCTTTCATTTGAGGGCAAGGCAGAGCACGAGCAGGGAGAGAAGCAGAGGGAGAGGGAGAAGCAGACTCCCTGCTGAGCTGGGAGCCCAGTGCGGGGCTCGATTCCAGGATCTGGAGATCATGACCTGAGCCGAGGGCAGACACTGAACCGACTGAGCCACCCACTTTCTTCTAAATCCCGGGCAGTCTGCCAGCAGGCATCCCACTGACATGAGCAGGGCCCCATTATCAAAGCTTCTACTTCTCCAGGACCAATTCCACAGTGTCCAAATAGTACATGTCAATTCAATTACATAAATTGCTCTGAACTATGTCCAGATCTTTTTTAGCTGGGGTGCCCTTTAATAAACTTAAATCTTATCAATATGTGTAAACGAGTGAAATATAGAAATGGCTACAGCTTAGGTGGATGTTTCCAAAAGTTGGGCCAATCACCTTGTTCTCCTACTGTGATACATTGCATCAATGACCTCAGTTCTCCTTCCTTGGAACCCTTGCCCTTTGCCATGTAACTTTGAAGTTGCTCCCACTGAAGGAAGAAGAGTATATTGCCCAACTTGACTTTGAGTTTGTCCATGTGACTGCTTTGACCAACGAAATTTTAGTGGACATACAATGATCACTAGAGGTTTAAAAAGCTCTTAAACAACTGGGCTTTTCACTTATGTGTCTTCTGTCATTGTAAGAGGAACATGCCCAGGCTAGCCCAGGAGAAATATGGTGCACAAACGGAGCAGTACCACCCCAGCCCCACTGTCCTAGACAAGCCCAGCTTAGAACATCTGACCCCCGGAAGCATGAGTGACCCCATTCAAGATCAGTAGAGCCCCCGAGCGGAGCCCAGCTGAGACTGGCCAACCTCCAGTTGATTCCAGAGGCATGAGCTAGACCATGCTTGTTGTTGGATGCCACTACATTTGTGTACTGGTTTATTGTACACCATTGGAGCGAATGTGGCTAACTGCTAACACCCCACTATATCCTCCTCTTGGACAGTTCCGGAAGGGGTTCCTCTGAGTGCAATTAAAATCATCCATATCTGTAAATCTTCACTGATGATACTACTTTTAAAACAGATTTAGTTGTCAAGAAAGACTTTCAAAAGTGATGGGGATACAAAGCACCTGTTCAAAGTCTCAAAACTCACATTTTAATTAGTCTTTCTGTATTTCTCTGAATTTTCAAGGTACCTTAAAACTATGTGTTACTTGCTTGAGTCTTGTCCCCCACCCTATATTACCCTATTTATCAAGCACCTTTCATGGACTTGATGCTCTTCTAAATGCCTTACCTGTGTTAACCTGTTTATTTTCATAGCTAGCCCCTGAAAAATGGGAAAACTCATTCCTCCCCTCCTGTTGTAGGGAACAACCCCAGTTCACTTTATCTTCTGTGTGTCTTTTTTGCTACTCACATGAAACACTTCATTTCTGACATTTCTGGTCACCAAATGTGTGTGTGTGGGGGGTTTCCCCACATCAAGCAATTCTCTGTGACACCAGCAGGGTGCCCTACAATTTAATTCCATTCTGATACTGTCCTGCTGGAGATAATGGCAGATCCCACGGGGTAAGGGCTCAGTCCCACAAGACTACCCCCCCCCCCCCGCCTCCACTTCAGGTGCCAATCACGAGTCCAGATTGTCACCTGTGCTTCTCGCCAAACACCTACAAATCAGAGGTTCCCATGACCCCCTCTTTAGGTTCGATGAATTTACGAGAGTGACACACAGAGCACAGGGAAGTGCAATTATCAGTTTATTAAAGGACGTGATGAAGGATACAGATGACTAACCAGATGGAGAGATGCATGGGGTGGGGTCTGGGACGGTCTCAAGTTCAGGAACTTCTGTCCCTGTGGAGTTGGGGTGTGTCACCCTCCTGGCACATGGGTGTGTTCACTTACCTGGAAGCTGTCCAAACTTTGTACTTTTGGGATTTTCATGGACGCTTCACCACATAGGCAGGATCAATCACTAACTCCATTTTTAGCCCTTCTCCCTTCTCAAGACCGGGGGGGGGGTGGGGTGGGGTGGAGCTGGATATTCCGAGCTTCTAATTATGGCCTGGGCTTTCCGATGACTGGCTCTCATCTAGGCGCCATCTGGAAATCCACCCCAGAGTCACCTCATTGGAACCAAAGACACTCCAATCACCCAGGAAATGATAAGGGTTTCAGGGGCTCTGTGCCAGGAACTGGGGGCAGAGACCAATATATGTATTTTATCTATTATCTCCCATTATAGGACAGAAAATACTGTTTCCTCATTTATGAATGCCAAAACTCATTTGAGCCTTATACCAGCAATGTGATATGGGTAAATCAAGTATTATTAACTAAGTACTTTCTATGAGCTTTACATATTTTTTAAAAAAGATTTTATTTGTTTTTTTGAGAGAGGAGAACATGAGTGGGGGTGGGGGAGGCAGAGGGAGGGGGAGAGGGGGAGGGAGAAGCAGACTCCCCACCGAGCAGGGAGCCTGGCATGGGGTTTGATCCCAGGACCCTGAGATCATGGCCTGAGCTGAAGGTAGATGCTTAACCGACTCAGCCACCCAGACGCCTCTAGACTTAAATATTTTATCTCCGTTAACTCACATCAGTCATATGAACTAGGAACCCTATACGAACATCCCCATTTTAAAGAGGAGAAAACTGAAGTTCAAAAATATTAAGAATTGCCCAAGGTCACAGCTCGTATAACCATGCTGAGGAATTTATAACTCAGAGACTACAATTTGGCCCTAGTTGCGTAGACAACCGGGTCGGGGAGCCAGGATTCATACGGTCCCTGTGCTAGTCAGCTTCATCATCAGTGTTCTGCTCAGAGAGGCCATTAGTGGTGCTCTTATGTAATACTGGGTCTGAGTTGCTTCCTTTGCAACACCAAGGGAGACAAATTCCAAAGCCTAGTTCACAAAGGCCTTAAGGCTGCCTACCTATGTCCATGGCTAGCCATTTCTGCACCAGTTCTGAAAATAGCTGGGTGGCTCCAGGATCCCCTTCCATAGCAGCTGTCTCATTCACAGGGGACTCAGGTGTCATTTTAGAGAGACCTTCACAATACTTAATAATAATAATAATAATGATACTTAACACTGAGTTTATCTCAGATATTTACTATAATTCACTTGGGGCAACATTTTCCCACAAAGCCAGGGAAACTAAGGATAAAGAAAGTGTACTTTCTTCTTTGTCCTTAGCCATTCTACTAGAATATTTTCTGCTATTACTTCTCAAGTTCAAGTATGAAAATTTTCTTGCCTGTAGGACTGGTTAATGAGGTTAACACCCTAAATGCGCTCCCCCTTCCCTCCCCCTTTCCGCCCCTGGTCTCCAAAGTAGATCTGTGATGTGAACCAGGGGAAGCTGCTGGAACATAGCACTCTGGCTTCCTGAAGTAGTCTTGTTTGAGCATGAAGGCCTGAGCTGGGGTTTCCTATTAGCCAGGAGCATACGAAATAATTTAGCTGGTGCCCTTGACATAAGGAGAAGGTATGAATGAGGCAGCCAAGTGTCTGAATTGAACAGAATGACACAGAGCTCGGTGAACTGAAATGAGACAAACCTGTCTTAGGAATTATAAATGCAAAATTCACCAGTGCATTTCAATTAGCTGCTTAAGATAATGGAGTGTGATAATTAAGAATATATCCAGAGAGGTCTTTTATTAAACATGCCAGCAAGTGTGCTTTCTGGATGATTATGTAAAGATCTGCATAATTACCGTATAACTTGTAAAAGTCTTAATAACCTTCTAATTATCCAGTAAGCAAGGAGCAGTGTACCTAAGGAAGCAAAGTATTTTGCTAGTGAAAGCATGGCCTATACCTAGTAGATTTTAATAAAACACTAGACTTCAGACTGAGATATTTGGAGAAATTAGGAAAGCTTGTTATCCTTGTGAATGAGTGAATGAACACATAATCCTGGGTATGTCTAAAGAAGAATGGGGATGAAAGCCGATATGAAGTATCATAGATGACTCTTAACTAAAGAGTCTGCACCTTTAGCCTTGATCTTAGAAACGAGATGGAAGTCCAGAGGCCCTGAAATTTAAGCCAAATCTTTGCAACTTATTTTCCAAGGCAAACCCAATATAAGAGGAAGGCATTGCTCAAAGAGATTCAATGAACCTAGGACATGAATACCGAGTGACTTGCCCAAAAGGGTTGGGATCAGAGATGGATGAAAGAGTGGTGTTAAGTAGCAGAGAAGCAAAGATTCAGGAATTGGATCAAGTTTTGAATCCTGGCTCTGCTTCCTACCAGTTTTGAGACCTGAACAGATTATTTGACTTCTCAGGCTTCTGTCTCATGACCCAAAGGGCATAATAATACCTATCTGTGAGTAAAAATTGGTATGAGAACCAAATGGAATCATGTATATACAGTGGCCAGCAACGACTGGCACTCTGTACATATTACATATTAATAACTTTCTTCATTTCCTTATCACGTTCTCTTATTATTGCAGACTGTGCCTTAATCAAATTTGTATTCCCTTTTTGTATCGAGCTCTGTTCTGGTCCTAAAAAAGGGTTCAATAAAGGCTCCCCTGTGAATGAATGAGCCAGTGGAACCATGTGAAATGACTTTGAGAGTGCTCTCTAAAGTGTGACCTAGGTTTTTGGTAAAGTGCCATTGAGAAAGCCTAGTTCCCTTAAAAAAAAAAAAAAAATCTATTTTTCACTGTGAAATATACATAACATGAAATTTAGCATTTTAACGATTTTTAAATATACACTTTAGTGGCATTAAGTATATTCATCGTTGTGCAATCATTACCACCACTATCTCCAGAATTTTTTTCCTCTTGCAAAAGTTATTAAACAGTAACTCGTCCTATCCCCCAACCCCCATCCCTTAGAAACCACCATTCTACTTTGTGTCTCGATGAATTCAATCACTAAGTACTTCATATGCATAGACTCATATACTAATTGTTCTTTCGTGACTAGCTCATTTCACTTAGCATAGTAGCTCCAAGGTTCATTCATGTTGTTTCATGTCAAAATTTCCTTCCTTTTAAAAGCTGAATAATATTCCATTGATGAATATACCACATTTGGTTTATCCATTCATCCACCATCCATCCACCGATGGACACGTGTGTCCCTTCTACCTTTTGGCTACCGTGAATAATGCTTCTGTAAACATAAGTGCACAAATATCTCTTCAGGACCCAGCTTTCAGTTCTTCTGGATATACACCCAAGGGTGGAATTGGCTAGATCATAGGGCAGTTCTATTTTTAGATTTTTGAGACATCGTCGTAGTTTTGTCCATAGTGGCTGCACCATTTTACATTCCCACCAGCAGTGTGCAATGGCTCCAATTTCTTATCCTCGCTGACACTTGTTATTTTTTGTTTTTGTTTTTTAATGGTGGCCATCCTAATGGATACGAAGTGATATCTCATGTGGTTTTGATTTGCATCTTCTTAACGATTCGTGTTGGTGAGCACCTTTCCACGGGCTGTTGGCCATTTGTACATCTTCTTTCTGCTTCACTTTTCAAAATTCTGCTGTTCAAGTACTGTTTTTTTCTCTTTTCCCCACCTACTCTTATTTTCCCCAGAGAAAGCAAAAACCACCTGCCTTCAAAGTCCTTCTGAATACGTGGGATGTAGCAGCCAGAACAACCAAACAGTCTCTGTCCTTGCTATGCTGTGCCAACATTTGGAAGCTCCCACAGTTGGCAGCCAGAATGTTGGGTGGATATTCAGGCAGCCACATTTCCAAATCTACATGGTTCTACCAGGCTATCATGTAGCTCAAGCAGATTCTTCAAAGGATCCTGATTTCATAACTTATGAACTTATCAATATGCAGACTTTCACATTTCCTTTCTGCCTTGGTAATTAAAACTCTGTGTTTTGGCCTAAGATCCTTTTTTTTTTTTTTTTTTTCATTGAAATCCAAAAATTCTTCTCAATGGAGGAGGGTTTACACTGAGAAGAGCAGTGGATAACTTAAAAAAAAAAAAAAAACACTGAAAAAATGGATTCATAGTGTAGCTTGAGAGATTTAAGCTTGATCTGAGAAATTCTTTCCTTCAGCAAATGTTAAATACTGAAACAAGTTTTGGAGAAAAGTTAGAGAATCTTTTCCTTGGCAAAGATTATATCACTTTAAAATTGATTAAAATGTAGAATTCATATTACCCTCTAAACCATGGTCTCTAATAATTTTGAATGAGCGCCCATGTTTGAGTATGTGTCCCTAGTGCAGAAAGCATAACTCCGCTAGCCACTTGCCATCTCAGGAGAGCGTGGATAATTACAAATAATAAATATACATAATAAAAGAAAAATATAAAAAATAAAAGAAAAAGATTCCACACCTTAAATTTAAATGTGATTATTTTAAGTATGGCTGAAAACAATTAGAAAGAGAGTGTGATACAGTATTTTAGAAGGATTATATTTCAAAAGTATTATTTCCGTAAAAACAAGCACGTTGATGACATCTGGTAGCACTTTGTTCATTTTGACTCCAATTTCTTTGCTGTGAATCTATTTGAGGTGTCATTCTGTCTTTTTAAATTTACTCTGGGATCTTTTATTCCATTCAAAGCATCTTCTTTCAGTGTTTCCTTATGTAGCATTCCTATAAACTTAAAAAAAAGTAAGTAGGTGTTTATTAGTGAGAATATCTGTTACATCTTACCTTTATTGGTTCAAAAAGTGTATTTCATTGTTGAAATATATTCTATCAAGTACATGTTTAGCTAAGATCTATTAGATGTATTTTTTTTTAATTCAACTTATAGCAGTTGGACAGTATCTAATAGCTAATCTCTTCAAACTTTCAGCAACTCTCTGCTTGTGTCAGAAGAATTTTCTGATGAAAACCGGTTTGCCACGTCTCATTTTAGCTGTTTCGACTCTGCTAAGAGCAACATTTGCATGCCCACAGAACATGACCGTTGTATTATTTGTTGTTAGGTAAAAAGGCCCAAATGGGGCCTCTGAGCATCAATCAAATTTAGTGAGATTTTTGAAGGATTCGTATTATGCTTGGCATGGCTTTAGAAGTGCTGAGAAAATTGCAGGTTTGCCTTCCTGTTCCAAATACTTAACCTCTCTCTCTCATACATATACGTATATATTGGCGATGTCTACATGGCTTGAATAACTTTAGTAAGAGGTTTACTGTTAATGATCGTGGCTGGGAGCCCACCCTACAACCAGTCTCGATAATTTTAGATGACTAAATCTGGTTAATCATCACTGCTTTTGCCCTTATTAGCAGGATACTAATAATAAAAGCTATTTTTTTTTAAAAAACGTTACACACTGCGGGCTTTATTCATTTAATTTGCCCAACCTGCCGCTGCTGTAGGGACGGGTTTCATGTTACATTCTAAGTGACAGGCCGAGATGGTACGCAGTGGGATCAAGTAACTTCCCAAAGTCACTGATTTAGTACATCATAGTGTCAGGAATTTGAGCCCAGGGAGTCTGACTTGAGAACTACATTTTTATCCCATGCTATCCTGTTTCA
>CM052891.1:8843066-8874032 GCA_028534135.1 Potos flavus | reverse complement strand
AAAAAAAAAGAGTTATTTTGAAAAAGGAACATGGAAAGTTGGTGACCAAATGTGGAAGGGAAAGAGAAGTTGAGTCTACTAGGCATCTGGCTTGGAGACCTGAATGGTTATTGGAGTCACTGAGATGAGGAATGTTGGAGAAGTTTTAGGGGAAAAGTGATTGTTTTAGATACATCGGTGTTAAGTTGAAGGTAGCCATTGGGCACCCACAAAGAGCTGGTATCTTGGAAATTATGTAGGCTGGTTGCTCACGTATGGACTTATCATCTGAGGGGGTTGGCTGGGCTGCAGTAACAGTGTGGACTACGGAGCACTGGCCATGGCCCCAGTCTCTCTAGCACACTAACAGTTCTAGAAATATCTAGTACTCACTATATTCTCACTTCGCCAGCAATTTATCCTGATGGTTTGGGTCAAAGGTTAGAAATAGCGTCTAATTCTCCATATTCATGCTGGTTCATCTGGAGAAATGCCTTAGGATCTTCCCTTCCCATGCAAGACTTTGGAAGAAGTCTGGCATGATGGGTCCTTAAAAAAAGTTTACAACCTGCCTTTTTGGGTCCGATAGTCTCGATAAATTAAGGGTCGGTGTGCTTGATGCTCCAAAATGGAAGGTGTATTTTGCCTTGATTAAACTCAACTATGCAATAGAACCAGTAGAGATTTTTGCTTTTTTAGAGAAGTGATTGCAAGGTTAATTTAGGAGGCAAAATAAAGTTCAAATAATATGGGCTAAAAAAGAGATGCCTGTGTGTGTGTGTATGTGTGTGTGTGTGTTTGTGCGTGTGTGTTGGCTGGGGTTCACCTGTCATGATACAGGTGTCCGCCCGTAGAAGCTACATCACTATCTTATTTTTCTCACTTATTCTAGGTAAACTTGACTCCTGAATCTTTTAACTAAAGTCCGTCTTGCATTTGAAGATGAAAGATGGACACAACGCAATTACACACATATACTTAAGGATTATGTGAAATCCATCAAGAATGTTATACATGCTTTCCTATGAGAGATACTCAGTTTTGTTTTGTTTTGTTTTTTATTCCTCTCTCTATGCTTGTTGACCCAGTTTCCATTAGCCTTGATCTCTGCACTGATGAATCTTCCACCAATTGGAAACTTGAAAGAAACTCTACAAATATTATGAAAGGACATGCCCTTTTATGGACCTTTGAGGCACAACAACTTTATATAGAGAGAAAATATTATTCCTCCTGTCTAACAAAATGAAAAGAGTGAGGTAGAAGATTACAAACCTGAAATCCTAAAACTATGTGGGCAAAAGACACTCAGAAGGGGCAACTCTCCCTAGACTTTCTGTTTGAGATGTGGCTTTGATGCCAGTGACTTTGGCTGATTTATTTCCAAAGACTTAGTGTGGATCATGTTAATATGTATTTAAGAAACCTGAATGGCTGAACTTGGGAATCACAAGTACTCATTCCCCCACCATCGAGATACACATATACAGCCTTGCTTACCTTGCACTCGAAACTGATATGGAGCTGGTCAGTTGGAGGAAAGTTCCCCAGCATTCTAGAATGATATCTGTCTCCTGTTACTTTTGCTTAAAGTTCACAGCTGAGAATTACTATTGCTTCCTTTCATATGAATAGCAGAAAAACTAACTTTTTACTATATTTAACTGCAATGTCACTCTGTTCTAGAGTACTAGGAATCTTTGCCATCCCTTTTTCATGGAAAAAAAATGTGTAGGATCATTTGCTTCTCAACTTCTCAAACACAAATTTCCTAATTTGTTTAAGTGTGATTCATGTTTCATAGATCTTAACAACTGTAGGGTAACTGACTCAGTGCTATTTTAAAATGTCCATATCTCCACCAATTTATAACAGTCGAGCATCTGTTGTATGATCTCTAACATGAAGATAATTTCCAAGGTTCCTTCCAGCTCTGGAAAAACTCTATCAATATTCTAATTTCTTAGGATAAAACTTACCTGGGGTTTCCCCTTATAAGATTATCCAATGCCTGTTAGGAAGTAGACTTCTCCTTTTTCATTTTTAAAGTTAATTATTTTATTACTAGCGTTGTATGTTGGAAATACAGTACTTTTGTTCCCTTAGTCTAGTACAGTGCAACGTTTTAAAAATAATGATGCCGATGCCTCAAAAAAGAGGGACTCTAAATAATCTCATCTTGGAAATTATCATTGGTAAATTTAAAATTGGAAGGTGCTGTGTTTGGTCACTTGTCCCTGCAGAGTCACAGCCAAAGAAGCAGATGAAGAAAAAAAAAAAAAAAAAAGCTCTCTGGCTTCATACTAATGGTATTTCATTCACAAAAAGAAATTGTGCCCTGAGATTTAATTGAGTGGTTCCAGGGCCATGCTAGCAGAAAATCAGCTGGTTGGGCTCCTATATAAACATGATGACATGTTGAGGGCGGTGTTTACTTTTTTCTAATTAAAGCAAATTAGAAATTCCATTATATTTCTGCAGGGAGTTCTGACAGCAGCCTGCCCTGGGAATTGCTCATGGTGCTTCTAGACAAAGGCTTGCCTTCACTCAACATTCACTTGTTCCCTGAAGTTTTAAATTCATTCCAGGCGCTAAGTGTTGAAGCCGGCTCTGAGACCTCCGTTTTTCAGGATCATTTAAAAACAAGACTGGAGGACGCAATGGGATTCAGACCAACCGCTTGTGAGGACATGAGACGTTCTCTGCCTTGATGCTGGTGACTCTTGGGGCAGACCCTCTGTTTTCTTCCCCTCCATCAGTTCTATCAGTTTTCATAATATCGAGGCAAACCTTCAATTGACTTGCCAGTTTGCCAGCAAGAGACCATTTGGAGGGGCCCACACCACTAACAGAAAGAACTCAGATGCCAAGGAAAATATATCAACTGTGCAGCAAACATGGGTGCTTTTTCTGGTACAAGTGAAAGGCTCTTTTGAGCTTTAATCTGCCACAGAGCTGTTCAACCTACGAAGACTTTGTTTTTCATGAATGTCCCTTTTCTTATAGTCTTAAATCAGCAATGTCTGAGTTTGGATGTTTTTTTTTTTAAGAGTAATGGCCATCATACCTTTACCTAATAGCTGTAAGATGTTTTCAAAATTCAATTCTACTTTATTAAAATCCCAGCTAACAAGCAATATACTGAAGGAAAAAAATGAATATACAGAGCTCACTAAAACATTGTTCATTTCTGCGATCAGAGTCACATTTTATTGCCTTGACCTTTTTTAAACTTACAATTTCCAAGCTAGATTTTAAGTGCCAGAAACCTTCTTGCAAGGAAGGTTGTTCTCAGGGGATTGCCATCCCAGGGTGGCTGACAACAGAGGTTCAGATGAAGTCACATGGGGTTTAGCAAAGCATTTAATTTTGTTTTCCATATTCCTCTGAAGTAAGAGTGAACTCTGGATCTTGATGAGTTCATTTCTAGAGAAAATGTCAAGTTTACCAAAGAGAATGAAGGACACCTCTAATGAATGCAACTTTTACAGGCAGGACAAGAAGAAAACCATGATCTACTCTGAAGCTTTCTACACTAAAAAGAAAAGCACAGGTCTGTGACCGTAGCCGGAGCTGTAGTGTTTCGGTAAGTCAAACGCTTCTGTTATTTGTGATTGCTTGTATGTCTCAGAAAACTTCAAGCACGAATCTGTATATTAAACACAGGAATCAAATGTGAACTCTGGGTTAATACGGGCAGGAGTGTTTCTAAGATCCTTTCTTCTATCAGACTGTTTTGTTGTGTCTCAGCTTGTACATTGGGGAGGAGAACGGGAAGAATTGGAAGGAGATGAGATTTTTGCTCATTTAGATATGTAAATTGCTTTGAGTGACCTTTGAGTAATTCTTGGAGGATAATGGCAGGGAAAGAGACTGAGTGGGGTTTGGGGGACTTTAGTTTCCTCGCTGTGCTGTTTTATCTTGAATCAAAAGTAATCAAGATTGGACTGTAAATAAAATTCAGTCCCAAGCAAAGATAGCCCCCCTTCCCCTGCAAGGTCCCAGCCCACCTGTTCATGCAGTCATGGAATTTCTCCTTTGACTAAAATGAGCTATGTATAGTCAAATATCTCATAAAATGGGGGAGGGGGTTCATGAAATAACAAGGGAGAGTATTTAAAAGGTCTGACTTAAAGAAATGTGCCCAGATGAGTTTGGCCAATTGGGGTCAGTTAAGCCTCCCCTGACACCGACCATTAGTAATATTTTCCATGCACTTAAGTAAAACAATGGAAAATTCATCACATCTGGTTGAGCCTCCAATACCTATGCAGCTTGTAATGGTTTTTGAAATCTTGATATGAAACAGCACCGTGGCACTCAACAATAGATTGTTAGCAAACAAAGAAGGCGCACTTGTTCCAAAACAATGAAGAGCTGTGTATCACCACTTCCCTTAGATGCTTCCCTCTGGTTCATAGCTAGATTATTTCATCTTGATCCAAAGGGAGTTTGGGGTTATTTTCCTCCCTCCTTCGTCCCCTATCTTGAGAGCAATCGGCAGCAAGCCTCCAGAAAAACCATCTTCTCTCTCTTGTGGGGCACCACGTTTTCCCATTGAAAAGTGTTGGTTGGCAGGATGAGTTCCTGTGAAGGTAGAGAAAAGAACTTTGGAAGGATTGACAATTCCAGGAAAT
This sequence comes from Potos flavus, assembly GCA_028534135.1. Taxonomy (NCBI): domain Eukaryota; kingdom Metazoa; phylum Chordata; class Mammalia; order Carnivora; family Procyonidae; genus Potos; species Potos flavus. Next base: position 8,869,416 of record CM052891.1, on the reverse strand, counting down.
ATTTGCTGCCTGAAAGGTCTTCTTCTCACCTTGCATTTTCTTTAAGTACTTCGGAGATTTACAAAGAGGATATGGAGTGTACCTGCGTGTCCTTAAGCCGCATACTGGATGTTAATATGGTAGAAGAATGTTATAAAGTCCCAAAGTACCCGCCATTGTTCTCTTTGTATAGAACCAAGAAATAAACTTATTTTTTAAAAAGATTTTATTTATTTATTTATTTGAGAGAGAGAGCACAAGCAGGGGGGAAACAATCTTAGGCAGATTCTCCACTGAGCCTGGAGCCCAATGCAGGGCTCGATCTCAGGACCCTGAGATCATGACCTGAGCTGAAACCAAGAGTTGGTTGCTTAACTGACTGAGCCACCGAGGTGTCCAAGAAATAGATTTCTTAATTGGCTAAGGAGCTCTAGCTCAGAGAGGGTGAGTCCATGCCTATCTTGCCCACTTTACCATACTCAAGCAAGGCCTGGCAAAACAGTCAATGCATGTGTTTTGAATGCCTGTTACCTAACTCTTCTTATTCTGGGAACAACTACATTTGCAGGCTGTTGTGTTAGTCGAGACTGTGTACATCGTATTTATTGCCAATGGGAAAGATACAGGAATAGGAATACAAAGTCCTATTCTAATCCCAAATCAGTGATACTTGTAACAACAATAATGACAACAATAACAGTATATGTTTAGTGAGGATTTGCTCTGTGTCAGGTTCGGTTCTAATCATTTTACATGCATCAATTCATTTGGTACCCATAATAATGTAGAGTAGGTTCTCATACTGCCAACTCCAGTTTCAAGAAGGGGAAACTGAGGCATGGACAAGTTAATTATCTTACCCGAGATCACGTAGCTGATAAGTGGTGAAGCCAAGATTGGAACCCAGAGCCCCTCCTCTTAAATAATTGCAACCACGATAGTTGTGTCTTGTTAGACAAATCTCCTTTTATCTTAGTTACCACTGTTCTAAGATGAGCGTAATGATATCTACTGCAGAAGATTAGCACAGGGTTAGTGGAAACATTCAGGTGGGAATGTTTATGGGTAGACTTTCCAACATGAATATACATGAGATAGTTTATATTCCTGAGAGCCACTAACATTACCATCAGATGCCCCAGGAATCAGTGGTCAGGACAGAAACAATTGAGATTCCCCTTTTTACCACAGTTCAAACTCACAGAGCACCGGGGACACACATATATTCTTCAAAACAATTGAAGAAACTTATGGCATAAAGTCTTGGAACAAAGTAATGTATAGTAAAATGTTTCTGTTTGTAAAAAAATCTTTCCATGTTACATTTTTATTTTTAGGTCCCATCTATGCCAGTGATTTTCCATTTCTTTCTTAGGAAGATTTCCTTTAACGCAAACACAGGCTCACACTTACAAACATGCACACACCCACATGCACACACGTGTGCACTCACAGGCACACACACTCACTCGCAGACACATGCACCCACGTGTTTCCGTGACGGGATCGCCATGTGCCTGACTGTTCATGGGTGGCAGAAGGTGGTGGGATATGGTCCACGAGGGCAAGCCCAAGTCTGTAAGGTGGTTAAGCAAAATTGTATGTTTGTTTCTTTTTTTTTTAAAGATTGTATTTATTTAATAGAGGGAGCACACGAGCAGTGGGGAGAGGCAGAGGGAGAAGCAGACTCCCCGCTGAGCAGAGAGCCCAACACGGGGCTCGATCCTAGGACCCTGAGATCACAACCTGAGCCGAAGGCAGATGCTTAACTGACTGAGCCACCCAGATGCCCTGAAAATTCCATAGTTTTATCTTCTGAGATATTTGGGTGGAGGAGAGAGATTTTTGTTTCTTTGTCTCCTGTCTTAGTAGAAAAGAAAAAAGAAGGATATCAAATAATACAACTTGAGGGATCAACAGAAACAAACCCTCAAATCTAATACCCCTGAGAATAACTGCAATGATGGCATTAAGGGCAGCATTGATGTTCTTGTCACACTTGCACAGATAAACTTTTACCCAGATTTCACCAGGGAATTATTTAGACAATGTAGCTCCAGTGTAGAGACATTTATGTGTGCGTGTGAGTGTGTGTGCGTTCTAACCGTCTTTGAATCTCTCCGGTGATGAGATGTACTTGGTGATAGATAAGTACTCTGTTGTACAGACGGGCTAAGTCCCATGATTTACCAACAAGATTAAATTAGCTCTGCATCGAACAGTAAGCATGCAAGTGGGAACCACACACTGATCTCAGAAATCCTTCTGTGATGTGGATTTTAAAGCACATGGACAGTTATTGGCCTCTACTGTTTCCCTCTGAAATTAACAAGCAGGAACATAAGCACTTCTACATTCGGGCCACAGTCTCTCAGATGGCCATGGCCTTCATCGTGTCTTCTGACTGCCCTTCCCTCCCAGGGCCTCCCCACTTTTCCTGGGCTTCTCCAGGGCTGGCTGTCTGACGTAGCATGCACGCATGGGTTGTGTGCTATTGTAACTAAGTAGGACACAGTCATCCCTGTCAAGCGATCACACACCCTCCTTCCTTGGTTCCACCAAATCAAAATTTAGGACTACAGATTTTCCTTTACCAGATAAACTTGGTCTCTAATCAAGGCCGTGCGTTGCCCAACTCAGTGTGTGTGTGTGTGTGTGTGTGTGTGTGTGTGTGTGTGAATGTAGACAATATGTGAGCAGGAACCTGGAGATTCCTGGTGAGGGTGTCCATCAATAATTCGTATTGATGTGAATAAGTCATAATTTACTTCCACGGTGGGTTGCCTTTGGTTCTGATTGTCTTTCAAGGCTTTTTCCTTGGCTTTTCAGAGACTTAGGTTAATACACATGGCCCTTCTCTGACTTGGATGCCAGTGAGGGAGTCCCCTCAGAGTTTCCTTCAATGTTAATTTCTCAGCTTCAGTCAATATATCCTTGCTAAAGATACAAATGGTGTTTCTTGGAGTTTGGAGGACCCTGGAGTAACAGACAGAGTGTCAGCTCTGAGCCGGGAAAGGAGGGTCACACCCTTCTTTGCATATCTGTGTTAGTATTTGCAAGTCTCACAACTTTTAAAACCCTCAGGAAGATCCAGGAGTGGGAAAAAATGCATTGACGACCATGGCTGGCTGTAATAATCTGGGAGTCTAAGCTCTGAAGCAAGATATTCAGAATGCAAGGTGTTTTGTTCTCCATCAATGTTGCTGTGATGCTCTGTGCATGAGGCAGGTTGAAATCTACAAGGAGGAGGTGTGCCCACACATTAGCAAATTCAAATAATCTGGTGAGATAAATTAATCAACCACGCAGCTAGAAACAGGCAAGTTGAGTGTGGCTAGGATTTTGTAAATAGGCGTAATTCAGCTACTTCTTGGCCTCTTTGAGGCATTAATTTAATAATTGTGTTTCTTGTGCTTCTAGAAGTTTTGTCCTTAGGCTCAGGACATTTGGAAAAGTAAGCTCCATTAGCTAGACTCACAAATATTTACTTAGCATCCATTAAATAAATATGTAGAATGGAGAAATTAAATGCTTCATAAATAAGTGACTAATGCACATGGAGAGCCTCCTTCATTGAGTAGCTAACAATTCCTTTATGGAAAGAACCCATGAATATTTGAATAATAATAATAATGCATGAAACTTTGAAGTCCATAATGATGCAAGAGGGAAGTGACAGTGGCCTGCAACAGCAGAAGAAAAGGACAAAGGAAGATCATAAGCAGGTACCATAGAAACTGACAACATCATCTCCAGAGAAGGGAGATGCTGTCGAATGGAATAACGTGAGAGTGGGCAATATCTGATCCAAATCTGAGAGCTGGAGGGTAGGTACATTTTCGACGTGAGAAGAAAGGAGAGTTGGAATCCCTGAAGGGTGAACAGCATGAACAATGGCACAGAAGAGCGTTTGCACCATTAAATGGTTCAAGGAAGTGAGTAACTGATGACACCATTGGAAAGGCATGTTGGGGCCAGACTCCCAAGCTGTGAATGGTGGGCTTAATCCTGCTGGCACAGTGGCTCTGTCTACATCTTGGGGTGTGGGAGAATGACACTGTACTTCAGGAAATCAAGAGACTGCAGGCCGTTGATTGTGACTTATTCGGGATGAGGTAATCGTTAAGGGGACCAATGTCATCTGTCAGAGAGACGTGGAAAAGAGGTCTTTGACCATATTGTGAAATTCACATGTTCTGCCTTATCAGGTCATGACAACATCACATTTTGGCCTTCAGTTTCCAAATACCTGTTCTTTGTTTCTTCTTTGATCTCTCCTTCCCTGAAAAAAATTCTAAGTGCAGCAGAGGAAGGCAAGTACAGAAACAAGTAAGTGAAAATGTCAGACTGAACTCAGGATCAAGAGGATTTTGGTTCACTGATTCTGTGTCCTCCCTGGGAGCCAGGTCAGTTCAAGGGCAAGTTAAGACAAACAGGTGGAACCTATGTGTCCAAGAGCAGAAATCAGAAACAAACCCAAGAGGTACCAAACAGCCATTTCTAGTTCTCTTTTCACTCTTCTGCCCTGCCTTTTTGGTAAATACTCATCGTCTGTGTTAAAGTCGTACTGCTTTGCTCCTGCTTTAGAAAGCTCTGGAAGATAAGCAAAAAAAAGCAGTCAGATTGGAGGGCCATATCTCAAGAAGCCAGACGCAGTGGATTCCACCTTTGAATTTCACATTATAAAAGGGTTCTGGAATAAATTGTCCTGAGTTCATTCTACTTAGACTGGTTTGAATGTCAAAGCGAAGAGATCCTACGAATGTCAGTCCCAACTGCAAAGTGACCAGGAAGGATGAGTCCAGCCGCAGGCCGGGGCACACGGGTACCTTCACAAATAGGAGCAGGACAGTGAGCATCCAAAATGTTTGGACCTTCGTAAATGGCTAGTGAGATGTTCACTAAGGTTACATTTTTAAACATAACTTCTGCAAACTGACGTTTCATGAATGTTGCTGTATTAGTTCTCTGCTGCTGCATGACAAATTATTCTCATATCTAATTGCTTAAAACAACACATACTTGTTCTCTCCCAGGTTCTGTGTATCAGAGATCTGGGCAGGGCGTAGTTCGGTGCCTCTGGCTCTAAGTTTCTCATGCAAACAGCGTTGGCAGGGGCTGCAGTTTCTCAAGGCTTGACCCGGAAGTGATCTCCCTCCAGGCTCGCAGCTGTGGCTTTTGGCCAGAGACATCAGTTCCTTGCCATGTGGCCTCTCCAAGGGCAGCTATCCACACACATAGCATGGGGAAGCTAGCTTCTCCCAGGGGGAGGGTTCCGATAGAAAGAGGACACACGAGAGAGCCAGCTAGACTAAAGCTACGTTAGTTTTCTCACCTGACCTCAGAAGCGACATGCGGTCCCTCTCGCCATGTTGGGTTGTTACAAGCGAGTTAGTACGTCCCGCTCCCACACAATGGGAGGGATTGCACAAGGGCCTGAGCACCAGGAGGGGAGATAATTGGGAGCCGTTTTAGAGACAGTCTTCCGCAGACAGGGTAGGATAGCACTCTTGCTATTTCCATGGCGGGTCCAGGGGCCTGCAACATCAGGACCACTTGAGAGTTTGATAGAAACGCAGAATCTCAAGTCCAAACCCACCTCCCCCTCCCCAGAACTACTGACTCAGAATCTGCATTTAACAAGGTCCAGAGGTCTTCTGGGTGTGTATCAAAGTTGGAGGCTCTGCGGCCTACAGGATCTTCACACATCGAATCTTAAAGGAGACTAACCTTAAACTGGTAATTACCCATCAGCGTCCCTGTCTTGGAGCAGGTGGTGATGAGTTAATGAGATTGGGCTTCCTGTGTTCTTCAGAGAAGGGCATGGGCAGGCTAATCCGCGGTCTTCAAATGCACACAGAGTCACCGTTTAATGGCTTAAAGATGAAGCCTGAACTTTTGTTGGCTTTCAGACATAACAATGACCACATGGACGTCTTCTATTCCTGCGTAGCATTGATAGGGAAAACCAGATCCTTTGAACTCCTGAGAAACCCCAAACCCATCATCCAAGCATCTTTCATTCCTGGAGATTATCAGAGTTTCATTAGAGGTTAAATTCTTGGTAACTTTTTCATGTGGGAACGATCCTGTTACCTCCTGTTAGCTCTTCCCCTGCTGAGTGCAAATGGAGGGTATACTCTACTTCCTCCAGCTGCTTTGGATTTTGTTACATTTTCCAGGTTTTGAAAAAAAAAATGTGCTGACAGAACGTGGCTTCATCTCGAACTCTCGACTGATTTTAAGAGTATAAACAGAAATATGTTTCCTGATTGTATGTACCAGTGAAATCAAAATATTATCCCTACATCCAAAGATCCACTAGCCACTTTATTTTTAGAAACCGGGCACTAAAGAGAAACAGAAAAATATGTTGGGGAAAGGTCATTACGAGATAAAGACAGCAAATATGGCTAGACGAAAAGAAAAAAAGAGCGTGCTTTTGGTTTGCACTATTTTCAATGAAAGATATTTGCTTTTTAAATGGAAAAAACTTTCCATTTGCATCTGGGCAGAAAGTCAGATTCAAATAGATATAATTGGAAAAGCTTACTAAATGATGGACTTATGTTACATTTTCCCCCCTAACGGATCCTTTTTGTTTTATTTTACATAATGGAGCAAAGTCCTCTTAAATAAATATATTTGAAAGCAAAATGTTCAAAACTCACATTTTATTGTAACAAGATGAAGCAAATAAAAACTCAGATTTGAGCCTCCAGAAGGTAGAGTTTTGCTTCGGCTGCACAATTACATTTGGTCGGGAGAGACTATCTCCCATTCTGGTTCTCGGGTATGAGCTTGTGAGTAATAAAATTGCAAAGAAATTTTGGGGTCTCCCAATTGGTAAAAATCTTCAAAGGGCTTTTGGTCAGCCCAAGTAGACTGAGTATCTAAGCGTACAGAAATAATGAGCTGGGGGACAATACATGTTGGGATTTGGGAGGTGAGTGGCAGGTTAGGAGGGGAAGTTAGGACCATGTTAGGGCCTCTCAACAAAAAAAGGGCTGAATGAGCCCTCGTTCATTGCTGGATAGATTGATCCTGGCAATGGCAGCTGGGAAACCCAAGGGCCAGGCTTCAAAGGACAAAGAAACTGAATTATGATCCCCCAATTCACACTAGGAAGTCTACTCTGGATGACAAAGCATGAGAGGTGGGAAGTCTAGGTATGCAGCAGGTGTTGCTCTGGGAAATGTGACCTTATGTTAAGACTTGTATCCCAGTTAAGGTGATTGACAAATCCAGATCATCAATAGAACCCCAGTTATAAGATTCAAGGGTAGGAATGGGACCTTCAATCAGAAAGAGCAAACAGGAGTGTTGATTTGCTCAGTATGGACCCCAGCCAAAACTCAGCAGCATGACCTGAAATAGGAAAGGACTAAGGAATTTTGTGAGTTGAGAAAGGGAAGAACTTTCAAAGAGAGCCAGCTCATCCCTCCGGCACAGTGGACACCAGTTTGATTGACAAAGGAGACTGGGATATGGACCGGGGGATTGGAACGCAACATAGGACCCTAGATTTGGTAGCTGGGCCACCAGATTCTGGGTACGAGAATCCCCATTTGTTTTTAATCCCCTCTAGACACCCCCTAGCAAAGAGTGGGTGCTTCTTGCCGAGCTGGTAAAGTATTTGCAGGGAGTGGTCTGACCTGAGCCCAGGAGGAACCATCCAGACTTGGGAGAAACAATACGAAGGAGAAAGATGACATTGACATCATCTGGGTTCATGCTGGTCATTAACTTTTCTCTAGAAACTGGCTTCCAGGCCTGTGTATGCCCCTGGGCCAGGGCGATTAGTTGGGGACATACTTACAGGTTTCTGTTGTTTCATTTTATGTGGTTTCTCATGAGCAAGAGAGAAAGTGCTGATCCTCGTAGCTCTATAATCAAGAAGACGCCCCTTATTAGATCCCATTCCGGTAAATAGGAGCAGTATCTAATTTCCTTTGGAAACAAGGCAGGAGAGGAAAAAGGTTATACCACCATGAAAGGCAATCTCGCCTGGAACCAATGTGTTCGAGTATTGAACTTTGGGTCACACGGAGTTTTTCCCAGCAATGATATTCGAATACATAATTATTCTGCTCTTCATGTGGTATTGGTAGTGCAAAGAGCAAGTGTGTGTTTTGTATTTATTTTCCAAAGTTCCCATTTATTGTTCCCCAAGCTGAATGACGAGGCAACTTTTATTCCACTGCACTGAGAGAGAGCTGCTCCTGGCTTCAGGAAGCTTTTTGATTCCTTTCTTTTTATTCTTTGCGAATCCTTCCTTACTCTGGTTGGTGACTGGGTGTCGCCTTGTCTGCCATCTTATTTCAATAGCGTGCTTATTATCAGGGGTCGTATCCAGACCCAATTATTTAACAACTAGTGTGGCTCCAGTCCCCACCAAGTGGAATGGATGCTGGCCATAGCTCTTGAGCAGAAAACTAAGGGCCCCCTGCTCTGCCAGAAGTTAACAGTTTCTTGGGGGATCGTGGTGAGGTCAAGGGGCACAAAGGATAGAGGACAGAAAGGGGGATTCAGGGCCACAGCTCATATGCCAACTGGGATGGAAACACTCACACATTTTAATTATTGATACACTCAGACCTGTGCCTACTGGCTAATTATCAGGACCGATACTTATGTTGGGGACCCCATGACAGAAAGGTGACGTTTTAAACTGTGGAGAAGCTCTGATGACTAACTCCTTGGGAGAGGAAGGAGAGTAGAGGGGGGCTAGCTCACGTAGGCCACGGTAAGAGTGGGATGTTAATCCGAGCCTGAAAGGAAGCCATTGCACAATTATCGTCTGAATTATGGTTTAAGAGTGTGACTCTGGCTGATGTGTTGAGAAGGTACTCTGGAAGGTATGAGCAGAAACCCAGTTGGGTCTTTTGTTTTGTCTTGTTTTTGTTTTGGTTTAAATCAGGCAAGAGATGATTAGGGGAGGTTATTGGGGCCTAGGAAGTTTGCATGGCTAGTTCCAGCTCACATTCTGTGAGTTTGGTCCCCGTTCCCAGGTATCTCAGTGCCTTGGTCAACATTGGCTGCATAATAGCATAGGAAATATGGCGCACCGCCGCAGAGGACCTGTCACGTGCCCAGACCTCACAGCTGCTGCCCCATTGTACCTGTCTCTTCGAACTGGGAAATTTCTAATGTTGGATGATTGACAAAAACATTGAAAGGACATGTAAATATCACAGTGCTTAAGAGAATAAGCCCAGTTCTTTTATCACTTAGGCTCAACGGTCATGAAAAACTGGCCATCGCTGGTAAGATTTTAAAGCAAGGCATGTTTGTAGCTATTCCCGAAGAAACAGAGAATGGAGACAGAGCAATTATTCTTCCAAAAGGCACGCAGAGCAGACAGCAAATTGGCAGCTTCTGACTTTACACAGGTTGTAATTAGGTTCTGATTTCTGCTTCTGCAGGAGGTTGGTCCTTCTGCAGTCAGGGTCCTGCAGTTATCATCATGTGTTGAATTGTGATATTTATCTTTCTCCAGATACTGTGCCTTTGATCTCTTAATGCCTAATACCTAAGGCTGGACGTAGCATTCTACCACTTGGCGACACTCCGCAATCTTATGTATGCAATGGCTGCCCTGAAGCCACCCGTCCCCCTTTAGGTGCGTTTGGCCTGTAGAATCTTTTTGAAAACTTGAATAAGACATGGTAGCCATTTTCTACTGCTGTCTAACAAATTGCCATACACTTCAAAGCTGAAAGCAACACCGATTTATGATCTCACCATTTCTATGGATCAGTAGACCCGGCTAGCGGAGTCCTCTGCCTCGGGTCTCATCAAACTGCAACCAAGGAGTTGGCTAGGCTCTCTTCTCTTCTAGAGGCTTCACTAGGGGGAGGAAGCCTCTTCCAGACTCATTCAGCTTGTTGGTACGGTTCATTTCTTTGCAGCTATAGGACCGAGGACCCCAGCATTTTGCTGGCTGGAGGCGGCTCTCAGGTCCCAGAGTCACTGTTCCTTTGTCTGTGGGCTTCTCTAACACGCTGCTTCTTTCCTTAAAGTCCACAAGGAGAGTCTCTCACCTCAGGGAAAGAACAGTTCCTCTTTCAAGGACTTTTCACCTGATTAAGCCAGGCCTACCCATCATCATCCGCTTTTTGATGAAGAGAAAAAACAACTGATTTGGGACCTTAATTACATCTGAAAAAATATCCTCATCTTGGTCATATTCTGTTGGCTAGAAGCACATCACAAGTTCTGCCCCCCACCAGGGAGAGGGGATCACACAAGGACACAAACACCAGGCAACGGGAATCATGGAGGCCTCTGGAGGCTCCGCCTACTACCGTTGTTCACATCTGCAAATCAACAGAGCATGCATCAGAATTTAGCTTTTCAGTTTCTTTTGAAAAAACAACAACAACAACAAAAAACAACAGAAATATCTGGCGGCACTGGGCCCACATTCCTACCTGGCAACATCCAGCAAGTGTGGATGGTTCATAGCGCCCTGCGGTCAGGACGTGCCTACCTGAGTGTCTACAATTTCACCCTCTCCTTCTGTCTTTTTCCTTTATTCGCCGTGGTCCCTGCTTCACCCCTGTGGCCATTCGTGCTTACAAATCTCAACAGTAAACATTGGCTAACATTTTTTCCAACATAACTGTTTTTAAAATATTTTGGTTGCTTCTGCCTAGGTTTTCCCAAAGGGGTACTAGTATTCCACATGAAAAGAATTTTGGAGATGGCTTGATTTTACCTCTGAGGCCCAGAGAAGTGACTTGACCAGATTCACACCAGTGGCTGGAACCACAAACCCATGATTCTTTCTACTTAAGCCCCATAGTATTTTTTTTTTTTCCAGAATGACAGAATAGAGGAATTGGCTAATTCATATTCCACAAGAGAATATGGAAATATTTGTTCGTGAAGCCATAACGTAGCACTTTTCTGATATCAGAAGCCCCATGAAAACTGGACATAGGCCCATGGAGAGCTTTTGCTGTCTCTGCGGAGAGTTGGGTCCATCTGAAGCCTTGCTGGCCTGTATCTACCAGGTGTCACATTGTCTTTATTAACAAGGTATCTGTCTACCGACAGCACGCTGTAGAAGTGCACCTGTCAACCGTGGGAAAGAGCAAGTGCGTGCCCTTAACAACCGCACCTGCGCCTCTGGGTTCTACGGTTAGGAGCCGGGAGAACCGTCTTCAAACCCAGCCCTGCCATTGACCGTGTGGCTGGCCTTGGACAAGTTATCGAAACTCTCTGTGCCTCAGTTTCCTCTTCTGTAAAATGAATGTTTGAATAGAATCATTTTGGAGATTACATGACGTAATATGTGTAAAGCACTTAGAGCCATTTCCGGCTTAATAACAGATACCTGCTCTTATTATTCTTACTTTTGTCCCTGCTCCTGGGTAGATGTTTGAAATTCAGGTGTGATTCTCTATGTCTAAAAGATGTGGGGTTTTTTTTATTTGTTTTAAATTCATGCATTTTCTTTTTTTTTTTTTTTTAAAGATTTTATTTATTTATTTGACACAGAGGAGAGAGATCACAACTCGGCAGAGAGGTGGGCAGAGAGAGAGGGGAAAGCAGGCTCCCCGCTGAGCAGAGAGCCCAATGCTGGGCTCAATCCCAGGACCTTGAAATCATGACCTGAGCCAAAGGCAGAGGCTTTAACCCACTGAGCCACCTAGGCGCCGCCTAGAAGATGCGTTTTTAACAGAGACAATATCATCCCCAAAGTGATGAAAGCTTGGGTATTGGGGGACCAAAAAAAGTCTCTCTTCTCATGTGCAGAACACAGATACGCTTAAAGTACATGCACAAAAACACAGAGTATCCGTATTACAACTTCCGGGTGTGGGGGAAATTGATCAGGGAGAACAAATGTCCTCTTTGGGAGGGCAACAATGACTTTGTTTCCTTCTTGTATAAGAAGAAAGCGGATCAGCTACACAGTGAGCTGGGCTCCGTGCAAAATAACACGTGAAGTGCTTTGTTCAAAAAGTATTGAGAATTTCAAGACAGGGAGACAGCAGAGCATCAAGGGAAGCGTGGGGACCCTTCCGAGTGTGGGTTCTGGGCACCTGTCCGGCTTGCACAGCACAGAGCCAGCCCCAAGGAAGGGCCTTCCGTGGTGGCTTCCGTGACTGTCTGAGGAATTCGTGTTTATTCAGCCCCCTACCCAGCGCCGCTCCCTTGGGATGCCTGCCATCCATAGAGTGGCTGTGGTTCGTTGCATTGAGCCTATTCTTCATGATGAGAAGCAAACTCTGCTGGTCTCTGGTTAAAGAAAATCCAAGGGATAGTGAAGCCCCCTGAGTGTTCTAGGGGTTTTGCCTTTTTGTCCATTAATCTGGTCTTCAATTTACCCTCCCCCAGCATGTGCGTGCTCCTTCGAAATTTCATTTTGCATCATTTGAGTTAAAAGTGAGCGAACCAAAACACCAAAATCGTTTCTTGGGAAAAACGAAGGCAGCTGATTCCTCCGTCTCTGCCCCTTCCCAGAGTTTCTGGTGCTGCCTGCTTCTGAGATTGGTAAGAGGAAATGACCTAAGTGGGCTACGGGGCTTACGCAGAGGCCCGCTCACCCCTGCCCAGTGGTACTCGCTGTGAACTCCTTCTTCCCCTCTCATGCCAGCTCCTAAAAATAACCCAGTGGGAACAACCCAGCAGCCTCTCCCTCAAGGCCTGCAAATCAAAAACCTGATTAGGTCAAAGGATGGGAAATGTGGCTGCAGCGCTGCTCAGGGGCGCTCCAATGCCAAGGGCGGAGAAGCCTTCCGTTCCCTCCAGGGTTGGGACGGAGCCATAAGGCAGACTTCTCTCTGGGGACTTCGGCCCATCTCTTCCGGACCTTGGACCTGCTGGGGAGAAGCAGCTGCCCCCCTCGGATTCCAGAAGTCCAGGGAGGAACACTGTCCTGTCTACACTTGCCAGGTGTCTGAGCTAGAAAAGTTGGATCTTGCTGGGGATGCCTCTCTGCCTGGGAAAATCATTCTTGCTGGCCCTGCCTTATGTCCAATGAGGCCACTGGAGAAGGTCTTCCTTCTTTTTCATTTCTGGTGGGGACAGTAAGAGTAGTAAGGTCACCTTACGGCTTGGATTAAAAGAAGGTGCAGTAGTCCTTGCCCCATAACCAAAGACTTTTTCTTTCGGTAGGCACCGAGGGGAAGCGATGGAGCAGGATGGGAGGGATAGTAGTTTGGGGGTCAGAGAGCAGATGCATCATAACGGAGCACGTTATGCTCCAGACTGCAGCCTAGTGGCTAGATCTGGCCTCCCACCTCCTTTTGTGAATACAAAGTCATGGCGACTTGCTTTACCATGCTTGTTCACTTATGTCTTCTCTAGGGCGGCTTTCGTGCTCTCACCACAGAGCTGAGTCATCGGGACACAGACTGTATGGCCCGCAAAGTCTAAAATATTAAACTCTCTGCAAAGTTTAAAATACTAAACACTCTCAGGGCATCGCTCACCGCCCTATACAGTGGTCACACATTGAGCGCTTCCCATGCTTTGTACACGACACGTCTTCTCTGATCCCGAAAGTAGTTCAGAGTCGGTGCTCTTCTCCCTGCGTTATGGATGGGGAAAGGGGGGTAAAGCCGGCTTAGCTCACACCGATGGTTGAATGATGAGGCTGGCCACGGATTGCTATCTGACTCCATGGACTTCCTTCTAGCCCCCTTGTCTTGCCCCCAAAGCTAAGTTCCCATGATTGTGTGGGTTTGAATCCCTGGTTGAAAAATCACGTATCTTCCAGGGGCCAGGCAGGTAAGATCTGAAGCGTGCTGCTTTAAGCCGGAGGGAGTGGTGTGTGCGTGGCGAACTGGAAAGGGCAAGCCCAGCCTAAAGGCATTCAAACACGAATTGTTTTTACAAAGCTGTGAGGGCCAAAGAAAACATGGCAGCAGGCCGTATTAGGCCAACAGGTCCCGGGTTTGTGACCCTTGGACAGAGCCTCAATCAGGTTGGGCAGGAGGAATCATGATACGCTCAGAATGGAAACCAGAGAGCCTGTTTGTCTCACCCTCCCGCTCCGGTTCACTTCTTTGGGAACATCACAGATGGCTGTAGAGAGAAGCCATGGGTCTTGGGGCCAGACAGGCATGTTTTGGTTTTTTTGTTTTTATTTTTGTTTTTTGTTTTTGTTTTTTTTGTCCCAACTCTGCCACCAGTCACGGTAGGACTTCGAGCAAGTAAATTAACTTCTCCGAGCTTCCGGTTTTTTATCTTTAAAACTGGGATGTATTTATTTCGCACTTATTGGTCCATTTTGTGTGCCTGGCACTGCCTTAGGGTCAGCTTATCTCAGGAAAGGACCCCTCCATCCATGCACTCGTGCACGGCAAACATGGTGTGGTTTTTGATTCCCCTTTTCTTACTCTCCGGGGTCAGTCTGTCAATATATTGCCAGGAATTGATCGCTTCTCAGCTCTGTGGGGACATCTTGGTCTGAACCTATCCGGATTAGAGCAACCTCCTCACCCATCTCTCCCGGGGCCTTAGAGTCTCTGCTTCACCCAGTAACCAGAGAGACCCTGTTAATGCTTAAGTCCGACCATGATAGCCTCTGGGGTTTCTCCTGTCAGAGCAAAAAACCAAGTTCTCATAGTAACTTTCAAGGTGCCAGAGGTCTCCCCCACACTTGTCTCCCGTACCTGCGTGTCTTTTCTTCTGTGCTCTGACCTGCTCACTCTCCTTCAGCTACGGTAGCCTCCTGCCTCTTCCTCAAACGCACTAGAGAAAGCTCCCGCCACAGGACCTTTGCACTGGTCTTTTCTGCCTGGGATCATCTTCACCCAGGTATCCATAGGATGACTTCCTCATTCCTTCAGGTCTTACTCATCTTGTCAGGGTGGCCCTCCTTAACCATATCATTTAAGTTGCACATCTTTCTCCCTATTTCTTTTTTCCTTCCTGCCTAGCACTTAGCATTTCCACATATGTGATTTATTTATTTGTATTGTTGTCTCTTTTTCACTGCAAAAGCCAAAGAACTGTTTTGTTCATCCATATCCACAGCACTCATGAAGTCCCAACCCACAGTACATTTGTCATCTTTGTTGGATTGTTTTCTTCTCGCCTCTGTGTTTTTCATCAGAAATAAACTTTCCTGGGTTACCTGAGTGGCTCAGTCGGTGAAGCATCTGACTTGGGCTCCGATCATGATCTCAGGATCCTGAGGTCTGGCTCTGTGCTCAGAGGGGAGTCTGCTTGTCCCTCACCCTCTCCCTCTGCCCACCCCCCACTCAGGAAAGGATGGTCCTAATGACTCATCCCCCTTTGAACATCCAGTGAGTCTACTTTGACCTTGCATCCATTTTGGAATTCTGTGACCATCCCCCAACATGTATGTGTAATCCCACTCTCTTTGCTTTATAATTTTAGATCCCAGAGACCTATGGCTGCTGCTTGGATGACTGTTGTCTCCAAATTTTGCCCCCATCATAAAAAAAAAATATATCCAATGTTTGTTTTATTTATTATATACATGTGATGGTATGCAAACATATTTAATACCTTATACACCATACGCAAAATGGAAATGCAAGCTGAGATCAATACTAAAACTTCTAGCAGGTATTCTAGCAGGTTCTAGCAGGTTTTCCCATACCCTTTAAAGATCAACTTGCCTAACACACAGATGGATTCACCATAGGGAAACCAGTTGTCTGGAGAACTCAAGGCTTACTTCTCCCCAACTCCTTTCTAAACAGGAACCCTTTTCCAGCAAAATACTCATTTCCTTTGAGAGTTGAGCTTAGTGGGTTTCTAAAAAGACCACTTAAATACATAGAGAACATTATCCTCCTTTTTTTGAGCACGCCATGTGGTGTTACGTGTCAGCCTTTGTGCTAAAGGTGTATGTCTTTCCACCTTCGTAAGTCTCATTTTATTTGCACGAACACCGTGAAGTGGGGATAATCATTCCATTTTACAGATGAGGAGACTGAGGTCCAGCTGGGTTAAGTAACCTGCTCCGGTTTACTTTGCAGGGAAGTAAGTGGCACTAAACCTTGTTGGTAAGACAAGACCTTCCTGCTACCACATACTAAAGGCATTTCTAAGGATATTTGCTCTTACAGAGTAGTTCTTTAGCAAAACGGAATCATGTTAATATCTAATTGTAGATTTCCAGGGAGATTTTTGGTGAGGAGCTCTTCCCTGGTGCCATTGAATGTATGAATCTGACTTGTTCCTAGTCTATGGAGAAACAGGGCTGACGCTGAAGTTGGGGTTGCGATTTTCCGAGGGGGCTCTGGTCTGCCCCCAGGACGCCGGCCTGGAGAGCCGGATTGTCACAGTGTGGAAAGACCAGAGGATTTGCAAAGAAAAGTCAGACCCAGTGCTTCATAACCAACACAGTTAATGCGAACCACTGTGGGAGCTGGGAAGAGATACATCTGGGAATGGCCTCAAATGGCTTATGTCACTTTTAGAATTGTCGTTAGTGTCCCTGATGGTTAGCTGAAAGCAGGCTGGCTTTTTTATCCCAACTGATCATCCCCCTGATTCTCTCCAAAGCTACCACGCGCCCACGTTTGCATGGGCTTTTTGTCAGACACACATTCGCCTGACATCGGATATGGAAAATCTCTCCTTCGCGTTTGTTTGTGCGATGCATCCGCTGACAGAATGTGGTCACTTTTGTAGTCTCCGAGGAGCTAAAAAAAAAAAAAAAAAAAAAAAATCTCGGCAATCTGACTTTATGAAGTTAGGTTTTCCACCACTGAGAAATAGCCTCATGTTAAAGGTTTGTTTACAAGGAATCGCTCTTTCCACTTGCTGGAGCGGCTCTTAAACATTAAAAAAAAAAGTTGTTTTTTTCCAACCACTAAGTGGATCTAAACATTAAGTGTTTCTGAAGTTGGTTTTCCAGTTCCTGGGCTGCTATTAACATTTGCTGGGATGAAGCAGGTCTTTCCCTCCGCTTAGCTCCCCATGATGCAAAAGCGTAATATTCTGGAGAATTTTTCTAAAATGGCTCATTGTGCAATCTTTAGATTTTATTCACATCAGCACAGGACAGTGTTGACACAAAGTTCCGTTGTTGTTGTTGGCGGCTCCCTTCCTGCTTCCATCCCACAAAGTCCGGCCCCCTGCTCCGACTTTTGATGGGAGCTCCATGTGCTCCAAGGAGAAGGCCAACCGAGCTGATAAACCGACTGCCTTGGACGGAGCTGAGCTCGCAAGAGCCCTTCTTCTTGGCAGGAGACGTGCAGACGGAGGAGACACTGAGCGATACTTTCGTAGGTGTGTTTGAAAGGAGAAAAAGAGAGAAAACTTCTTCGCCACCTTCAATCGGGGAGCTCGGAGAGGTGGCTGGGCCCCTCCCCCTCTCCCCGTGCAGGAAGGAGAAAGGAAAGGTGCTGTGGGTGTATGTCACCCTTCCTGATGATGGCTGGCAGCAAGTGTTCTCGAAGAAGTCCTCACACCGCGTTCTCCGAAACCAGCTCTGGTTAGAGGGTGCATCAGTCACGAGGAAGCACGTTGGAGGAAGGGATGTGTGCGGAACAGAGCTGCCCGAGGCTGCGCATCTTCTGTTGGAGTGTATCATGTCCACGAGGACTGAGGACGGGTCCCCAGTGGACAAGAATAGCTTTCAGATCCCGTGGTCCCCGGCCCCTCCGTGCACACACTCCTCCACACGCGTGAACGCCCTTCTCTTGTCAGCCTTTCCGCCACTCTCCTTCCCCAGTTCATGGCCAGCTCCTCTTGGCAAAGGTCGCGATGTTGTTCAGGCCGTGAGAAATATCCCCACGTCATTATCAACGAAAAATAAATTTCCTCAAAATCCCATTGCCATTTTATTTCGATCTTTAAATTCTGCATAGCTTTGGGCGTTCAGGAGAGAGAGAGAGAGAGGATAAATGAATGGAAGACTTTATGAATACTTTTTGTAGTATGCTCTGAAACCCAGGGCAGGTCTTCAACAGCTAAGGCAGAATCAAGAAAGCTCCGTGTGGCTGCCATGAGCCTAACCTGGATTTTCATAACTTCTTTGTGCCCTGATCTTTTTTTTTTAAAGATTTTTATTTATTTATTTGACAGAGAGAGAGATCACAAGTAGGCAGAGAGGCAGGCAGAGAGAGGAGGAAGCAGGCTCCCTGCTGAGCAGAGAGCCCGATGCAGGGCTCGATCCCAGGACCTTGAGATCATGACCTGAGCTGAAGGCAGAGGCTTTAACCCACTGAGCCACTCAGGCGCACACTTTTTTTTTTTTTTTAAACTGGCAAAAAGGCAACATAAATAACCCACGTTGAGGGGTGATATCACGTTGTTTTGATTGTAGGAATGAAACTTTGCCCGTGAGATACCATTCCATGCAGGCCTCCCATTTAGAGTTGAAGAAATGGCGGCCCGTGGATCTCTGAGTCCCTGGCTAATCCACCTTCCTCCCCAACAGTCTTGCTATAACCAGCATATTCCTCCTTCAGCCCTTGTCCCATGAGGGATATAAATTTAGAAGAGAAACCTGTAGGTGATTAACAGCCCAGCATGTCTGTCATTCCTTTGATAAAATGTGTTGGGTGTGGTTTCTCAACATGCAGTTGATAAAATGCATTGGTGGTGTTCCATTTCATTTGACTTTCCATTAGTTTTTTTTTTTTTTTTCCAATGAGAATGTCTTAATGGCCAGCTTCTGTTTTCAATCATAGGGGACATTTCTATGGATTTATTATTATATATTTTTTTTACATTTTCCAATAAGAAACATATTCTGATTCTTTAAAGGTTAGAAGGAAAGTATGGAAGGGTTAGTGATTCTCAGAAGAAAAGCTTCCCTGCTGGCTTAAATTACCCAAAGTGTATGTGCACATGCGTGTGTGTGCGTGCGTGCATGCATGTGCGTGTGTGTGAGTGTGTGCGAGTGTCTGTTTGAGTTCTTCTTTGGCTCAGTGACTCAGGGACAGAGAGCCTGCCATATTCCTTCCTTCTTTAGTGACTGTACAAGTCTCATTACCTAGGACTGCAGAAAAGAGGCATTGCACTCGGTTCATCTGCTTAGCACTGATTCCCCACTAGTTAAGGATGAAGAAACCTCCCAGGGCTTTAAACATTGAATTGCAACTTGCGCAACAAAATGAGACCGGAACCGGAAGTCGGACACGCTAATCCTGGGACTGGGGAAACTCCATTCCTTGGAATGCTCTTCTTCACGGTTGGCACCATTGTCCACTGTGGCCACCACTGTGGTCCAGGTTGCAAAGGACCCCTTCCTGCACGTGATGAGCAGATGATGCCGGCGTGGCAGACGCCTTTAGCCTTTATTTCTCTTCCATCATTACCACCACCACTTCTCGTTTGCAAACGGAACCCTACATTTTATTGGGAGTGGCAGTAAGCTGAGTCCCAGGGGAGGATTCATCATTTTGCAAGGCAGCCATAGCAGTCCTAACCCTTTTTGCCCCGTGTTGATTTTCTAAGCCCTCCCTACAGCCTTGTAGCCATGAGACATTGCTACCCTATAAGCGAAACTCTGCTGGCGAGTGTCTGAAATGTGCTTTGCTGGCACTAAGAGATTTGTGAAGAGATCTTGCCTGCTGGAACTGATGTGGGAGGGGGACCGAAGCGCCAAAGTGTGGAAGTGAATGCCAAAGCCCAACGGCCTGGTCTGAATTCTAGTCCCCTTGCTCCTAGCTAAGGTAATGTCATTGCTTCATGCCTCAGTTTCCCCAGCTGTGAAATGGGAACGATTATAATGGCTCCTATCTTTTAGGGTTGTTAAGAGAATGAAATTAATTAATAGTCATTAAGTGCTTCTAACATGTAGTAAAGGCTATGAAATTATTTGTTAAACATATGACCACAGACATCTCTCTGGGTGTATTTGATTTCACAAACATTAAACATAGCATTTTTCTTCTCTGAAACTGACAATGCAAAAAAGGAAGAGTAGGGTCCAACACTGGCTAGGTTCTGAGGAAATGGCCACTAATGCACAGTGAGGGTAAATTGCATACCTTCTGACCTAGAAATTTTTTTTTTTGAGAAATGCAAAGAAAATTAAAGGATGGATTAAGGCACCATCAACAGCATTGATGCCTATATATATATATATATATATATATACACACACACACACACACACATATGTATATATATATATATATATTTAAGTTTTTATTAATTTGTTTGAGAGAGAGCATGAGAGGGGAGGAGAAGGCTCCCTGTAAGCAGGGAGCCTGATGCAGGGCTCAATCCCAGGACCCCGGGGCCCTGGGACCATGACCTATGCTGAAGGCAGATGCTTAACCGACTGAGCCACTCAGGCCCCCCAGTGTTGATGCAAATATTTTTGACAGGAAAAATGTTCAGGGCTAATAAAGAAATCAAGTAATAGAATATTTCCTATGCAATAATGACATTTATAAAAATTTGTATTCAATGTATAAAAGTGCAATGAAAATATCAGGGGAGATACATACCAAGTACTGGGTAACTAGGTAACTAGCTGATAAACAAACCTTTTCCTTATTGTTTATTTGAATTTTCTGTTTTCTACAATGGTCTGGGAAGCTTGCATAACAAAAGAGTACATGTATTATGATTGCATATTTGTAAAGTAAATATGGCGACCTATAGCAATAAACCACAAAATCTCGATATTTATGCACACAAACGTATGTGGAAGGATATATACCGAAATGTTAATAGTTATCTCCAGGTTAATGGAATTACAGTTTATTTTATTGTTTTCTTTTTGAATATTTATATTTCCTGATTTTACTGCAATCATTATGTAACATTTTGGTTTTTACAAAAAAAAAAAAAAAAAAAAGAACTAAGCAGCCTGTCCTTTTGGTACTATTGGTTCTACTAATTTTGTTCCTCTGTAGACGGCCAAGTTGGAAAATTCTATGTGTGCCAGATATTTGAACTAATAAAGATTACAAGAGAATCTTCTTCCATCCCCCACCCCCTCCCCCCATGTTAGTCTGGAGATCCTTCTATTTCTGCCAAGTACCTTCCCCAAGTCATTGTGTATTGCTGATATTTTGTCAGATTAATAGATCCCAAGTACTGTGAATCTGTTGATTTTTATGGCAGACCTCCAGAAAAGGCTTTTTGCAGATAAAAATGGATATGATGAATTATGTTTCTTGAGATCCTGATGTTTCTATTTAAAGGTGTCTGTAGGTACTCAGCCCTTCATGAAAGGTGCCTTAAGATTACTCTTGAAAAGCTGTGTACTATATCATTTCTTTCCTATCTCAAGAACAAGGTCAGGGTTATCCTGGGGTAGGTATTTTTTGCCCCGTCTGTGGTTCGTGAATTCCTTGGCCCACCTGTGAATGTAAAGCATTCTCTTCTAATTCAAGTTCATCTGTCAATCGAGGAAAATGCTTTTCCTTTTCAGAGGTCCTGGATTGATTGGTTGGAAATATAATTTGGTTCCTGTGTTTGTACTGGATCAGAGATCAGAAAGCAGTTTCAGACTATACTGGCTCTGGGACTTTATTTTAGTGGTGAAGTTCAGAAGTGCAGCAAGAGACAGGAAAATCAGAGCTGTTTATACAATCTCTTTTCTTTCTTTCCTGGAGTATTTTAAAGGGGAAGAATGGTCCTCCAAACTTCTAGAGTTGGCAGCAATACTATTGTGTGCTGTCAATTCTTATTTCTTTCCCGACTCTTCTGTCAGCTAGAAGGGAAAAAACAGCCAGCGAGAGCAGGCATCAGTGGAAAGGAGAGTTCTGGGGGCACCTACTTTGCATCAGAAAAAGGTCTGCATCATGTATATTTATTATCCTTCTCAGTGCTCTTAGTTTGCTGGGAAAAAAGGGATGTCATGAAAGAGTATTGAATGGAGTCAGCGATGTACAGATCAGTGGCAGACATGGACACCAATGCCAATTTTGCCTTCTCCAACCCCCAGGGGTATTCAAAAGATGCCACGTGGTGCCCTGAGCCCGTGGCTTGCGGGATCCGAGCGGATCATTCAAGCAGCTAGGACTGTTCCCGTCTGAGCTGTAGGTCAAGGATGACAGTGATGGTCACGAGCAGGAGAGGGAGGGATGGTGATGATGCCCCCTCTCCAGGGTCATGGCACTGATTGTGGGGTTTCATGTGGGGAAGCCGTATACATGCAGGATGGATTTCTAGTGTGCTCCCCTTTTTCTCCCCGCTACTGGTCACAGCTGCCCCAGGGAGGAGAAGCGTTTCGGCTCCAGAGAATTATTGCTCAGATGTGCCAATCGGCATGAAAAGCCACTCTTCTCATCTCATCCCCGTGCGTGTTCTGATCTGTGCCTCCCACAGTGCAAAGCACACATAAAACTCCAAATGCATCCCTTCGTTCATGAGCTTTTTCATGAATCTGGCCACGATGAGACATGTTCTGATGACAATGACATTAAGAACACTTGGCAGCTTCTGCAAGTTTCTGTTTGAAAAGGTTGCTGAGGGATCTCTGGGTCTGTTGATTGGCTGAGCGTTCACATTGCAACCGGACTCTTAGGCCAGAATCTCCGGGAAAGATCCAGTTTCTGTCGCCGCCCCAGGAGCCCAGGCAGCAAATGAACTAATTTCTTTCCTGAAGTGGCTTAGTTTCCATCTTCCTCTTCCTCATCTGCCATGGTAGATGGGACCTCAACTTTCCAACCGTGAAACAGCTCTATCAGGCACTCCTCAAAAGATTTTTAAAAAGATTGTATTTACTTATTTATTTATTTGGGAGAGAGAGTGCTCACGACAGTGGGAGGGGCAGAGGCAGAGGGAGAGGGATAACTCCCAGCAGACTCCACACTGTGCGCAGAGCCTGATACGGGGCTTTGATCTCATGACCCTGAGCTCACAACCTGAGCCCAAATCAAGAGTTGGATGCTCAACTCACAGAGCCACCCAGGCTCCCCTTTGCTGGTATTTTTTTAGTCACTGTATTGCACTCTTAGAGCCTCTGATTTGCCCTTTGTCGAAAGCTCTGAGACACTCTGAATTTTCAGTCTTTCCTGGAGGGTGGATTTGGGATAGGCATGGGTTCTGAGAGGAACGGGGCACGACTGACCAAAGAATCAGATGGAAATGGTCATTTACACTCACAGATCCCTTTAAATCACCTTACCTGCCCGTGGGTGCCTAGAGTGAGCAGAGGTTGCGTGCAAGGAAGGAATGGAGAGAAGTAAATGCATTTCTTCTGCAGTCGCTATCTTCCCACTGCATTATGGACTTTCCTTTCCCACTCTTACATGTAAGTTAGGTATTTTCTCTTTTTACTGGAAATTGGTTTGGAGGCAAAGTAATTTGCCTAATTTGCCTGTATCAAAGGCACAGCCCAGATTGGAATCTTTGTCTCTCAGCCCATGGCTCGGGTTAAAACCAATCAGTCATAAAAGGTCTAGCTCCTTTAAGGGCTTCAAACACATCGATCCCAAAGCTGTTCACAAAACATCACTTAAAAAACAGCATCTAAAACAAGCGAATTTGTAAAACTCTCACTGATTGAAAATAATTGAAGAAAAGGACAGCTTGTATTATTGGAGGTGGGCTCTTTAATTTTTGTTTTTATAATTTCTTGCAACTATCTAGGGTAACCTGAAGTAATATTTGAGTGCTACCAAGTTTTTTGGACTGTCTGTGATCACTTCATAAGAGAGATTTGAAAACGAATCATTTATATGCAAATCATAGCTGCTAGGTTCTTGAGAATTGCCATATTTTCTTAGGTAGATTAAACTCCAGGGAATTATTTTAATAGTATTCACTTTTCTTTCTTTGCAGATAATAGAAGGGTTGACGTGAGCCCATCCAGTCTCATCCAATTATCACAAATTCCAAATAAGCTGGATCTGAATTAATAAGATTTCATTGCCATGCGGAATGGGTATATTTACACAAAGTGGAGACAGAACAAGGGAGCAACCAGAATCCGATGCAATTAAGGTGGGGAATACTGTAAGTTAAAAATCCTTTGATTTTTCATGGATAAAATGGACATTCTATCTTCTGACATTTGATACTTTGTTCTAGTCTAAACAGGCTGTTAGTCTCTAAAAAGAGGAAGGGTGTATCAAGGTGATTTGAGTTTCTGCATTAAATTTCAGTGTCAGCCTAGGCTTTGGAATCAGACTGAGGGGCCAGGGCAGGCTTTGCTACTTTTTTACCCAGTTGGATCAGTTGCTAAATCTCTTGAACACTGTTTAATGCTCTTTAATTTGGGGGAGCACTGGAGAAACAGAGCAAATATATGCACAGTTGGTCCGGTTTCTGGAATCAAGTAGGAAGCAAAAAGTAGCTATTGGGATTATATTATTATTTTAATGTTTTCCAAGTCGCTTTTATTTTATTTTGTTTTATTGTGGTCAGAACAGTTAACGTGAGATGTACCCGCTTGCCAAAATTGCAAGCGTAGAATACGGTATCATTAACTCTAGGCACAGTATTGTACAGAAGATCGCTAGAAGTTATGCATCTTACATGACTGATATTCTGTGCCCCTGCTCATCACCTCCCCATTTCCCTCTCTCTCCTCTACCCCAATGTTATCCACATAATTTAAATAGGCACTGTGATGAAGAGTCGGCTCAATGGTACCATTTTGAATAAACGGTATGTTGTCTTTTATTTTTTGGTGAAGGAGAACTGAATTCCATTATTTTCTTCTTAAAAAAAAACCAAGATAAGGGGAGATGTGAGAAGGTGGGAGCAGGTGGTTTGGGCGGTTCCCTGGACGGGCAGACACGTGCCGTGGTTATTAGGGAGTGCCGTCTCGCTCCTCTCTTACTCTCACCAAAGCAACCATGAGACTTGACAAAGAGAAATCCTTGAAAGAGCTTCATGGCTCAGTTAAATCCAGTTAAATACTAGAAAGAAGGGCCTTACTAACAACAAAAAGAGGCACATCTGCAGTACATTTTGGTTGCAGTAACAAAAACTGGACAAGTCCCTGGCCCATTCAATCACTGAAATTTACTTTCCCCTCGTGGAAGTTGAACATTTTCCATGGGTTCTTGTTTAGTGTGCTTGAATGGGACAGTAAGTAAGTTAAGCTTTCTGGCATGTGAAATCCCGAGCAGTGTGGGGTGCAATTTCCACTTCCCCACAAGCGCTGTAGACATTTCTTCCGATGATCATTTAACGTAGTAATACCACGTTAATAGAATATCCTTTTCTTTCATCTCCTCCTGCTCTGTTTGGAAAGAGTAATTTTGTACCAAAACAAAACAGAAAAACCACCCAACCCAATGTAATTTTCCAGGTTCAACTGAAAATCAAAGTACAGTAGGGAATATACAAAACATATTTCTCTCTGGTACATTCGGAAATAATGTGAAACATTTTGTTGGTCGTACCTTGCTATAGCTTTCAAAGGAAATTGAGCAGAATGACAAGGGAAGGAAATGCACAAAACATATGCAGCGATAGCGTACAGAAGGGGACAGGCTACCTGTAGTTTATAATACTTAGTCCTGGTTGAATTTCATGCCTCTGGCTGCCTTGTCTATCACAAAGGGTTCCATTTCTGAAAGTAGAAAGCAAAGGAGGAAATATCTGAGCTATAAAATGTCAAATTGCTTTTCAAACTTGTTCCAATTTCCAACCACATCAAGAAGGGTGTCTGAAAACACAATCAGCTTTTGCACTAACCAAATACATATACAATTATTTATTTTTTTAAATTTTTTTCCTTTGGGAATGCATCATCAAAGAAACGTTCAGGGTTATTCTGAGGCTATTTGCCTCCGATCCTTTAAAAACTAGTTTTGTAGCTACCGTATATTTGTCTTTTTTTTTTCCCCCTTAGAATTTTTGTAAATCACATAAGCCGCAATTTAATTTATTCAGAAAAAACAAAAAACACCAAGAACTGGGTATATTTTATCCATTTTCTGGGAATAAGATGCTGGTGCCCTCCCAAAGAGCAACTTAGGGAGAAGTAATGAAAACCTTACTTTTCCTCCCTGATACTAAATCAGAGGAGGGTAAAACCTTGATGAGCTCTGTTTCATGGACATATATCACTAACAGGTGTTTTTGCTCATCTACATTGTCACTTCTATTTCCTAAGACAGAGTATAAAGTCAGAGTTCTGTTTGCATCTTTCAGAAGTTGGGTTTCATAAAGAGATATGAATACATATCTTTTGTAGCTCAGAAAACTCAGAGGATCTTTTTTTTTCCCCAAATACTTTTATTTTATTTTTTCAGTGTTACAAGATTCATTATTCATGCACCACACCCAGTGCTCCATGCAATACGTCCCCTCCTCAATACCCACCACCAGGCTCGCCCATCCCCCTACCCCCACCCCTCCAAAACCCTCAGTCTGTTGCTCAGAGTTCACAGTCTCTCATGGTTCATCGCCCCTCCGATTTCCTCCAATTCACCCCTCCCTTCCCTCTCACAATGTCCTCCATGTTTTTCCTTATGCTCCACACGTAAGTGAGACCATATGATAATTG
>CM052891.1:8746399-8842566 GCA_028534135.1 Potos flavus | reverse complement strand
CTCAGTGTGGTTTTGATTTGAATCTCCCTGATGGCTAAAGATGATGAACATTTTTTCATATGTCTGTTAGCCATTTGTCTGTCTTCTTTGGAGAAGTGTCTGTTCATGTCTTCTGCCCATTTTTTGATGTGATTATCTGTTTTTTGAGTGTTGAGTTTGAGGAGTTCTTTATAGATCTTAGATATCAGCCCTTTGTCTGTAGTGTCATTTGCAAATATTTTCTCCCATTTCATGGGTTGCCTGCTTGTTTTGTTGACTGTTTCCTTTGCTGTGCAGAAGCTTTTTATCTTGATGAAGTCCCAAAAGTTCATTTTCGCTTTGTTTCCTTTGCCTTCAGAGACAAGTCCTGAAAGAAGTTGCTGTGGCTGATGTTGAAGAGGTTACTGCCTATGTTTTCCTCTAGGATTTTGATAGATTCCTGCCTCATGTTGAGGTCTTTTATCCATTTCGAGTTGATCTTTGTGTATGGTGTAAGAGAATGGTCAAGTTTCATTCTTCTACATATAGCTGCCCAATTTTCCCGGCATCATTTATTGAAGAGACTTTTTTCCATGGTACTGGCACAAAAACAGACACAAGGGCCAGTGGAACAGATTAGAGAGCCCAGATATGCACTCGCAACTCTATGGTCAAATAATCTTTGACAAAGCAGGAAAAAACTCAGGGGGAAGACCTTCATGGCTAAAAGATTGCCAAATCATCGATAGTTCTGATGAGTTGCATATAAATTTCAGTTACATGAAATGTTTCTAACTCTAAGAATAGTTAGAAATGAGTGAGCTAGTGTCCTATATTTGGATTAATTGTGTATTTCTGATCTTCCATTTTATCTCCCTTATTGGGAGTTGCCTGCATTTTCTTTGCTTTAAAATTTGGTGGTACCGTTACCTTTTCTTCTCTCTCCTCCCTTCCCTGCCTGCCTCTTTCTTTTCCTTCCTTCCTTCCTTCTTTTTCTCCTCCCCTCTCCTTTCTTGTATGCTTGGTGTCAAAATTACCATATGCATAATTAATTAATCTTGACGTCTTGTGAGTTATTACCACTTCACTGTATATTGCCATTAACCTCTCTTGTCCTTTTTACTACTGTTGTCACCATTTCAGGTAATTTACTTACTTATTTCCCTAATGATCTTACCTAACTGACTTTGTTGGGCTCTAAATCCCACAGTTGCGTGGCTGCACTTTTTGCTTTATAACAATGACCTTTTAAAGAAATTGAGAAAGGATAAAGTAATTTTTCTACATATTATTATCTACATAATAATTATCTACATATTTACTATTCCCAGTGCTTGATTTTCCACAAACATCCTCTCCCTTGAGCCTGAGGAAACTTCTTTATGGTGTCACTGGTAGTGCAAGTCGACCCGTGACGAGTTTGCTCGGGTTTCCTTTATGTGAGATGTCTTCATCCTGCCTCCCTTTTGGAAGGTTTCTTTGCTGGATATAGAATTCCAGGAAGACCGAGTTTTGTTTTGTTTTTCTTTCTTTCTTTCCTTTTTTTTCCTTCGGCATTTGAGAAATTGCTGTTTTGTTATATCTTCTGCTCAGCTTAGCTTTGTTTCTGCTGAGGAAATGTCATTATTCTGTCACTATTACCCTCATGTTTTGTATAGATTTTCTACCAGGCCATGCCTTGTTTTGTTTGTGGTTCTTTTTTTTTTTTTTCCTTAATAATGTTTTTCAAAAAGCAGACTTTAAAATATTTTAATAGAGTCTAAGTTACCCTTTCCTTTTCCTTTATGTATCATGCTTTTGGTGTTGTATCTAAGAAATCTCGGCATAACTGTGTTCCAAAAACCCAGTGTTTCCTTCGGTGTGTCTCTTCTAGGACTCATTACGGAACATTTCTCTTCTGATACCAGATGTGGGGAGTGTTCCCTCCACCAAGTCATTCTCTGGGACACCAGCTGGGGGTCTTACAATTTAACTCAATTCTGTGGCTGTCTACCTAGAGGTGGTGTCAGAGCCCACAGAGGAAGGGCCCAGTCCCACTAGACTAAAACCCGGTGTCGGATGTCTATGTCTCAAGTAGTAGATCCTCAGATTACTCACAACTTATGTCTGACTTGGCTCCAAATCAGAGGTTCCCATGACCTCCTCCCCTTTTGGATTCTGTTGATTTGCTAGAGTGACTCACAGAACTCAGTGAAACATTTACTGAAATGTTTCCCAGTTTATGAAGTGGTATGAGAAAGGGTACAGGTGAAGAGTCAGATGAAGAGACATATAGGGTGAAGTCTGGGAGGGGCCTGAGCACAGGAGCTTTTGTCCCCCTGGCGTTGGGGTGTATCGCTTTCCCCATACATGGGTGTGCTCGCAAACCCGGAAGCTCCCTAAAACCCATCCTGTTGGGATTTTTATGGAGGCTTCACCATGTAGGCAGGATCTACCATTAATTCAGTCTTCAGCTCTTCTCCCTTCTCCAGACACTGGGAGACAGGGCTGAACATTCTAAACTTCTGATCATGGCTTGATCTTTCTAGGTGATTGGCCCCCATCCAGGAGCCATCCAGAGTCACCTCATTAGGAGAAAAGACACCCCTATCATCCAGGAAATGACTAGCGTTTCAGAAGTGTCAAAAACCAGATAATTAGAACAAAAGGTGCTCCTAATGCTCTTATCACTTGGGAAATTCCAAGGGTTTTAACGCTCTGTGCCAGAAACGGGGGCAC
Organism: Potos flavus; assembly: GCA_028534135.1. Taxonomy (NCBI): domain Eukaryota; kingdom Metazoa; phylum Chordata; class Mammalia; order Carnivora; family Procyonidae; genus Potos; species Potos flavus. The sequence continues at coordinate 8,839,890 of CM052891.1, read as the reverse complement.
TGACTAAATACACGTATTTCTTATTATAAATCACAATATGGAAATAACCCAAAATCTCAAAGATTTTCTCTCATGTTTTCTTCCAGAAGTTATATAGTTTTATGGTCTACATTTAGGTCCAGTGATGAATTTGCATTAATTTCCTCAGTGTTTTAAATCTGAAGGTGTCGGATTGCTGAGTCAGGCTGATGTTTTTCCCACTTCCTTGATCTGTCTCAGTGCCTGATATGAAACCTCTGCAAGTAATATCATTTTCTACCTAGAACTTATGATGTGCTTGGGAAATTTCTTGCAAAGTAGTTGCTGTGATAGTCAATATGTGTGTCTGCCTGGATGGATGTGTCCTTTCACATTGTCTCATGTAGCTCACTGGTTATAGACATCTAAGTGAGCTGGATAATACCGGGATCTCCATCATTCCATTGCACAAGTAATCTCAGTTGCCAGGTGAGGTTAGAATCTACATATTTGACAAAATTTAATGGGAAGGGTCCTCATAACTTTGTGGGCGGCTCAATTTTCTATAAGAATTCAGGGACCTCGCACTGTCTCATTGCTTCCAAAGATAGTAAGAGAAAACTTAAAATTGCACATTGTCAGGTAAAGTTTAACCTGCATCCAAAACCCTTAAAAGAAAAAAAATAGGTGTGCCCTTATAACTTCATAATTTACATGGCTTTAGGCTGAACACAGCTAGTTCCAGAAGATGTGCCTGAACATCTTGAGAGTCAAAATCATCTAATCAAAGAGACTGAGCTGAATTTTATGACTTTATTTTACCAAATGTGAAATCTGCTCTCTCTTATGTAGAAATATAGAAATGCTAAAACAGACCCCTCTGTGACGGTGACGTAGAGGCTGAAAGCAGCAGGGGTGAGTAAGCTTACACAGTGGCAGCCATTAACAGACGGCATGCCTTCCCAGACTTGCCAGGACTCAAGAGGCATATGCAACTCAGATGACGGAGAGAGGCAAGGAGCAGTGTGAAATGTTACTAAAATAAGTACTTAGTAAGAAACACATTACTTCAGTTCATGCTTTCACTCACACATTTATTCATTTCATTCAATATATTCATTGAGTACTTAGATTTCATGGTACTAGGCTTTACCTTAGAAGAGAGAATCATAGGCTCTCTCCATCCTCAAGGAGCTAACAGATGAGTTTGAAGATTGACACTATGTCAAGAAAAAAAAGAGAAAGAAAGGAAAAGGCAAGTGAAATTCAAAGGGTAGAAATACAATATGTGGCCTTTCAAAGGAGTCAGAGATTTTTTTGAGGGAAGGTGTTTGAATATAGCTTAGTGGAGAGGTGAGAATTTGAGGCAGGAATTTGAATGAGCAAATAAATGAACAATCTATCCAGAGATGTTCTAAGCCATGAGAAGAGAAAGAATAAGAATATATAAGTCAGAGAGCCCAAAGAATATATGGGGAACATTGAGTTATTTTAGTTTCACCTAAGATTAAGGAGAAAAAAGACAAAGAAGATGAAAAAATTTATATATTCTATTGATATATTCTGTGCTGCCTAATGGAAGATAAATGGGCTAACTTGTTTTCAAGTATTTTCTAAGTATTGAGATTTTTTAATGTTTTTTTTTTTTAATGGTTTGAGTGGCTTCATACATATGGATTGGGTGAAAATCAAAGTTTTAGCCAAGGTCAACCAACTTGCATTAAATAACACTGCATTGAGCCCAGAATATTTGGCAGCTCCACTGGAATTAACTCTGTGATGGTTAATTTTATGTGTCAGCTTGACAGGGCCACAGTGTAGCCAGATATGTAGTCAAACATTATTCTGAGTGTTTTGTGGAGATTTTTCTTTTTTTTTTTGATGGAATTAGCATTTACATTGGTGGACTATGAGTAAAGCAGCTTGCCCTCTGTATGTGGGTGAGCCTTACCCAATCAGTTGAAAGCCTGAAGAGAACAAAAGGCTGATTGTTCTCCATGTAAAAGAGAATTCTGTGCCTGATGACCTTCAAACACCAGCTCTTCCTGCTTGTGGGCCTTAGAACTGGTACGTCTCCTCTTCCTGGGCCTACAGTGGCTGAACTGGGATATTGGCTCTTCCTAGGTCTGTAGTGGCTGAACTGAGACATGGGCTATTCCTGGATCTATAGTAGCTGAACTAGGACATGGGCTCTGCAGATTTTGGACTTACCAGCTTCCATAATTGTGTGATCCAATTCCTTATAACCCCTTGTAATAAATCTCTTTATATACACATGCACATAGGATATCTATTTCCTATGTATATAGGAATATTTATCATTGATTGGGCTTAGGGCACGTAGAACTTGTGTATAGGATGTGTATTGGTATGTATAAAGCACAATCACATACACATATAGGAGATGATATTCTACATACAATCCTACAAATAGGATATTCTGTTTTTCTGGAGAATCCTGACTAATACTAACTCTGGAGGATTCCTGATTAACCTGCATAAGCAAAAAAGAGAACCTCCATGAATCCCTTGCTGTTCAAAATCGTAGTTAAGCCTCCCTGCTATTCCTGCCATCCAGGTAAGGACACAACGCCCTCCGGCTGCCCGCAAATGACGGTTTCTTAGAATCTGCCACTACAGCCTGGAAAAAGGAAATGATGGCTTTTGCAGGGCTGAGGCAAGTGCCTTGTTCCACTTGTTCACCATGACCGTTTCCATCCCGAGGCCATATGGTTGGCTGTGAAAATGTGCCCTGCACTTGCATTGGCAAAAATTGTGTTTCCCTTAATCGGATCTAGAGTTATAAATACCTGTAGGTAGCTCAGCTCTTAAAAATAGCTAAGGAGCATCCCACAAACAGTACATACTTCCTGTCGAACCAGACGGAGAAATCTGCGGTGCGGCAAGCCAACATGGAGACAGCAACAGCCGACCTTGGAACCCAGCCACTTATGCCAGAGGACCTGGCAAACAAAGGAGCATAAAATGTAGTCTAGACCTGGTCAAGCCTTTAGCTCCTCCAGGAAACCAAGCTCCAAGGGAGGAATTTGGGCTTTTATTTTCCCTAGTGGGAAAATAGTTAGAGATCATTCATGTGATACTGGATGATTATGTGTAAAAATAATGTTTTTATTTTCCTTCTTCGAACTCCTAACATTGCTTTTCTCTTTGGAACACCACCGCCTCCCCTGCAACCTGCCAACTTCATTTTTCTAAGTGCATTCATTCAACAAGCATTGAGGATCCCTGGCATGTCTATACCATATAAGGCCCTCTTTCATAATCTGTGAGTTCATAATGATCTATATCTTCTTGACCATTTCCTCCCTCTGGCCCTCCAAACTGCATCCTTCTGGTCGCTTGACTGTCTCTTACTCATCTCGTTTTCTTTTCTCTGGCTTGGTGATTTGTCCCTTTTTCCCTCTCTGGTCCAAAGGAGCTTGACCTAATGTGGCAACTATTTCCTTTACATAATGATGGGTTGGGAAGAAAGAGGTGGGTTAACTTTCCTAATAGTCAGCAATTGGAAGGAGTTACCTCCATCAATGTCAACTGGCTCTTCCCTCAATCTTGATATTTTTCTAAGTATATGGCAACAGGAAAGGTCTGTGCCTTTACTAACTTTTTTTTTTTTTTTCAAGTAAATACGTTAAGAGGATTCTTAATGGATTCCTCAGATTTTTCCTTATTTGTTTTACAAATTTGATGGGGAACACCTGCTTTTCTCAGTCATCTGTTAGAGAAAATTCTGCTTCTTTTGCCTCTGACTTTGTGGCTCATCAGAAGGTAGGAAAAGGAGATAATGCAATTTATTTACACACTTCTAGCATGTCCCAAGACATAATGAATCATATGGGGATTTTTGTATGAATAGAATACATTTTTGTTCACTTATTGAATCCCAGAAACTGGGATTCACTTATTGAATCCCAGCAACTCAGATGATGCCAGACATAGAAGAGTATTTCCAAATTAATCAAGGGTCCACATTTTGGCCGAAATCTAGCAGTGGAGTCATTTGAGGACAGGTGTTGGCAAACTTTTTCTGTCAGGGTCCAGGTAGTAAATATTTTCTGCTTTGGTTGGCCATACAGAGTCTGTCGAAACCGCTCCGCTGTCATGAAAGCAGACATAGATGATGCATGAACACATAGGGGTGACAGTGTTCTAATAAAACTTTATTTGCAAAACAGGTGGCTTACAAGTTTTGGCCTGAGGGCGCCTGTTTTAGGACAATAAGTTTAAACCAGTAAAATAAAAGTCATAGACATATTTCTTAAAGGAAATAAAATAGAAAAGATGGAGAGTAGAGAAACTTGTAATGAACGCTAAAAATGCAGATTCAGAGCCAGCCCTCATCTCAGACCTACAGTTTCTGAATCCCTGGAGATAAGACCCAGAAGTCTGCGTATCAATCAGCATCTCAAAAAATTGTCGGGTGCAAGCTTGAGAATTGGTACCCCTCTAGGGCCATAGCTGTGTAGGTTAGCTCACCCATGAGGGAGGGGGGGAAGAGGTTGTCGTGGGTGGGTACTTCCTTTCCTTCTGTGTTGTGTTTTCTTTTCATTTCATAGCACGGGTTGGCTGAGAGACTGGGGTTTTGAATCCACTCAACATAGCTTCACATGCAGGAAATGCCACTTACTAGATGGGAGACCTTTGACACGCTATTTCATTTCAGTTTCTTTGCTGGTCAAGTTGAGATCATGCCGCTAATGGATGGCCATCACGAGGAATAAATTAAGTAATGAGGGTAAAGTGCTTAGCATTCTTCCTAGCTATTCGTCAGCAGTTACTCTGAAGTAGGTGTTTTGATGCAGTCATTACCCACTTTTGATCCTGTGGTTAGTGGAAGCTTGTTATTTTCAAGGGTCCAGCAAGAATCGACAGATGCGATGAGGAGGGAACACTCAGCCGTTCCAGCCTCTGGCCTGAAAAGTACCTCGGTACAATCAGAGCTGACATCTCTCTCCTTTCTGCTTCACTAGCAAGCCTCTTTTGGCTCAGGTGAAAGCAAGGCAGATTTCCTGATTGCTCCCCCAGTTAGGGAAAGAAAGCAAAGACAAATGAGCTGGCTCGAGGGTCAGGCACCTGAAGAATGGTCTGTTGGCCCATTGCAGAACTAAAACCCTTTCCTTTGAAGAGAATAGGGACAGATGGTCCGGATCTTAGAGTAATAATAATATTGGCCCTGTATTATGTGACAGATGCATGTCACACCTTCTTCAACCCTTGCAACGCTGAGAAGTGGTAAGGACCACGGATTCTGCAGCACTGGGGAGGGAAACGAAGGTCAGGGAACCTCTGGATTTGGACATCAGAGCTGAGACTCCCACACAAAGTGCCTGTCTCAGACCTGCTCGTGTGTCGACGTTTCCAGAACTTGCTCTCTGTTGTAATCCCCCCTGCAAGTCTAAAAACAGTAACAACTTGCTCCCTGAACCACCTCCCCCCCACCCCGGACTCCCAGAGATTTTGACTCAGTTGGTCTGCGATGGGAGTCGGACGTTTGCCTTTTTAAAAAAAGCACCACTCCCCACTTGACAGCCTAAGAGCTTTCTATTGTGTGTCAGGGTCAAGGGCTCCTGCTTGTCAGACTAGTTTGTCATTTAAAACTGCGTGTTTTCTTCTTGCAAGTGACCCCCTTTCCTCGTACGTGTCAATATGATTAACTACAATATCTATAAACATCTCAAATGCTAAATTGAGAACCAGCCAAATACGAGGATATTTTAAAACCTTGTCTTGACGTCAAGCGTCGAAGATCAAATACACTAGCTTTGTGGTTGCTAGTAAGCGTTCCCAGTGTTTGTGTAGCTCCCAAAAAAATCATTGTATTTGTTTTTTTGGCATCCAAACCCAGTCTGTTCCACAAACCACGTTTGCTTCTGATCAAAGGCAATTCTAGGTCACCGGCTTAGTGGGACGGGTCCAGCCTAGCTCTGCCTAATCTGATGGTGTCATCCATTCCGAAGAAGGCGTGTTAGGTGAGTTAAGATGACCAAACTGAATTCGGGACCTGGCCCTGGTATATTTTTTGCTGTTCTTCTGTTTTGCTCTTAGCCTGCAGACTTTAGAGGGCACGGGATACATAAAGCGGCCTGAGGAATTGAGAAAAGGTGGACGGGACGTAGCTGTGAAGGACTGATGGCGGTGGGTGAGACTGCCCGCAGGAGAAGTTCTCTGTGGAAGGGGATGGCACGGGATGGGGAGCAAGATCTCGCCGGCTTTGGTTTTCCTTTGCTATGACCCGGGGCATATTAGTCAGTCTGTTCAAGCTTTTCTTTTAAAACTTCACTAATCTGGAGAAAGTCATACCTGCCTCTCAACATTTCGAGTCTTCGCTTCGAAGACCATGAAGCAGAACCCAGTGGGGATTCAGTATAGAATGGTTATTTACGTTGGTGCATGTCAGGCTTTCCATTGTGTGAGTTCTGTGTGTGTCAGGTACTTCCTGTCAGGGTGCCTGGGTGGCTCAGTCAGTTAAGCGTCTGCTTTCGGCTCAGGTCCTGATCTCAGGGTCCTGGGATCGAGTCCCGGATCGGGCTTCCTGCTGAACGGAGAGTCTGCTTCTCCCTCTGCCTCTCCACCCTCGCCCATGCTCTCTGAGCTCTCTCTCACACTCGCTCATTCTCTCTCTCAAATAAATAAAATCTTAGAAAAAAAAAAGTACTGTCTTAGCAATTGTGTTAGAAAGAACTGATTTAATTCCATTACCATGACATCACCAGATCTTTCATTATTTTATTTATTTCTTTTTTTAAGATTTTATTTACTTATTTGACAGAGAGAGAGAGAGAGACGGCAAGAGAGGGAACACAAGCAGGGGAAGCAGGAGAGGGAGAAGCAGGCTTCCTGCCAAGCAGGGAGCCCGAAGCGGGGCTCAATCCCAGAACCCTGGGATCATGACCTGAGCTGAAGGCAGATGCTTAACAACTGAGCCACCCAGGCGCCCCATCACCAGGTGTTTTAATGTTGGTGTCAAGAAAGGAATAAAGGTTTTGCACGGTACAACATCTGAGCTGATGATACATAGAGCAAATGCTGTAGTCTGTCACATTTTCTTGGATTGATTTACTTCAGAATTTGGGTGGATTATATTCTGTGTAAAAATGAGATGACTGTATTTTTTTAGAGGGAATTCACAATTTTGTTGCTTCTAGTTTCTTATGGAATTCTTTTCCAGGTTTGTGGGGAAAGAATTTTTGTTGTATTTTGATAGAAATTTTAACCTATGATTTATCATTAAGTGTAACAGAAAATGTATTTTATATGAATAGTAGCTTCGTATGTTATTGAAGACTACCAAGAACATTAGTGATAGTCTCTACACCCCATATTAATGGTTGAGGTTCTTTATTTTATTTATTTATTTATTTATTTATTTATTTATTTATTTACTTAAGAGAGAGAGAGATGTGAGCCCACGAGTTGGGGGAGAAGCAAAGGGAGAGAGAGAAAGAGAATCTTAAGTGGGCTGCTCAATCTCACCACCTTGAGATTATGACCTGAGCTGAAATCAAGAGTCAAGAGTCGGACACTGAATGGATGGAGCCACCCAGGTGCCCCGGGTTCTTTGTTTTATGTGAGCGTATATGTGAGTGGACTAGCATCCTATAGTTCCTCACTCGGGATGACTCTGGAGCCATCAGGGTGGTTTGGGATCCTCTAAAGAGTTTGGATTTCATTCTCTTTAGAGCAGTTACGCCACCAACTTACTCTGAGTGGGCCTGAAGGGACGGCGGTGTTTCACAGGTTGTAGGTTCCTTTTATATAGAGTCCTGGAGCTCTAGCACAGAGTTTCTCAACCTGAGTGTGACTGACACTTTGGACTCCTTAGTTTTTGTGGTGAGGATGGGGGCTGTCGTGTGCATTATAAGACAGGGGGCAGCATCCCTGGTCTCTCCCCACTAGATGCCAGTAGCATCGCTTCCCAGTTGCAACAACCCAAAATGTCTCCAGACGTTGCTACACGTCTCCCGGGAAGCCAAATTGCTCCCGCTGGGAGCCACTGTGCAAAGGGAGCTGCATCTCCATCCCTGGAGCAAAAACGTTCTTATCTGCTTTCCATGATTGTTTGGTTTAGATTTAGGTAGTTCTTCTCTTGAATGAGTTCATACTCAGATGTGAGAGTTCAAGGCATGTTGATTAGTTTTACGTGCTTGTCAGAAACTACACTGGAAGGGAGATTTGATTCAAGGTTAGAATCAGGAGTGAGAGAGGAAGTGTTATGCTTCGGAGTGAATAAGCATTCACAGAGTGGGGCCAGAGTGTTTCGATAAGAGGCAACAGTTCTGGGAGTGGATCCTTGTCTGTGCTGTAAGTGGTCCTAAGACTTCATCCACCTCATTGCGCACCTCTGCATTTCCATTGTGATTGACTGGAGAAATTAACATTGTGGGTTGAGCTGAATTAAGTAGGATGCACCTGCCAGGAAGGGCGTGGATTACATCTGGCTTGCTCTTTATGTCATGGCAGTGGCTAGAAGAATCTCCATCATGAAGTAGGACTTGAATAAATACTTGCTTAAAAAAATTAATGGACAAACAAATAAATTGCAGGGGATATAAGTAGGTCAAGAGATATGGGGAGAATTCGTGTTCTGCCACCAATTTATTGAGCAAGTCACTTCATCTTCTTGAATACCCTGATCTGAGAAATGGGTGGTTGTGTTAGGTGATCTCAGAGGTTTCTTCCAGCTGTGAAATCTCATGGCTTCTGGCAAAGTCACAGGCAGTACTGTATAATTTTTGCTATTAAAATTTTCTGGTAACTAGAGCTGTGGGTGCTTATGTGTAAGGCACGCTGGCCTCACTAGTCAGGGCCTGTTGCACCAAAGGCAGTCAGAGAACTGGGGGCCATAGTTACCCAGAAGAACACACGCTACAGGTAGGGTTGGAATGTGGGGCACACAAAGGCCAGCTGTTAGAGCACACGATGTTTTCATTATTTATATTAGATATTCCTTTCTCAAAAAAGGATGAAATATTGAATGTCTAGTACAAAGAGATTATTTAACCAGATTGTATGAAATCAGGAGGGAATAATCACATACAAATGCAAGAAAATGTCCTACTCACATACAATTTAAACACAAGAGTTATTTCTTTGCAGGTAGTTTGGAAATAAGTAAGAAATACATTTTCAGGGCATCTCTTAAGATAGATCTTGTGGTAGAAATAGAGCAGTCCTAAAAGGTGTTATTTGGCTAACCCATGAGCTATTTGTTAACATTTTTAGAGAGTCCTACCATAACAAGAATGTCGGGATGAATAATTGATATTGGAAAGTCATCTCCCAGCCTGGAAGCTGGAGAGACTACTTCCACAGGAAGCCTAATTACCACCCACATAAACTAGTCAGTAAAAGTGACCACAGTTTTACACCACTGAAACTTGGAAAGGTAGAATGCAAGTAGATTGGAAAAAAAAAAAAGAAGGAGAAGAAGCTGCCCATAATCCCACAGCAAATCCGGATGTGAAACCAACATGTTTCAAGTTGCCTACCCATACCGATTTCGCCAAAGTTATCTAGATAATGTTAACCGTAATTTATGGTGGAGGCAGATTTCTTTGTCAATGTTGAGGGTTTTCTGTGGAAAGTTAGAAAAGGCAGAGGCTCTTGAAAGTTATGAAGTTTAAATTAAGAAAAGTTTGGTTGATTACAGACACAGAAGATGTGGTTATTCACGTTGGCTGCTAAGAGCTCCTGAATAGACATTATGGCCAAGATTGGCTTCTGTGTGGTAGTGTGGTGCCAGCCATGTGGCCCTCTGGGAGGAGCAGAGAACCAAGTCATGCGCAATGGGGAGTTGGTGAGCAGGAAAGTTACCGGGTAGCGGAAAAATGGCTACAGAGTTTTGATGGTGTTGGGGATGAGGGAGCAATAGAGACCAAGGCTTAGCAGGGATTGGGAAATCTAGTACAAGGGTAGATGTTAGGAATGAAGGGGCATCTAACCACAGTGCATGGCTCTAGGATGACCTGTTAACCAAGGACACGATGGAGTTTCTGTCAAAAACAAAGCACAGAGATTGAGGAACTTTCACATTTCAGACGCTAGAAAATGGAGAAGAAAGAAGATTCTAGAATGGAATACAGGCAAAGACTCCTTTGCCAAGCTGTATCACTATCAGGCTGGCCAGGGGCCTTAAGAGACCAAGTTGTGTGAATTTGGGTCTGGTAAACACAATAGCTATACCAGAAATAGTCACAGAGGAGCGGAGGTTGTTTCATTCAAAATTTATACATTCACAAGAAATCTGCTGTGTTTCTACTATAAGTACAATGGTAGAGTAGGAGAATATAAGATTAAATTGGAAACCCCCATTCTTGGGAAGTATATTTAACCTAGAATGGGAGACAGAGGCATAAATCATACAGGCTTGCTATGTAACTCTTAGAAGGGACTACTTAGCTTAACTTGAGACAATCCACAAGGGCTTCCTAGAGGAAATGGCACTGAGTCTGGGAAGAGGATGAATAATAGCGAATAAGTAGGAAAAGTGCTGTAGTTAAAAACAACATGATAAAGAGAGGCAAAACTTTGTGGATCAATGTGCATGTGCGTGTGTGTTGAGGGAAGGAAAGGACTGAAGTTTGTGTTTGGAATTTAAATTCGAGACACAAAGTAGCAGAGACACGAATGAAATATAGGTAAAGGAATACCTAGAAAGCCATCAGTATATCATGTTAAGAAGTATGGATTTATCTTTTAGTGGGTGATAGGGAAGCCTTATGATCAAGGTCATCCTTTAGATGTGACCTCCAAGGAACATGGAAGACAATTATGAGATTGAGAAGATTGGAGGCAAAGAGATCATTTAGGTGGTGGTCATCCAACTCAAACTTGGGCTAAAAGAACAGAAGAGGAGAAGAAAATTAGTCAAATATTTAGGAGGTGGAATAACCAAGACTATGATTCACTGAATGTGGGTGTTGAGGGACAAGGCTGACTCGACAGTGTCTCTCTGATTTCCGGCTCAGGGAATGTTGGTTCAACTGACTAAAATAGAAATATAGGAGAAGGAGGGTAAAAAAGAGAATAGCTGAGATTCTCATAAAGTAACCCAAATATGCATCAGACAATTGGGTATAAAACTCAAAAGAAAGTTTAAATATGGAAAAAGAGATTTGTGTGTTAGCAGGGGATAAGTGGTAGTTATTTGGGCATAAAGTATTTGTGTTTTTTTTCAAACTTAATGACTTGAGGACTTTATTTATGTGGATCCCTAATTATCCCATGTTTCACTGAGATATTCAAAGATTGTGTAGCAGTGATTTAGAAGGAAATGCTCTTCTCAATATTGAAGATGGCTAAGAGTGAGCTCTACAATTACTGGGCATTGACATTATAATGGGAATCTCTAAGGAAGAACAGAGTAGGTAGCTGGATGGATTGGTAAGTAAGATTCTCATATTTTCCGGACAAAATTTTAGGAAACACTGTTTTCTGATTCATCGACTATAAATAAATACTCAAAGGTGCATAATTAAGCCACGTATTTTAAAAATGGAATAAATGCCTTATATACATGAAAGCAGGACTGTCTTTATAGGTAATTACTATAACTTTCAAGGTTGTTTCCAACTTGGAGATTTGCTGTTCTACGTTCTGTGATTAGTATAGCCTTTGGCACTTGGTTGGGCATAATAAGTAAGTGTTTAATCGGTGCATGGACAATACTGATATCCTGGCATTTTACTTAGACTCAAATAATTGTCATTTTTTCTGAAGAGGTGATAAGGAATATACGTAAGGGATAGTAAAACAATGCTAATTATCTCACCAGCAGAAGTCATTTCATGTACACTTGGAGAACACAACTGCAAATGTATTTTGGAAACAGTTTTGTTATAGTTCTAGAAGTTTTCTAGCCTAATAATAGGGAATGTTAAGTTCTTAGCTAAATGTATATATCTTTACAATGAGGTTTTTTTTTTTTTTTACAATGAGGTTTTAATGGAATTTTTAAAGTAAAAAAATTAAGTAGTGCTAATAGATTGAAAATAGTCTATTATACTCTTCATTTTAGGGTAAAGTAAAGCTATGTCTTCACTTTACTAGGACTGAAATAGAAGCCCACCAAAGACAAGGATCTTTGATTTGTTTCATATGTTTAGTATCTTATGTACCTAGTATATTGCAGTGCCACATGCATTTTTGTTGAATTTGGTTGATAATTTTAGTCCTATTAAAATAGGTGATACCTACATACTCCATAAAGTAAGGATAATCTCTGATATGAGCTACCAGGGTCTCAGGACAAAGTTATAACACCCATATTAATCCAGAGTTTGCAAAACTGATCAGAAGCAGGGTTGTAACAACAATAGCAAAAACATCTCTGGGTGCCTGGGTGACTCAGTCGGTTAAGTGTCTGCCTTCGGCTCCGGTCATGATCCCAGGGTCCTGGAATCAAGTCCCACATCGGGCTCCCTGGCTTGACAGGAAGCCTGCTTCTCCCTCTCCCTCTGCCTCTGCTCCTTCTCCCTGCTTGTGCCCTCTCTCTCACTCTCTCTCAAATAAATAAATAAAATCTTAAAATAAAAATAAATTTTTAAAAATTTCTCTGACTTCAGGTTACTAGTTGGGAATAAAGTAGGATGAGCATAGCTTCCTACCCCAAAACAACAACAAAAAGTTCTGGACAAACTGATTTCATGATTTTTCTCGACCTTATCAGAGAACTGAGGTTACCCAGCAATGAGCTAGCCCCAGATCTAAGGAGGGATAGGCATTCGCAGAGAGAGAAGAGATTCAAGTGTTTGTTTACCTGGGGCTAACATAGCCAGAGACACAGGTAAGAAGAATGCAGCTAGAATTGTGCATGCACAGGGGGAGGCCAGTATGGGCTGGAGAGAGGTGGAGGTTCTAGAGGCTGCAAGTACAGAAACAGTTTTATACCCACTTGCAGGCTCTTCTCCATGGATTTCAGTGAATGCTTACAAAAAAGATTGGTGAGGATCCTAAGAAAGTACCCCTAATTTTGCAGGTCTTGGGGGGAGGAGAGCAGCAACCACTGTGGGAAGGGCACGAAGGCCCCCATTTTCTTTTCAACAAGAGCCTGCGTGGGAGGCAAGGTGGGCCAGGAGTGCTTTAAACTCTAGGTCACTGGTTAAAATTCACTGCAGCTGGGGGAAGGGAACAAAAAAAGAAATCCGTGGTGCACCTGGGTGAGCCAGTCAGTTGGGCGTCTGCCTTGGGCTCAGGTCATGATCCCAAGGTTCTGGGATCAAGCCTCAAGTCGGGCTCCCTGCTCAGTGGGGAGCCTGCTTCTCGCTCCCTCTCTGCTATTCCTCCTACTTGTCCTTGCTCTCTTTCTCTCTCTCTCTGTCAAATAAATAAATAAATAAATAAATAAATAAATAAATAAAATCTTTAAAAAAATTAGAAAGATATCCTCTAAGCCTGAGAGAAGGATGGAAATACACATTGGTAACAAAAGTTGGGAGTGGAGTAAGTGTACAGAAGGCCAGATCCCTAAGACTCGGGACGTAGTGCCTACCTAAGCCCAAGGCTTATCTAAAATAATAAGAATACCTACTCCTACCCCAAGCAGGCTAGTAAGCATTAAATAACAAGTGCAGGATGAAAGACAAAAAGAAGGAGAAGGGACCTTTCTGAGGCACAGTGCAAAGGGAGAGCTGGGCATGGAACGGAAATTGAAGAGAGAAAAAAACCCTCTGGCAAACTGCCCTAAACACCAGGTGCTTCTAGAAGCTGACTTGCGGTGCACCGAAGGTAAACACAGCAATGACAGACCCCCAAACCCAGCTCAGCTCTTGCGCTAGACTGATTCAAACCCCACTCTAAAGACTCAGCATGAGGAAACATGAGCCCTTTTCCAAGCATAAATATCTACTTACCTCAGTCTTTGCTGTTCTACACAAAATGTGTGGCTTTCAAGAACAAAATTACAAGGCATATTAAGAAAACAAAACAAACAAACAAAATCCACAAGCACGCTGCCAAGAGACAACACAGTGAACAGAACCAGACTCTGCTATGACACAGCTGTTGGAATGAATCAATGTAATTTAATATAACTATGAAAAGTAACAAAAAGAAAGACAAACACAGGATTGGATATATAATTTCAGTAGAGAGTGGAAACTGCAATCAAATGGAAATACTAGAAAGATAAAACATAGTAACAGAGATAAAAAAAAAAAAAAAGGGCTCTGACAGTGTATTATTTTCCTAGAGCTATCATAACAAAATATCACAAACTGGGTGACTTAACACATCAGAAATGTATTCTCTTTCCCAGCGTTGGAGGCTAGATGTCAAAGTTAAGGTGTCAGAAGCGTTGGTTCCTTCTTGGGATTCACAGGGAGCCTGTGTTCTATGCCTGTCTCCTAGTTTCTGGTGTTTGCTGGCAATTTTCAGTGTTTTTTGGGTTGTGGAAGCATAACTCCAATCTCTTCCTCTGTTGTCACATTGTATGCTTTCTGTGTGCCTTCTGTGTCTTCAGATGGCATTCTCTTTGGATGCCTGTCCCTTTTCCTCTTCTTATAAGCAATCAAATCGGACTAAGAGTCCAACCTACTCCAGTATGACCTCATCTTAACTAATGACATCTGTGACAACAGTACTTCCAAATAAAGTCATATTCTGAGGTTCTGGAAAGGACATGAATTTGGGGGAAGGGAGGACTATTCAACCTAGTACAGACAGGCCTGCCAGTAGACTCTACAAAGTCAAGGGAAGAATTAGTGAATGTGAAGATTGGTCAGTCAAAGTTTCCAAAGTTGAAACACAAAAAGAGAAGATAGATTAGATGAGATTAGATAAATAGATTAAAAAAAAAGAAAGCAGAATGGAGCATGGAAGAACCATGCAACAATATCAAATGATGAAATATAGACATAATTAAAATCCTAGAAGGAGAAGGCAGAGATGTGGGGATAAGAAATAGGTGAGGAAGGGGTGCTGGGGTGGCACAGTCAGTTAAGCATCCTACTTTTGACTTCAGTTCAGGTCATGATCTCAGAGTCATGAGATTGAACCCCTCATCGGACTCCATGCTCAGCATTGAGTCTGCTTGAGATTCTCTCTCCCTTTCCCTCTGCCCCTCCCACTCATGCTCTCTCTCTCTTTCTCTCTAAAATAAATAAATCTTTTTTAAAAAAAAGTTAAAAAAGAAAAAAGAAATAAATGAAAAAGTAATAGCTGAGAATTATCCAGAATAAATGACAGGCAGCAAAACGTGGTTCCATGAAAATCAGAGAACAAGCAGATTGAATTTAAACACACACACGCACACACACACATGTGCACACACACATGCACGCATACACCAAACTCTTAGCCATGTCATATTTGAACTAAAGGAAAATCTCAAAGACATTCAGAGAAAAATGAGACATTAGAAAGAAACATAAGAAGGCAGAAACCAGAAACCTTCAAAGGTAGAAGATAATGAAGTGACCTCTTCATGATCCTGACAGGCAAAAACAAACCAGCCTGTCCACCCTTAATTCTTTACCCAGATAAAATATCTTTCCCAAATTACAGTCAACGCTATGTTTAATGGTAAAAGCTGAACTATATACCACAAATAATGATTCTTTTTCTTTTTTTTCCTTTTTAAAAACGTTTTGGATTTATTTATTTTTTATTTTTTTTTATTTTTTTAAGTAAGCTCTATTCCCAACCTGGGGCTTGAACTCATGACTCTGAGATCAAGAGTCATACATTCTACCAACTGAGCCAGCTAGGTGCCCCTCACAAATAATGGATTTTCCTATATGGAATCAAGACGTACATTTTTTAAAAGTTAAAGCTGCTTAAAAAAAATGCAAACCATTTTCTTTAACAAGGTTCACAACATCAAGATCACTGGAATTTCAAATGTCCTCAGTTTCTCCCTTGTCTTACCAGGACTTTCCAGTAGGCACTGGAAACGCAGGTATCTTCCAAGGTGTCTCAAAGCAACTCCTCTGTCATCCTTTTCAGAGTCAGCGTCATGGGTTACAGCTGCTGCCCTTAGACAGGCCCTGTGCTTGATTTTACACTCTGTTGTTGATGTCTTGAATGCTTAGTAATTTTTTAATAGGGGGCTCTCATTTTAATGTACACTAGCCCCTGAAAATTAGTTAGCCCATCCTGCAGTTGACCATCACGAAGTGTCCCCAGTATTCACATGCACGCAACTCTGGTTAGAATCCTCATAGATCAACTTTGAGTCACCACAATGAAATTTGGGAAAAGGACTCCTTATTTGTGTACTACTCTGTTTCTAGGACCCATCGTGACCTCACCTTGTCTTTTCACTCTCTTAGAACATCCTCAGTGACCTGGTTCTTTTCTCAGCTCATTTGATTCATTACATCTGCCTTCTCTTTTGAAACCTGGTGCAGTTCCCTGGGGAAATGGAGAGCGCATTTGAGGGATATCATTCTGTGTCTCATTTGAAATTACTCCTCCCTTTTGACTTTATTAAAAACCCTATAGCAAATGATCTTAGTCCTCGCTGCATATTAGAATCACCTGGGAGCTTTAAAAAATTAATGCCAGGAACAGAGCAACTGAGTTAAAATGTCTGGAAATGGACTAGTTCTTTAACAAACCCAAGTTATTCTTACAGCCAGGATTGAGAACCATTGTCCCACATCTAGCTTTTACATGCCAACATGCTGTTCTTCTGGTACACTGCTGCCTTGTCCATTGTTTGGTTCTGTGTGTGCACACACACATGAGAGAGAGAGAGAGATTTTGTTAAGATTTTCACCCTTTTAGGTATAGCCAGCCATTTCGCAAATGCATAAAATTCAGACTGAGTAACTCCTGTGCCCCGCGGGCACACTCACCATGAGGGGATTTGCACAATGTGTGAGGTTTCCTTTAGGATCACACTCTGTGACCCTCTCACAGTCATTAGGACATTCCAGCAAAATTAAATACTAGAAACAATGCTGGTCAACCAGCTGCCTTCTATTCTTCATTTAGAAAGTAATTTAGTCAACTTGGGGAAGTTACTTTATATTTACTTTTATCTTCTTCAACAAAATGGCAATAAAAGTAAAATTATTGGGTCTCCTGGGTGGCTCAGTCGGTTAAGCATCTGATGCTTGATTTCAGCTCAGGTCATGATCTCATGGTCGTGAGACTGAAACTCGAGTTGGACTCCGAACTGTTCATGGATCCTGCTTAAGATTCACTCTCTTCGTCTCCCTCCGCCCCTCCCCTGCTTGTGAATACTCTCTCGCTGTCAAAAATAAAGTAATTTTTAAAAAAGGAAAATTACTGACTTCTAGAATTCTCATGAAAAAGACTAAAGTTGGGGCGCCTGGGTGGCTCAGTGGGTTAAAGCCTCTGCCTTTGGTTCAGGTCTTAATATCAGGGTCCTGGGATTGAACCCCACATCAGGCTCGCTGCTCAGCAGGGAGCCTGCTTCCCCCTCTCTCTCTGCCTGACTCTCCGCCTGCTTGTGATCTCTCTCTGTCAAATAAAATAAATAAAAATCTTTAAAAGAAAAAAAGAAAAAGACTAAAGTTGACTGAAGGGACTGGAAGCATTCTGGAGAGGACATGCAATCATATCTATCTATCTGTTTATATCTATATATATCTTGTATGTGGATATATATATTGTATATGTGTATATATGTATATAAATATATAGATGGAGAGATATCCTATATATCTATATATATTCATCTTTATCTTTATATATACTTGTATATTTAGATCTCTATAAAACCACTTTAGAGTTCATTATAGTGTCAATATAAACACAAGCCAAAGTAGCAGAAATAATATAAAAAAAAATTACAAAAGAAGTATCCTGGTAAAATGTTGAACAGAGTTCAAATAATGTACTTGCCAATATACTGGCTAATTTACATTGGGAAAGAGAGACCAATGTAAAGCAACAGAATACATTGGTAATCCATATGTTAACAGATGAGTATTAGAAACATATTTCTCAAGCTTAGCAATTATATCGGAAATATAGTTATTGAGAATCAGCTGCATAACAGGCCATAAGAAAGCAAAGGAAGAAAGATTCTGCAGGTCCTCCCTCTGCTAGATCTCCTTTTGCCACGTTAAGGTTATACTCTACTTATAGGAATAGGAATGGCAGTAATCGTCTGTCTTCATTCTAAGGACATGGAAATCAAAAGATAACTTGGTTTGGTTTAGTTTAGGGAGAGTCATTGTTTTTCAGCTCACCTGCCTTTACTTTTCTCGTGAAAAATATAGAAAAATGAAATGGCCTTTGAAATTGTATCACCTGGATTTATAACCCAAATCCACAGTTTACTAATTCACAGCAACTACTTAAACTTTCCGGTCTTTAGTTTCTCCTTGAGGATAATAGCTTGCAGGACTATAAAAAGTGTTGAGTTATATTAAATACAGTGCATATGAAACCTAGCGTAATACTGGGTCACAGTCACTTCTTAATATACATTAATCCCATTCCGCATGCCTTAGTCCTTAAGCAGTGTCCTCAGTTTATTATTTGAAGGTGCTCATGTGTGGACAAAGAGAATGTGAATTTCAAGTTGTAAGCATTTATCCTGGAATCTTGAAGACAGTTTGAACAGCAAAAATCAAATCCATCCCCTGGGAATGGAAAATTATGGTAGAATTGAGGAAGCTCTAATGAGAAATGTGTGGCAGCATAATCGAGACGGGAATGAGTTTAAATTGGTACCTCTTAAAATAAGTATTTGTTATAAGGATAATATTATGTTAAATTTAAATAAATCTATATTTATAGATCCTTATAGTTTTCAAGTGTATTCATACCCTTATCTCATTGAATCCTCCTAATGCTCTTACGAATTAGTATTCTCACTTTACAGATGGAAAAGCTGGTCATTAAGGATGTTAATTCAGGTGCCCAAATCACACATTCTATAGATTTGTCTCTTTAATAAATGGTGCTGGGGAAATTGGACAGCTATATACAGAAGAATGAAGCTTGACCATTCTCTTACACCATACACAAAGATAAACTCAAAATGAATGAAAGACCTCAATGTGAGACAGGAATCCATCAAAATCCTAGAGGAGAACATAGGCAGTAACCTTTTTGACATTGGCCACAGCAACTTCTTTCAAAACACGTCTCCGAAGGCAAGGGAAACAAAAGTGAAAATGAACTTCTGGGACTTCATCAAGATAAAAAGCTTCTGCACAGCAAAGGAAACAGTCAACAAAACAAAGAGACAACCCACGGAATGGGAGAAGATATTCGCAAATGACACTACAGATAAAGGGCTGGTATCCAAGATCTAGAAAGAACTTCTCAAACTCAACACCCCCCCAAAAAATAATCAAGTCAAAAAATGGGCAGAAGACATGAACAGACACTTCTCCAAAGGAGACATACAAATGGCTAACAGACACATGAAAAAATGTTCAACATCATTAGCCATCAGGGAAATTCAATTCAAAAACACTTTGAGATACCACCTTATACCACTTAGAATGGCAAAAACTGACAAGACAAGAAACAACAAATGTTGGAGAGGTTGTGGAGAAAGGGGAACCCTCTTACACTGTTGGTGGGAATGCAAGTTGGTATAGCCACTTTGGAAAACAGTGTGGAGGTACCTCGAAAAGTTAAAAATAGAGTTACACTATGATCCGGCAATTGCACTACTGGGTGTTTAACCCAAAGACACAGATGTAGTGAAAAGAAGGGCCATATGCACCCCAATGCAGCAATTTCCACAATAGCTAAACTGTGGAAAGAACTGAGATGCCCTTTAACAGATGAATGGATACAGAAGATGTGGTCCATGTATACAATGGAATATTACTCAGCCATCAGAAACGATGAATACCCAATATTTGCATCAACACGGATGGAACAGGAGATTTGTAAGAACAAACATAAAAGATATTAAAATGGACATTTCTTTATTGGGTGTCCTTTCAGTGAATTGTTGGGTGTTTTTAGTATAGGAATCTGAGCCTTTTATTGACTGAGCCATTTTATAATTCTCCAAGTTGTGGAAGACTGAGGAGAACAGCAATGATTCTTATCTGCTGAGATGCAAATGAATTTTATCTGGTAGATTTGCAATTGATTTCCACCCTGTGGGAAAGATGATTCAAGTATTACTTTTTTTTTTTTTTAAGATTTTATTTATTTGTTTGTGAGATAAAGCAAGAGAGAGAGAATGAGGTGAGGGTGAGCAGGGGGAGGAATGGAGGGAGAGGGACAAGCAGACTCCACACTGAGTACTGATCCTTACACAGGGCTCGATCCCATGACCCTGAGATAATGAACTGAGCTGAAATCAAGAGTTTGATGCTTAACCAACTGAGCCACCCAGGTACCCCTCAAGTATTACATTTTATTCCTGATAGATATTGACCCATTTTGCATCTTATTAAGAAATTTATTTCAGCATTTCTGATTGCCTTTGTATCTGTGTTCTAATTTTTCTTTTGAACTGGTTTGTAACATCTTACAAGTTTCCTCATTAATTAATTAGTTAAAGAAGACAAAAATTTACATACGTTTATTGTAGATTTATATGACAGTCATAATTTTACCCTTTGAAATTATCTTTTAATGGACTTGAGTTCAGGTCTTCTGCTTTCAATGTTCCAAGAACTATTAGTTATGGGAATTCAAGGAAGTTAGATCTTTCTTCTTGTCAGTCATCAGATCCACGAAAAAATAGCCAAAACACATGGATAAGACATATTGTACTAAAGGAAAGTGCTGCTTTGCTAGCAAAATGTATTTAAACACATACACAATTTGGAATGATTTTTATTTATAAATGACATGATATCATCGATAGACAATCTGTAAGAATCTGCAGATAAAGAATTCGCATTAAGCCATTTTAGCAAGATCTGCGGATATAATAAATAGAAAACAGAATGAAAAAGGCATTTATAATTTAATCAAACATATAGAATACTGAGGAATAAATCTAATGATAGATGTACAAAATATCTACACAGAAAACTGTAAAGCATTATTGAGAGAAATAAAGAAGACTTAAATAAATATACATGTATTTAGAAGATCTGGTAATTTGTAGATAACAATTCATCCCAAACAGATCAATAGATCAAGTAGAATCCCTGGAGATGCTTTCTGGAAACCAGCAAACTGATTCCAGAACTTAGTTGGAAATACAAAGGGCCAATATTAGCCAAGAAGTTCTCAAAGAACAACCAAGTTGGCAGATGCAGAATCCCAGATATTAAGACTCATTATAATGCTGTAGTATTTACGAAGTGTGGTATTGGCATAAGGTAGGCAAATAGAACAGAATAGTAAGCATAAAAAAAGAACACATGTGTATAGCTATTTAATTATAACAAAGGTGAGATCAATGGAGAACAGAAAGGGTTATCTTTTCAATAAATGGAGCTAAGTCAATTAGGTGTCTCTAAGATGCTAAACCCATCTTTCCTCTATCTGCTGTCAACTCCTGAAAAGATCACTCTAAAACCTGTTGATTAAGGAAACTAGGTTTATTAGATTTCTGTTTGACAAAAGTCAGAGCAAGGTATTTGGGACTTTGGGACGTGGACCCAATATTAATATTAGATCTTTCAAGGTTGGGAACTGACTGAGATTAGAACAATCCATGCCATAATAATTTAGGATTGGTGGACAGAGAAAGTTTTAAAATGAGTCTAGAAAAGTCAACTGATGTTTGATATATGAATTGCTTGCTCAGGTAAGAAATCTATTATCCTGACAGGAGAGATGCTTTTCTAGAGAAATAAAATATTTGTTTGGAGGAATTGCTTTGCAGGAATTTCTTGGAACAAAGAGTTAAGTCATGTCCCAGGTGGTCTCAGTTCTCTCCTGCTAACTAATTATGTGGACGCCGTCATTGTTATACCCTCTACCTCACACCACACACAAAAATCAATTCTAGATGGCAATTTAAATAAAGCTTCTAGAAGAAGACAGAATATTTTCATGACCTTTAAGTAGGCAAAGATTTCTTAAATCAGAGACAAAAATCTAATTAGCCATAAAAATGTAAAAAGGTAGATAATTGACCTACTTTAAATTAAGAACCGTTACTCATTCAAAATAAACCATTGAGAGAGTGAAAAGGCAGAAAAGCAATAGAAAAAATAGGCAAAAGGTTTGAATAGGAACTTGACAAAGAGGATATCCAAATGGTTATTGAAGGTGAGATAATCATAGCTTATATCTCAGCAATTCCAATTCTCTATGTAGATACCCAGAAGATGTATATACATATATTCACCAAAAACAGGTGCAATAATTTCTATTAATTAGAGTCTATAAATAAAGTGGTGGTATATCCATACAGGGGAGAGTGAATGAGTATGAAAAATCTATCATTTCATTGCAGCGATATGGACGACTATTGCAATCATGTAAACAAAAAGAAACCAAACACAAAGGAGAATAGATTGTATCAATCTAATTGTATAAAGTCAAAATAAGGTCAAATTTAATCTATGTTATAAGTTATGGCAATGTTTATCTTTGGTAGTAACTTGAAGGGGAACATTCAGAGCTTCTGCAATACTAGAAATTTTCCATTTTGTAATCTGAGTGCAGATTATGCTTACAGATTATGTAGGTTCATTTTGTGAAAATTCAATAGAATTTGTACTTTCAACCAAATTTACAAGAAGGCTGTAAGGAAGAGTGTGAGAAAGAGAGGAAAGGAAGAAGGAAAGACTGAAGGAAGAGTTACTTTCTAGGGATCTACAATTGAATAGTCATGACATGAAAAGCACCATGGAAAAGGAACAGTATAAACTAATTACCTTTCACAATAACCAAAAACAAATTAAAGAATGAGAATGTGAATCTAAAGTGAGTAGAGCCTATTCACTTCTCCTTCAATTCTTAGAACTCTCCACCGGAATATTTTTCTTGCTGTCAAGGTCCTTCATACCTCATTAAAGAAGCATTTACGGCTGGATGGGTGCTATTTCTCTTTGCTTGGAGCCAAATTTAGACCTTAATTGACAGCCCAGTCCCTGTTCTCTTTATTTCCCATGTGCAATTAGAAGGAACGAGCGTCTGTTCTGAAGTCGAAGCTCAGGAATGGGATGTCTGGAGTTCCTAAAGTCATTCTTCACTCTATGAAACCTAAATCCATTCCACACCCTCCTAACTACTCATGTGTCGGGGAACATTCGCAGCAAGGTGGCTCTAACATGGGTTTCAGCTGACATCCTTTCTGCTAGTTCCAGAAATACAAATTAGCCTGTGTTGGCAGAAGATTAGGGACTGCTCTTTTAAGCAGTCTTTCATTCTGTAGTTTTATTTTCCATTCATCTTGCCAAGAGAGTATCTTTTTCCAGAAGTTTCTCTTTTGCTCTCCCTGCCCTCCTCTTCTTTCGTTTTAGCTTTTTTTTTTCCTCCCTCTGAGATCCAACTCTATCTTCACTGGCGCTGTTTGCTGTTTCTTATCCTCATATACTCTTACCCTGCTGATTTCTTTCATCTCTACCTGTTTGTCTCTGATCTCTTGGCTAGCATAAAAGTGTTTATAAATTACATGCAACCCATGAAATGGATAAATTACCTGTGTTGTTCAATAAAAATTCACTCACCACCTAGATTTTCTCAAATCTTATAAGCTTCAGTTGTAGACTATCAGACCAACTGTTGTTCTTTACCAAATAATGATTGTTTATACACTAACCCTAATGAGAGATTAATAAATTTTCCCTTAAGTCATAGACGTATCAATAAAAGGATGCAACCATCTTCCAGTTCCTCTACCTTTTAAATGTAGTCCCTCCAAAGCTACACTATGTTATATGCCTCCATTTAGGAATCCTAACTAAATGCAATGAGCCATTACCTAATGTCCGTGTGTCTAAAAGATGCTTTCTTTCCTTCAGTAGCAGAATAAGGGGGGAGCAGTTAGACTACTCACTCCCCATTCCCATTTCCTTCTAGTGATTCTGCCGTAGTAGCTCTTGATTTATCTTGTTTACAACTTTCAAACTTTGGAAGTCTCTTTATTATCAAAGGCTTTGCCACTTACGCACAGGAAGCATGACTGCACAGCACTGGGGTCTGTGGTTAACCTGCACTATTTGGGTATCTGCAGGGAGGGAGGAAAGGACAGCAGTTGGTTTGAGCTCCGTGGAAATCCTGCCTGGTGACCTGAAACCCAGGCATTGGTTGAGACCTTTTGTGGCATTAGCTCACGCCTAGCTTAAACTGTAAAAAACACTTTTTGGGGTTGTTTTTTTGTTTTGTTTTGTTTTGTTTTATGAGTTTGAAATATCCAACCCTTGCTACTAAGGCATGTTGCTGTTTGGTCCTTTCTTGATACAATGTCTTAAATGTAATGCTATTCCTGAGCTCAAAATAGGCATCTTTATGAAGTCATAGGCAAGTTCAGTAACATCTCTCCCCAAATCTTGTTTTTATTTCCACTCTGTTGGAAGACAGTAAGGTTTCTATGGAGAAAGATACCTCAAATGAATAACATTTGACAACTTTTCTCTTTCATATGTTACTTCTAGTACCAGTCGAACCTAATTCAATTATAAAGTTAGAGAAGGGTTAGATTTTGGTGCTTCTAGCTAGAATTAGAGGTTTCAGATTTATAGTCTTTTATATTTTAAACACCAGTTATTTATCTATTTTTGTTTTTCATCTGGGCAAGTCAGTGGCCTAGAAATTCAGGGAACTGATGAGAATTGAAATTTCAACTCTCTATGAGTCTCTAATTGTCTGTTAAGGTTTTGTATTCATTCTGGGGGGAGAAACCTTCACTGAGATCATGACACTAAGTATAATAATGTCATTTGTGTTCCATGACATGAAAATGACTTGCAGGAAAAATATGGTTGTAGTCCATTTTTCTGTGTAGATTCTGTTCTTAGAATATAAAAGAAATAGAATAAAAGAAGATGCGGTGGGGTGAGGAAGAGGAGGGAGAAGAAGGGGAAGAAGAAGGGGAGGAGGAGGAGGAGGAGGAGGAGGAGGAGGAGGAGGAGGAAGAGAATAAAGACAAAACCCTAATCATACTTACTCTGCTCTAGTGAAATATTACAATAATCATCTAGGATCTTACCCCTCCCCGTGTTTTGAGAAAACACGGATATAAATAATCATAAAGCCTTTCTTTAAACAGAAGTAAAAGATTCAAACCTTAAGTAAAAAGAAATAGGTTAAGAATAATTAGTCCTGGGTCACCTGGGTGGCTCAGTTGGTTAAGCAACTGCCTTCAGCTCGGGTCATGATCTCAGAGTCCGGGGATCAAGTCCCGAATCGGGCTCCCAGCTCCGCGGGGAGTCTGCTTCTCCCTCTGACCTTCTCCCCTCTCATGCTCTCTCTCACGCTCTCTCTTAAATAAATAAATAAATAAAATCTTAGGGGAAAAAAGAATAATTAGTCCATTTAAGTGCATATGTTCAGAGTAGGCTCTGGTTAGAGAAGAGAGCAGAGGAAAATAACTACCTAGATTCAGAGGGGTCCATTTCATGCCCAGATGTATGACCTGTCTCTTGCTAACTTCCATCTTCCAAAGGGACAAAAAATGTCCACTTAATGGGAGCCTAGAAATATACACATTGTTATAATTTTGATTAAGCTTTTACTTCTAATACACTAGAGTTTTCATGAGAGTTATAGTTTTAGCATTAGGTGTTATAATAATATTTTACGTCTAGTGCTTTAACACCACCGAAACGCAGTCCTACACAGTATATCATTTGAGTCTCAAAAATGTCAAGAGAGGTAGATAAAGCAGGCACAATTATCTATATTTTATATATAGAAATCTGAAGCTTCAGATTTTCAGATGTTGTGACTTTTTCATCTCCAGGGACACATGTCTACAAAATGAGGGGCTATGTATTAGAATTTTAGCATCTTTCCTGTATACCTTACTCCAGTATTATTAACTTAAGACGTTTTTAAATAAAGTTTTTTAAGTGACTTTTTTTCAGATATAAGCCCCCCCCTCCACTTAAAAAATAGAATTCTCTTTAACCAGTTGGTAATCAAGTTCATTTTGTGGAACTAATCAGGAAGAAAAAACGAAAGAAAAAAAATAACAAAATGTTACCCTCTTTAACTAAATTGATTTAAGACATAGCAAGGGAAATGGAAAAAATTGGACTATCCTGACAGATAACTTTGTTTGCCAAACTACAGGCAGATCAGGACTTAAGAAGCTTAGTCTTAAACTCCTGGAAAATAAGAGAATAATTCCAACTGGAAATTTTTTTTTAAATGACTTTCAAAAGTAGGACACTACGGAACAGTGAAATGGTACAGACACAAGTTAATAAAGAGACTGTAGTTAATCCGACTCTAGATACACTTACCAACATATCTGCAACCTGTTTACATGTGTTGGTCAATACTGTCGTTGTCAAGAGCACAAAAACATATATACCATCAATGGTTTCAAATGGTCTCTTCCAGCTTACGGCTATTAAAACCTACTGAAATCCATGGGGCTACAGTATAAACACAGATATATAAACATGCATGCATTAAATGTCTTCAGCAGTGACCAAAATGTTAAATCGATTTTATGAGAAGTTGGTTTTCCAGCCACTGAGTGGCTGTAAATGTTAAGTGTTTTTACAGGTTGTTGCTTTCCCAGCTGCTGAGCTGCTTAAATGTTATCACACAGGCGCACACGCGTGCACACACACACACACACACACATATACACACACTCGGCTTTTCCAGCTGTTAAGCCTCTCTGTACATTTTTTATGAAGTTTTTCCTCATTCTTTTACTTGCTAAATCTATTTATATTTTACTCACAAAAGCAAGTGCAAAATTGTCTTGGCATCCTCCAACTTTTATTTTTATTGTATTTTTTTAACTACAAATAAAAATTCCATCCCCGTTTCAGCGCTTTCCAGAAAGTAGGGGCTCTAGTTATAATGAATCCAAGATGAACATTACGAGTTCATCTCAGAATGTAGATACCACAAAAAGCCCTCTCCTTGTGGTACGCTCAGTGGAAACACTGTTCTTGTGGTGTTTCCATTGGAAATATTGTACTTGTGGTATTTTTCAATGGAAAAACTATTACTGCGGTATTACTGAGGGCTGCAGGAAATGCTGGCTGGAGTCTTGTAATGAATGGCCAAGGGAAAGACAGAGATGCTGACCAAGGGAGTTAAATTAAGGTAGCAACAGATAGAAGCAAGTTGTTAAAAAGGGACGATGGGGATAATATTTTATTTCAGAGCCCCCAAATTGAGTCCCTGTGGTATTATATATGAGGAAAAGGGGAAATATTTTAAAATTAGGGGTAGTTTTATAAGAAAAAAAAGGAACTAAGATCAAATGGGGGTTAGATAAGACTCATACATGATAGTGGAATGAAAATAACAAAAAGTGAAATCATGAGCCATTGCAGGGAGGGGGGTGCGTTTTATAATTCTATCCTTTTATCTGTGCACAAGCTCTAGAAACAAATGCTCAGGAAAAGACAATGAGCAAGAGGTAGATGTTCAGAGAAAAAGACAGAAGGGAGGATTTTCTGAAGGATTTTCCCAATCAGGTTTGGAGCTGGACGGCTGGGCTGAAGTAAAGCAGCTTAAAGTCATTATCTAGCTCCCAAGGCTTTTCTGGGTCTGGCGTGGGCTTCGAGTTTTGCTTTATTACCTAGCACCCCCGGCAGGATTCTCTGCTTCTGTTGGGCAGAAGTCTCACCATTTCTCACTTATGCTTGGCGTTTTGTCATGTTCGATTTCCTGCCTGGTCATCGTCCTTCCTGGGATACCCTTCACTGATCTAAATTCCTCCCAGACTTCAGGCCAAGGTCAGCCAATGTCCAACTCATCAAATGAGTCCCTTCTGCCTCCACCAGCCTTCAGGGATAAACCACTTTTTAAAACGTTAACTTGGAGGTATTTCTCTACATTTCAGCCTTTGATGGTATTTTGATGTTCTGTGTCCTTATCAGCAATATCAAGGGTAAGCACCATGCCTTTTATTTCTCTGTGTCCCGTGTTACCTACCAAGGTTTTCAGCACTGAGTCAGTGCTTATTGATTAGTAGCTGCAAACATGAATGTGATCTCAGTCTCTCTGAATCCTCATTGAATGATCATCTTAGCCATGCTAGCGCTAGCTGCTGTCACAGAGATACTCCCACATGGCCTTGCCTGACACAGTAACAGCTTATTTGTTATTCATTTCACACTTCTCTGTGGGTGTCTCTGGTGGAGTGGTTCTCTCTGTTGTGAATCGGGGACCCAGGCTCCTTCTACCTGTGGACCATTGGCCTTTAATACATGGCTTTCAAAGTTGCCCAGGGAGTGGTCTCTCTTCCAGGAAGCTGGAAGGGGGAAAAGAGTGAAGGACTATGTGTGCGAGGTGTCTATAGAATTGAACTGAAAGGGGCATCCGAGACTCCTACCCATATTTTATTTGTTGGAACTTCATCATATGGTATTATTGGCTGAATTGTATCCCCCCACTTCAGATTCATATGCTGAAGTCTTAACCCCTAGTATCTCAGTGTATTTGGAGGTACTTTCTTTGAAGAGGCAATTCAATCAAAATGAGGTCATTAGGGTGGGCTCTAATCCAGTAAGATGGTATCCTTATAAGAAGAGGAAATTTGCACATGGACAAATATAGAGTGAAGACACAGGGAGAAAATAGCCATCTATAAGCACAAAACAGGCCTCAGAAGAAACCAACCCTGCTGACCTTTTGATCTTGGATTTCTAGTCTCCAGAACTGAGAAAATTCTGTTGGTTAAGCCACCTAGTTTGCAGTACTTCGTTATGACAGCCCCAGTAAATCAATACACGTGACTACACCTGTTTGCAAGGGATGTTGGGAAATGTAGTCTTGTTGTGTGCTAAGGAAGAAAAAGAAATAGATTTTGCTGAACACAGACAGTTTTTGCCGTAGTACTAGAACTCGATGGGATACTAGGGACCATCTACTCCAATTCTCTTTTCTTTTTTAAAGATCAAGATAAAGCCCACCAAGTGAACCGACTTGCTCAAGAATCCTCTGGGTATTTAGTGACTCCCTTCACTAATTACTTCATTGTCATCTAATTAATTAGGTTTCAAAAATTTGCTAATCACTATTTGCCACTAATGTTCCACAACATCTAACACTTAATAAATGCCACCCTAGACCAGCTATGTAATTTGCTGGGGCAGTACAAAATAAAAATGTTAAAAAAATTTTCTTGAAGATTTATTTATTTGAGAGAGAGAGATGAGAGAGGGTGTGTTCGAGCAGGAGCAGAGGCAGAGGCAGAGGGAGACAGAGAATCTCAAGCAGACTCCCCACTGAGCATGGAGCCCGACTTGGGCTCGATCCCAGGACCCCGACATCAGGACCTGAGCCAAAATCAAGAGTCGGGCATTTAACTGACTGAGCCACCCAGGCGCCCCTAAAAAATTTTTTTAAAAAGGCGCACCTGGGTGGCTCAGTTGGTTAAGCATCCAACTCTTGACTTCGTTCAGGTCATGATCTCAGGATCGTGAGATCCAGCCCTGCGTCAGGCTCTATGCTGGGCATGGAGTCTGCTTGGGATTCTCTCGTTCCTTCTCCCTCTGCCCCTCTACTGTGCCCCTGACCCCTGCTCGTGCACTCTCTCAAAAAAAGTTTTCTTTTTAATTTTTAAAAATTACTAAGAATTTAAGGCAGGTGGCTGGACCAAAGCAAGCAGGATCCTTCTGACTGTGACCCGTGTGACTCCACAGGTCGAGCACCCATGAAGCTGGCCTTGGTCCCATCCACAGCGTGAAGGATACTCCTGTTATGCAAATACTAGGGGTATTCATGGCTTGAAGTGGATGTTAAAAAACAGAGAGAAATCTTAAGAGCTAGACCCCCCACCACACACCCCAAGTTGAGTATGGTGATGTGCACCCTAAAACATTGATTTGTGAAAGCAGATCTACTTTCTGTTACCCCAGCTGCTTCTGTTAGAATCTTAATGGGGGGAGGCAGTGTGTCGTTTTTATTATTTTAACCTGTGGAGATTCAGATGAAATTTATGAGGGTTGGGGCACAGGTAAGATAGATTTTCAAATGCCTCCCCCCCACCACCACCGTGCAATTCTGTTCCCCACCTAGGTTTGGGCACCACAGGTTACAATTTGAAATCTTGTGGGTCTGTTAACTTGAAGCTACTTAATATCTTCAATTTGTCATCCTCCACTTCCCATGTTCGAGGGAGGATTTTATTTGTAGAAGATATTTCTTTAGATGAGATTTGAGAAAGTGAGTAATGGCCAGGCTGGAAGAGAAAGGTCTGACTACTGGACAAAAATAATTATTTGGAATCTACCTCAGCTGTCCTTAACTTCCTTCAGAGGTGATCTCCTGTGACTCTATCCAGGAATCATCATCTTGTTCTATCTGCACTTTGCTCCAACAAAACTATTCCCAAAGAGGAAACTAATAAGTGTGTTTATATTACAACATAAAAGGCACATACAAATTAATATACCAACTCCTTACAAGATCTTTTCATTTCAAGAGATAAGATTTAGGCCAAAGTAACGAATCTCTAATTGCAGAATTTCAGGCATTGATGAAATTTTAATCGGCCAGGGGTATATATCATAGGGTTTTTCATTTGTTCATTCATTGATTCATTTATATTTTCAAGGTATATTTAATAAAAGAAAAGTTATTTCATTGTTAAGTAATCCTTACATTTAAGAAAATCATATTTTAAGGGCAAATACACATGTTAAAAGATTATTAAAAGAAGATATGGAAAGTCTTATAAATGTATGGCAGAGAGCACTAGGAAGACCAGGGGAAGGAACAACTAATTCTGTCTAAATGCAAAATGTACATCGGGTAGGTGTGGTTTGAACTGAATCCTAGGGCAGCATGGTGTAAGTTAAAGATTGTAGACTTTGGTACAGGACAGGAATGTCTGCTGTTTGCTTAGCAAATTTGGGGAAATGACTAGTTTAGGGGTTAAGGGTATGGACTCTAGAGTCAGATTGCTGGGTTTGAATTCCAGCTTCATCACCAGCTGTATTACTTTGGACAACAGATGTAACATCTCTATTCCCTATTTCTTCAATTACGAAATGAGCATTAAAAAGAAATAGACCCTGCTACATGGATTTTCTGAGCGGATTAATGAGTCCGTACAGGCAAAGCTCTGACAACAGTTTGTGAAGGATTACTACTGAGCCTCATTATGCCTCCGCTTCTTCTTAGTGGGATGGGGAGGACAGTACAAGCCTCTGGGACGGAGCTAAGGACCAATCTGAAGATTATGTGTAAAACAGCCAGTCAAGGGCCCTTCAACTAGTGACGCGGGCTCCAAAAACATTGTTCCTGCATTGCTGCCCTCATTGTTTGAAAAGACGTTACTGCGGACCAACTCTGTGTCGATTGCCTTACCTTTATGTCAGTTAATTTAACTTTACACAGATTAGGATTTGAGGAGTAGATTCATAAGTGAGCATTGAGCACATATTTAGTATTTTCAAATTTTATAATTAGTTATTTTGTTTTTCCTTTACACGACTGAGATCCCATCAAACAATTCAAACTAGGGTGTGTGAATCAGCAAACTATGATTAAAATATATATAAATATTTCCTCTCTAATTACCATCCTTTGCAGTTTTTAGCTAAATGATATGCTGACCCTTAAAAAATCTAATTGCTCCAGGTGAACCGGTGCAAAAAATTCTACAGTTCTCTTTACTATGACTTTCTCAGAATTATTTTTAGCATTATTACTTCTGTCCCACTTCACTTAAGATATATTTTTAGATGGCTTAACGAGATGCATAAAAAAACAGAATTAAAAATAAGATACAAAAGGGGAGCCTGAGTGGCTCAGTCATTAAGTGTCTGCCTTTGGCTCAGGTCATGATCCCGGGATCCTGAGATCGAGCCCTGCATCAGGCTCTCTCCCTTTCCCTCTGCTGCTCCCCCTGCTTGTGTTCCCTCTTTCACTGTGTCTCTCTCTGTCAAATAAATAAATAAATAAATAAATAAATGAACAAAATCTTTTAAAAAAATAAGATAAAATAAAAAAGAAAGAGTAGATGAAGAGAAAATAAAACTGGCAAAGTGAGAAAATGTCAGAGGTACCATAGATCATCAAATTTATACTATAAATTTGTAAGTAAGTAACTCAAAGTATAATATGGCTTGAGGTGGACCACAAAAATTGGTTCTAAGCAGTAAATAGACCAAAAAGGGAAAAATGATCAGGTATGACATTCATAGGGCTTATTGGGTAAAAATTAGCATGTCAAAAAAAAATACTTTTTAGAAAAGATTATTTTTTTTATTTTAGGGAGGGCAAGCCAGCATGCGCATGTGAGTTGGGGGAGGGGTAGAGGGAGAGAATCTTCAAGCAGAATCCCTACTGAGCTGGGAGCCCCACGTGGGCCTGGATCCCATGACCCTGAGATCATGACCTGAGCTGAAACCAAGAGTCAGACACTCAACCAACTGAGCCACCCAGGCGCCCCTTAATCAGTCTTTTAGCTGTCTTCCTGTTCTCTGAAGTCCCTTTCTGCATGCAGTCTTTTAAACTTATGTTTAGCTATCTTTATCCATTACCAAACCATAAGATCTGTGAAGACAGAGGCCTTAGTGTATTAGTTTTTGTATAACATTGTAGCTTTAACATGGTGGAACTTTCATAAAATATTTGCACAATAAGTTAATTAATGAAACTTTAAGATGTATGTCAAAAGAAAGAAGCTTATTTGAATGAAATCCCCACTTTCAAAGCACACTGGCTAGGACAGCAGGAAGACTGGTAAAGTGTATCGGGAGAGATGCAAGTCATAAGTGGATCTCCTTGTGTGTCTAGAAATAAAGACTATGTGATTTATTATCATAAATCCTTCATAGGAGGGGGTAAGAATAGCAGTGTTGAAGATAATGGCTTGCTAAGAAAGGAGAAATTATTGAATCCAAATTCCTCATTCCAAAGATCAATCAACCTCTAAATCTCGATAGACTCAATAATCTGACTTCACTGAGCAAATGGTCTTCATTTGTTTTAAAACCAATGATTATATTTAAGTTATAAGTTCCCTATTAACCTAAGGGTCTTTAAGTATATTTCCAACAATTTGTAGACCTCCCTAGCATTTATTATTGTATCCAAATTTAGAACTACCTAGTAAAATTACCGCATTTATATTATCACAGGCAGTATAATTTTGGTCCTTAGTTCTGGAACTTTATGTAATGGTTATCAGAGTTGGAATTATTTTGAGCCCTTCACCCAGTCTCCTTTTCATTCATATATGCATTCAGCAAGCACTTACTGTGTGTTCACAGTATGCCAGGCAGGCACTGTGGGTGACAAAGAGACATGGTGTCATCAATCAGGTAGCTTGCAGTCGAGGGGAAGAAATAACCATGGCACACTGGCGAATCGATAATTACTAGGGCCAAGGAGTGGTGTGGGTAGACTAGGATCCAGACGGTGTAAGAGGAGAAGGTTTAACTTCTTGGATTGATCTAGGGAAATACAATGAATGAGGTGGCATTGGATCTGGTCTTAAAGATGACAAAAGATTGGGATTCTTATTAAAGGGTACATGTGAACAAAAATGTGGAGGAAGAAAATGCAAAATTATTGGGAGGATGGATTTAGGCTGAAGGATCTTAAACTCAAATGAAGGAATTGGGACTCCACTCTGCAGACCATTGTCAGAGGGAAGGGAGAAAGGAAGAGAAGAGGGCTTGAGAATCTTGATGGAGAGCAATAGGAAGATCAAGGTAACAATGTGGGAATTAACTAGTGGCGTATCCAGGATTTAAATTTATTCAGCAGAACAATGCCAACCAGGGGTTGAAGCAGATTGTCCATGATAGGCAAAGCACAGAGACAGAAAGTAGATGAGTGGTTGCCAGGAGTGGGGGGCGGGGGAACAGGGAGTGACTGCTAATGGGTATGGGGTTGCCTTTTGTGGTGATGAGAATGTTCCGGAATTAGTGCAGATGGTGGCGCAACTTTCTAAATGTACTAAACACCCCCGAATTGTATGTTTGGAAATGATGTATTCTACGGTATGCGAATTACATCTCAATTAAAAAAATAACTTTAATGAAGCCATGTATCCACCATTGTTTTGAAACAGTTCTATCTTAACCTTTCTCATATGTATTTAGATAGTATTTGTTCATGAGTCCTCCCTGTTTTTGCACTACATTTTGCTTCAGGATCTCAGACCTTGTTCTACATTGTATGTCCTCTTCAGATTAACCCTCTTGTGTTTTATCATGCCTTGGGCAGTGGACTTGCTTCAGCATGCCACTGCAGATCTTGTTGACTTCACTGTGGAGGGCAAGATCTCCGTCCCGGCAGGAGACCCTGCCCCCTGAAACTCTGCCTACCCGGCTCCAAGCATCTCGGGCTTAATCTAGGGGGCAGTAGAGGTAGGAATGGAAGACAGGAGGGAAAGCAAAGAAGGTCATGTGCAAAAATGAACAGGGAGTGATTCCAGACTCTTTCTGGCATGAAGTCAGAGCAGCAAAAGTGCAGTCACATTTTGAGTACCAGCTGGCAGGACTTACCATCTAGTTCCTTGGAATTTCTCCTGAAAAATTATGTATTGTGACAACACACTTTGCGTGGTACCTGGCATATAGTAAACGTTGGATAAATTATAATGATTTTTGCTAGGATTTTGTGTTTGTGTTTTGTTTTTACTTCTTCCCAGGAGACTCTTGGTTCCAAGCCAGTTCATTAGTCATTATCGTTATCATCTATGAGAGATAGGAATTAGTATCCTCATTTTACAACTAAAACTACTGAAAGATGAGCAGTGTTAAATGACTTGCCCTAGGTCACAGTTAAGAATAAGTTACTGTGTCTTGGTCTGTGGTTCTGTACAAAGAGCAAATCTTGTTAGCTGGAGACAGAAAAGCTGGAGATCACGGACAGGGACAGAATCTAGGGAAGCAACATGGAGATGAGAATTTCCAGGTAGACATGGAGGCAACAAGAATGCCAGGAAAGTCAAGGTCAAGTGAGGAAATCTCTGCAAAAACAAGATTGATAGGAACAAGAGCAACCTAGCTTTAGGGATTTGAATTGGCAAGACTGAGCCCACAAACCGGCCCAGCAAGAAGGGCAGGGCACCGTCTCCAGATGCCAATGCCTTGGAGCTTGGATGGGGGGAGCTGAGAAACTCTGGGAACCTAAGCACCAAGGAATAATGGGGTCAAGTAGGGCAAATCTCACGGCAAGAGGATTTATGAAAGTCTGTGTTTTTACCTGTTTCCAGTGGACGTTGTCTGGTAGCTTCATCATGAGGCATGAAGAAAAGCAGAAAGGCTATTTGGAATCAAGCTCATTGGCAGGGTGAGGACTCTTTATATATGGAGTTGTTGACTTTCACAGAAGAATAGCCTGTAGACGATGGAGGATTACCATAACGCCATTGCTCCCCAAACAGCCAGCCACTATTTTGTCCTTAAAACTAGTCCTCCCTTGTGATAAATCCCAGTGTCACATACTCCTTTGATAATGATCATTTATTATATAATATTATGGAGTATCTTTCTATTTATCTATATGACGTGCCCAACTATAGACTTTATAAACTCTTGCCAAGGTAGATGTTGACCTTATTATTTTCTGAGTTGCTTATGGATACTACTTAAAATACTGCACCCATGTATCAAACATACGACCGATTGAATGCTTACATCGAACACAGAAATGACTCCCTGACATGCGCCAGGTTGGAGCCTATGTGTCCAAGTTGGCTTCTCTGGGAAGCAGATTTCAGTGGAAATTAGGGGTCAGGATGTTTATTAAGGTATGTCCTTGGGATCGCTACCTATGGAGGGAGGAGAAGCAGGCAGACTGGGGAGAGGGAAACGTTGAGCTACAGTGGACTCCCCAAAACAGCCTTTTGGATCTCATAGGGAGTTCTAGAGCTAGAGTGACCCTTTGGAGTTCTCTCAAGTTGGGTTGATGTGGACAGGCCCATATACTTCCTCGTCGATCAGTTACTGGATGTGGGCCACCTAGGAATGGATGTGATTTTAGGTGAGGAAGCTATTTGTAGGGCTAATGGTTTATGGCCATTAGCCGACAGAACCCTCAGCACCCCAGTGCTCACTCGCACTAAGTAACTCCAAGTGGATGGGAGTTTGTGTTTTAAAGGTGGGAGGGATGCCTGGGTGGCTCAGCTGGTTAAGCGGCTGCCTTCAGCTCAGGTCATGATCCCAGGGTCCTGGGATCGAGTCCCACATCGGGCTCCTTGCTTGGCGGGGAGCCTGCTTCTCCCTCTGCCTCTTGTGCTCCACTCTGCCACTCTGCCTGCTTGTGCTCTCTCTCTCTCTGACAAATAAATAAATAAAATTAAAAAAAAAATAAAGGTGGGAGTTACCCACCTCCCCAACCCCCCACTGGTGGCCTGGCTCCTACTTCTTGGTGGCCCCACTCCTCCAACCCCTCACGATATGGTTTTTACTTATGTGGATTTCATAAAAACTTCACAGGTTAAAAAATAATAATAAAGATGAGAGTTATCCCTATTCCCTACTTTGATTACCTTTCTGAGTCCAGAGATGAGGATAGATATTGATGCCTACAGTTATACTCATTATTTCTTGGTGGAGTTCAATTAAATTGAATTTGTTATGGCAGTTTGAGAATGTACTGTCAGCAACTTCAAAAGAAACAGTTTCTAAAAAGTAGAGCACTGCTTTTGCCATCGTATTAGAACACTTCCAGAGTAAGTCCTCAAGATGCTACATAGTCTAAAGAAACACCCAGTAAAATGGCATCGTACTTAATTGTGATTTTTGCTTTCTTTTTCTAAGAGAGCTTCGATGATGTTCGGGATGGAAAACACAGCTATCCAAAACAAGGCAGGGAGAAAGAAAGTCTGCTAGTACTCTTTGCTAGGTTCTCCGGAGGTCATCACCTTCTTGCACAGATGTTACTGGCTTAAGTGAAGCCCAAAGTGATGAAACTGGGAGATGGAGTTACACAGTAAAAGCTAATGAGAGGAAGCCCGGGTTTCCCAGGGCAGGTGCTTGGCGCCTCTCTGGGAATAGGTGGAAGGGAAACAGCAGATGTTCCAGCGAAGGGAGCAAGGGACAGGGACCTAGTGTCCCTCCCTCCGTGTCTGTGGAAATCAGCAGATAGCAAGCACACCTGCTGCGGGGCGGGTCCCCTCTGCCACCACAGCGGCACAGCTGTGGGACACTGCTTCTGGCCGGCTGCTCTGAGCTTTGCCTGTCTTCAGGGCCGGCGCCCCTCCCAAGCAAGGCAAGTTCAACTGGGTTCCTTGGCAGCCGAAGTCTACACAGACCCTGCAGGGAGCGGTGGAGAAAAGTGAGTTTGACGTGCTTGGAAATATTTAGATCTGGGATGTAAACTGCAAGGAAAATATTTACTCTGTTTGTTTTAATACCACAGAGGCCTGGATCCAGGGAATCTTCAGAGACATAAAAAGGCTCCTGCCAAGGCCCCAATTTAACAATTTGGTCAGTGACAAAGGGCATCCTGTTTAACTAGTCTGAATTTAAATAGCATGTTTCCAATCAATGTATTAATGTGTCTGTCCCATCTGTTTACAAAGCTGTTTCCTTTAACCCGTGAATTTGGGGTTTGGTTTTTGAATCTGGACAGAAGCAAAATGCTTTCCTTTGGTAGGAAGTAAGCAAGCAGGTCAAAAATAGCAGAAGGAGGCTGTTGCCTGAGCCTAGGCTGTCACTACAAACTCGCCATAAAAACATGACCATTCAGAGCCACCGGACCTACCTGTCTCCTCATGCTCATGGCCCTCCGTGAAAAATCTCTTACATCTAGTCGCCATAAAAACATGACCATTCAGAGCCACCGGACCTACCTGTCTCCTCATGCTCATGGCCCTCCGTGAAAAATCTCTTACATCTAGTTGCCTGGGGCTCAGGGATCCTGCAGAGCGCAAGAACTATCTAATCATAGTCCTGGTCTGCGAGTTCTAACCAGGAATTAGGATAAAAGGGAAGCCTTTGTGAATGTGATTCGAAAGTTGCGTATTTCATCTTTGTCTTTCATGGAGACCTCCTCCATCAGAGGCAGAGCATTTGGGACCCCCCGCTGGATTCCTTCTAGCTTTCTGTTCATGTCAGCCTATAGCAGGGTGGGAAATACCTACTGTAAAGGGAAGTGTGAAGAAGAACCTATCTGTCATGGGCAGGGTACATGTAAGTATATATCGGGAGGGGAAACATACAAGAAATGAGATTGACATCAGAACGCTCCCCACAAGACAATGTAAGAGATTAACTGGGGCATCTTTCTGCCTTCAGAGAGTATATCAGCCAGAGAAAATTTTAATCGCTTTTCAACTTTCAGAAAAGTAGATTTTGTGATTTCTTATAGTTTTCTATTCTGTGGTCTAATTGTTCCCCCGCCCCTTTAGCTATTTTTCTTTGAATTAAACCCCTTTTGCCTCACGGTCAAGCCAATCCCTCCTAAATAATCGACATGGAGAAGAAACAGCTGCTTCTTAATCATTGGCCGCAGTTGTATTTCTATGCTCTTTTAACAGCTGTGAAACAGAAATCCTGTTCAGAATTTGATGACCGTCAACTAAGCAGAGAAGACTCTTCTCGTCCCTCTGGTGATGGAGATTTTGTGCTCCGGTTTCTTTTCAGAACTCTTACCCTTTCTCCATCCTTCCTGACTTTTGCCCACATCTGTGGGATTCCAACTCCATCTGATGTCTGCTGATGAAACTTCAAATATTTAAGATCCTCTGGTCAGTTGCTCCCTGAGTCAAAAAAGAAAGTTATCCCATGTCTCCAAACCACTTCACAATTAAGTGGAGAAAGTGTAATTCCCAAGTGGTTATTCTGACATAACCACTGTTTTCACTTTTCTTGTCCTTTGCACATTAGTCATAGGAACCACTACAATGGGAAAGATTCAAACATGCAACAATTTCTATTTACTAATGAAGCCATTAGAGAAATAAAGACTCATTTGATACATAGCAGCTTAGAACAAAGAGGGATCTAAAAGTTAATTAGCCTAGCTGATTCCTTTCATTTTGGAGAAAGAAACCCAAGCAGAAGTGGTGAAGTAATTTTTTTTTTTAGTCCAATACTAGTCTCTGCTGTAGCTTAGAGCTCAGTTCCCCATTTTTGTAGCTTTCTTGCTCTTTAATGGTCATCTGAAATCAGGAAAAGGAACTTTGGAAAGTGACCTAGGAGAGCTCCATGTTGTCATTCTGTGGGTCAAAATAATAATTCTCCCACTCTCCAGATCCCACTAAAATTCACCTGGTAGAGATTTATGCATTAACTGTAAGACATTGTTCACCTCTAAGGTTCAAATCTTTCTGGGAGGTATCCATAAATACGAGCTATTTAGGCTCTTATACATAGTATGCATGAACAATCCGAGAGTAGGTTTGGGTAGGGTGATGGGAGGAGACACATAAAGAGTTTTTTCAGTGTTCTGTAATTCAAAGTTAATAATACAATGTTAGTGACTGTGCATGAGTTTTCTATTGGTGCGGTAGCAAA
The DNA here is from genome assembly GCA_028534135.1 of Potos flavus. Lineage (NCBI taxonomy): Eukaryota > Metazoa > Chordata > Mammalia > Carnivora > Procyonidae > Potos > Potos flavus. The sequence goes on along the minus strand of CM052891.1, from coordinate 8,800,495 downwards.
TTACCACAAACTTAGATAATGCAAATGTATTATCTTACAGGTCTGTAGGTTAGCAGTCTGAAGTGGGTTTCACTGGGCTAACATCTCAAGATGTGGTCAGAGCGGCCATCCCCTCCAGAGGCTCTAGGGGAGAATCCGTTTCCTTGTTTTTTTCTGGATTCTAGAGGTCACTCTCATCCCTTAGTTTGTATCCCTTCTTCCATCTTCAAAGCCAGCAGCAGGGAGTCAGCTTCTAACATTGCATCACTCTGCCTCCTTCTTCTCCCGTCTCTTCCACGTTTAAGGACTCCTGTGATTATATTGGGCCCACCCACATAATCCAGGATTATCTCCCTGTTTAAGGTCAGTTGACAAGCAACCCAAATTCCATCTGCATCCTTTATTTCCCTCTGCCATGTGTTCTGATATATTCATCTGTTCCAGGGGTTAGGAAGTGGATATCTTTGTAGGACATCCTCACGCTGGTGGGTCATTCTTCCAAGTGACCAGTCAGGGACCCATTTTCTGAGTCTGCCCCTCAACCCCCCATTGGGTTTCATGGTCTTCTCCATTCAGTTAATAGGCAGGGAAAGAGAGAGAGTCTCTTGTGTGTACCATTTTATGGGTCAGTCCTGGAAATGGCAAACATTATTTCCACCCATATTCCTTTGGCAACCCTCCATTATGTGGCTACACCTAGTCTATTGTTCTTATCTATGTGACTGAGAAAGAAAGGAAATGTATCTGATGACAAGCTAGCCAAACTCTGCCCAGTCCAGCCCTGGTCACCCAGCACTCATTTCGTCCTCCTACTATATATGGAAGACATTTGTCCTTTCTGAAGGAAGAAGATGCAAGGTCACCACCAATCATTGCATCATGCTCAAAGTCCAAATTTTTGGACTCTAAATCAGGACTGAAGAACCTGACCTCTAAATCAGTACCGAAGGAGGTTCCTTGAACTTATGAACTATCTTACTCACACAGTATCCAGTGGTAATATATATATATATACAGGAAAACCATATTTTAAACTCTTCTTTGGAAACAAAACAAAACATGAAAAAAACAAAACCAGTGAGAGATGTGTCGCTATCACCACTCCACAGCAATTTTTCACTCCTTCTAGACACATATTATGAAAGGCCTACTCTTTGGGTAGGGAAAGTTCTTCCTTTAGTCCAGAACTGTGCTCTCTGGAGCCTCCTTTGTCCATTGTTCTTGATGGCTCCTGCCTCAGGCCTTTGGGAGCTCCTTCATCGCCCACTATCCCCCAGCGCCTGAATGAAGTAGGTATTGGGGCCTATACTTGGTCCAGTGAAAGTCAGGGGATACAGCACTAATCCTAAAGCTCAAAAAGTCAGTCTTTTTAGTCCAGGTTCATAGTGTCTTTAGTGATACTCTCTAATCCAAAATTAATATGTCCTTTAACCCTTTGTTTCTAGACCTTTCCAACTGCTAGTAACTGCATTTGAAGTTTCTTCATAGCTATTTCCTCAAGTCTGTTTTATTCATTTGCTTCCTCTTCCCTCCCTCCAAGCAGGTCTCAGCCTCCTCCAAGCCATGGGAAAGAATATGTTTGAAGGTCATACCCTTGATCTGATCTTCATCTTATGGTTATACGTATGTGTGTGTTTACAATAAGAATCTTGCTGTACTTTTGTCATTCAGAGCCTTTTTCAATTTCTCTCTATTACATGGTGCACAGAAGTAGATTTTCCAGCCTTAAAAGTTGCTGATCTCTGCATACTATATCCACCTTGATTTCTGCTTCAAAACAAGCTAGTTTTTATCTATTCTCAACTCTTTCTTGTTATACATTGCTAAGAGTTGCCAATAGTGGTAAATGGACACTGTTACTCTCATTCTTATCAATCTTCGGTGTAAGAACTGCAGGCTTAATAGTTGCATGAGGTCCAGACTGGCTTTCTAATTACTATAGTTCTACCATATGTTTTGGTAATGGAAACAAAAGGAATACTGTGGAATACCGTGAACTGGACCTCTACCTGTCCTGTTATTTTTTCTATAATAAGATTATAAATGTGCTATAGGGCCACAGAAAAAGGAACTGTTATGTCCTGGTTTTATAAAAAAGTAAACAGGATCAGCGAGGAAGAAGCCAGCAATTATTAAGAATTTTCTGTTTGGGTTTCTTGATTTGCTATATAAATATCCTCTCATTAAAAAAGCAAGACTCTGAGCAGTGGGTTATCAAAATGTGAAACATGTCTTACTGAAGAAGTAAAAACCAAAGGTGTTCAAAAAGGTCAGTGGTTTTTCTAGTTCAATGTTTTGGAGTAGAGATCCTGAAACCTTAAAATCTAGAATAATGTTCAAACTAAGAAAATCAGCAAAACCTTTTGGTGGTTGCCATTGTTGACGTTGAAGAGGAACTGGAATGGATAAGTTAATGATCCAAAGTTTGTTTTTGAGATGCCTGCAATATGGCGCTTGGGCAACCTCCCATGATGCTAGGCCCCTGTTGGGTCTGACGAAGGCAGATATTCATTAAGCCCTTCACCACCAGCGGTTGGAACCCATCCACTTCATGCGAGTAGACAACCACAAGCATTTCATTCCGTATATCAGTACCAGAAGCTAGAAGCATGGAATGCACACATTATGCTTTGAACCTCATAATTGTTCCTTGTAATAATAAATTTTACATTTGAACCTGTGAGTTATCAAGGAAAAAGAAACACAAAGCCACTTTGGTTAAAGGATAGACTTAAAATAACAGGAATTATGGAGATGGAAAAATACCACTTTTCTTTGTTGGCCCAAGGATTTATGTTTGGGGAAAAAATGATTCAGAGGTGATGGCCTTTCTTGGATATTAACAAAGTGTAGAGCAGTTTGCATCCCTGACAATGGATGCTGTGTAAATTCTGGGAGCAGAGAGTTGGGGGACACAGTGGCGGGGGAAACAAAAAAGAGTTGAGATCAGGCAGCTTGATATTTTTAAAAGGGAAATTCTGAATTCTTCTTGACAGGAAAATTTATTATGAAAGTCTCTTCAGTCTTTACTAGAGAGTGAGAACAATTGTTGTGCTTTAAACTAGAATATGAATACGGCTGAAAGTGATATATCCATACAAACAACAGTTTTTTCCCAGCCAACTTATTAGACTCAACTCATGCTTATCAGATTCTGAGCCTTATACAAATGAGCTCCAGATGGGAGAAATAGTCAAATATTTAAACATTAGAGATCCCATGACAAAAGAATAAAGGAAAAAAAAATACTTTTTCCTCCTAAATTTCCAAAGGGGAGAAATTAAAAGGAAAAAGTTGACAGTTGGAGTTTTAATACATATTTAAAATTTCATGTGTAAAAATAAATTATTTTACATTGAAAGACAAATTACGGATGACCACAATAGTTGCCTCGAGCAGGGGAAGGAGTTTGTCTCTTAATGTTGCACGCAAATTTATAAGAAAATAATTAACTAATTATATATATTAGATATACTGGTCAATGTTATAGCTAATTTTTAAGTAAACAAATAGAAATAATAGATATACAAATGAAAAATAGTCAACTATGCTAATAAAAATCACTTGAGATCATATTGCACATATTAAATTATAATAAACATCAAAAGAAAATTGTTAAAGCTAGCAAGAACGTTATGGTACTGATTTTCCTTCATTGCTGATGATGTAAATTCGTAAAAATGTTTTGGAATGCAGCTTGAAATTTTTTGTGCTTGTTGATTGGATTAACTGGGTTTAGAGGTGTGAAATTATGAAATAATTGTATTTTTCTTCCACAATAGCCTGTTAATGTTCTGTACTAAACCTTCCTTCCTTGCCCCTGGACAGGAACTTCTTGTAAACTCATTCTCAGGTGTTCAAAAGTCCAAGTTGAGCTTAAGAAACAAAACAAAACACAAAATCCTTCATTATGTAATACCCTCCCTTTTTTTTTTAAAGAGAGAGAGAGAGAGAGCACATGTGTGCGGTGAGGGGAGGGGCAGAGGGAGAGAGAATCTTTTTTTTATATAATTTTTTAAAGTTTTTTTTTTATTTGAGAGAGAGCGAGCACGGAGGGAGGGTGAGAGGGAGAAACAGACTCCCTGCTGAGCAGGGAGCCCGATGCAGGGTTTAATCACAGGACCCTGAGATCATGACCTGAGTTGAAATGGAGAGTCAGGTGCTTAACTGACTGAGCCACCCAGTTGCCCCTATGTAATCCTATTTTAAGCTTCTCCCCTGGACTCCTGACTTGAGGCTTGAGAACCTTGAGTAGAGAAGGTAGATACTCCATTATTTTCCACCTTATTCTCCCCTTCTTTTTTTCTTACTCTGTAGTTTCTTGGCCCCTCCTTGGTGATTTGGAGTCAGAGAGGAGAAATTGGGGCTTAAAAGTTATTTATCAATTGGTAGAATTGTAATCCGGGACTGATGCTGTATGGTAGAGGCAGATAACCTAAATGCTGGTCTTTCTGCCTTGGGGTATCTTCTGAATTCTTCAAATAACCCAATGAAAACTACCCTTGATACTATTCACTGACTTAAGCAAGGCCCCAACTGGCTGGGTATGCGTGACACCTCTTGCATTTAGAATTTTCAGATGGGAGCCAGCCTCTTTGTTTTTTAAATTCCTCATATCTCAAATTCTTCGAATTTCCTCACTTGGCCTGCAGTTGGTTAAGAAAGCGTAGAGGAGAGGGGGCATCTGGGTGGTTCATTTGGTAAGCACCTGACTCTTGATTTCGGCTCAGGTCATGATCTCAGGGTGTAAGATTAAGCCTTGTGTTGGGCTCCATACCCAGCACGGATACTCTCCCTCTGCCCCACTCCCCAACCCCTGCTGCTCACGCACACGCATGCGCACTCCCTCTCTCGGAAGAAAAGAAAGAAAGAAAGAATAGAGGAGAAATAGGGAAGGAGAAATGTCAGACTTCCTGACAACTGTTCTCAAACATTATCAATCTGCCGAATGCATTCTTAACTTGGGTTAAGTTAACCCAAGGTAGAAGGTAGGTGGGTAATAGGTTAGGAAGAGCTGACCCGCTTTTGGCAACCCCCTCTGTAGGTCACGTATAAATGATCATCTTTAAAGAGAGTCATTGTTCTCTACAAAGTAGGAATATTTGTCACACATCTTTTCAGTTTCGATATCCCAGCCAGAACTGAAACAATGGAAGAAGGCCCACTTAGATCTTACACATATAAAAAATTTTTCTCAAGATTTTTCACGCATTTTAAAGTATAGCAGAAATAATCCCCAAGTTATGTAAAAGCTATATGCATTGAGATAGCCATTATAGTGTTAATTATAAAACTATAAAATTCCAAAATGGTAATTTGGATGTATTCCAATGTCCCATGACAGGAAAATGGGTAAGGAAGTTGGAGTATATCTATATTAAGAGAAACCATGCTATGAAAATAATGGTAACAGACTGTGTTCTCATGGGAAAGGAGAATTCGAGTTCAACATGAAATGGAAAATGCAGGACACAAAATCCTATTCACACTACGTTTACGACTATGTAAGTTACTTATTAAGGGGTTGGGCTAGGAAATCAAACACCTAGTTTTCTAATCATGCCTCTGTGACTTGTACTTTGATAACCTTGAGAAGGTTATTCAAAACCTTCAACTCTTCTCTGTGCAAAGAGGAAAGCACTTGCTGTTGTCATGAGAATTACATGAGCTAATGCAAACCACGTGTTCCGAGTACTTACTAATTACCGAAAAGGCTCTATTAAAATCCTGGAAAGGACACACAGAAATGAGAACAGGAGTGAGGTTAAGATGATAAGATCTCTTTTACTTTATTTATAATCTTCCTTTAGTGATGTTATATTACCTCCAGGATTAAAAACAGACTCAAAGATACCGAGCAGTAGGGGGCCAATATATTGGGGATGCCAGCCCACAGACTCTAAGGACAACCCTTGAATAAGAGCTTGCACCAAATTGAGGCTTCCTCACACTTTGTGGACAGGTCTCCCCAGACTGTGATAACCAGTTTGAAAAAGATTTTGCTCATTCCAATCAGTTGGCATTCTCTAGCAATCTTTGATGGTCTGGGTATCACTGCCTTAGACTTCAGCTGTATGCTACAGAGGTTCACCTTACTTTCTTCCCAGTCCTTTATGGCAAAGTGATAAAACCCAAATAAAATATTTCAGAAACAGACCAAGGCTAATATCCAGCTTGTGGTCATTTGATAAAAGAGGGAGAATTACAATTTCCTGAAGTAGGGTTTAATTCAAACAAGAGAATATATCTTGGCAAACATTTCAATGATTTTTTATTACAGTTTATTATGTTCCCTCATTATCTGGGCTGTAATCTGCGTATACGTTGGGTATTAAACTACTTCTGAAAGTTTGCAAATAAACTCTCTCCCTATACTTTATCATGCTTTTATTTACTGCTATTTGCCCTAATAAAAACATTACATGCCTTATTTCAAACTAAGAAGAGAGCCAACAATAAATAGCATTTGATGAAAACGTTGAAAATTTAAAAGGCCTTAGCTGAGTGGGTTTTCGACTAGGACCTTGACCCAGAAACGTATAATTGATTAACCTAAGCCAATCTCTTCAAGACTAAGTGAAACTTACTTTTACATATTGACTGTTTACATAGGTCTGTGCTGCTGTTTCTAGTAAGAACCAGTCAACTTGCCCAAATAATAATAAAGAAATTCATATTCTCCTATTTGATGGGAAGGTTGAACAATGACAAGTTACACAAGGATAAATGATTAAAAATAAACTATAAATAAAAGCATGTCAAACAGAATATTTAAGAAACCTCTTCCATCAATCTTTTATTCTTTAAAGAAAAGATGGTGAGTTTTGGCTGAGAAATTGTGGTCAATTAGTTTTTAAATGAGCACAGAGTTAGGATAGTAGTTTTATAGTATTATAAATCCTATAGATAGTATTTCAGAGTTTGAGAGATTTGAGTTCGATGGTATATCAATCAATTTTTGCTAGAAAACGAGACAAGAACTCAATGGCCCATATCTGTAAGCCTTTATGTCTCACTTATGTGTCTGCAGGCAGCTAGGTGGGGTGGGAGGACTTTGCTGGTCTTGGCTAGGGTGAGCTGGATTAGGGCGCCAGCCAGATTCGAATCAGGTTGTCCCATGTGTTCTCATCTTCTGGGGCTGGTAGAATAGATGGGGAATGCCCTCGTGAAGGGAGGTGAAAGGTCTCGAAGAGGATGAGCAATAATAAAGGCAGACTCTCGAGCCTAGGCTTGGAGTTTGCACCCCCATTATTGTAAGTTACATGCTGACCTCCCATAGAGACGGGGGAGGAGTGGGGTGACTTTTGACTAACAGTCTAATACATCCAGTACATATTATACTTCCCATTCCTAAACGACTCACAGAGCCATCAGCCTTATCACTAAACTCTCTTGCTTTTTCCTCAATATCACACCTGTCTCTTCCCTGCTCTCCATTTCCTTGGTGCAGCAGATCTTCTTTATGATAATGGCCTCCTTCCCTATGTCCCACAGCCTAACTTTGTCTTCTGTAATACCGTCCTTGTTAACTTTTTAATGTATAATCGGGGCATATTGCTCCTCCTCTCGTAATTCCATGTCTCCCTATCATGACAGGTGGGCAAATGTTCTCAAGATGGAATAAATGACCCTGTCGGTCAAATTTTCTCCTTTCTCCTCACCCCTTTCCCCAACCAATTTCCACATTGCATCTTAGATATTCGTAATCCTCCCATCATCCTTACATCACCGTGCCCCTGCGTCTGCCCTTCCATCTATCTGTAGTGGCCTCTTACACTGGCCCATGGCTCAGAGTCCTCCTGTTTTTCAACTCTAGCTCTTGTCCGAAGTTGTATCAGTCAGGCAAGGCCAATTTATAAAGCAATAACAGCCAGTGGTGGCTTGTAACCTCACAATCTACGTCCACTGCTGGTTGACTTTGGATCTCTTCATTTCAAGGCCCAGACTGATGGAGTAGCTATCTGAGATGTTGCACCATTGGGAAAATAAAAATGGTGAAGCATGTGCTAGCTCTTAAAACTTCTGCCTGGCAGCGATCCATGCCTCTACCGCTCCTAGTTCATTGGCTAAATCAAGGCACATATGCATATTAGAGTCCAATCGGATGGAGAAGTAACACTCTTCCTCAGAGAGGAGCATCTCAGTGTGACCCAAGTAAGTATTTTGAAGAATAAGAAAATATACCACAGAAGCTGTCCTTTTATCTTCCTCGTAGACTTCTGGATTCCTTCCAGTAGGGAACAACAGCAATTACTGTCTTATTTATTTAAAGAAGTACATGTGGGCGCCTGGGTGGCTCAGTGGGTTAAAGCCTCTGCCTTCGGCTCAGGTCATGATCTCAGGGTCCTGGGATCGAGCCCCGCATCGGGCTCTCTGCTCTGCAGGGAGCCTGCTTCCCCTCTCTCTCTGCCTGCCTCTCTGCCTACTTGTGATCTCTCTCCTCTGTGTCAAATAAATAAATCTTAAAAAAAAAAAATAAAAAATAAAGAAGTACATGTGTATACAATATACACACCTTTATTGATCATCTGACTTATTGGACACATTTTCTACTTTTCATATAACTTTTGGCAACAGTGTTACTAAACTTTCGGCAATAATATAATAAAGATCCTTCTTCTAGTTTCCAATAATATTCACCTTATTTGCCTGCCAGCCATCACCTGAAGCTTTCTGAAGGACCACAAGTCTTCTACTGGCAGTTGTTTCAAGGTGCTCAGGCTGTCACTAACACTTTTCTCAAAGCCCACTGCCTTGTTCCAAAGCCACTGCCAAACTTTGGGTTTGTATTTTGGCAATGTCCCACTCTTAATATTAATATATGTGTTAGTTAGGCATTGGTGTGTAACAAATTACTATAAAACTTAGCAACCTAAAACAACAAACATGTATTATCTCATTTTCTGGATGATCTAGCTAAGAATATTTCCAACCAGGATGTTGAAATTGCCACCTGGTTTCTTCTTTCTGCTTTTATTTAGTAAGATGCAAGAAGAGAGAGAAAAACTAAAGGAAAGGCTGTTAGATTTTCTTTTTTAAAATTTTATTTTGAAGATTCTCGGGGTCTAGCAGAGGGTTTAACACACAGGAGCAAGAGCCTGTCATAAAAATAACTAAGTAAATCAATGAAAATTTAAGCAGAATAGTTAGGGCCCTGAAACTATTCTGCACGATACTGTAATGGTAGGTACATTTGTCAAAACCAATAAAATGTACACATCAAGAGTAGACTCTAATGTAAAGTATGGACTTAGGGTAATGACTGTGTCAGTGTAGGCTCATCGATTATAACAAATGCAACATTCTGGTGGTGACGATTCAGTGGGGGAGACTGTGCTTTTGTGGGGACAGGGAGTAGGGGGGCACTCTTCATGATTTCCTCTCTTTTTTGCTGAGAGTCTAAAACTACTGTAAAAATAAAACCTATGATTTTGGGGGGGAAAAGCTACTTTGGATTTTTTTCTTTTTCTTTTTTTTTTTTTTTTTTTTTGGTCATTACATGGGCATTTAAGTACTAAGCATTTGGTTTTGACTATTATCACTGCAGCCTTTGTTCCTGACAATATTTAGGTGACTCTTTAAAGAGTCTACCAGGGATAAGTTTAATAATCAGGACAGAAATAAGAGGATAGAGATGATGATATCCTCTGAAGCCCATGAAAAATGTTTTTATTCCAGATCCTATGACCTGGGATTGAATGTTGGGATTTAGCCTTCGTGTATGCATGTATCAGTTTCTGGAGCCCTTTTGTTTATTAATTCGTAATAACATAGTGCCACTTAGTATCTTCCATGGGTTGGATTTATTTGGCTCTCTCATGCTTCAAAAAAGACTATGTGAGTCAGAGATGTTTCTGTGACTAGTTGGTCCCTCCATACCCATACCCTTGAAGAGAAAGAGGAATCAACCATTCAGGAAAGGTGACCACCTTTTTATTCCTTCCTGCCCTGGGAATTTCTGCTAGTGATTGCCAGATTTCTAACTTGTCCCAACTGAGATGCAGGAGAGCAGTAAGTCTGCATAAACAAAAGGACAAAGTGGTGACTTGTGGAAGTGAGACCCTTGCGTGCGATGGGTATCAATAAAGAGAAGTCTTATATTTTAGTTTACTCTAGGAATGTATGCAAGTGAGGGGATTTAATCCTTTAGCTACATTTGAGATGGTCTGAATTCCCTGGAAGGTCAAAGTACAGCCTATACATTTGACGTAATGGGAGTGAATGGAAAACAGATCCTTAGATAACAGACAAAGAGGAGGCTTGGTAACATCTGAGGTGACTCCACTGAACCCTATAGTTGTCTACCTCTCTGCCTTACGCCAGGCAATTGGAGCTAAACTGGAAACTGGACTGGAAATCGTGCTGATTGCCTGGTTGTGAAGGAAAGCCTCTGGCTTCATCACCACCAGATACCCTGTTAGCTATGGTAGTGTCACCAATTGTAGGTGTGGCTGGAGGAGGGTAAAGGACAGTTTTCGAGATAGAGAATTCCATTACGTATTTGGATGAACATTTCTTATTGCTTGCTTATTCCCAACATTTAAGCTTAGAAGAGAAAATCAAAGAGGAGCATTCTTTTTTCTTGTTAAACAAATGTCTTTAATCCTCTGAAGAATATAAATGAGAAGGGAAATCACTTACTGCTTGAACATTTGTTCTTGACAAAGTAACAGGGTCTAGATGTGATTGAAAAATAGTCATATGAGGGGCGCCTGGGTGGCTCAGTGGGTTAAGCCTCTGCCTTCGGCTCAGGTCATGATCTCAGGGTCCTGGGATCGAGCCCCGCGTCGGGCTTTCTGCTCAGCAGGAAGCCTGCTTCCCCCTCTCCCTTTGCCTGCGTCTCTGCCTACTTGTGATCTCTCTCTGTGTCAAATAAACAAATAAAATCTTTAAAAAAAAAAAAAAGAAAAACAGTCATATGAAAATTCTGGTCTTTCTTATTGACATATAGCCTAACTAGAGACACTACATTTAAAAACAAAACAAAACGAAACTATAGACACCACAAAGCCATTGTGATCTTTCATTCTGGCGGACCATCTCCTAGCACGACCTCAGTTATAAGGTCATGAAATGTGCTAGAGTTGGTGAAGAAAAACTCATGCCTTTGAAATTTAAGAGCATTTTTTATTCACTTTGGTAGTCTTTCTGAAATTCTGTGAGCAGAGCTTACCTAGTTTGCTTCTTCATTACTTGGAAATCCTGAAGAGTTTTTCTTGGAAGTGACCAGATGGAAAAAATTAAAAATGTTTTAGGAGAGCTATTAATTCTGGGTGGATTTTTTTTTTCTAGAATCCTTCTATTTTTATTTAGGCTTAGATCAAGAACATTTATGAGATTAACATTAGCTTATCCAACATGATAAAGATTGTTTTTATTAGAATTTTAAGCTGTACCTATATGCATTGATGAGCCTGACTCTGTTTTAATGATTGTCTTTATATCTCTTTAACTTTCAGAAGACAAAAAATTGAAAAATTTCCCCTATTCTTTGCTTCAAGTAGCATGAACCTGAGGAAGCACCGATATTATCTCCAGGACCTTTTTAGAAAGAACATTTGGTCCCATTCTTATTACTCTTTTTTTTTTTTTTTTAAAGATTTTATTTATTTATTTGACAGAGAGAGAGAGAGATCACAAGTAGGCAGAGAGGCAGGCAGAGAGAGAGGGGGAAGCAGGCTCCCTCCTGAGCAGACAGCCTGATGCGGGGCTCGATCCCAGAACCCTGAGAACATGACCTGAGCCGAAGGCAGAGGCTTTAACCTACTGAGCCACCCAGGCGCTCCCCCCCCCCCATTCTTATTACTCTTAATGGATGTTCCTTGGTAAAGAATAAGTATCAGTGGTGTGATGGGGACCTCATGAAGAAAGACTAAGTTCTATTATTGGATTTCTGGAGGGAGAAAAAAAAGTCCTGCAGGAGAATAATGAGTAAACCCAAAGAGATCCCTTTTCTTCTCAATATTTTATAATCACATACCATAATCTCGTCTACAATTAGATGAAGTTTAGGTGTTGAAATCGTCAAAATTCCCACAAATGGGAGAACATTTTATAAGATTTTCACGGTGCCAACATAAATACCATGGGCTGCACAAAGGAAGAGCATACAAGCTCAATAACTCTACAGAAACTGTTATCCTCCAAGAGGAATAAAAAGAACTTAGCAAGGTAAATTTTAACCTGTCAGAAAGTCGCTGTGGAATAGTGGAAAGAGCCGTAGGCATGCAGGTCTAACCCTCGACTTAGCCCGTTATCTTTTACCTGGCAAATCTTTAGCTTCCTCATTTGTGTGATAACACAGATGCCTACCTGGCAGGGAGGGTCTGACAATTTTCTGAGATAAATTATTCAAGAGTGCCTAGAACATAGTAGATGTTCCCTAAATGTCCATTATGGAAAATGTAATAAAAATTCATTATCACTGGATGAGAAGGAAGGACACCTGTCCTACTGACACATTTTTTAGCATAGCAAAGATAACCTCAGCCCTTTGGTGTGCCTATGTTCTTTTCCCTTGATGATATGAATTCCCTGTTTTTGCTTTTCCTAGGATAGTATATATTGGCATTGCATTAATTATTTGTTTTTTTTTTTTTTTTCACAGTATAGCTTGGTACAAGCATATTTACTGATGAGCTCATTACAACTCTAAAAGTGGGTGAACTCTGTCCAATGTCTTTGATGCAATCATGTGTGTCCCAACATGTTTTACTTTTGTTTTTAGGTTGCTAAGTGCAAGTCTGACCTGTTCTCCTCTAGTTAGCGTGAACCTGCAGGAAAGGGTTTCACTAGTGTCATCTGTTTCAGTATCAGATTGATGTGCCACTGTCCTTACACAGAGATGATGGCACATCCGAAATAGCTCATGATGTGTAATTTTGATTGTTTTTTCCAGGAGTCACAACGTGTTTTGGATGAACGATTCATATATACTCAACCTGATGCTCTTTGTACCTTGAGGCATTTTTGAGGGAGATGTTATAGGTCGCCTGTGGAGTAAGGGTCAAGTCGACATGTCTTTGAATGGAGGTCATGCTAAAAAGGAATTATTAGATTTTTTTGCCTCTGATATGAATGGTTCTTGCAAAATTTATTCCAGTTACTTTTCGGTTGGCTTAAAATCAGTACGCTGGATACAAATTATACAGGGAAGTTCCCACAGAAATAATTAACAATAATAACTGTGAATATGATCTTTCTGTTTTTGAAAAATGCCAACACAAAGGTTCACTTTCATATTCCATCATGTTTCAGTCATGAACATTTTTTTTATTATCCTTTAATGATAAACCTGATTTTGTCCCAAACCTAGGAAGGATCTGGTTTGGTGCTCTGTTTTGAAATCTGAATGAAAAAAACGTAATCGTTACAAAATGCTTTTAACACCTATGGTAAGATGTGGTATTATCTGTACTTCACTTAGAAGGCAAACAAGGAACAGAGTATCATTTTTTTTATTATGTTCACTTAGCCACCATATAGTTCATCATTAGTTTTTGATGTAGCGTTCGATGATTCATTATTTGCATATATCACCCAGTGCTCTCCTCACAACCTGTGCCCTCCTGAATACCCATCACCCAACTCAGAGTATCATTTTTAATAATAAAACACAGATTAAAAAAATAAGTAACAGAAAATAGGCAATTATTTGTCTACTGTATTGGCTTATGTCATTTTCTTCTAGCTTTTTTGTTTGTTTGTTTTTTAGATGAAAACAGAGAAAACATGATAGCAGGTCTCATAAGTTTTGGAACCCTGAATTGCTCCCATTTCCAATCTTTTAGGGCAGTAAAATTTCTTATTTTGTCTTTATAGTTAAAATTTTTAAAAAATATTTTATTTATTTATTTGACAGAGAGAAAGAGAGAGAGAACACAAGCAGGGGGAGCAGCAGGCAGAGGGAGAGGGAGAAGCAGGCTTCCCACTAAGCAGGGAGCCCAACGTAGGGCTCGATCCCAGGACCCCAGGATCATGACCTGAGCCGAAGGCAGATGCTTACCAACTGAGCCACCCAGGCGCCCCTTGTCTTTACAGTTGAATTCTTACTCCAGTACTGCTATTATGACTGTAGTGGTTGATAATGGAGCCTTCATACAATTTCTATTAGTATAGAGTCAATCAAATAAAGTGCAATGTCCTCATTATTATTAAGTAAATTCAAATGTGACACATACCTTTGGAGTACCAGAAGTCTAGGTATAATCCAGAGAACTAATTGTTAAAAAGAAGCAGCCCAGCCAGAGGGCTATTTACAAAGTATTGCACACAGGGAGATTTGGCCCACGTTGAGTATGTTCAGCATCCCCAGATACTTAGTGTCAAATAGCCCGTTTTCAATTTTTCATGCTAATTTATAGAGACTGGCATGTTCTGGTTTTTTTTTTTTTTTATTATTATCCAAATTTTAATTTTGGAAAGGCAAATCAAATTGGACGAGTTCCTGGAACTATTCTTGATGGAGCTTCAATGTTCAGATGTCCTGGATGTGGTGAGGTTAACAGTGACCTTCAGAGTTGGAGACGAGCTCTTCTGGTCTAATCTTACACATGGATAATAATAATACCTGGAAGCAATGAAGTTACAAAGGACATAAATGATCTGTTCCAACGTTTGAAGACCATCTGGTACTTTTTAGTTTTTCTTCCCTCATATTTCTCTGCTAATATATTTTCTTTCAATGCAGAAACACCTTAGGATATAGACTGATGACAGTGTGAAACCTGTTGGGAACTGTCAATACTGATTTTCCTTGCATCTTCCCCCCTCCCCCCACATATATGTGACAATGCCTGAAAGGAAACAATTAAAAATAATGTCTATTTTATTGCAACTAAGTTTACAACTTTTCAGCATGGTAACTACAGCACGACTTGAAGAGACATCTAAAAGACTCATAACATGCCCTTAAATATCAATTTGAAAGTGAGTTTGTTTGTAGCCTTTCAGTTTTGCCAAAGAAGGGAACTTTCCTGAAATGTTTGCGGATTTTTCTCAGACTTGGGGTATAATGTCCTGGTTACTGAGATCCTCTGGAAATTACTGAGATGGCTTGCAATTTTCTCCTTCTCACTCATCCAGAAAGGGAATAAACAAGCATTTCTCTTATGAGGCAGCAATGGGGACACTGCAATGTACTGACCGAGGTGTTAAAAAAGTGAGGTGGCAAGAATGTCCTTTTTTTCAGCTGCCAGTGTCTGATATGTGCTCCCAGATATACTGAGTTATACACCTAAGACTTGTTAAACGTTCATTGGTATGTCTGACCAATGTATTATTCTAAATCAAATTTTCTCAACCTTAGCTCTGTTGACGTTTTGGGTTGATAATTCTTTACCAAAGGGGCAGATGTCCTGTGTGTGGTGGGATGTTTAATAGCATCCTTGATCTTTACCCAGTAGATGCCAGGAGCTCCCTCCCCCACTAATAGAACAACAAATGTCTCTAGACATTGCCAAGTGGCCCCTGGGGGCAAATTGCCCTTGGTTGAGAATCACTGCTGTAAGTCTTGGGGAAAAAAAAAACAAAAACTAAAACCAAACCAAACAGAAAGACAAATACTTCCAAGGCTAGGATATGACTATCTATCTATCTATCTATCTAGATATAGACTATATTAGAGACTATATGATTTCAGTCTTATATCTAAATATTTAGTTTAGATGAATATATATTGTGTCTTCCATATACAATTCCCTAAGCTCTTTGGTCTCCTAAAAGAAACTGAGGATGAGCTTAAAAATACTTTTCTTCCCTGTCTTATAATTCTTGCAATAGGCAAGACATGCATCTATTTTGAAAATTGATTTTAATGTGTGGGCTCCCTGTTCGTCGTTGATAGAAACCATTTTTGCCTTCTCCACATCACCCAGGGGATCTCAGATCTCAGCCGGGGAACAGTATGTTGCTGGGCTAGCTTCGCGTATGCTCCCATCACCACTTTTCAATATAGTTGCTGCTAGTACAGCCTTATGTGGAGCTGTCTCCAAGAGCTAGCCAACGAGTACCTCACTGGGACAAGTTTCCCATCATCTTCTCCCAACACTTTTTTTTCTCCCTCTCATTCTACAGGCATATTGATCTTGATGAGAAAAATCAGCTCGGAGAATAGTCAAGAAAGCGATATATTGAAAACAAAGCCATCTATGTGGTAAGGAAGGTATTCAAGGTAAGTAAGAAGATGGGGTTACATTTTTATGATGTGTTAGAAAAAATCATCCTGGAAAAATCTGGCTCTGGAGGCCAACCATTATTCACTTTGGGGGAATGTGTCATGCAAAAGATCTGATTTTAGGAAATTTCCCAATGACCTGTGTTGTCCTGGGTGCGTTACTCAGAACGCAAACCAAGTTTCAGTCTAAGAAGGAATGTTGACTTAATGCAGCAGCTTTCTCTGGGCCAAGTTCCCTTCTTCGTAATCTCACAAGTGTTATATTTAACCTACATTTGGAAGAGAAAAAATATGTGAACATGGAATTTGGCCCACAGATTAATTATTTGGGTTTTCTGAATTCAGGAGAATTTACTTGCTGAAGCAGTTGTCCCTGAATTTTATCTTTTTAGTGAAATCTCCACATATTGAAATTCCTTTTAGACTTCATGATTGAAGTGTTTGATAACCTGAAAATAACCATCGATTAAAGTCACTGTACTTTTCCTCAATGTTCCTGATCCTGTGCTTTTATGAATCAAAGTTTTATGACTGAGATGGAGATCATTCTGATATTTAGGGTTCTCTCAGACAATTAAGAGTTAGGGTGATTCTTCACAACCTCTTCCAGAAAACAAACGATGAAGAAGGACTTTCTAACTCACTTAATGAGGCCAAAATTACCTTGATATCACAGCTAGACAGACAGTAGAGCAAAAACAGAACAAAACAAAACCTATGGACAGTATCTCATGTGAACTTAGGCCTTAAATTCCTAAAAAAAAAAGTTTAGTAACTTGAATCCAGCAATATATAAAAAGAATTATACACCATAGCCAAGTGGGGTTTATTCCAGTAATACTATGGTAGTTAAATATTTTAAAAATCAGTGCATTGGGACGCCTGGGTGGCTCAGTGGGTTAAAGACTCTGCCTTCAGCTCAGGTCATGATCTCAGGGTCCTGGGATTGAGCCCCACATCGGGCTCTCTGCTTAGCGGGGAGCCTGTTTCTCCCTCTCTCTCTGCCTGCCTCTCTGCCTACTTGTGATCTCTCTCTCTGTCAAATAAATAAATAAAATCTTAAAAAAATAAAATCAGTGCATTAACCCTATAGATCAAATTGGGGAGAATTGGATTTTTACTATGTTGAATCTTCCTGCTGACATAGTTGTCTCTCCATTTATTTAGATGTCCTTTTCTTTTACCAATATTTTATGATTTTTAGCATACATTTAACATTTTTAATACTTTGTAAATCATAGGTCATATATGTATCTATATATATATTTAGATTTATACATAATTATTTCCTTTTATGAGGATGTTCCCCTCTGTTTCTTGTTCTGGGAGAGTACATATACTCTCTTTTTACATATAATATACATATATAATAAATGAGTGTTAAATTTTGTCATCTATTTGATCTCTATCAATAAGCTAAAGAAGAAAAATTACATGATCATATCAACTGGTAAGTTATAAGAGAATATACATATATTCTCCATAACCAAGAAATAGAGGGGGAAAACCTCAATTTCCTAAAGAGCATGCATAAAAACCAAAGAGCTAGTATCATATTTAATGGTGAAAAGCTGAATGAGTTTTCCTAAAATCAGGAACAAGGCAAGAATGTTTATTCCAGGGCGCCTGGGTGGCTCAGTCAGTTAAGCGTCTGCCTTCGGCTCAGGTCAGGATCCCGGGGTCTTGGGATCGAGTCCTGCATTGGGCTCCCTTCTCGGCAGAGAGCCTGCTTCCCCCTCTCCCTCTGCCTGCCACTCTGCCTACTTGTGCTCTATATCTCTCTGTCAAATAAATAAATAAAATCTTAAAAAAAAAAAAAAAGAATGTTTGCTCCAGCCATTCCTATTCAACAGAATGCTGGAAGTTCTATCTGCAATAAGTCACAAAAAAAAAGTGAGAGAGAGAAAGAGACATTATAGACTGGAGAGGAAAAATTAAAACTGTTCCTACCTAAATTTTGATATTGTATACATAGAAAATGCCAAAGGACCTGCAAAACAAAAAAACAAAAAATAACCCCCAAACTAATAATGAGTTTAGCAAGGTGACAGGATACAAAAATCACACAAAAAAACAACTGTATTTCTCTATATTTGCAAAGAATATATGAAAACCAAAATTAAAATACAAGGCTATTTACAATCACTCAAAAAAAAAAAAGAATTTTGAAAAATCTAGCAATATACATACAGGACCTGAACACTATAAATCACTGAAGATGTTAAATGCATGCTAAAAATTATAAAACACCAATAAAAATCAAAGAACATCGAGATATATGGTGAGACAACCATGTCAAGGAAAGGACGCAACATCGTAAAAATACCACTTCTCCTAAATCTGATCTATAGGGTTAATGCAATTCATATCAAAACTGTAGTAACATTTTCTGCAGATATGGAGAAGCTCATTCTAAAATTTATATGGCAAAGCACAGGCCCAAGAATAGCTAAAAATAATTTTGAAAAAGAATAAACTGGGAGGGATCATTCTGCCCAAAGTTAAGACTTATTGTATGTTTACAACAATAAGAGACTGTGGTATTGAGGGATCAGTAGAACCAGAAGAGAGAACCCAGAACTTGACAAATATGTCAACTGATTTTTTAAAAAGTTGCAAAAGCAGTTCAATCAAAGACCAATCTTTTCAACAGATGGTGCTAAAACAAATATCGAAAGGCAAATAAATGAATGTTAATCTAAATCTAATACTTTATAGAAAAATTAATTCAAAGTTCATAGATTTTAATGTAAAACTATAAAACTTTGAGAATAAAACAGAAAAATTTTAGAACCTAGGGCTAAATGAAGAATTCTGAAACATGACACCAAAAGCATGATCCATAAAAGAAAATAATTATATTGGATTTTATCAGAATTAAAATTTTTTGCTCTGAAGGAGCATGTTAAGAGGATGAACATTTAAAGAGTAGGAGAAAATATTTTCGAGTAACAATGTCCAATATCAGGGGCGCCTGGGTGGCTTAGTCAGTTAAGCATCTGACTCTTGGTTTCAGCTCAGGTCATTATCTCAGGGTGGTGAGATCGAGCCCGACGTCTGGCTCTGTGCCGGTGAGCATGGAGCCTGCTTGGGATTCTCTCTCTCCCTCTCCCTCTGCCCCTTCCCTGTGCTCTCTCCCTCTCTGTCTCTGTCTCTCTTTCAAAAAAAAAAAAAAAAAGGTTAAGGAAAAAACCAATATCCAACATAGAACTTGTATTTAGAATATATAAAAAAAAACTCCCAAACCCCATCATTTAAAAAAAATTCACTTAGAAAATGTGCAAGTGTAATGAAGAGAAATTTTATCAAAAAGGAAATATAGCTAGCAAATAAACACATGAAGGGATATTTGTCATCATTGCTATTAGCAAAGTGCGAATTAAATCTCGATGAGATATGACTACACACCTATTAAAACAACTTTAAAAAAAGCTAATGATTATATGGTTAATGGCCAAAGCTGGAATGAGTCGAGCCACAAAATATGTAACATAGTGTTGAATTATAGCCCAGAGAATAAAATAAATGTACATGAATCCATACTGATATAAATCAAAGATGTAAAAAATAAATGGAGAAAAGACAAAACTTTCCTTATAAAATAATTCCAAATATCACATGTAGATACTCTCCCCTCTAGGAGATAAATCTTACAGACTATTTTCTAAAGAAAAGAGTATAAGCGGGAAAAATATTAACTTTACACTTCCTTGGCCAGATGATCAAGGTTAACACTATGGTGATGTCATGTGGAATTCATGGACCCAATAATATTACTTGATGATAAGGGTACTTTTTTTTTCTTTTTTTATCACTGTCGTATTCTTTCTAAACCTCATAGCCCAAGTCCAGTTATGATAAGAAACATTGGGTAAAGCTAAATTCTAGAATATTCTACAAAATACTTGCCCAATACTCCTCAAAACTGTCAGGGTCATAAAAAATGAAGAAAAGCTGAGAAACTGTCCTAGACCAGAGGAGAGTAAGGGGATATGACAACTAAATACAATGGGCTATCCTGGATGAGATCCCAGAACAGAACAAGGACATTAATAGAAAAAACAAACAACTGCTGAAACCTGAATACAGTCTGGAGTTTAGTTAATAGTAATGTTCCAATGTTGATTTCTTCGTTTTGACAAAATATACCAGAGTAATGTAAGATGATAACTTTATGGGCACTGAAACTGTGAGGTTTAGGAGAACTCTCTGTACTATCTTTGCAACGTTTATGTAAATCTTAAAGTATTCCAAAATCAAAAGTCTATTTAATAAAGATTATCTTATGGTTTAAAAAAAAAAGTATAAAGTTCCCAAGAATAAACAAAATAATGTCTAAAAGCAAAATTTAAAATTTCATTGAAAGATAATGAAGATCTAAATTAATGGAAAAGTGTAACAGGCTCATTCATTAGAAGAAACAATATTATAGAGATGTCACTTCTTCCTACATTGCAGTGGTGACAGCAAAAATGTCCTCAGATTGCCGACTTGACCTTTGAATAATAAAGCTAGAACATTTAATTTAAATGTACATGATTAATTGTAAAATGATTTTAATAAAAGATGTAATGATTTAATGTACCAGTCATCATAATTATTAATTAAATGTGACCATTTCAGTTTTTTATTCATTTCATGAACAAAAATGCACCAAATGCTTTATGTACCAACTGCTTTGTAGAAACACTCTTCAAGAATGAACAAAGTTAGGGGCATTTGGCTGGCTCAGTCAGAAGAGTGTGTGACTCTTGATCTTGGTGTTGTCAGTATGAGCCCCAAGTTGGGTGTGGAGATTACTTAAAAAAATTGATCTTAAAAAAAAAAAAAAAGAATGCACAAAGTTGTTTATCAACTTGCCCTCTACTCTGAAAGCAAACCTCAATATTATTTGGAAGGTAAATGTGGGAAGACCAA
Organism: Potos flavus; assembly: GCA_028534135.1. Lineage (NCBI taxonomy): Eukaryota > Metazoa > Chordata > Mammalia > Carnivora > Procyonidae > Potos > Potos flavus. The sequence continues at coordinate 8,779,425 of CM052891.1, read as the reverse complement.
TAAAGATACACCTACGTTTCAAAGCAAATAGAAGACCAGAATAAGCTGGTCCCTCTTCAGCTCTTTACATCTCGTCTGATACTGTGTAGACAGAACCCCCTCATATATTTAGCATGGAGCCAATCAAACAATAATGAGAGCAAACCAAAGAGAGTTGATGGAGCACTTGAAAAAGACAATCAGAGGAAAGCATGCAGTTTTCAGTCCTGAAATATTAGCACTTTTAAATAACTCCCCGTGTTCCTGATTGGGGGAGCGGTGTGGGTAAAGCCTTGGATACTATTCTTCCAACCTTTTCATTGTCTTCAAGAAGCCATGACTAGTATGCCTCTATTACAGATTAGAAATGAGGTTCTAAGTCTAAGTCATCTAAACTTGAAGAGGTTATTTGATATATAGAAACCCACAGAGCTAGTAACTGGCGGAGTCAGGATGAGAATCTAAGTCCATACCATCTGGTTTATCCTCCTGAACTGATGCTGTTGTAAGAAGCTTCTCTGTTGGACAACAAGCAAGGGCTAATTATTTCAAATATTTTGGCAACCAGTGAGGCTGTTTGTTTAACGAAGGGTGAAAATGGAACCTTTCTCATTTTCTCTTCGTACTAAATCCTTAAGTCGTACAAACTCTAAATATAAATGCTTAGGAATTCAGTGGAACTGTGTTTCCTTATTAAAAAAAAAAAAAGTTGGGGGGGATTGAATTTTAAGCCAAGTGATTTCTGGAAAGAGTCACGCATGTGAGGCAGCACTAGTTCTCTGGAGGTCCCGCCATATTGGGACAGGTCCTAATTGGCGGAAAGAAAGGGAAAGATTCATAATGAATATAATAACAGGGAGAAATGGAACAAAAAAGACTCCTTTCTCTTCTCCTTCTAATCAAGGGCCCTGATAAAAGACACGCAGATACATAGCAAGAACATTCCAAGGTTGAATCACATTTATTTCCAAACCTGCTGTCATTTAAAATGTAGGTTCAAAAAAATAAGCAACCAACAATCATACAAAACCCTCTCATCTTGGGCCAAATTCTGAGCTGAACCAACACAGGATATTTTCTAGAAGCTTATTAAATGTTTGGCAAACATTAAACAATCCTTTATTTGTTATAAAATTATTCTTAAGCTCCTACAGCTTCAGTGATACTAATAGGTTTAAGTAAAGAAACAAATGTGGGGGAAAATGTTAATGACCACTATTCAAAAGGACTAATGTGAAACACAAGGGTGGGACCACTTTAATCACTCATTTATATTATTACAGGTGCCCACTTTGATGACTTGTACTCCTGCCTTTGATCTTCACTGTAGAAAATGCTCTGCTCCATTTCAAAAGAGATTGCCTTGTGCCCCATTTGTTGGCCTTTGGATCAAACCAGCAACAGACCTCACAGATAGAATTCCACCATTGGCCATTCACAAAGAGGTAAATTGTAAATCCTTTGCCTTCCTTCCAAATATTTCTCTCAACAGAGAACAGGTTTATTTATTTTTTTTTAATCTGTTTGTTAATATTGCCATCTGCTTTGGTTACTACTAAGGTTTAGAGTTTGAGCCTTATCATAAAGTGTTTTGCCAAAACCCTTTCATTTTCAGCTATTTAAAAAAAAAAAATAAGTTAAGCCTGGGTAGACATTGTAAAACGTGTTTTAAAATGTTGGCCTTATGCCTTTGCTAGTGATGATAACAACACTCCTATCTGCAATTTGAAACCTGATTTTAGATAAGGATGCTGCTACTGAGCCATGATTAGCAGAAGGAGGCCTTTGAATTTTCATGGGCTTATTCCTGCTGGCATACATTTTTACTCTTGGGCCAGCAACACATGCATTTTTGAGGTAAAGGGAAGGCATTTTGCCATCATGGGGAACAGGATTAATATAACTGGCCCTTGTAAAGATAGCAAGGATGACTTATTTGCTCTCTAATTATCTAAGACTGAAGTAAGGAAAGGGAAGTGGTAGAGTAGGATAATCTGGGATTTATAGCCAAGGTCCTGGGACCAAAACCAAAATTTGCCATTTAGTAGCTGGTTAACCTTGGGTAAGTCAATTCATACCTCACAGACTGTTTCCTTGTCTCTTATCTGAGACCAATAACATTGGCTTATCTCAATGAACAGTTGATTTGATACTTACAAGAATAGCTTATAAATCTTATAAATGGTAAAGCCTACATCAATGTTGATTAAAATAATGACTGAGCCACAAGACCCAAGTTGTAGGAAATTTGGGAGAGTATCATAAAAGAAGTTAATAAATAATAGGATATGGAAAAAATGAAATACCTGTTTATATTAGTTTTCTATCACTGCATAACAAATGGTCACAATTCATACACATTTATTATCTCACAGGTTCTATGTTTCAGGAGTCTGGGCATGGCTTACCTAGCTAGGTTCTCTGGAAAGCTAAAATCAAGGTGTCAGCCAGAGCTGAGTTCTCATCTAGGGGCTTGATTAGGGATGGGTTCACTATCAGACCCACTCAGGTTGTTGGCAGAATTCATCTCTTTGTGCTTGGAGGGCCAAGGTCCTTTGCGGCTCACTAGCCTTTTGCCAGAGACTGCTCTTAGCTCCAGGAGATGGCCACAGTTCTTGCCATGTGGCTTTTTCACAGAACCCCTCCTCCCAAACCAGGAAGTGAGAAGGTCTTTAGCAAGAGTCTGCCAGCGGGGCAGTTTTATATTGTGTAATCATTGCAGTGACCTCATCGCCTTTGTCATAACTGACATAAGAACGACAGCGATCTTCTGCATTTTCTGTGGTTAGAACCAAGTCACAGATTTTGCCCATACTCAAGGGAAGGAGATTTTATACCTAAAAGCAAGGGTCATGGGGCTGCCTTAGACCTTGTTCACCAAGCTCTTCATTTTTAGGTCTCTAAAGGTTAAACATATATGTCTGAGCATTTCTTCAGTTCACAGGATATGGACTGTAGCCATTGTTCTCGCTTCCCCCCTTCTCTAACTGATCCTACCACGGAAACTAGCACATAATACAAAAATAGAATATGTCACATCCCAGCAAAATGCCAGATATGCAGAATATTCTATTCACAAGCCCATACTGGGTGTCTGACCTTACTAATCTCCTTAGAACAAGTTGTTTTCATTTTAGTGAGAGTGAGTAGGCACCATGAGTGTTGCCTCAGCCCAGTTTATTCTTGTGGACCCCTTCTGCAGTCATGACCCATCCTTCTCCGTGTTGCTCTGTGCCCTGGGAAGCTGGCCTGTATAAATTCTATCAAGTCTTCTGAACTCCAGTTGTGTTCAGCCAGTGGGAGGCCACAGCAAGAGTGAAGAGAGCAGAGTGTGTCACTTTATCTATCCCTGAGTGCCCTCTCTATGGGATTGGTCTAGGCTGTCTGTGTCCTGCCCTCCCTCCACCCCCCAACATCATCCTCTTCTTCTGGCAGTCCCTCTACATGGCACTCCTATGAGTATTCAGTAACTTTTCTCATTCCTCATCCTTTTAGGCATAGATAATAATAATTTGGATGTTACTAGCCCTGGGGCACTTTCCTGCTTGTGTGTGTGTGTGTGCGTGTGTGTGTGTGTTTTCTCTGAACCTTCCCTACAACTTTGCTAATAAGTCCTTCTTGAATTACCATAAATTGAGTGTGACATTTTTTCTCCCTGGGACTCTGGCAGATATATCACCCAAAGAATTTAAGTTTTATGAACACAGGGCTTTGTGCGTAAGGGGTAATCAAAAAATTATTGTGGAAAGAACGAGAAAAAAAAGACTCTTTGCCAGTGAATGCAGCGGTTCTCCCATTTGATAATTCAGTGTTTCCTGAGGGTCTTCTTCTGACTTCTAGAGTTCCCCCAGTGAGGAATGTCAAGACGATGATCCATATTTGCAGAAAAATCTTCCCAGAGGCCTGACATGACAAATACTGGCTGTTCCAGAAGAGATAGGGCATTGACTCCCTGCTTTCTCTCTTCCTGTTTTCGAGGAGACAGGTATGCATAGTTGGGAAAATGCAAGCCATGTATCTTTGTAACAGAATCTCAGGGCTGATTGCTATGTTTCATGATGTCATAATCCACATCTGTCTTTGGTAGAAAAAGCAACGATGCAGCAACAAAGGTTGTAATATTAAATGAGCATATTATAACATGGTAGAAGAAAGTAAAATAAGTATGAATATCGGATAAAGCTAACTTTTTAAAAAAGCAGGCACTCTACAAGGAAAATCTAAGGACAAGTATGTGAGATTGTGGCATAAACACTCAAGGAAGTATGAAGTGTTTGATTTTTAGAGATAATTAAAAGGAACTTTGGCTGGATATCCAATAGTGCATTGTGGATGAAAATGTGGGATTGAGTCAATAATTCTGAAGGCTTGTTATGGCTAGATCATGGGACTATTTCATCATTTCTGGTGTCAATATTTGCTTAGTGGTGTCTGATCAATGAGATATCACTGAGAGTTCTCAAACATTTGTTTTAATCACGCAGATAGGAATTATCATAGCTTCAAATAGGAAATGAGCAGTTGCCAGACTTCTGGGATTTGTCTACATTCTTTTCTCATATTAGTTTTGACATTACAGACACAAGATATCCTGGATGGACCAGGGACTTTAGAGTTTGAAACCCATTTCTAGACATAGAGTCATGTTGTTTGTTTGTTTGCCAACTCATGGGCCCCATAGAGTTTCTTAGTCTACTTCCTGTACTACGAGGAAAGTAGGGCACAGCATGACAAGACTAAAAATCTGCTACTCTATTGACAAAGCAAGTCTGAGTTTTAAAGGAGTAAGGAACCTGGCTTGGGTGCTCTTTGTAGGCATCCTTTGTTTTAAGCTGTGCTCTGTATATTTGACTTTATATACTTTCCCATAAAGTTTATAGGGAATCTATGTGTCTACTTACTTCTACCGGCACTCAATTAGTTACCCAGCAAAGTAAATGTACACATCCTATTCTGTGTATGAACATCTTCAGAAGACTTTTATAAATGTTTCAATCTGACTTTCAGACTTTTGGTTGGAAAGAGCTGCTGGCACTTGGGGCCAAGGTACTAGGACTGGGGGCTAGAGACTTGTCTTTCAGTCCCAGCTCTGCCACCAACTGACAGTGGAAAACTGTGTCACCGTCATAGTAACTGTAACCCATACAATTTTCAAATTCTCAGATGTGTACTTATATTTTAACTTGCTCAAAATATATATACATCTAATAGCGCATTTGCACAAAACTTCTGAATTAACCCATTCCATTCAGAATATTTATTGAACATTTGCTCTATGCAGAGAGTTAAGTGTGTACTATAAACAGAATAAATTAACATAGTTATTGAGTTGTTTTTTTTTTTTAAGGGACTTATGGTCTATTAAAGAGAGAGGCCACATTCACAAAAGACCTGATGTCTAGCAGTGGGTGAAAAAGGAGACGGGGACCAGAATCCAAAGCCATATAAAGTCATTGTGATCTAGGAACCATGTAAGAAATGCAATGCTAGCTGATATGTACTTATTTACTCTGTGCCAGAACCTGGGCCCACTGCTTCTCATAAGTCAAAGCAATGTTGTTAAGTGGATGCTATTATTTGATTCATTCTGCATATTAGAGAGGGGTGTCTGAGACAGTAAGTGATCTGCCCCAGGCTGCATAACGAGATAGTGCTGGACTCAGGATGCTAATTCAGGCTGCTGTGATGGAAGACCCACTCCTCTGCAGATAGAATCGAGATGTTTAATGGATTCCAATGAAAGTAAAGGATTTTCAAGAAGTGACGTCACAGAAGTCTCTATGGATTCTGTTTTTTTCCGGAGCTTTATAATATTCTCAGAGATTTTTTTGATCCCAAGGTCATCTGTATGAGAATAAGTTGGGTGAACTTGTTAAAAGTATAGATTCCTGAGTTCTGTCATGAATCTATTCAGTCAAAATTGTGAGATTGGACAGGGAAGTACAATTTCTTATATTCATCATTTTAGTTTATCCTGATGTTCACTAAAGTTGAGAACAAATTCAAAAAAGAAAGGTTGGATTGCAGTAGGTGAATATGTCGAACAACAATTCAAGATGGAGAGAATGTGGACAAAGGCGTGGCATCCAAAGATAAGCCGTTCTGGGGGTTTGAAAGCAAACATTTAGTAGGTGTGTAGGGTGTCTATAAGGAAATGGCAAGATACAAATGCAGGTCTTGATAAAATACAGGTCAAGGATAAAAGGTGCAGCTTAGGGAATATACTCAATGGTACTCTAATAGCGTTGTACAGTCACCGATGGTGGCCTTGCTTGTGGCGAATGCAGCATAAGGTATAGAGTTGTTGAATAACTATGTTGTACACCTGAAACAAATATAATATTGTGTTTCAACTATACTTCAATTAAAAAAAAAGTATAGGCCCATCTGCATTGAGCCTTGAGAAAAGGTCTTAGGACACTAGAATTTATTGGACATTCACATGGACCTATTTTTGGTTTTTTGGATAGGAAATTAGCCTGTTAAAGTAGAATTTTAGGCAAGTTAGTCTGGTAGCCATTTGGATGGCTGGGATGCGGATAGATTGAGAAGAGCTTACTTAAGGCAGGCTCTTGTTGCCCAACCATGTAAAATACCACTCAGTGATACTGAGTGCTCAGAAAGGAAAGGAGTAAAGTAAAATCCATTGTGTGTGTGTTGGGGTGGAGGTGGGGCAAAGCCATGTAGCATAAAAACATTTCCTGGGCTAGATGTTGAGAGAGAGGCTCAAAAGACAGGAGGTGGGCTCTGTAAGCATCTGAAATGATGGAGCATCCCATGCAGGAAGAAATGAATCAGAAGGAAGCAGTGATTTAATGGTAGATGATGGAGAGTCTGGATTTACACGTGTTTGTCGTGCCAGCAAGACAAACATCTTTAGGTCCAATAGATATTCAAGGCAAATAGAAATTCAAGATGGAATTAAAAGTAAAATGTCAGAGTTTGAGGCATAGATTTAGGTAAGTGTTGGGCATGACCAGAAGGAGAACATTAATGGTGATGGAGTAAATGAGAACCTTTGGAGGATTACAGAAATAAACATAGGACAGCACCAAGGAATACCTTCATTAATACTGGGGAGAAGAGGTCGAAGGGAAAGAAATACACTCTGTTCTCAAGAAGCATTAGATAGCCTCAAGTTCATCCTAGATATAATCTCTTCTTGAGCAGAGGTGAGAGAAAGACACACATAAATATCTCAAAATATGACCAATGGCCATGACTATAAACCTGCATTTTCAGAGCACTTACAGTTAAAGTTAAGATCAAATAATTTCCTGCTATGGTGACCATGGAGGTAGAAATGGATTTTCTCCCTCTCAATTATCACAATAATAAATCAAGTAGCATTTGAAAACATCTAGAGAGCAAAGCACACATCCGATCATGACTATTTTTTTCCCCAGAATCCACTCTTGACTTAAAAGGTTCTCAGCACATTCTCCCTGGTGGAGATGAGCTCCACCTGAATCAGCTCCTACTTGGGACCAGCCATGAAAGAGTCAAAAGAAAAGTCTCACCATTCTAATCATGAGACCTCCTCTGAAAATACTTCCTCTTCAAGAGCTATCTAAAATTTATTTTCAAGCCCAGCCTGGAATTAGAACAAGAAAAGCAAGTAAGCATCAAGGGCAAACGGGAGCTTGTCTATCCATAGAAGAGCAATGGCTTTTGACATTGATGGCAATGTCAGAAATGCCAAGTTCAGATGGATCCAGCTTTTGGGGAGGATGCAGGGAGGTCTTTTTCACCAGAACCAGCTTCCCTTTCTTAGTTTCCCCCTTTCACTGACTGTGCCTCTGGGCAGGCAAAAGTGTCCTTCCGTGCAATGGGGAGTCAGCTTATTTGTGCGTGGGGGTAAGGCAGCCTTTGATAAATATAAAACCCCATCATTATCTCATTTTGGTATATTCTGAGATTTTCCTAAACAGATGTCATGGAAAATTCATTGAGAAAGAACATAACTTGTTACAAAAGTAACCCACAGATTTTATCTTTCTCTTTTGCCTTAAAAGTTCAAAGTAGGGGAAAACGACCTAATTGAGATAGGCCTTACAAGAGAAAGAACTGAGGGGTAATTCATGTGGCATTGACTATGTAGTATTAAGTGACTTTTGTTGGATGGAAATTTAAATGCCCTACATGCCTTGTGATCATGCTTGGCACTTAAAAATGTTCCATTTTCTTAAAGCCTTCGACCATTCTCATGTTCAATGTTGCTGTTCTTCATATATTAAGAAAATACCACAATGAATAGGAAGGTAACTTTGAGTTTATTTTTTTCAAATAATGGACTAGTTTTCCCAAGAACAATCAACTGAACTTCCTAACGTCCCTGATAACAAAAGGATGTATTTGCAAATAGAAGACTAGGTTCGGGGCTATGCCAAAGGACAAAGAGATGCTACTTGACCATGCAAGAACCAAATCCTTGATTTTGGTCATCAGTCAATTGCAATTTGGACTTGTCATTAAAATGAGGACGTATTTCTAAAGGCCTGTGTCCTGCCTGGAGTATAGTTCAGGGTAAAACTGCAACCATAATTAGGGAGTTAGATCTAGTCATTTGAGACATGTCTTTGAGATATGATTTCTCTCAGAATCCAAGCCTCGATGATCTTGCAAGGTATCTGAGAATCAGCTAACGTATTTTTATTTGAAATTATCTAAAAAAATACCCTCACCATTCTGATTATTAGAATGGCCCCCACAAAGAAACACACAAACAAAAACTGATAATATGGAGGCATGGTGAGGCTGTGGGATGGTAGCAACGTACTGTATTGTCGGTAGGGATGCAAAATGTTACAGTCACTTTGGGAAATAGTTTGGCAGTTTCTTATAAAGTTAAACACACACTTACTGTATGACCGAGCCATTTTGCTCCTTATTTACCCAAGAAAAATGAAAACGTAGGTTTCCATAAAAACCTATACATAAATGGGGATAGCAGCTTTATTCATAATCGCCAAAACCTGGATGGAATCCAGAGGTTTGTCATTTAGTGACTGGATAAGCAGACTGTGGTACATTCAGGCAGTTAAGTCGATTGACTCAACAACAGGGATGAATCCCGAACCCAGTTTCCCATGTGAAGGAAGCCAGACCCAAAAGGCTACATACACACTGTGTAATTGGATTGATACGCCATTTTGGAAAAGGCGAAGCTGTAAGGAAGAACAAGAGATCGGTGTTTGCCTGGGGTTGTGAGTGGGGAGGAAGTGACTGCAAAGGGGCCGTGTGAGGGAATTTGGGGGAGGGCTGAAACTACTCTGCATCAAATCCCATAGAACTGTGCCACAGAGAGTGAATTTTACACAGAGTGTGTGTAAACTTAAAATTATATAGGGGCACCTGGATGTTACGCATCTGCCTTCAGCTCAGGTCGTGATTTCAGGGTCCTGGGATGGAGCCCTGCGTTGGGCTCCCTGCTCAGCGGGGAGTCTTCTTCTCCCTCTCTCTTTGCCCCTCCTGGCCCTGCTTGCTCACGCTTGCTCTTTCTCTCTCAAATAAATTTTTTAAAAATTATATATACATAATTCCACTACAGACTAATTCCACAGTATCTCTTTTCCAAACTGGAGTAGAAATCCAGTCAAATAGGGTCTGCTAACATGTCCCCCAAAGAGATGTTAGTAGTAGGAACTGCAGAAGAATACTGGGCTTGCTTCTTCTTTAAATGTATCAGTCTGAGCCAAAGTACCCATTTGGGGGGATTTTTCTGTGTGCTTATATTGGACTCTGTTTCTTATACCTATTTTCTGTGGCTCCTGCCTTATGTACCTCTAATTGCTTTATTTCTTCAACTCAGTGATGATCAATAAATCCCCAGATCTCCAGAGACAAAGGGTCATACTTCCCTTATTTAATTCAGCAAATATTTTCAGTGTCTGTCATATCCCTAACACTCTTGGAGGCCCTGGGGACTCATTAGCTTAAATGTGTAGAATTTATCCTCCACTCAGCAGCTTTGATTTCATATCAGTAGAGTCAAAAATATTCATCTTCAACTTGTTTACTTACCAGTTACTGCGAACTTCCAAATTCAGCTGAACTGCAACTAGTAATTAAAGTTGATGTTGAAAGCATCAAAAAATAGGAAGAAAACAATACGAATTCAGTGGTCTCAGTCATTTCCAGTATTGTTCTGATTCATAATTTTGAAAGAGCTTGTTGTGTCCTTTGCAAGTTGAGATTCTGGAAATGAATTGGTATTTGCACTTAGTAAAACTTTAGGTAACAAACAATAATTTGTTCATTTGAAAATAACTCAGAGGAGTGAGAAGTGTCACCTAAGGACAATAAGGAGGAACATCCTATCTTTCAGGAATGGACCATGAATATGTGATAGATTGGGAGTACACTGGAATTAGGAGTTTTCTAGACTTTAAGAAAAGACCTGCGGTAATAAGAAGGAATCTTTCCATCCTAGATGAGAGCATGTCCAGGGATTGATAAAAACACCAAGGGGATTTATTAATTTCTGTAACAAATTACCACACACTCAGTGGCTTAAAACAACACAGATTTATTATCTTACAATTCAGGGGATCGGAAGTCTGAAATGGAGTCCACTGGCTAAAATCAGGTTGTTTGCAGGGCTATATTCTTCTCTGGAGGCTAAAGGGGATCATGTCTTCTTGCCTTTTCAATTTCCAGAGGCCACCTGCATTCCTAGACTTGGGGCCTCCTTCCATTTTCAAAGCCAGCAATGACAGATCGAGTCTTTTTCACATCGTATCACTCTGATGCTGACTCTTCTGCCTTTCTCTTCCATATTTAAGCACACTCTGATGATCGTAAGCACACCTGGATACCCTGGGATGATGAACTGATGAACAACCTAAATTCCATTTGTTCTCTTAATTTTCCTTTGCCATGAATGTCACATATTTACCAATTCTGTGGTATAGGATTAGGACATAGACATATTGGAAATACATTTATTCTGATGACAACAGAGGTAAAGATTCAATTAAAAATTTCCACTCCCCAGGCTGCCTGGGTGTCTCAGTTGGTTAAGCATCTGCCTTCAGCTGAGGTTGTGATCTCAGGTCCTGTGATGGAACCCCACATTGGGCTTCCTGCTCAGAGGGGAATCTGCTTCGCCCTCTCTCTCTGCCTCTCCATCCCCCCCACCCCGGTTTGTGTGTGTGCTCTCTCTCCCTGTCCTTCTCTTTCTCAAATAAATAAATAAATAAAGTCTTAAAAAAAAATAAAATAAATAAAAATGTCCCCTCCTAGAAATGGCCACTCCCTGTGATAGCCTGTAGAATTGGTCAAAATCCTAATCCTAACCACGCAGGTGAAGTTAAAAATAGTGTCTGCATGTTGACTGGCTTTATGAGCACCCATTATTTTATACTGTATGAGATATCTTTTTTTAAAAGATTTTTATTTATTTATTTGAGAGAGAGAGAGTGAGAGAGAGAACACGAGAAGGGGGAGGGTTAGAGGGGGAAGCCAACTCCCCGTTGAGCAGGGAGCCCAACACAGGGCTCAATCCCGGGTCTCTGGGATCATGACCTGAGCCGAAGGCAGTCGCTAACCAACTGACCCACCCAGGTGCCCTTATACAAGACATTGTAAAATACTTCCCATGTAGGTCACCCTTCAAAGAAGTAAACAAGCTGTTGGACAGAGGGATACAGACAGCCTAAAGCTGGTTATCTAGTCTCTCATCCTTCCCAGGCAGCTCATCCTAAGTAACGTCACCACTGAAATAAGATCGTTGGCCACAAGCTCCATTCTGTTCTCAATCTCAGCCATGTCAATGGGTCTGTTCACATGTGGAACCACTATTTCTTGTGTCGACACTGATAAACTGGTCTAACAACTTTCCGGCAAGAATTTCAAGGCCCTCTAAGTCTAGGAGAAAACATAGCTTTGCAGGCTTCATGTGTTTCACCCATGAATGGATTTTCTGATTTGAGGGAATTTTGACCAGATTTTGCTTTTTTTGATCTTAATTTTTCTAAATAGTGATTTAGAGCAGCACAGATGAGAACCATGAGCATCTTGCTATTTTACTTTGCTATAAAGAATTCCAAAAAGATGAAAGCTTCACAATAAAATCCCAATTACTTAGGTTTCGTGTGGATTTCCTAGCCGATTACCAGTTTCTCTCATCCTAAGGGAGACAGTTGAGGACCTTTAAATTGTCGGATTCTTTAATTTTGTGACTTAAAAAAAAAATTTAGCAAAGAGAGATCTTATGCATTAAAGATGAAAAATGTTTATAAAATTAACTCAAGGTTTTTCAGACATCAAACAGTTTGGGCTTTCCGCATCCCTGACCTCATAAATATTCTCATGTGCTAAGTGTATGTGGATCTGAAACATACAGATTAAAATAAATATCCACTATTCAACAAAAAAAAAAAAAAAAAAAAAGAAAGGGCTTGGCAAGACGGGATGTCTAGGAATTGATGAGAAAAGTGAAGATCACCATGGACCACCAACTTTGAAGCATGTGTTCCAAAGTCTGACAGATATGGGTTTGAATGTTGGCTTTACCAGGACAGATGCTGTAATTTAACCACCAAAAAATATGGTTTTTTTTTCCTACTTCTATAGAAATAAAACCTCTGTACATATACCAATTGTTTTTTCCAGACTCACACACATCTAGAAAAACACTACCTTTCCAAGATTTCCTTGCGGTTCATGTGTCCCAGTGGACGCATTTCATGTGGCCCCTAGAAGGAGGGGCCCTATTCTTTCTCTCTTCTCATTTCCCTCCTTCTGGAGCTGGAACGACCTCTTGGACCAAGGTGTAGAGAATGGTGGTATAGCAAGATTGAGCGATCTTGAGCTGATGATGATCCAAGCCGCTGTTTCCATCTTCTGTTCCTCAAGGCCAAACCTAATCTAATTTGCAAATTATTTCGAAAATACTAATATCTGATCCAGTGGCTCTGGGATCCAATGAAGTTAACGTATGTCAATCATCTAGTACAATGGCTTGTCCATAGAAGGTAAAACAAATGTTAATTACCTTCTCTTTTCCATGACAATGAAACTTCTAAAGCTCTTCATCCATGAAAACATCTCAGTGGGTTTGATCTTCAAAGTTAATGGCAAAGAAACATTTTTGACCATGAAGATGAGATTCCTCTAGAAGGACAATTTAAAGAATTTGTTGCATAAATCATTCTTTCGTAATTAATTTATGCAACATGTGTTGAGTACTGATTATGCCCCCTGCACTGTGCTCAGGATTGTCAATCAATATAAATGAGATTTAGATTTTGCCTATGGTGAGCTCAAATTCTATCAGAAAAGAGGCAGAGAAGCAGCGATTAAGATATAGTGTGATGAGTCCTACAGTTTGAAATATTTGCACAAATACTATGTGAATAGAGAGAGTCACTTGGTCTGCCTAAGGAAGTTGGAAGATAATGAAGGAAAGGACACATTTTTAGATAGAGAGCTGCATGTCAGGGCAAGAAATGCATAGTGTATTCAGTGGGTAATGGAATAGTTTTACAAGGCACGAAGTGTCAGGAGATAGAGCTGAATAGCAGGTTAGCGTCGGAATGTGACAAAAGGTAGTGTGTGTGTAGGATATAACTGTATGTGATCTGTTGTGAGTTTTTTTTGCATCTGATGTGGAGGAAGGCTTGGGCTTCTCTCTCTCTATCTTCCTTTTTGTTTTTACATAGATAGCTGGTCGTTCCAGCATAATTCATGGGAAAGAGCATTTTTATTCCTCCAGTTAGTTACCTGGGTTTATTTGCAGAAAATCAACCAACTGGATCTATTTCTGAACTCTCTGTTCTGTTAATCTATTTGTCTTTATGCCAATAACACATTATCTGAATTATTGTAGCTTTAGAGTAAGACATATAATCCGGTAATTTGAATATTTGAACTTATGTTTTTTTCTCTTTATTCCTCCCTTTTTGTTTTGTTTTGTTTATTATTCTAGGTTCTTTTCATGCCCATATAAATTTTAGAATCAGTTTTTCAATTTCTGAGAAAAATCTACTGGTGTTTATATTGAGATAGCATTGGAATCTATGTATCAACTGAGTAGAAAATTGACATTTCAACAATCTTGAATCTTCCCATGCATGAACATAGAATAGTTCTCTATTCACAATTGATAAATAAAATTACTTGAGCCTGGAGATTTCTTTATGGGGATATTTTTGGTTAGGAACTCAATTTTTTAATAGATATATGGTTAGTAGAGGTTTGTTAATTTTTTTTTAAGATTTTTTATTTATTTATTTGACAGAGAGAGAGAGATCACAAGTAGGCAGAGAGGCAGGCAGAGAGAGGGGGGAAAGCAAGCTTGCTGTTGAGCAGAGAGCCCGATGCAGGGCTCAATCCCAGGACCCTGAGATCATGACCTGAGCCGAAAGCAGAAGCTTTAACCCACTGAGCCACCCAGGCGCCCCGAGGTTTATTAATTTTATTAGATTTTTCAAATAATCAACTTTTGGATGTCTGTTTTCTTTCTTTTTTTCTATTTCATTGATCTTTATCCTTATATTAATTATTTCCTTTTTCTACTGAACTTATATTTGCCCTTGTTTTTCTAGATTCTTAAGCTGGAAGCTAGATGACTGATTTTAAATATTTTAATGCTTTTAAAACATTGGTTTTAAGTATTAAGTGCTTAAACATTGATTTTAAGCATTTAAAGGTATGCATTTCTAAGAACTTTTTTAGCTGCATCTGTTGATTTTTGATATATTATGTTTTCTTTATGATCAGTTCAAGATATTTTCTAGTTTTCCTTCGTATTTCTTTTTATTGGATCCATGGGCTACTTAAAAGACTGTTGATTAATTACAAATACTTTTATTTCTCTAGATCTCTACATATTTTATTGTTATTGCTTCCAATTTGGTTTAATTGTGGTCACGGAACATGTAATGTATGATTTCAAACCTTTAAAAGTTATTAAAACTAATTTTATGACCCTGCATATAATATTTGGTTCATGTGGGTCCAGTATATAGTTTATCTGGTAAATACTTCATGGATACTTGAAAATATTGTGCAGTTGTTAGATGCAAGGGGAAATCATAAGGGATAATCATGGAATATCATGAACAGCTTGATGCCAATAAATCTGACAACTTAGGTGAATTGGATAAATTCCTTGAAAGATACAGACCACCAACACTAATATAAGACAGAATAGGAAAAAAATCTGTATAGATGTAGTTCTTTATATAGTGTGCATTTACACAGTGCTTTCTTTCAGATAAATGAATTATACATGTTTTCCCCTGAACTGTGGCTTACCTTTTCATTTTTTTCCTCGTGTTGTCTGAAGAGAACATTTTTACTTTTGGTGAAGTCCAATTTTTCTATTATTTTTTCTTTGACAGTGAGTGTTTTTGTATCCTGCATTGTCTGCTGTAAGGTGGAGAAGATGATCTCCTATGCCTCCCTCTAGAGGTGTTTTGGATTTAGTTTTTATATTCATGTCTGTATTTTACCTTGAATGAATTCTTGCATACAGTGTGATGAGTCCTAGTTTTCTTGGGGAAAAGTGCTCTGCCAATGGGCGCCTCACCCCATGGGGTTTCCTTCTTTCAAAGATCCAATGCCTCTGACTTTCTCCTCTTTTCCTTTACTCTGCGATGTCTTCAAATTGCTTTTATATTTTGCTCAATTCATAATTGTCATCTGCAAAAATACTAGCCCATTCCATTACTGGACTCAGGACTCCCTGAATCTCTTTTGAGAACCACATGTCAGACTATGCTTTTAAAAATGAAAGGATTCTCTCTCAGCAATTCTGGAAAAAAAATTTTTTTTTCAACTCTGGAAATTTTTCAAGCTACTCCTTTTAAATATCTTTTATTTTCTATCCTATTCTCCTTTTGTAATTCCTAGCAGACATTTTTAAACTTTTTTATTCTATCTCTATTTTCTCTCCTGAGAAAATCTCCTATTTTCTCTTCTGATTTCCCTTTCTCTTTGTGCTGCATTCAGGATAATTTGTCAACCTTCCAGATTGCTAATTCTACTTTCAACAACAGTTTAATTTTGTCCAGTGATATTATTTCTTTCTTTGATTACATATTTTAATTACGATCTTTCCCTTCCCTCTCTAAATCTACCTTTTTTTTCTTTTATCATATGTCCATTCTTCATTTTATAGCCTTAATTATTTGACACATTGATGTGTTATTGGCTTTTCACATTATTCTGTCATTTCAGGTCTTCAGTAATCTTTCCATCTGCTGACCGTACCTGGTGAATTATCTGTGCAGTATACCATTTGTGATTGTAAGGGCATCTTCAACAAAGTTGATTTTTTTCTCAGTGAAATTGTGTGCTTTTAGTTTGCTCTGCAATTTGTTTCCAGGGTTTCAAGGGCCAGTGACCTGTTTTTACATTGATTTATCATCTCAGGGATAGAAGGACCGTGTAGGTAACATACATTTTGCTCCATGTCAATGTGTGGTGTTAGCCTGAGGTACTTGATTTCCAACAGAAGACTTTATTGTCTCCTGCTATTAAGAGGAACAGAGGCAGAGATGTACATTCTTGTTGCCATATACACAGGCCAGGGAATGGACTTACCTAGCCCACCTTTTATAGCAGAGTCAAAGCTAGACCAGTCCCCACCTGATGTAAGGATCTCAGTTCTAAATCTCAGTCTAACTAAGTTCAGTGCAGCCTCTCCTATTCCTGTGTATGAATGAAAATGTCAGTCCCTAGTCTTTATGGTCCAGCCCTGTTCCGGTGTGGTTCCTGAGGTTTCTAGGTCATCCATTTATCCGCTTATGTCCCTGGCTTGAGTTGTCTCTTTATTTCTGGAACGTGGGGAGGATTTTCCTTTCTTTCCTCAGGGTTCACCTATACAATGAATTAAATATTTCTGTCGTAGTGAGAAGAGAGTTCCTAATCCACGTTTAATTTAAGTTTCTATTGGCTTTTATTATTTTTTTTATTCTTGAAGGCATATAGAGGGTGTGTTTGATTTATACGTTTATCCTTTGTAGTACTTAGCACAGTGCTATAAAAATCCATTAGTGCTTAATACAAATAGGCAGAATGGATTTAAAAATGAATGAAAGGAAGCGACTTTAAATAATAAAAGTTGAAAGGGAGAAGACTTTAATATTTTAAATAGATGAATTCTCTCTCCCCATCTCAAGTGGTTAGAGGAGTCAATCAGGGGCCAAGAGATGATGGGAGGCATTACCTTCCTCACTAATGGATCAACAAGCTTACAATGTACCGCTTCATTTCAAAAAGAAAAAAGTACCATGTTGGTTGCTGTCCACAGAAATTCTGCCAACATCCTGGTGGTTGCCGGTTTATAATTTTATGGGTTTACAGAGGATCAAACACTGTATTATTATGTTTGGCTACTAACTCAGGTCAGCAGTTCAAAAGGAGAAGAAAGGGGAGTGGAGTGGAGTGGGTAGGAGGGGAAAGAGGGAGCACGTGTAAGTGGGTGCATTTAAGATAACAAATTGAACTTACTGAGTGTGAAGCAGTCTTTACCGAATCTCAGTGATTTTCTTTCCACCGAAGATAATTAGTATATATTCAGAGCTCTGTTTTATAAGAACTGAAGCTTTGGCAAGTACGTACTATTTTAATTTTGACTAAAGGAGAAATTAATAGGTCATTTGCTCCACATGTATCCTTTTACAGAGATTTGAAATGGAAGATTTTTATATCAAGGAAGACAAAAACAGATTATCAAACATATCCCAAATCCCAAATCCCTCTCCCTCAAAATATATCTATTTACCAAAATATAATTCATAGGAATATTGATATTAAATATTACAAGTATAATTTTAGGCATTTAAAATTGACATTCAATAATCATGGCATCCTCACAATACCCAAACTATTTTAAGACCTTCGGCAATATTTTCTCAGAAATGAACTTTAGATTATTAACGTAAGAAACTCTGCCCCTTAACCATAACCTCTGCTAATGGGGCCAAGAGGAAATCAAGTTTGACTTCTTTGCCATAGTTTTTTGCCTTGGATTCAGAAGGGGCTAGAAGAGAGGCGGGTAAAACAGTTAGGATGACAATTTTGTTTAACGTACAACAAACTAATTATTCCTGGATCCACTGCCTCTCTCTCCTGTTCCTTTCTCCCAATAACCGTGTAGTAGTGTCAGCTTTATAACGAGCTGGCTGTGAAAGAAATGGGAGAGGACTGTGCATTGACATTAGAAAAGCAGAGACACAACACAACTGTTTATTATTCTTATTTAAGATGAAAGCGCATCCCTATGCCTGGGTGGCTCAGTCAGTTAAGCGTAGGACTCTTGGTTTTGGCCGAGGTCATGATCTCAGGATCGTGAGAACGAGCCCCGTGCCTGGGACTCTGCACTTAGTGCAGAGTCTGCTTGAGATTCTCTCTCTCCCTCTGCCCCGCCCCCGCCCCACCCCCACTCATGCTCATGTGCTCTCTCGCTCTCTCTAAAATAAATAAGTTAATTAATTAATTAACTAATTAAATAGAAGTGCATAGAAATCAATATGTTTCATTTGTCAGTTTATCCATTACATTACGCATTCTGTTATTCACTCATCAAACACGTATTTAGGGGATACTTATTTTGTGTTTGCAGCCACTAAGAATGCAACAGTGAAGAAGGGAAAGCGGTACCTTTGCTTCAAGGAGCACACATTCTGGCACAGAGCAACCGTAGAGTGGAAAGCAAATCATGTAAGTGCTGTAGCTAATAGAGAGGGGAGACACAGGGAGTGGCTGGCTTGTACTGGAAGAACTATTTAGGGCAAGGGAGTCAGAGATGGCCTTTCCGAATACAGTTATCAGATATCTGAAGAAGGTTGAGAAGAGGCATTAAAAGCAAGTAAATAGGACAAGGCTCTCCACTAACATTTCTGTGTTCCGGGACAATAGTACAAATGGCAGTCCGTATACCCCCATCTGAATACTTAATGATTATAAATTAAGCTAGAAAACTGTTCATATAATATTTTCTATCCTCCCACCTTGATGAATAATCCTAACAACCTCGAGGGGCCTTGCTTTGAATTTAGAATTCTTGGATCCTTTGGCGTTCTTCCCTGGCAGCCCCATCCATGGGCCTGTTTCCCCTTCTCGTCACACCCCCAGCTGCCTCCCACAATGGGAGGAGCTTCCCCCTGCTCACGTGGGGATCCCCCAGTCCACACATCCCAGCGCTGCTCCAGCTACCCTTTGGCACTCTCTTGGGCTAGCTAGAGAGCGCCCCTCGATATAATCAACCGATCCGACTTTACTAAAAGTCTCCCAATCCTTTTGTTGGGAAAGAGTCCAGTGATTCTGAACATAAAGCTCCCAAGCTGTGACTGAGATTGGGATACTTCAGAAAAATCAAAAAAGGCCAGTAAGCCTAGAATAAAGTAATAAGTAAGAGGGACCGTCATGGTAGATGAGATGGGAACACGGGAGCCAGAATGCACAGGGACTTCCGGCTCTGCGGGGTAATTTTTCCCCGAGGTAGTGGAAAGTGATTAATTTGAGCATCATTTGCTATGCTTCACATATATCTTACACTGGCATTTTTAACCTTTTACAAAAAATGTTCCCAAATCTCCGTTTACTTTGTGGATTTCAAGGAACAGTTTCCAATCTGATGTCTGATATTATTCCTCTCCTCGCCCCTCTCCATAAAAAAAAAAAAAAAAAAATACTACCAAACCACCCCCAGATGAAGAAAGTAAAACCAGCTCCCTTTCATGGGAAAGAAAACTGGAGCTCCCTTTTCTGTAGGGCAGTGAGTAAGAAATGGTTGGGGAGACACGGAGACTGATTGGGGTCCTGCATCTCCTGCCTGTTGGCCGGGGGACTTTGGATGAGTTAAGAGCTCTACCCTTGGTTTCATCTGACAAATCATCTAATAAATAGTGATAGTAATAGTATTTACCACATAATGTTATTGAAGGAATTTCAGTGAGGTAGCATGTAACATTTGATGCATTTCACAGAATGCCTGACACAGAATATATGGTCTGTAATCATTTGTGGTAATTAGCACTGCCATGACTATCACAACAATGGCGACTATCATGACAAAAATGGCGACTGTCATGACAACAATGACAACTTCCATGACAACAATGACAACTGTGTCCACCATGACTATTATTTAGGCCTACAGTAAGAAACTGAGAGAACTTAAATTCGGCTTTTCTGATTCAAAGACAAGTCCCCTGGTAGCCTTAAACTATGGTCATTTCAGGAAAAAAAGAGGCAAACAGAACTCCAACAGCATCATTATTTGCAGACAACCACCAATATCCACCATCGGAATATGAAAGGAGGTAACGTGAGAGCTTTGACATCTCCTAATTCTGTAAAGGCAAAGCTATTTCCTTTCCTGTGGGGTCACACTCACCGGGGAGCTGGCCTGGAATCAGCAGCTGGAGGGGACTCTGGAGTGTTCGCACAAAGGGAGTGTGGCAGCTTTAAAAACATAAAACAATGAGCTACAAAAACTAAGTGTCATTTGGCTTTTGGCTTTAGGGCCAGAGGTTCAAAATCCCTCTCTCTCTCTCTCCCTTTTTCCTCCCCTCTTTTCTCTCTCTCTTACAGACAGACACACACATTAGACATGCACACACAGTTTTCCCTATGTTGTCCTCTTCTTGCTCAGACCCACTTTGGTGCCCTCCAGCTAGTGTAGACGGTCTACTCAGATTCAATAGTTAACGATATGGGAGTGAGTCAGACATTCAGTTTCAACAGGATCTTAATTGGCTCGCTCTGTTAAACGCTGTGTTCCATCCATGACAAGTTCAGTGGGTTAGGAAACTATGATCAGGTGGGTTTGCCGAATAAAATGTTCCATTCTCAAACATTGTACCTGGACACTGTACCAGTTCTAGGAAAACTTCTGGCCCTTGTGTGTGGTGGGAACTTGGATCTCAGGCAGACTGGGATCAAATCCTGGCTTTCTATAAGGTGTTTCTACAAGGTTCAGTCTCTCTGAACATTAGTTCCCTTTTCTGTAAGGAAGACTACCACCAATCGCTACTTTTGTTATTGTTAATATTTATTATTATAATAATTACTTGAAATTAGAGATGAGAGACTCTGGGGAACCCAGAATAATTCACATCTGCTACTCAAGAGGAAAATATGACAAAAATCTTAAAGTGCTAGTCGTTAATGTAGGTTCCCCAGAAAGAAAAGCCTGAGGCCAGGGCTGTGTGCTGGGAGATTACGTGGGGAAGAACTCTCAAACAGGAGGGCTGGAGGACTGGAGAGAGTACAACAAGGATGGCAGGAAAGCCAATTAATAGGAGCTGTCAAGCGGGTCTCCACTGAGCTGAGAGTTTGATTGCCTGTCCCCATGGGGTTCCTCTGAAGAACGGGTTTAATGTGATTTCGAATTACCCATCTGAAAAAAGGAAGAAGGGGACTTTTATTTAGTAGCTTCCCTCCTCCAAGGTTCAAGTGTTGACCCATGGGACAGTAATTCCTTGGAGCTTCCGGGATGCACATGCTTGAGTGCCCGGAAGGTTCTTGTAATCATTCCACTGTGTGGGTGTCAGAGAGGCCCCAGGGTGGAAAGTGAGAGATATTCATTGCAGCTGAAGCAGGAGGCTGTGGGGATTACGCTCCTGGCAGATAGCAGCTGGTTGTCGAAGCAGAGTCTTAGCAAAAGATGGGCCAAGAGAATCTGAGGTCCAGCCCATGGGGAATCTTCTACAAGCTCGTTCCCTAACCATGGGTTAGTAATAGCAGTGCGTTAGTAGCTATCCCTTAGCAGAATTCAAAACAATATAAAAGTGGTTACAAATTCAAATAATTGTTTGTCTTCTTGGGGGATAGAGAATGGAGGCAATGCCTTGTTTTCCCTCTTCTGTCTCATGTGGACTCTTTAAAGCTTGGCACTATTCCCATGTGGGGCGAGATAGGAATTCTTTGTTGGAAGAGGGGCTGCTCTGTGCACTAAAGGAATATCCCTCGCCTCTATCCACCAGATTCCAGTAGCCCTCCCCCAACCACCATCCCCCCTCTCCTCCCCAAGTTGTGACAACAGAAAATGTCTTCAGACGTTACCAAATATCTCCAGGGGATGGGCAGTTGAGAACCTCTGATCTAATAGAGTTGCGATGTCTTTCCTGCTCCCCTTTCTACCCCCATGACCCCCCATCACTGACCCCCATGAGTGTCTGTGGCCCATGCCACAAGCAGCACATACCTGTGACCTACACCCCCCCATCCTAGTGACCTGTACCGACAAGACTTTTCTCTGTAGCTCTGTTTACTAGAAGTGCTATTAAAAGCAACTTGATAGGGCCAACGCAACTGGATGTAATTAAGAGCAGTTAAATAAAAGAATCTTCTGAAAAAAGGATAAAGGGAGTACTCAGATAGTTTGCTACAATGAGGTATGCTTCAAAATATTTTTGATGTGTTTTTCTTCATGTTAAAATGCTCCTCATTAAAAAAAAAAATGGTTAAACAGTACTTCAGAGTGTTTCCTTTGGTAAGCATACACCAGACCAGCAAATTAATGAAGATAATATAAGTCTGTCCAGGAACTATTTTTTTTCTTTCAAATGTTACATCTTTTTTTAAATAAACTTTTAATTTTAGAATAATTTTAGATCTACAGAAAAATCATGAATATAGTACAGATGGTTCCTCTATACACAGGCCCAGTCATTCCTCTCATTAACATCTTCCATTAACATGGTACATTTGTCACAATTAATTAAACAATACTGATCCTTTTTTATTAACTAGAGTCTATACTTTATCCAGATGTCTTTACTTTCTCCTAATGTCCTTTTTCTGTGCCAGGATTCCATTGGGACTCTACATTTGTCAGTCTCCTTGGCAACTCTTGATGGGGCAGTTGAAAGCATCCTTTCTTATCTCCAAAATCGACAAGCACGGGGTAACCCTTCCAGGCAGGGCACCAAGGTGATTACAGATGAGAAACTTTTCATTCTCATTGTATGCCAATGATAATAATAATAACTAATTGTTTCATGTTATCGTGTATCCTGGGCAAATGCTTTCCATGCATTATCTCACTTAATCTTCATGACAACCCTGGAGAGTAGGGACTGGTTATCCCATTTTACAGAAGGAAACATTGAGACAAAACACATTTAAGTAACTTTTTCATTGTCCCATAACTAGTAAGTGGGACCTACTAGTAAGCAATATCTGGAACCTATCAAGTCTCTTATGAAGTCTGATGCTAGTGCCTTTTTCTTCTCATTGTTGCTTTTTTTTTTTTTTAAATTTTACTCATTTGTTTATGAAAGAGAGAGAGAGAAGAGGAGGAGGAGCCGAGGGAGAGGGACAAACAAACTCCATGTTGAGCGCTGACCCTGGCTTGATCTCACAATCCTGAGATCAGGATCTGAGCCAAAACCAAGAGTTGGATGCTTAACCGACGGAGACCCCCCAGGCACTCCACTTCTTGTTTCTCACATGTCCCTAACACCACCTTCCTTGATGAAGCCCATGGCTCTCCATTCCATCATAGTTTGTATGTTACTTAGAAATAGAGATCCATTTTATTCATGTCTCTATCCACAAAGCACTTAGTTCAGTGCCTTATGCATTAAAGGCATTTGCTAAAGGATTATTGAATTGAATTTTTTTAATTAAAAAAAAATAACCTAAGTTATTCTGGACTCTAAGCTTGAACCCCCAGCAGCTCTGAAAATGAGCTGGAAGAATGCTCCTGGGAGGATAAGAGCTAAAAATACCTTCTCATTAAAATAATGATCAGAAATACCAGTGAGCTCTGGGAAGAGCAATTCTTCAGGTCCGCTGGCTATATACAGCCTGGGGCTGAGGTCTAATTGTAGGAAACAGTGCCCTGTCCAGGGCACTTCCCTTGCCCGCACTGGAAAATGACAAGGTGTGGTAGAACGTTCTGGGTTCAAGGAGACCAGGGGTCCAGTGCCGAGCCTGTCAGGCATTAACCCTGTAACCTCCAGAAAGAGTCTTCGTCTCTCTGGGGCTCCAGTTGCCTCACCTGTAAAACGCTGGTGAAGCAGCTTCAGCAAACTCCAAGGATTCCTCCAGCTGTAACATTCTATGATTTTTAGGTGCAATTATGTGAGTCCTGGAAGCAATGCTCATCCACGCAGCCTTTTTGGAAAAAGGGGAAGGAAAAAGGAAAAGAAAAACACTTCCATAAAAGTATTTATAGCACAGCCAGTGACTATGAATCACGGCATAATTAATTCTCTTTTATACAGTTGCCTTGTTCCCTAACTTAGTTGCAGTAATTCCCAAGCCCTGCTCAACAGCGGCTCCAATGACAGATACGGCACTTCCCTTGTCTCTTTGCACCGCATAAGTTCAAGGCATCCAGACTAATCTCTGAGTTTCTGCCAGTTCTGAATTTCGGTAACTGCATGATGCTAATCTTCTGTGACTGACTGACAGACCCAGTTGCTGAAGGATGTGAGATAAATGTGATCTATTTTGACTTTCATAAAGCTTTGGATTAATTTCCTCACATCAGTTTCGTCCATCAAGTTTTATTATTAAGTGCTTTACAATTTAATTATGATTGGCCTAGAAAAATTAGCCACGGGCTGCTTTGAAATTGCCGTGTGCTGATCCCGTGGTTACTGTAGATAACAAATACCCTTTTCTGCAAATGTATGTGACTCGCCGTTTCTTCCATCCGATTCTTTCTGGCACGGCTTTCTGATGATTTGTCCTCTTAATTACACCTTCTACAACAATATTTTCTCATCAAACACTCTTCGCTCGTCTCAAATTCCACTCTAGGATTCTTCAAAAGGAGTTTAGGAAGCTACCTGAAAGTATTCATGCCAGAGGGCTTGAGATCATCTTGATTCTATTTTGCAAAGTTTGTTTTTACTGACTAGACATCTACTTCCAATTTGGAGTTGAGAAACCATCAATCAGTTTCCTCCCTCTGAATTAGGGAATTGAGGGATTAGGAGGAAGCTAACAAGAGCTAATTTTATGTTGACAAATTCTACTGAATGGCCAAAGGGAGGAAAATTGTGCGCCTGAGCAATAGGAATGCATGAGTATTCACTCTTCCCGCTGAGTCTTATCTCGTGTCATGTCTCACCCTGGATGGGAACTGTGTAATAAAAGGTAGATTAGTCCACAGTTTAGATTTTCTCTTTGACCTTGAGCAAGGAGGTTTACCTACGTGGCACTGATTTCCTCCTGTGTAGAATAAAGAACTAGGACTAGCTGGTTTTTTAAACTTGTTCAATAGAAAGGTTCAGGGGGCAATCTGGATCAATCCATTGTATTACTGTCCAAGCTGGTTCGTGTCTTGAAACAATAGATAATTATGGGTCGTTTTCAAGTTTCCTCCTTTTTTTTAATCTTAATTTTGAAGGATAAACCTTTGGCATATCCCTTTAGGGTAGTACTATGTAAAAGGTATGACCATCAGGGTGATGAATTTACCCAATAGAAATGGTGTCATGCTTTCCTCACCTGAGAAAGTAGCAGAAATGTACGTGCTGCACTAAAAACCTAAAAACATTGGAATCAATATAATCAGCCTGCCATAAATGTTCCCAAGAAAGATAGTAGGAAGCCAGACAAGAAATGGAATTCTTGGCAGAAATAACCACTTTTCTGAAAGCCAGGTCCTCAGCATCCACTTGACCCCAAATTGAACACATTTGAAAACACTCAGGGATCTCCAGCTTTTTCTGCCGTTTCATTGTCTTGAGCCAATCCTTAGCCCTCAACACGCCCTTTTTAGAGTTGGGTCTTTCAATCATATTTTCAGTTTGTAAGCAGATAGACGTTTAGCTACAGAAAATGTTTGAGGCACTCTCTCTTGCTTGAATGAGATTCTATTATGTGAGAGAAAATATCTTTTTTTACTTTATATCTCATAAGGTACAGCTTATACATTTATAAAGAAACTTTGAGACATCACATAAAACAGCAGTTTAGGTGCACCTGGGTGACTCAGTGGGTGGAGCCGCCGGTCATGGTCATGGTCATGATCTCAGGGTCCTAGGATGGAGCCCAGATGGGGCTCCGTGCTCAGCAGGGAGTCTGTTTATCCCTCTCCCTCTACCCCTCCCTATCCCTGCTCGTGCTCTCTTGCTCTCTCTCTCTCGAATAAATAAAAATAAATCTTTAAAACAAAGAAAGACATCAGTTTAAAACTGGGGGTCTCCTGCATTATCTACCCCTTTAGTCGTACCCCAAGAGGGTATACCCTCAACTGCAGCAAATCTGATTTCACAATGAAGCTCAAAGTCTAAGATCTTAGAATATTGGGGGAAGGGGTGAGGGATGCCCAAATGTTATGCATAGAATTACAAAGGAGTTGGAATTACACAGCAACTCATCTGTCTAGTGCAGCAGCCCAGGCGTCCCGTGCCCTGTCGCATTCTTTGTATGATGGAAAAGGGCTGGCAGGTCTTAGTATAGCGCAGGCCGCTTTGTTTTCAGAGCTAAGTATCTCCCTCTTTCCTAGGCTGCTAAACATCAACAGTCATGATGATTTCTCACCATGTGACTTCTCTCTCATGATATCTTTATCTGCTGAGATAAGAAATCTTTCAAGGAGAAGCTATGTGTTCAACATAGCCATTTTTTTATTTCTACTCACTACAAAAATGAACCTCAAATAAGACTTGTGGAATAAGGAGTGCCTGGGTGGCTCAGTGGTTTAAAGCCTCTGCTTTCGGCTCAGGTCATGATCTCAGGGTCCTGGGATCGAGCCCCGCATCGGGCTCCCTGCCGAGTGGAGAGTCTCCTTCTCTTTCTCCTCCCTGCTCATTCTCTCTTGCTATCTATGTCTCTGTCTCTCAAATAAATAAATAAAATCTTAAAAAAAAAAAAAAAGGCTTGTGGAATAAGATAAACATTAATTTGGGGTTGGTTTTGCCTAATGTGCTAGCTAATTCCAATGTTTAGTCTTGTACGGTTGCCCTGATCTAGAGGAGAGATCGTTATTTACCTAGGGCGTGTTGTTGGTTTCAGTTGTCTTTTCTATAATGTATGCATTATCTTCCTGGAACTAGAGAAAATAAGAACAATCGCATAGAAAGGAGAAATAGGGATATAGTTCCTTGTCTCAAAAAACAAAACAAAAACCCTACAAATTCTAAAACTCAACCAAGTCAAACCAAAAACGCTCTCCTTTTGCGGGATAGACACACGCATGATTAGAAGCAGAATGAGAATTATTCTCACACTGTGTACCACCATTGATACAAAAATAGAGTTTTCATCACTTATATCCTGTGATTCTTCAAAATCAAGTTCTTATAACAATAGTTCTGTTTATAATTCTGTTAATGTCGCATCGCCTTAAATGGTTCTTACTTTTTATGGATTCTCCTTCATAGGAAAACAATTGCAAATACCACTAAAACCTATACATTTATAAATGAGATCGCAGGACTTGCATGCAGACACCCAGAACATTAGGTTATAGAATTTCCTATTTTTTAATCAGCAGATGACTGCCCACCCAACTAAGTGATAAAATCATGGTAGGAAGAGAATGGTTAAGGGTTCTTGGATCCATTCCCCTGGGTTATATGTATCTAAGCTCTCTTAAAGAGATTAAAACCTTCTTTATATTAAAGATTCTATGGAAGAAAAAACATTGAGTGCTATGTCTTAGGAGAAAGACGGTGGCCTTACCTATTTTTGAATTCTAGTTTCTCCACTTATAGGCTGTATAACCTTGGACAATTTATGACTTTTTAAAGCTAAAATATCTGCCCCCAATACAGTCATCCCAGAATTCCTCATTAATTGAAGTTGACAATAATTCCTACATTTCTGTGAAGATTCAAAAAGGATAGCATGTATGGTGAGGTACCCAGTGAAGATTGGAACTTTGATCTCAGGTAACCATCATGTGTGGAATTTATACAGGTTTCTGCCTTTAGGGATGATACCGTTGATCTGAGAGATTCCCTAGAAAGGTGCCTAAGACTCATATAGGTGTCAGTCTATGGTTCTTGATGAGGAGAAACAATTGAATTTTGATGAAACAGAGATCCGAGCTGTCTGGGGACATGACCTTTTCATAACCGCAGGTGTAATGAAATCCTGTGGGTTGGGTAGGGCTATGTGGAAAATTTGTGTGAGAAAAACATAGGGCTATCCTGGTAACAAAAGGAAGGACTGAGGATTTAGCTCCCCTCTGAGAGTCCCAGATAGTGAAACTAGCTGGTTGGACCAAGATGGATGGCCTTGATTAATGCTTCACGTCAAGGAAGGGTGAAGTGGGTCTGACTCTGTGCCACTGAAAGTTAAGGCATTTTCAAGAGAAGGGGTGTCCATGACTGAGTATTTCTCCAGTGTTGTCGCTTGTGTACTGAGAACCAACTGATCCCGGTTCATGGTCTAAGAGATCCAGTCTTTAGGGATTCTCCACAACTATGTAAAATTCCATTTCGAATTTCCTAAAACCCATTCTCTCTTCATAAAGCAGACTATTACTTATAAATCTTACTGTCTTCCAGAGTGTTCTCAGCTCCCGACCATTTGAAGGCAGCTTCTAGCTTGTTTGGAGTGGGCTGAGAAATTGAGAGGTTTCTCAATTCTGGTGTGGGAAATGGAAAGAATTCAATTCTTCGTGGTCAAAAATTAAAAAAATTGAAAAAATTAAAAAAGAAAGAAAAAACACCAAAAACTGGGGAATGACTCCTCATATCACTGAGAAAAACACTGGCCTGGTTCGTTGGCCTTTGGTTTCATAAATAAGCTTATTAAGGATCCAAACAGCCTCAGAGCCCCTATTCCGTTGGCATTATGTTTTACCTTAATTTATTCTCACCATTTTAAAATGGAAGGAGTGGGTGTTTAGGAGAAGGATAGCTGGATATTCCCAGTTCCCCTCTGGCCCAATCCACCCTCCCGTGCCCTCCAGGAAAAATAGTTGCACAGGTCCCAGCTTTTTGATGTGTTTCTCAACCAGGAAGACCTCACTAGGCAAAAGCTCTCCCTTGATTCTTCACTGCTGTCCTCCATCTTTCTCCAGCATGCTGACGTCTTGGTGACATGTTGGCCTCCTGCCAGAAAAGACATTGCGTTGGTGTGGAAAGATGAAAGTCTCTTATCTTGCATGGTTAGCTTGGGGATGGTATTTGGTGTTCTCCATATAATTCTTATCTTATCAGTCATGGATAGCACTATACACTTCTGACTACACTTCCATCTACATTACCTAAGTTGTTTCTTGGACAACCTTATACAGTTGGTGGTATTATGCTCTTAGTATAGATTCATTATTCGTTCTCCAAATAGAGTTGAGCTATGCTATGCTAGGTATTGAGGAGACAGTTTTAAAGAAGCCAGGTTCTTTCCCTTAAAGATGATGAGGAGTGAAGAATAAAGATAAGTAAATGGGCATTGTATTATAGGGAAATAACTACATGTAAGAGAGATAATGCTTTGAGACTATGGTAGACCCTGTTGATATAAACCACTTGGCCTTTACTATATCAGTGCATGCTGGTCTATCTTCCACCTGCCAACACCTGCATCTCTTTAGCTAAGGGGGCTTTCTTTGGTCACTCAGGCTATTCATCCCTTGACCAATGACTGGTAGGCATTAATATACAAATATTCCAGGTCCCTTGCTCTTCAGATAGGTAACTCTAGGTACATGCTTCCTATTGTTTTCTATCTTTCCCAGTTGAATCAAGCTCCATAAGCCACAGTGATAACTGTCTTGATAACACTCTGTTAGTTCCCCTTTCCTTCTCACTTTGGTACTTTCTGTATTCCCGGGATCTCATTCCAAATAAACTACTTGAAGTCTAACCCATGTCTCAGAGTCAGCTTTTGGAAGAACCAAAATAAGAGAAAATGATCAATTAGGTATCTTTTAAAGATAAAACATCTATATATTTCTATTTAGAATATATTTTTTCATTCTTTAATCCATTCTTTTGTGTAACAAAATTCGAGTACCTCTTGCATACTTGGCAAGAGTTCCTGAATATCTGGGAGGAAGAAAATAGACATAATTTCTGACTTCAAGGGGGTCAGAGTCTAGTGGCAGTATGCCAATAAAAATAAACATATAGGAAGAATCTTTGATAACTTCAATAAGTAAAACAAAGGAAAACACAGCTTTAGGAGTTATTTTGAGAAAAATAAACACTTCGTTTTATAAATGTGGACACTAATGTAAAGAGAAGAGAAGAGGGTCCCAACACACCTGGCCAGTATGGGGCAGAGCAAGGAGAGAAATGCAGGTCTCTCTAGTCTAACCCCGTATTCTTCTTACTATACATATTGTCTCTTACTGGAAAGACAGGAAGTGCTTAAACTACTTAAATTTTGTGACTATTAATTATGCCCAGAAAGGTATGCAGTCACATAGTAACCACCAACTTGTTTCAAATGGAGTTTAAATTCATTACAGAAATAAGTAGGTAAGGAAGTGATTTCTTCCACTTTTTCTTAACCCCCCTCATGCGCCAAACTCAGCATTCTTAACACCAGTCTCTTAAAAAAAAAAAAAAAAAAGTCCTATTTATGTAGTTGTAATGGATTGGACACAACAAGTAGTTCCAAATGCTCTTTACATCCTTGTCTTTCACCCTCGATCTCAGAGAAATCTCATCTTATAGTTCAGGCTTTCTCCCTTGAGCTGGATATGATATGCAATGGAAGGAATGTTCAGCAATTTATCTGGGACTGTGGCTTGGCAGCTCTTGGTCCCCCATCTTCAGTAGCTCTTCACAAGGCAGAAGCCAAGAGGTTGACGTGGGTCCTCAGTTGTCATCTGTATAAGCAGGATGTATCCTGAGGTGGTCCAAAGCCAAGTTCAGGGCTGCATAGTGTTACTCTCCTCAAAAACACAGCCTGCTCATATACCGTTCCAGCTCCCTTCATGCTTGTTGCAGCAGTGTTGGGTGATTTCTGATGATTTATTTACCCATAAGTCAAATTAATGGAAGTAAGTTCTGATTCTTACTGGTCCAACTGAGGCACTCTGGAGATTAGCTCTTGGTATACGGTTGTGACTTTTGCTTTGTTATTAAGGTACCTGCAGTCTGTAGAAAGGGACCATGCGCTCTCCTTTCATCTTCTCCTAAATTAGAAAAATTTAATGAGTGCTTTATACACCTCCATCCCAACAAATATGTATGTTCCTTGGATTTCTAGCATCCTTTACATTTATCCCCTCCCCTAGGCCTCTAGCAATTATGAACTCCATTAATTATAATTTCAAAGCTCCATTATAACTTGACATATAGAGCAATTAATATTCACAATCTGTAATCTCCCAAATGAATATTTATTTCAGTACTTCAGTGGCAACATCTAAAAATGAAGGTAAATAGTTTGACAAGCACCTCAAAAGGCTGGAATATTTTCTTTCAGTTGGGAAGTATGTGACTTCTTAAAATATCTCAGGCTCTTTTTTCATGGAACTTATATGAATGCCCCTATTGATTTTTCATGAGATTGGAAAGGGAAAAGATTTGGATTACAACATTTTTGGCTATTTTTAGAAAGTATTTAACAATCTAAAGATGTAGTTAGAGTTTTTTTTTTTAAAGGGAATGCTGTTACATTGTTAATGTGATCCCTAGTTAGTACTTAAGGGACTCACACTAAAATGGTCATCATCATTGTCGTCAGAAAATAATATTGTATGAGTTCTAGTCAGAGTTCAAACCAATTCTGGCTAACTTCAGGAGAAAGATGATAGTTCATTCGCTCTGTAATAGCTTTCGGATTCAAGCTAGAGAACCAGGCTCAGGCAGAAGTCAAGGGAGGAAAGGTCCTTCCAAGATGTCTGCGGCAGACTTAAGGATATCATTGTTCCCCAGCTGAGCTTCCTAATGACTCCACAGGGGCCTCATCCTGGGACACGGGCTGTTGCTCTGCATCCAGACCTTGACTGCTATGCCTTTGGAATCCCCACAGATTTTCCGACTTTCTACCTGTACTTCCTGTTGTCTTCCACTTATGGGCCAAATGCAGGTCCTGGCATCTCGTTGGCTGAGCTAAGTGATATTTCCAGAGTTTAGCTTCCAAGAGACAAAGACAGGATGTATTGGATGCTCCTTTTGCTTCGTGGTTGAAAGTGGAATTCCCTCCCCGAACCTATCACTTAGGTGACCAGAGTCCTGGTTGCTGGAATAGTCACGATTTAAGTCTGTCATTCAGATATAATGATTAATGGTGCTCCCCTCATTCTAAAGTGTATCCAGATTTGGATGGTGTTGTGGATTGAATGTTTATGCTCCCCCTCGCACCCCCTTTCATATGTTGAAGCCCCAACCACCAAAGTCATGGAATTGGTAGGAAGGGCCTTTGGGAGGTGAGTAGGTCAAGAGGGTGGAGTTCTTATTATGAATGACACTAGTGCCCTTATTTATTTTTTTTAAGGACCTCAGAGAGTTCTTTTGTTCTCTTCTGCTATGTGAGGAGACAGCCCTTTGTGAGCCAGGAAGTGGGTTCTCACCAGACGCTAAATGTGTCTGTGCCTCCATCCTGGACGTCCCAGCCTCTGGAACTGTGAGAAATCAGTATTTGTTGCTTAAGCCCCCCAGCCTATGGTATGTTGGAGACAGAAGCCCAAATACACTAAGTCAGATGATCAATGACATGCTTACTCTACTTATTCTAGGATTTTCCCCCAGATTAAAAGGGTGATTAGATACTAAGAAATCAGATTTTACACTCTTTGTCTTTCACTAAGACACAAAGTGCAACCAATGCTCCCTTCCCCTTTTCTCACGAAGAAATGGGGATGGACCTACACTGTTGGTGGGAATGCAAGCTGGTGCAGCCACTCTGGAAAACAGTATGGAGGTTCCTCAAAAAGTTGAAAATAGAGTTACCCTTCGGCCCAGCAATTGCACTACTGGGTATTTACCCTAAAGATACAAATGTAGTGATCCGAAGGGGCACGTGTACCCGAATGTTTATAGCAGCAATGTCCACAATAGCCAAACTATGGAAAGAACCTAGATGTGCATCAACAGATGAATGGATAAAGAAGATGTAGTATAGATATTACAATGGAATACTATGCAGCCATCAAAAGAAATGAAATTCTGCCATTTGCAATGACGTGGATGGAACTAGAGGGTATCATGCTAAGCAAAATA